>JAYDZK010000169.1:80029836-80104308 GCA_034509185.1 Euphonia xanthogaster | reverse complement strand
ATCTCATCCATGGGAAAAAAACTTCTTGGCACTGTGTGAAGTTCCCTATACCAAAATAATCCTTTTTTTTCTCAAGTCCATATGGACTTTGAACAATTCTTGCACTTATTTTTGATTGCTTTTTACCAGCAGTAACATAATTTTTTTATTGGTGACTTATTTTATTCTTTTAGTAGTAAGAGCAATAGAAGAGTGTGTGAGCGCTTCTTGCAGACTCAGAATAATCAGAAACTGAGATTAAGCATCAACATGTGAAGTAGAAACTTAATTGTGTAATTGATCATTCTGCTCAGCAATCTCTAGCAAATTGACAAAACCAATCTTTAAAAATTTGGCTACAAGTAGTAAGTGTGCAAAGCAATTTGTTAAGCTGGATAGGAAGTGAACTAAGCACCTGTATCTTGAAATCCAGAACACATTTCTTTTTAAGGGAGGATATACAAGAAGGATAAGAGCAATAAACATAGGTAATTACCTGTCCACAGGTAACACTGCTATCACTTTTGTATAACACAGATAGATTCAAAACAGCAGCCTATGAAAATAACTATGAGATTGTGAAAGGTCCTTGCATTTATTTCAAAACAAGTTGGAAGCCAGATGCTGCAGAAATGAAACCACACTTTGCAATCACTCAGCTGCAACTTCTAGCTGATTTCTTTATTCAGGGACCATGCTGAGCCGATGCAACTATTTATTCTGATATTGCTTTATTTTATGGTACAGACAAGAGAATTACACAAGTGCCGCAATGAAAATTTTATAAATTCAAAATACCTTCTTTCTTTACTTGTCTGCAATGAGTAGCTATTATACCATGCATCTCTTAAAAAATATGTATAAGCCTTGATTTTTTTACTGCATTAGTATTACTCGAGTCAATAAACACCTTTTTTTAAAGCTGCATTGTACTAAGGGAAATATTCTCATCACATGATCAAGCTATCTTTTAAACCATATTAAAAGCCCAAATAAGAAGGGAAAAAAATATAATACCCAAGCTTGATGGAATGTCATTATGCAATTTAATTAGCTTCAAAAAGTCTCCTTTTCTCATTCTTTTCAAGTCTTGCTCAATGCTTACAGGAATGATCATTTTTCAGATCAGTCTCTCCAAGTGAGAGATTTTAACATGCTCCATTTCAGAGCTGGCAGCTCTGACGATAAAATTTTTAGCTACACTCTTCACCTTTCTCTTGGAATAAAAAACATGAGGGATGTGACATACAAAATGAGTTCAGCCCTGTAGAAAGTGCTGTACAGACTCAACACTACTAAGATCAATAGGAATGAATGCATGAAACATGATGAAAATCCTTGCTTTTGACAATATTCAGGTCATGTAATTCACAGAGCAAGAAGATGGATGGGAAACTGAGAGAGATCAAAGACAGATTAAAAAAAAGAGTGTTACAGCTGTGAAATATTCTGCAATAAACAGAAAGCTTTTTTACAGGGTTGTAAAGCTACACCTAATAGAAGTTCTACCAGCTCTACAGAGATATGAAGAGGAAAGATGTTTTGACAGCAGTGTTCTCTGGTTGCTGAATGATTTACTATCCAGGAAACATTAGTCAAGTAATAGTTGAGCTGAAGTATTGTATACCGTCTCAGAGGCAGAACAGCTCTGTTTGACATAAGCTCTTACGCAGTGTCATTTGCAAGCATTTTGTGGAACACCACAGGTTTACAGGCAGGAAGATTTCCTTGCCAAGGAAGGATTTATTTAACACACACCTAACCCTTGTACGTCAGTGACTGCCTTGCACTGATCTGCGTTTCTTTCACAATCTATTTGAAATGCTACTGCTGTTGGTCTATTTTGAAATGAACCTGATAAAACAAAAGTTTCACATAAATCATGTGCCTCAGTTTGGTTTATCATAAGGTTAAGAGGGAGGAAGAAGATGTTTCACTGTCCTTAAAGAGATGCTGATATTTGAAAATCTGAAGTTTTGAAGCCATTCCTTGGTTCTAAAACCTTTTAGCACAGGCGTCTTGCAGAATGTTGCTACTTAGCTCAGCATCCTTCTTGGAAAATGATGCTTGAACAGCAAACAGAATACTAAAAGCCAAATAGTTTCTCCTGCCTGCCAGAGCTGGCCACAAATAGCTGGCTCCACACACCAGAATGACGTGGAGCCTGGAGCAGGCAGCATGGACAGGGACACACTCACCTCTAGGGCCTGGTACTGAAGTGCTCCAAGAACTTCCCCTGCCTATGTATGGGGGCAGGAGGGAGAGAGGAGTGGGCTCAACTGGACTCTCAGGAGCCAGCAAGGCCTACTCAGAGGCAGAAATTGGCCTGTCTCAACCAGAGTCCTGACACTGGACCCTTCTGGTGGCAGGTGCATCTTGGCTTTGAAAATGATCAAGATAAATTGCATCATTTGAAAAAAAAGAGAAGAGAAAGAGAAAAAAAAATATACCTTTTCATTGGCAAGTACAATCACCTAAATCAAACATTAGAAACCCAAAAATGTCTGGATGAAAAATTAGCCTATTGTGCAGCTCAGTCGTTTAATTAAACCAAAAATAAGGAAGCTAACTAAAAAAGAAAGCTGTAGGATTGGAAAAAAAGTGAAGGATGAGACAGGATTAAAAATATTTTAGTCCTGGTCAAAAGTGCCTATGAATTGCATGTATTTTCTGGGAATGATGTGACCTTACCAGTTACTTGATATCACTACTTATATATTCTTTATTGCCCCTGCAGGATGTTATTGCATAGATTGCCTTTCCACAATAGAAGTCTCTGATGAAGTGCATATCGGCAATAAGCATATTTTTCATTGAGGGGTACAATGGGCAAGAGAAGTAAGATGGTAAAAAGAAGAAGCTCCCTCTTTTTTTTTTCCACAGGACATTGTTACTGATAAATGTTAACAGGGAAACATTTCAAGCCAAACTTTGGGCAAACTGATGGAAGGAAAATCCATTAGGGCTAATAAAAGTAAAATTTTGTACTCTTGGCTCAGAAATCTCACAGACTAAAGACGAAAGAAATGTGCTTTCCTGGTAATTTTTCACAAGTTTCAGCTATTGATCTTTGTGAGGGAAGGATGGTGAACTGACAGATTTGCCCAGACCAGATATTGGAGTCTAGGTAGTCCTTTTTCATCATTTAACATAAATATTCACATGTTCCCGTGTATGGTCATGGTTTAAATGTTAAGTTTAAATGCCCGAAAATTTGAAAGGCAGTCCCTCAAAAAGTCACTGACACCAACTCAGCACCTTCTTTTTGGAGGATATGCAGGCAGGGTATTATAATAGAGAAGAGATTATACAGAGGTGACAAACCTCAGCTGTGAAGCGGAGTGCTTCATGGGTCCTGCTTGTTGGGCTGCTCTAAAAGAGTAATGTATGGGTTTTATGCACATAAGTAAAGTATATTGTGAATGTGGGCACATGTCAAAGAAACAACTTTTTTTATGAACAAATAAAGTGGTGCAATACTGTACTTATCCTCAAACTGAAGATTTCCTTCATTTTATAGGAGAGTTACTCTCAATTTTGTATACACGCTTTGATTTTTTAAAACTCTGACTTCAGCTTGCTTCAAAGTGCAGCTACCCAGTGTCCACCATTATTTTTAAAAGTTCATAACTACTATGCCCTAGGTGTGTAATCTTTTCTAATTTTCAGAAATTTATTAAAACCTGAAATTGTAACTTCTTGTAACTCTTATCCCAGAGGACAGGAGTTAAGTTATTGAGGTACCTAAATTTAGGGGAATATTTCATCATGTGTTTTAGAATGGCATTTGAGCTAGATAAATTTTTGCTTTAAAGGCTAACCAAAAAATAAGTCTTCTGAGCTATGAGGACTTGATTTTGGATTTGGATTTTTCCAGTTTTTCTGCTTTTCCCCTATCATTTTATCATTTTATGACCTTTTCTTTGCTATAAAATAAAATAGAATGAATAATGTCAGGTATTAGTTTCCTGTATTGCCCACTCCAAAACAATAATTTTTCATTTCCTTCATTTTTTCCTGTGCTATTCTAACTTTTTTATGGATTAACAAGGGAAAAAGGGGAAAGAAAAAGTGGAAAAAAAGTTGAGTGTTTCCATTTTATTCTGTTCCGCTGGTTAAATAATAGTTGTAGGCATGACTTTAATATTTCATTTTTGAAACATAGACCAAAAGTCTAAATATTTAAGCTTTTCACAGAAAAAGAGCTCTGGTCCAAAATATTTCACTTCATTGTTTCATGACGATCAACCACTTCAAGCTTCTTCTTCATGTGCACAGTTGTGTGACTACGATTAGCGCTGAGCATGATTCAATCCATCTTAATGCTCCTCTCACACTGTGCCTCCAGGCAAAGGCAGCTCTGATGCATTTGACTGCTCTGTGGATGTGGAACAGGGCTGCAGGGAGGTACATTCCTTTCCTTGGGCACGGGGCCCTGGCTGGGCTTTGCCTCCAAGGAGGGAGCTTGGTAATGCAGTTCCTGTGATGCACCACAGGGGTTAAGTCAGGAACGAAACAGTTGAGAGATGCGGTGTGCTGCAGGCCAGTGGAGATGGAAACTGGAGTAGAAAACACCTGGATTACTGCTTTTCTGAACTTGTGGGTAGATCCAGTGAAGAAATGGAAATTGAGATTCCTGAGTTTTTTTTGTGGGTGCATAAGGAGAGGAAAGATAATGGAAGCTGATGAAGAAAAAAAACTGGCATTCCTAAAAAAAAACAACAAACAAAAGTGAACGCAACATTCTCTGTCATGAAATTGCTGATGTATAAAACTATCTGATGTTTCTTGTAATCAGCTTTGGCCACTCACACTTCTACCTCCAGGTCTCAGGTCAGGTACCAAAGCTGATCATTCCCTGCTTCTCCTTGAGCTCATCTCCATATGCTCGTGAGGACAGTGAGTGCCCTCAGAGCCATGTCACTCTTCTGGGTGTCAGGTAGCAAGATAAGAATCAACTTAATTTTGGGATCCATTTCTTTCTTCCTGATGGGAATATTTTCACCTATTGCAGGTGTGTAAGTGCTTTTAAATAGCAATATTGGAGGTTTTTTTCATTAAAATTTCAGTCAGAAATTTCTCTATTGTTTGTTGACAATTAATTAACTTCTTGGAGGTGGTAAACTTTTGTTGCTGGTTTGTTTTTTTGGTTTCTTGTTCTTTCTTAACTCCACTGATATTTGTATTTAGTTTCATTGAAACAGTACTTTTAAATTTAATACAGCAATACCTTATTTGTTTGTGAACATTTCTGAGTTTAAAGAGGTTCGTAGGTGACATAAAAACAGAGAGACAGGATGTTTGTAAATTTTTGAAGGAATACACTTAGTGAAACCTCAGACTGTAAAAATATGTGGGCCTTTTCTGAGATGGCTCATGTACTGCTGAGCATTTTCTCTTATATTTAATTTTGTGTTGAAATTTCCATTTCTTTCTTGAAAGTTTGTTTAAAGAGTTCATCTGAATAATGACCTTTCCTTTGGTATGAAAATGTATGTTACCTTTTTGATGAAAGCCTAAACTTGATTAAATTCATTGTCCTGTTAAATCATTGATTTTGTTAAGTACAATAGCTGAAGAAGGGAGGTCTGGAGTCCCAGTCACTCCAGATACAGTCCACAGGACTGATTAAACGTGGGAAGGTCTGACATCACACTGAGCCTTCACAAATGCTGTCTGTGCACTTTCCTGTGGTCTCACTGCTCTTTTGCAGTAGTTTCTATTTTGTTCTAATAATTCATAAATACCAGAGCATAGACAATACTGTATCTCCCCTTCTTTTTCTGTTTTTGCTTAGGTATATTTGGACTTGGGATTGTTTGGGAAACTTCAGTGTATCGAGGATTAAGGAAGAAACTTGAAAATTTTGGATAAATATGTTTCTCTTATACATTACACACTGAGAAATTAGATCCCACCAACCTGGTGGAGTTATTGTCTGAAATCTAAGGAGCAGCACATGACCCTTTGAAGAGTCCAACTCTGAGACAACAGATCTGGTTATTTTGAGAAGGAAGCCAATGTTTTCGCATAAAATTCTAGCTGGAGCAATACCCCTCCATAGCAAGTTCATTTACAAGCGTTTAGTGCATGGCATGACCTGCTCTACAAACTATGACACTCTCAAGGCCTCTCCACTAAGCTGATTATTTTTGATAATGAAAAACAATCTTGTCCTCAGCTATGAAAAATATGTTTCTGTTTGCAAATATTATTTTGTAAGACTGCCTTTCACTGCTTAAGTGTGTCAGCAACAATAGCCATGAAGTTTTGTGTATGAATAGTATGGCAGAATATTTTAAAATATCTAAATGTTAAAGTAACCGGATGATTCATAATTATCAGCTTCATCTGCAATTTTTTTTTCCTTTTGCTTTTGCCTTCAATGAGTCATGAGTATGTCTGGATTGCTCTTCAGCCCTGAAGGAGTGAAATGTACTCCTAATGGACAACACAAGGGTCACACATACCACGTACATCCCCAAAAATAGAGCTCTCAGTCCTGTTGCTATGAAATTTTAGTCCTTCCAACAGCTTACTTGTGCCAATTAGCTTTTTGCTCACTGAATAGTTCCATTCACCTCATCAGGGAGGTACGAGTGGCACAGGGAGCTGCTCGTCATGACGGCTCCAGGATGTGGTCCTCTCACAGGGATGGCGCCATGCTCACAGGGTACTCTGTAGCCTCCTTAGGCTGATTTCCCTTACAGCTTCTTCTGGATCCTTGCAAAGGCTCCCTTGTATATTTGTGGTTAAATATGTCTTCATTCATTACTGCAAGGTCTTTCCTTCCAAAGGGAAGATGTTGAACTGGAAATTATAATGTTCTCAAATTCCACAGCCATGGCATCATTTTGAGCTTTAACTGTGGCTTGCGTAACTTCTCATATTTGCTCCTTGCCAGCCTCAAATGTAGGGAGTTCAACAGGATTCCTTCTCTGAGCTGTGTTACACTGTTTCCATTAAGAAAAACAAATTTCAGGGCCACAGAGCTGTTATGAATCAGTTCATATCCTTAGGATCTTTATTTCACATAGCAAACACTTCCCAGTCTGATGTCTGAAAATCCTCTCTAATTAGTGCTCCTTCACAAACTAAGAGGAAAACTGTTGTTATGGTGTTGTCTCATTTCATACACTTTTATTGATGCTACGTGGATGATCTCTAACCTTGTGTGCTTTTAAAAAGCAAGAAATACTCCTTTGTTACAACTAACAGGCATAACTTTCAGGGTAATGAGCACTTTGATGTCATGGAAGCCAATGCACGTAAGCTTGAAAGAACAAGCCATTCTCATTTAGGGAGAGTTGAGTGCATGGGCTGATTTAAGGTTTCTGTTACAAATGCTGCTCAGCAGCCTCAAGCATGAGGTCTTATTACACGAGTGGACCTGCAAGACAGTATGTGTAGTTCCCATCTTTCACTCCCTGACCAAGGAGGTCAGTGGAGACATTGTGAAGAGAGATATCCAGATGTATTCATTAACAGCTTTTGAAAAGAGGTAGCAAAGAGCATCCATCTGCACCTTTTCTTCAGTGCTTTAAGTGAATATTTTTCTCAGCAGTGTATGAGAAAGAGAGAGAGAGAGAGAAAGAGCAGCATGCAGGGCCATTGAACCAGCTCACAGTGAAGACAGCTAGCATCACACAAACAGCATCAGGAGGTACTTATTCAGAGCTGCTGCTAAAAGAGCAGTAACAGAAGTTGGTACCCCTGGCAGAGAAGAATGAATGCCTGTTTGTATCCTAAAGCAGCTGTCAGACAGGAAAGTAGACAGCATGTTGTAAGCTTGTTTTGTTTCATTTTTACAGCTACATAATGACAATAAAGAAGAAATTATGTCATCTTCAAAAATAGGCAAAAATAAAGAGAACAGAGCATCCAAATGTTTCTTTGAAGTAGTGAAACTTGGACATGTGGGTTTCAATTATTTATTCAAGTCTGTAGTGAGTGCTTAGAGTCTGTTGGTATTGTTTACTATCTAGTACGGAAGGATCCTATAGACTCAGTATTAAGAAACCCAGCTGCGTTTATTTCTAATGTTTCTTACAGCCAAAATCTCAAATACATGCCAGGTACTGCTTTACATGGACTCTATTAGGCTAATATTAATGCCACTGTAACCAAGGCTGGAGAAAAACCACCTCCAGAAATTACCACTGATTTCTGTGTAGGTGAACAAGCCCATATTGAAACTTGCAGGTCTCCCATCTGAAACAACGTGACAAATCCCATGCCAGTGGCTCACACAGAAATAAAGAGGGGCCTCAAATTATGGTTTAGTGAATGGCATGCTAACATGAAAAATTTCTATTTGTTGAAGTACTCAGGTCTCTGAACTGGCTGGAAATGGGAGTCCAGCAAATTCTTTGCTAGGGATTTCTAAGTGAAAGCCTAGTTTCAGGAAGATCAATGAGGATTTTACTGTTGCCCATGATTAGGTCAGTGCAGTATCCCTGGCAAAATGGACACAGCTCAAGAGATCCTTTAAGCAAGCAGCTGTTTTGGCTTTCAGCCTAGCATGAGGCTATTTCACAGAACACAGACGATGAAATCCATGAGTAATAGATTCTCATTTCAGTCAAACCTCAGGTCCAGTCAAACCTTAGCTTCAAATCAGGTGTCTTCCTGACTTTACTGGTACCTTCAGAGGATACTTCAGGGTTTGGCCTTAGCAGCAGTGGGATTGGAACTTACTGAGCTGCTTTAAAAAAAAAAGCAAATTGTTTTGGGTTTAGACAGTAAAGTCGGTTAGATCTTTTATTTTGATACATCCAGATTACCAGTTCATTAATGAGTTGAAACAGCCGTGTACAAGCAATCCTATTGATTTCATAAAGTGCTGTGCTTGTGCTGTCACTGAATAGATGTATGCCTCCTAGATGGAGCCAGAGACATTACTGCTGGTGCATAACATGGTCTTACAGCACAGTGAAAGTATATTTTTCAAATATAAACAAGTAGCACATTTAACTCATTTCTCAAGATCAAATATCTTGTCCTTTAGATGGTGACAAAGTAGCACTATTTACTTCCTGTAGATATATATCTAACAAGACAGTTCATCTTGGTGTGTTTTGCAGTAGTCATTTGATAATGAAATGTTTCACTACCACAGAAATTTTCTTGTAGTTGCATATGTAAGTGATGCATTTTTGCTTTGCAGTCATCCTAAGTGGTGTTATAAATTATATCAAGCAGCAGACAGCCCTGAGAAAAGATACGTCAGCTGTATTACATGTAGATTTAAACAACCTTCAAAAAATGCAGGAAAACATCCTAATTCCACAGAAATGAATGACAGACTTTCACAGGGTCACAATGTCAATTTTTGCTTTCTTTTTGTTTGAAATGAACTTACAGAATATTTTTATACTTAAAAATTATTTTAATTTTTTTTTTAAATTTTAATATGTGAGTGTCTACCTGCATGTGTACATAATCATAATTTTATCTTTCCTGGACAGTGTTTTTCACATCTCCAAAAGAAGTCAAAGTTGATTTACCTTCAGTAAAAATATCCTTGTTCTAACTCTGCTCATTGATGTGAAATGACTTAAAGTCAATGACTTAAAGTATTTAAAATAGCTTAAAAAACTGTTTCTGTTACTTTAAATTTTGTGATTCTTTCACTAAGTACTCCAAATCCATTCACCAACTTAGCGAAGAATTTAGGAATAGTGAAATGAATAAAATAGTGGTAGTTCAGAAAGCAGATGTCTGTGAGACAAGGAATATTGAAAGTCTTTTGTTTTCCCTTTTCAGTTCTGATTTGTAAGAAAAATTATTTAATTTCAAAGTAATTATTCAGAGAACTCTCATTTCTGTGATGCTTCTGAATTAATTTTCTGTTCAGGTTCTCCCACAATAGGAATGCTTTGAGAATTAACCTCGCTTCTTGACTTTCATCTTTTTTGGTGTGCTGCTGTTCATTTTTCTGTGTTTCAGTTTTCTCCTAAGATGTGACTATAGACAGTACCATTACTCCTATAAATAACCCCATCAACACATGAACAAACATGCCTAATTCACTAGTTACTTCATTCTACAATGAAAGCATGGTAATTAATTAATATAATTAATTGTTGAGGAGTTATTGCAATCCATTTTTCCCCCTAATTGTAGGTTTAAAAAATTTTAATCAAGGGGAAGGCTCCTCATCAGAATATTTAGGCCTCGCAAACACAGGCTTAGTTATGCTTTTTCAGACCACCTAAAAACAGTGTAGGCTTTCCCAAGGTTTCAGACCACAGACTGTAAATTACCACTGAGGTGACTATCTAAAAGAAATTAAGATCAGATGTGTGATATAATATGTCTAGAATTTATTTTAATTAAAAAAATCAAGATCAGTTCCTAAATAATTCAGGATCATTTGGGAGAGCCACAGTAATCAAATAAACTGAGCAAAAAGAAGAATGTCCGTCTTCTCTTGGAGAGACGGAAAAACCCAAAAAACACCCCCCCATTATATTAGGTGTAGGGAAAAGCAAACAAATTTTTCTGAGTCAAACTGTCAGCCTTGAATATAAAACTCACCAAATTCAGCTCTTATCTGTAGAGCCTGCAAGTCATTAATTCGCAATCTGTATGAAATGAGTGATCCCAGAGAAGTGAATGATTGGTAATTAGAGTTCATTTCTTAAATGGCAAATTATCTGGAAAGTTTCCAAAAGAAAAGAAGCAGGAATTTGGAGTGAGTTTTCTGATACTTCAAGCGCAATAACTCAAATGATGTTTTGAAGAACAAGTCACACACTTCTTTTGGGTACATATCAAGGAGAATTAACATTCTCCTTGATATGCACCTATTAACATTAGCATTTTTTAAGACCATCATACAGCACATAATGAAATGGAAAGCAATAATAAAACATAAAAATCCCAGTATTTGGTATAAATGCAAAAGGTATGGAGAGCCAATAAGTATAGGAATAAGGAAATATATACAGATTAAGGGTGGCCAAGTTTTCTGAGCAAGCAGTCATCAGAAAGCACTGGTTAAACTGGAAAGGCACAAATATTCACTGAACTATTGGCTTGAAACTACTTCCATATGTGCCTCCAAGCACAGAGCAAAATGTGGGTCCCAGCACTTCTGCTTTGTTTGCTCCTTACGAACAGACACCAGAGGTTAATCAATAAAGTTTTCCTAATGTTCACAAAAAGAAATTCATTAGACTCCTGCATTTGGTGAGGATTCCTGGAACAAATGTGTTCCATGATGCAGGCATCTTTTGAGTCTCTGGTTAACAGAACTTTTATATAACAGTGTGTTTTCAGGCTGGGGCCAGAAGATCACAGCTGGACAGCACCAGTTCCTAGCTCTGTGAAAGGACTAACATTTGTGAAATTCCCTCTCCTGGAAAGGCAAGTCCTCAAAATAGCTGTGTCTGACTTGGAAAATAGAATTGCACGTCTCCTTAAAAGGCATTTAAAGAGATTATACTCCAAATTAATCAGAAGAGAGAGGTCCATTTTTAGGCTAGGAATGCAGAACCAGAAATGGGATGCAATTCTCTTTAAGATTAGAAACAGAGATTAGTAGCCAGATACTGGTTTTCAAATTGCCAGAGGAAGCTTAAAACTGAATCTGTTCTTACTCCTAAGAGAGTCGTGGTGAGCTGGAGTTACTGAATGAATCATGCTCCTCATGATGACTCAGAGACTTTGAAAGAGGCCCAGTTTTTAAATGGATATTGGGATTTGGGGGTCTTAATAAATAACGGCTTGTTTTTAATATACAGATAGTTTTGTTGCGCCAAAGTTAGTAAGAGTTTTCCTTCTGGCTTAATGCAGCGTGTTACTGCACATACAGGAGTACATTTTGTACAGTACTATGCAATAAGGCAGATGGGATTTATCCCTGCTGATTTCTAATAAATATTTTCTATTAATTTTCTTCATTTTTAATGAACTATATGGTCAAATGAAACAGCAAAGTTGTCTCTGAACATCAACACAGAGGGAAGGATTGGAGTTGAGAAAGAACAGAGAGGAAAGATAGTATGGGGTTGGAAGAGCTTCTGGAAACTTGCATGCTGATGGCACAGTATGAAAAATTCTTTTTGTGTTTGTATTCTGGACCGAATTCCTGACTTAGTTTACTTTCCTGTTAGCTGCCAAGTGCCAGCTTATTGCTGCTGCTGCTGCTGCTACTACTGTGATCTCCTGCCACCTCCACACGTCGAGTACATGCACCCCTGAACAGGATGATTGCCCTGTGCACTTTGGTAAGCGCCTTTTCAATTATCTTTAAAAGAGCACTTAAGAATAAGATGAATTACAGCTTCCGGGGGCAACATATGTATGTTTGCAGTCACCCTGCTGTGTTTTATTACATTGCTATCTCTGTGCAGTGCACAGAAGACAGTGCACAACATTTTAAGGTCAGACTATGAAAGAACATTCCTAGGAGTTAAAAGTTATACTTTCCAGATGGAAATTTTGAATTTCAAGGGGAGAATTTGGATTTGACTATTCCCCACTATAAACTCACACGTAGTTTTTTAATTAGCCCATGTCCCAAACTGGACAACATGTAGTTTCTACTTCCTTTTCTAGAAGTCACCAAAACTTTAAATCAACTGAAATTGGTTGATCCCATGAATTTTTGCTGTTGGAACTCGAAACAAAAACTAGCAAAAAATGGGAAAAATTTTGATACTAGTAATTAATAGTCAAAAATCATCCCAAATTAGCCTTGGTATTAACAACTTTGTATGGGCTGCAGAGGGAATAGTCACAAAATATTGCTTCAGACTAGATAGTATCCTTGGATTGTCCCTACAGATGATGAAGAAGATAGAAGAGATCTGTCTGCAGGAGCACCTTCTCTTATGACTAGAAGAGGCATCTGTGAATATATTCCTAAATGTTTACATTAAATGTAAACATAGTTTCAGATTTTTTTCAAAAAACCCACTGCCATTCCTTCCTTATTATGTTGATATTCAATAACCTATAGAGCTATTCAAACCCCAAAGCTCTGGTGAGATCATGCAACAGAACTAATCATGAAGAGCTGGCCAGTTCCGACTGCTTTTTGAGTATAGTTATTTGTACCCAGTCAGTGTCAGGAACACTAAACCTACGTCATTCTAAGCCTACGTCATTCACGTGAGGAACAATGAACGATCCTGCATCATTGCACATGTGCTGTGTGCAGTTATAGTTTCTAAAAGAGATACATGCTCTGGACAATGGTCTCACATTTGCAGGTGATTCCTTCCTTGGGGATAGGATGGTCTGTCTCCACTGTGTCTTGGTTTGAAAAGACAGGTGTCTGCTAAGGAAGGCAGGAACCTCCCCTGAAATGGAAAATGTAAACTGCCTCCCTCCGACTTGTTATAATTTTGAAATTAAGGAGCTCTCAGGCAAAGGTATGGGAGTAGGAATAACAGTTCTTTATTAGGGAAGGAAATGAAAAATAAGATAAAAAATGCAGTAATACAGACCAACGCTGACAGAGTCAGAATACAACCTGACACCCTGTTGGTCAGGGTGCTGGTAGCAGTCCTGATTAAATGGTGGCTGCAGTCCTGGAGTGACAGTGGTTCTGTTGAAGCAGTGATCCTGTGGAAGGGTGCAGTTTTTCTCTGAAGGTCCAGTGGTGGTTTAGATGGGCCTGGTCCTCCTCGGGGAATCCAGTGGAAAAGCCTGGCTGTGGTCTTCGAAATCTCAGATTATAACCAGGTAGGAATGCTTGGCTCCTCCCTCTGGGCAGAGCATCTCACAATGGGATAATGTAATTTTATCGGTCATGCAGTGAGACTCAATGGCCCATTAACAGAGATAAAGAAAACTGCCCAATTAACAGAAGATAACTGCCCCACCTCTAACTGACAGGAATGGAATACACACCCCCATTTCCAACCTATGATGCTCTGAAGTTTTATAACCCTCAGCAAACTCAGACTTGCTTCCTGCCAGAAACAAGCAGACACAGTGCCCACACCAGTGCAAAACCCAGCACTACAACCTATCACAAAAGGGAATGCACTTGCACAGTAGCTTTTATAAGCTAAAAGCGATTGGATGGGCTTGTGAACACATTCTTTTGCTGCACAGTCTTACATATTTGGTGAGGTGAAACGGGCCCTCATCAGGGCCAAGCTTCCTTCAGTAGGTACCTTTTTCACTTGGAACAATTTATTTTTTCTTACCCCTGAGCCAAGCCTGGATATCCATCTGAGATCTCAAATGTCCGGAAACCTGGATAGACCCAACATCCTTTTACAGGGTAAACACTTGTCTGTGGGCATTGAACCCACCATGACAGCACTGCAGCACAATCTGTGCACCACTGAAGAAACCAGGACCCACTGGGTGCCACCACCCATCACATTGTTGTGCGGCCATGTCCAGGATGAATAGTCTCCCTCTTCCTCTGGTTGACTGAAATATGGCACTGTCAATGAAAGATCTCAAAAGTGGTCTGTGCTGACCAAGGAAGGGGATTTTTAGCTGGATAGAGACCGGGATAATAGTGTTTCCTTCCACAGGAACAGCACTGAAAAATAACCCCACTTCTACAATGCAGAAGTCAAGTCTGAAGTGTTTCTTTTCCCTGTTTGAAATAATATTTCCAGCTTTGTAAAGAAAAAAATCAGGTTAAATCCCTGTGGTTATTATGTTACATATGATTCAACTGTCTTTCAGCCAACAGCCTATGTATTTGCAAAAGTCTCGTCACCCAGGGAAATCAAACTCACCCTGGGAAATCAAACTCAGTCCCAAAAGGCAAATCCTGGATGTTTTTAAAATCTAAAAGGGACATATACTTGAAAGAATCTGTACATCAGTAACAAAAGCTGTGTTAGGATGGCTTTGTGTCATTTTCTTTCCAGTCTTTTGTAGGACTTATTCTTTTTAAGGTTAATTTTAAATTTTGACAAGAGAAACAGAACCAATAGCTTATAATATCCAAATGTTCACTTTATTCTTTTGTTTTATAAGCTGTTCTTGAATTGATCTTTTCAATACCTTTGCATGGCACTTAAGGAATTCAGAAGAACTAGGTGACAATTACACAAACTCACAAGGTTTAGTTTCTGTTTCCAGTTCTGTTGAATGCATTGCTCAGTTACGAAGTATGAATTGCAGTGTGTTTGGCATAATTTGATAATAATTTTTATTTAATATCTGTGTTTTCCATACCTAGTCCCTTCAGTTTATAAGTGTTCAGTCATGTAAATTTTTATTGTCTACAATATAAATGGAAAATATATGAGGCACAAGAGATTTGAAGGTCAAACCCAAGTAATTAAAGAACAGTCAAGTTTTAATTTTAGCAGTTCCTGACATATGATTAACATTTTGTAAGGAGATCTGGGGCTCACAGAGTCGATGCAATTTATTGTACTGGTATGCAATATTTTACTTACATTTGTATATTAATATTACACTGGAATCAGTTCCTTCAGTCAGGTCTTCATTTGTGCATTCCTAATATTCAAGAGTCCTTCAGAATGGATTTTCATTAAGTTTTTTTGTATGCCAGCATCACAATGTGGAAAATGGCAGAGAAGGAGTTGGGCGTCCTGATCCACTGTGCCCATGGGCAGGCCCCAGATCTCTGCACTGCACTGCACTGCTGGGCACACAGAAATATCCAGCTCCAAGAAGATGTACCCAGGGCACTCCTCCACAGCCATGCCACTTTCTCCCCCATCTTGGCTCATCTCAGCTGCCCACACCAGGTTCTGCACTGAGCTGAGCTGAGCAGGACCCAGGCTCTGAGGCAATGAGAAGTCAGAGATACTGGAGGGAGCAGGCACACAAGCAATGGCTCCAGCTGAATCCTCCAGGCACAGCCTGGAGCAAATTAATCAGCCATCCATTAATTAATCTATTGGACACCAACATCCATATGCCCAGAAAAGACAATAAATCCAAACTGTTCAAGATTTGGCTGCTCATAGTAGCTCTTCCAGTCACTCTGCTGGAGCTGCTGTGGATGAACGAAATGAACAGACGTATTCATGCTTAGACAGAACACACCAGGGAGGCACACCACAGATAAACAACGAGAGGAATCTCCTGCTTTGTAAATAGCTTGAAGTGCTTTCAATTTAGTCAAAGGACTCAAAGGCATACTTGTGATGGGATTTCTTTGTGGAGAGGTTTGTTTCTGTTTCTCAGCCCAGAACCAGCAACAGTGGTTTGGGTTTTCACCCATCTCGTTTATTTGGTCTAATGATGGAAAGATTTCTTACAAAGGAAAACCTTGACTAACAGTTTAGCAAGCCTTGAGCTTAATTATTTTTTCTTAAAGGAAATCCATCATTTAAAGACTCCTGCAGCTAATGTGTGATGCAGTGATCCCTCATGTGTCTCCCCAGATAAAATCGGTGCAAAAAGCACAAGGATTGCTTTGTACAACCTTGACATGTCACCTAGGTTCTAAGGAGTGGATAAAAAGGAGGAAAAAGAAGGCAATTTGAACTACATTGTACTAAATATATAATTATAATAAAAAATAAATTATGGTAAATGTATATTCAATTAATATGGTTGCTGAGGAGCTGCAGACACTCCATCCTTTTATGTCTCCCTGCAGGAGCACAGCCGCAGCATACTGTTCCACGGCCAGCTGCGTGGGAAAGGAGCTGTTATCCAAAACTACACAGTGCACAAGAGTACATTCACGCACCACTGAGAAACATTTCTAGCAATATGCAGACATATGTACTCTGTTCTGGCAGAGCTGACCCAAGTGCCTACAGCAAGCCTGGAAACTGGGAGGAGGTTTTCGATTTTTTGGAAAAGAATACATAATTTCCATTGCACTGAATGGTACAAAACTAGCTTCAGCAGGAAAGGTTATTTAAATAATGGAGAATTCCAGACAGTGAAGTGTAATAAATAAACTACTGGCAAAATGTGATCTATCATGAAGATTTTTATGTACCTCCTTCCCTTTCCCCAGTGCACTGTAATGGGAGTCTCAGACTATCAGAACAAGGTTGAATCTGTAAATATCTCCTATTCTTTTGGGCAAGATGTTTAGCACAGCTAACCTCACTGATGCAGTAATTTGCTCAGATCAGCCAAGTCACCTCGCCAAGAAAAAGCAGTTGCTTCAGAACATTTTCAGAATACTAAAACCAAGACCAAATGAATACAAATGTAGAAACAGGTAAAAAACTTTTAACCCGAGGTGAAATGCTATTAAAGTTATGTTCATTCTTCCAGTGACAATAAAATCCAGATTTTAACCCCAAACAGAATGCCTCTCCTCAGTGCAGACAACTATATCTCATTTAGAGGAAACTGATCAGGTGAACAAAGTGGTAATCAGCCCCCTATGGACATTTTCCTGAGGACCCAGAAACATTTGACATTATTTGGTCAGACAGGAAGAGCCACCTAGCTCAGTCCAGTCTCTAATTTTGTCAAAATACGATTCACAGTGAAAAGTAAAATCAAGGCGTATCACAGTGCTTCCTTCTCCCTATCCCATCTTTTCACAGCATGCTCTTTAGAGATTTCTTGGGTCAGAGCAGCTTTGTTCTTAATGACCCTTCATGGATTGCATCTTCCTGGACCCAATAGGCATAATTGCATTATGACTGTACTTTGCCCTTACCTTCTCCAGGCAAGTGAATCTGATGGAGGTCATATAGTCCTTCCGACACCAATGGACTGACTGATAGAGTTCTACTCTTCATATTCTAAGTGAATGATGTTGACTTTTCAAGAGGTCTGAACAAGGAAATTTCTCTTTGATATACCCTTCATGCCCCAGTTTGAATGTAGAGATGGAATACATTTAGTATGTGCAATAGCATTTATTTCATCTATGTGAATCCCACCGCCACCTGTACCTGATGTACATTTGTGTCTGCAATGACCTCATGTAGTGAAACAGCTTTTCAGGCTAAATTCCCATAAGTCAGCCAAGTGTAGTTTTCTTCCTTGTTTCCACTATTTTTGAAGTGTAAAGTACTGTCTTTCAAGTGTGGAATAGAGTGGGAATGTCTGTTCCAATGTCCCAAACACTTTATTTATCAGTTTATAACACTCAGCTCAGTCTTTCTAGCTTTAAATCCAAATTGCAAAACTGGATTGCTGGGTGAAAGTCCTGAAATAGTGATGACCAAAACATCAGTACTAGTATACTAACAGTAGAGATCTCAGGCTATCTGCTAGCTGATGACACATTTCTCACAATCTTCTACTATTCTCAGGGACCAGAGCTCATTCATAAAAAGGCAGCAGCATTTAAAAATTACAATAAATGCTTCTTTATATGGAATATCCTTTTGGATCCAAGAACTATCACTAGCAGAAGAGAAACAAATTTGTCTACCCAAAATGTTCTGGAAGGAGCCTGAACCTGTGATATCTTTACAGCCCGGCACTGGTTTTTACTAAACACTGATGCTTTCTACTCCTGGTCTGGAGAGGCATCTTCAGAGTCCGTGCTATTCAAGAGGAGGACCAAAATTTAAGCTAGTCTGGATTTAACTAGGGTAATGCAAGATCTCAGTTTTTAATTTGAAATTACAGATCCAGCTCTTCTGTTTGATCATGGTGCAGAGGAGCAGGCAGTACACTCCCTCTCCAAAAGGGAGTACCAGTGGTAGACCACGACACATGTTGCTCCCCTCCCCTATCTTATAGACAGCAGCTTTTTCTGCTCTCTGTCCTCAGCATGTCACCAGATTGCTGAATGAAGTGTTTCAGGCATCTTTGAAATCCTGGCTGGTTTCTCGCAATGTTTTACAGAATGTTTTTGTCACCTCCACTTTTATTTATGGAAAGGAGAGAGAGTAATCATTTTGCTGGAAGGTGAAATTTTGATAGACAGGGAAGGTATGTTTCACACACACGCAGCAGTAATTTCAAATGCATCAGAGGTCAGCGCTACATGGTCTGGTAGATGAAAAATGGAAGCAACAAAATTGACCATTGTGACAACATGAGCTTACCTGTTACTCATCTAGCAGGCTCACAATTTCTCCTGGTGTCTGTTCTTAAAATATTAAAATAATCAGCATGGCAAGACATGAAGCAGTTGAACAAGCTGGTCTTTAAGAAAAATAAAACCTTGTTCACAAGCCAAAGGTTGATCTCACACATTTTAGGTAAAAACTGTTTAGTAAAACAGCCAGATCCACGGTGCTCTTTAGTCAAAGTCAATTTATTTTTGTTTATTTTGTTGTGGGAGTTGTAGTTTCTGAGATTTAAATGAAACAGACTAATTTTTAAAGTGTTTCAAAACAAATGTTTGGGCAGTGTCTTCACCTACCTGCACTTTCCCCCCTACTACTTCTCTCCCCTAGTATGTGTTCTGCCCTTCTGCAAGGGAGACAGGAATATGAGGGAATTCCCAGTGTTCAGATTCCTGTTCAAGGAAATCCATACTCAAAGAGCAAAATGCTGAGCTAGTTTTCTCAATTTACAGTTGTGAAAAATATTCCCAGTTTCAGTTTCAATCTTGCTCAAGGGATTTTGTCTGCCTGTAAGATGTTTGGAATTTGCATACACATCAATTAGTGTATCTACATACTTAATTTTTTATTTTTTCTCTTAGTCATATAAGGAATTCAATCCATAACTTCAAAATCCGCCTATATTGAATTCATTGTAAGGTTTATTTCTTCTTTTTACTTAAAAAGTACAAAATATTTCCTGTCATTTCTCTCTAGAGTTATAAAACCCCCAAAAGGGTTTCCAGTGTTCACCAGAAGCACTCAGTTCTGGAGACCCATTGATGACATTCTCATCCCTTTTACTTGAGTGTCCAAAGGAAGAGCATCTGAGCATTGCATAGCCTGGTGTCTCTGGAGTGAAATGGGGACGTGCATCTCTACCTTGTGGCTAAGCACGGTGCAAATCACATTTATATTTCAATGTAAATTCAGTCTTAGGCTTCTGTTGAATATACACTCTGATGATAGTCCTGGCACCCTTCTGAGTATCTTTTTCACTCTTTTAGGCTATAGATAGTGCAGAACAACACAAACAGATCTGTAAAACAAAAAATTCAGGGTAAGAGTGCCTGCCATGCATGCTGCTCATGGGAGGGTATTTCTGTATGGCTCTACTACAGTTCCATGGACCAAGAAACTATCAGCAACTGATGCACATTACGTGCGCTTCTGGAGAACGTCTTCCAGCTTGGTATAAAAAGCATGAAATCTAGTTCATGTGCTCTGACACAGCTCACAAACCAAAGCATAGAAAATAGGCATGTTAGAGACACTTGGCTTAAAATGCACTTCTGATTAGAGGAAGGACACTAATGCAGGCCTCCCCTAAGGCAGCTGAGATGTCTAGGGTTGCACCATCTTTCTCTAGTTAATGGAATGGAGATATTTTCGAGGGCAGTTGAGATCTTGGAAAGACTGAACAGCAATTCTAAGGGGCCTCTTTCTTTCACAGTAAATGGGCAGAATTGACTGCTTCAGAAAGTCAGCTGAAACTCGGCATGATGTCAAAGACATTCCTGTGACTTGGAGATGAGATTTTATAAAAAATAAAAATAAGAGGATAAGACAGCAGGATAGATCTTTCAATGCAGAATTGATGCTAACAGTCTGCTTTATCAAACTGCCCTGTAGGACTCTACTCTTGAAGAATGGTTCTCTGCCAGGATCACAGAATCTCATCTGCTTACAGCTGCAGTTCTCTTTGGAGGGATTTAGAAGTCAATAGAGAAATGAAAGGACACCCATGACACCAGATATAAATAATGAGCTGTGTAAATAAAATATTTGTCTTCCTTCCTTGGTTGAAGCTCCAAAAAGTGGATCCTTGCTGTTAGCAAAAATTGAGAAGCGTCAGCAGCTCTATTAGCAGGTCCCTTTGTTTGGTGATTTCTTTTTTTAAATGGAAACATTTTGAGACCATAAATTGTTTAAGAAACAGTAGGAAAGATTTTTGGGTTTTGAACAATGCAGTCTATTCAGCCAAACATAGCTAATGAAGTATAGAGACCACAACTGGAAAAAACTGTTAGTCATGCATCAATTAGCCTTGTTTTCAGCCTGAACATCATTAGACAGTGAAACCATCTAAATTAATCTAAGTGGTAAGCTAAAAACAGGCATTCAGATTGTATCTTCAAACAGGACTCAAAGTTTAGGACTCAGTTGTCAGAGGCTGGGCTGTACCTGAAACAGTCAGGCACTGGAGCCCAGCAATCCACCTGTGCTTCATGTGACAAAAGTCTGCTGTGCACAGTAGGATCATTTTTGGACATCACATAATCTGTGTGCTCCATCTGTCCTTGCAAAGAATGGCATACCTAAGACACGGAGGTAGACATTTCTTGATGAAGTGGTGCAGGAGGGAGCAGGATAAAACACTGAGACCCCGTGACAGCACTCCTTAGCTTTCCAAATGGTCTCTAAATTCCTGGAATAGTCCAGGGAGAAAGGCCCATGAAACACATGTCAGAGTTAGGTATGTTGGTATCCTCAGATACATGTTAAAGACTGAGTTCAGCAGGAGAATATTTTTTTTTCATTAGCGTACCCCACTTGTCATCTTCATTACATTTCCTCTCCATGTCCTGATATTGCCCTCTCATTTATTGCCACAGTCCAAGTGCTCAATACGTCCGTGGTCTGCTGAGGACCAGAGTTACAGTGTCAATGTTCAGTCTCAGCAGCCCTATCTGTGAAGCCTAAAAAGCTGAAGTGGAGGAGGGCCTTAGAATGTCATCTCCTCCTAAACGTTTCTTCTGTATACCACCTCTTGTCATCACATGCCTCAGTATAAATGTTCAATTTCCTTTCAGGTCCTGTCTCAGGCCTCTCCAGAACGCATCCATTCATCTCCCTTCCCTAGTCCAGATTTTGCCCAAACTCAAAGTTAAAGCACACAAACTCACTTCCTGAAAGCACTCAAACTCTCTAGCCTCTTTATACAGTTTATTTTGGATATCAATACCAGCTAAGCCTTTCTGCTGCCTCTCAAAAATCCCTACCTGCCTCATTTTATACTAAATAATGTGTGTTGTGACAAGTTATGCTCTTCCTGGGCCCTCCATTTGTGCCGGGAAAAACACAGATGGTATCACTAATCACTTCTCACTGATGAAGCAGACTGCTTCAGAAGAACTGGATGCTGGGGTTTTAAAACATTACATGTACAATTTAGGTGTCTAAAAATCAGGGCATTCAAAGATCATAAAAACACAGATATTTACACTATAGATGTGCAGAAGAGGTGACCTGTGTACCTAGAGACCTTTAGCATCTAATTTTAGATATCTGAATAGACAGTAGATATTTGCAAAGGTCAACAAAGTCAAAACTGGCTAAGTAGATGCTCACACCAGTCCAGGAGGAAGCCTAATTTGACCAGATGAATCACAGCCAGTGAGTCAGAAGCAGAGCAGCAGCAGAAGAAACCAATTCACAGTTTGCATCTTCACAAACTCCATAAAAGTATCCCAAATGATTTGTCTACTGTTCAGATGTTCTCTACCAAAAACTGTGTGGTTGTAAAGAGATGTTCAAGGGATGAGGGGAAGAAGCATTGTTTTCTGTGGCTAATGTTAAAGCCAGAAACCAGAGGTGGAGAAGAACTACACAGAGTGCTGAAAATAGCAGAAAAAAAAAAAGTACTGAAAGTGTGGCAGCTTGACTTTCAGGCTTTTATTTGCCAGAGTTTAAAAATACAATAGCTGTGCAGTGTGTGAAAGTGAAAAAACCCAAAAAACTACATAAGATAGATTTTATAGCCACTTTTAAGAGTCTTAGTAGTGTATTTTTAACTTGATAATTTGACGTCCAGCCTCCCCATGATACTTGTAAAAGAACGCACTCCTTATTTTAGCCAAAAGTACTAATAGCAAAATCCAAGGAATGTATTGAATTGGAATGTTAGACTACAATAATGAGTGAACTTGATTGCATTTCCATTTCACAAAGCACTTCACATTTGCTACTAATATGCTAAGACTTGTGCCAGTCAAAATAAACTTGACTATCACAGCAAGAGAAAATTGTCAAAACACACAACTCAATTCCTCTCTCATTCATATTAATTTTATGCTGGAATAATTTCTTTTTTCTTTTTTTCCCCCAGAGATATTCTTGACATGACAGCTAATGAGCAAAAGAGACTATTTGGATAGTTCTTGAAAACATTTTGGTTATCAATCTTAGACAATCCATAATGATCTTGAAGGAAGCACCCAGATGAACAAACTAGGAAAAATATGTAAAGCAGAAGAATCTTGGGAGAGTTCCATATGCCTACTAAATCCACTCCATTTCTACTAGATCCACTCCATTTCTAATGCTTTGCTTTTTGCCTGGAGTCCATGAGCCATTACCTTTCCCACTGGTCAGAAAATCACAGTTAGACCACACCAAGCACAAAGAAAAAAAAATTAAAATCTGTAGCATGAGCTCATGCATGCTTTTTTTTTTTGGCTTGGAGAGACAAAAAGAGAACTGGTTAGTCTTCTCACTCACTCACTTAATAAGAAAAATGAGAGCACAGAGTTGTCTCCCTTTCAAAAATGCGTGTGTGACCTTTAGTGTTATCCTGCTAGCACTAACTGCAGGCTCCTGTCCATTCAGACAACAGCAGGCATTTTTGTGCTGCATGGCTAGTCACCCACACACCATCCTTTCCTCCGTTTGTTACTGCTGTACTTTCGGTGTCGGCATTCCTTCCACTGGCAGACTTTTGGCAAGACTTGAGGCGTACAGCTGGTTACACATCAATCACACATCAGTCACAATATTAACTCATTCTTGCACTGGCTCCATCCCACTTTTATACCCTCCCCTTTGCAGCAGTTATATGCTACTTTTACTAACATTTTCTTATTAACCAGAGGTGTGCTGTCCCAGGGGAATAGAATGTTCTTTACCACACTCCTTACCCCTGAAAACACATTGATCCAGTTATAGCTTCATAACTTCAGTCATGGCTTTTCCCACCAGATTATAACACAGGAAACAACATGAAATTTTCGACAAGAAACGATAACATTCAAATTAACTGATCAGATAAGCTAAAATATATGGGCTCTGACGGTGTGACACCAGATGACAAAGAGCTTAGAAACCTGACATCAGCCTGAGGGACTAGCTAAAGATAACAAAAAAGTGTGGTCATCTTGGACCACTCCTAAAAATGCTGTGCTCAACAAACAGCAACTCAGCCAAGAGATTAGCAAACAATTGCCACAGTCAACAGTCTCTGCAGAGAGCTACAGTAACATGCTGACAGCATTTCCTACCATGGGCCTCAGGGAGCAGGATGCTCTGCAGCGGAGTCAGTGCGTGGGAAAGCTGGCACTGGGCAGCACCCTCATATCAAAACAGGTTTGGTGCTCCGAGTTTGCTAATGTTGAGCAACATTTTGACAATGCCCTCTGAAAAATTATTTTCATTTTGTGGGAATGTTTTTGCAAAGAGGGTTTCTTCTCTTTGTAACAATTACAGGAAAAAGATACACAGGTTTCTGACAACTTTTATTGTCAATCTCCATTTGTTAATTAGAACTTTGGTTTTTGTACTTTGCTTGGATTAGCTTTTTTACTTTCTTATTCCCACACATCATTGAGATACAAACCTCTCCCCTGATAAGTGAAGAATCTCAGAAATAGCAAGATGTGTTGAAGAGGGAATTCAGGTAATACAGACAGTTTCAATTACTCTTTTTGCCTTGCAGATTACATATCCAAACAGGAAGGAACTGGTAACTGAAACTGATTTAGTCATAAATGAGGTCTAAAGAAGAAGGAAAACACAATTGCATGGTATGCAAGGTTCATCTTTTATAAACATAACTGCCTCTTGTGCTGGAGAGGAGGTATTTTTCCACAGCAAATGGAAAAGGGTGTCTGACTTTGTTTTTTGTATGAAATGCAATGTCAAGAAATGGGTAGACGTTGCACAAGTTAGTGGTTTCTCTAATCAATCTCCACTGGGTTTTCAAAACACCTAGACATCTTCCCTGCCTGCTAGCAAACTGAAAAGTGCTAGGCTCTTCCTTCTATGACAAAATAACAACTTTCACTCATTTTCAATGTCCCAGAGAGAAAAACTGATAATAAAGCAAATTTGTTCCCAACAAGGTATTTTTATTGTGTCTCCCATCATACTATCCAGCACCTTTTAGGAAAATGCTGTTTCACTGTGATTTGAGTAGGGAGGAAGCAGTGTGAGAGTCCTAACAAGTCTGATAAAAGAAGCAATTGCACATTTATTATGCTTTTCTGGGTCAAATCACATTCACAAAGTCAAAAGTGAAGTAAGAAGATTGGGACTGATGGAAAATAACTGACTCTTTTTGGGTGGGAGATATGGGCAAAGAGCAGTGAGCTTCTCACAATACAGTGAAAGCTGAGCCAGGGATAGACAGTCTGGCCCACAGCAATGGTTCTCATCCTCCTCTGCCTCGGGGTTTGAGCTCTAACCTGCAGGAGGACAGGTAGTGGCATCATGCTGCAGAGACACAACAGTATCACAGTGAATGGTCTCATTGACTGGTGGAAAAGTTAAGTTTTCCTCTGTGCTTCTCCCTGCCATTGTTGAACTCTCATATTTTAGTGGTTTTGTTTGTTTGGCTTGAGTCACTCACATGGTTTACACTTTGTTGTCCTTTACAAAGAAGTTTCTTTGAAATGCATTAGTAGAATGGTTTCAATATTCTGACTGTTATTTCTCTCTGAGTAGGTGGCCATGCCTATCTGGCTTCACTCTCCAGGGAACTTTGGAAAGGAATGCTCGTGGTACTGGGACTTGCGAGCGCACAACATACTTTCCCCCCTCCCCCTGCCTCAGAAACTCAACAGGTCAAAAAAAAAACAGCAGAATCAGGACAGCTGAAGGATGGGCTGGTAGGCAGGTTGCCAGTGATATCACCATATCTGGGTCTGCAGCAATCCCCCCAGAAGGCTGAGGGAACTGCCAACCTTGGAAACTGCTGGCCAGGCTCTTCTTTCTGAGGCATCGATTTCCAGACCTCGGACCTGCCTGGCTTTGTGATCACTGAAATGCCAGTGTTTGTGTTGGTTTTAAGAACTTGAAAAGGCAGAAGTAAAACAGTGTTTGACTTTTTGAGGGTGAAGACTTCTTTATGCCTTTGTTTTGTTTGCTTGGTTGTTTTTTTTAATGGGGCTCAAAGACTGCACAAGAACATACCATGTTTTTAAATAGAGCCCTTTTTAATTTTTCACTTTGAAAATTCCTAGGGAATAGGAATTCTAGTTTCTTGGCAGCTGTAACCATCTCAAGGTATATGCCTTATCATGTTTTATTCTTAACAGTAAGTTCTGAAGAAAAATTATAAGTAGAAACCTGAACATGGGGAAGTACAGAACATTGCGACAGACAGAACATATGTTCCTATCTAATGAATTCCAGATTTACTCATGACCCTGTTTTACACAGATCTTGAGCAGCGTAAATATTTGATTTATGGATGTGTGTCTAAGGTTACTAAACAAAGTGCTTAATGCATTGACAATGCCTTTGGGAAAAAAACCAAGAAAGGCTTGTATGTCAAAATCAATTAATATGTTTTCAGGAAAATACTCCTTATCATTAGAAATTAGTTAAAAAAAAAAAAAAAGACCGATTTCTCAAGTGAGAGGGCTATTTAGAGTATTTTTAACCTTATCTCCACCTTTACCCCAAGAAAAAACAAAACTAGGAGAAACTCAAGTTCTCTATGCATGAAATAGCATTTGGAATATTACCATATCCTTTCTCTTTTTGTTTCTCCATCCTGTTCATCTCGCTGAACATACAAACACAAACATTTCTTTTCAAATGCATATTCAGTGTTTGATCTTAGAAAGACTTTTCTTAGAACAAAGTATTATCAGATGCCAGGTCAGGAAATAAGATACAATAAAAGTGAATCATTCTTGTCCTAGTCTTAGAACATGAGTAAAATAAAAAATAAGAACTTGGAACTGGCAAGTATGTTTGTCTTCAAAATATCTAAACTCTCCAGAATTTATCCAGTGCCAGAGAGATATTCTTTTATATGTGATATCAACATAGAAAAACATTGCACTGTAACCACCTTCTGAAAAACCTAATTCTTAATGGTTGCCTAAATATTTTGTTCTCAGACTGATTATTTTAGTCTCTCACAGGTTCAAAGAATCTGTACCTTAGAGCTATATCTATGTTATTCAGAGGGGAGTGAAAAGATTCAAATCCATGTCTATATATTTCTTATTGTCTTAATTTGTAGTGGAAACAGGAGAAAATGGCAGAGATCCCTATGATCTTCCCAAAGTCACACACAACATTACTTTCCTGCACTCAACCTCCCTGTACTTCACCAGCACCCATCCAACCCTTCTTCACTCAGACTGTCTTAATGGCCTCTTCACAGCCTCCCTTCCTCCCTGGGGTTAGTCAACACCCTTACATCCTTCCATCCTTCCACTTTCTCTCCCTTCCTCTGCAGCAATCCCATGTTTGCTGCTGGAAAGTCCCTGATATTTGCACTGATGGCACATCCTGTAAGGGGCACTGCCCAAACCTGTGCACCTCTGCCACCCAAACAGCGGCAGCTGTGCAGGCACATTGCCTGTCACACAGGCATATCGCCTGTCACACAGGCACATCTTCCCCCTGCTCTCCAAGGACTTGGAATGTGTCCACTGTACATTTATAGCTGGTCCTAGTAATGGTGCAGGCTTTAATATCCACTTGGCTTTCTTTACCTTTGTTGGGAATTTATGAGTAAGGTATTGGCAGCTTGTTACCTAATTCTCTGTGATCTTGCTCACTAGATTTTTGATTTACACAAGGACCTTAACTAAAAGTGCAGTTCTTAAAGTCAATTAAATTAGGGTGTCTTTTCTTGCAGGGACACTTTCAGATTGATCTCAGCCTGTTTCATATTGATTTTTTTACTTGCAGAACTCAGCCAGTGTTGCTACCTCCAAATGAGCCCAAGCATGTCTGCCTGAGGCTTTGTGAGGATGTAACATGCAAGGGGGAAGAAAAGCACTGACTAAGTGAGAAGCTGCACTGCTGTTCCCAGAGCAAACGAGCATCCTGAAATGTGGGGCTCCATCACCTTGAGCTCAATTAACTCCTGCTGAGTAAATAACTGCCTGGCACAGAGACAGAGTGCTTTCTGAGGCTATTTATTAGAATTTGCTTTTGAGGGAAGGAGAGGGGGGCTGTGAATCTGAACTCCGATGGTAACTAAATAAATCTAGTATATTACTCCTAAATATAGAGTTTTTCCTAAGGGGGAAGGAGAAATATACTTCCTGCACTGGATGGCCAAAGTTTAAACCTTAGCGTTTGTGGACTGTGCTAGAAATATCTTTCTTATTTTATTTCCTCACCCCCGCTAATGATCTTTAAAATAAAAGCTCAATGAGCATGAAGGCATCTCATACAGACATTCAAGAAACCAGTCACTGATAACATAATGAATAGGGTTTAAAAGCAGGGACAGTTCTCTGTCCTGTAAGCACACAGCACACAGTTTTGGTGTCACAGCAAACAGCACGAGGCAGAGTTTCCAAATCCTTTAGTAGTTCAGGAAGGTTAGGCAAGGACTCTATAATGCTTTTTAACTCTAGTGCTTTCACCTCCTAAAACAGCAGTCCTGCATTGCAAATTAAGGTAAACAACAGAAGGGAAAATAACACCAGCTCCATTTGACGGTTTAGGTACCGGGAGAAATTAATGCCGCATCCCCAGACTCCAGGCAGTGATCTGTGATGCTGCTGATCTAAGTGTTTTGGAGGAGTGGTACCTGGCAGACAAGAGGTCCAGGCACCCTTGTGTGAGAAGCCAGACAGGATAGAAATGATAAAAACCCAAGTTCACACCCTAGGGGTTAATTAGTTATTTACTCTTTACATTAAAGCTGTGAAAATTAAAGGGTCAAAAGGAACTGCAGTGATCCCGAGCTTCCAATCATTGCAGTAATGTTTGTTGTTTGGGTTCTGTGATCATTTGGATTTAATGAGGACATTTCTATGAAAGACACAATTCAGTCATGGGGCAGCATGCTAAGCTAAGCCAGCCCGACCTGGAGACATCAGTCGTTTATACTTCTGCTCATTCCCAGTACATCCACAGGCAAGCGACTGTTAAGGCTTTTCATGAGCTTGTATTTACTCTGCACTGCAGCTCGAACATGGTCTGGACCATTTTTTAGAAGTGATGGCGCAGACATTCATTCCATTCTAAATCATCATGGTTGTCTAAAATGTTCTACTGTCAAAATAGCCACTGGAATTAAAGCCATGCTTTCCACTTCACTCTGTTGGTCAGCATGAGTGAAGAAGCACAATGGATTTCTCTCCAAGTGAGGAGCTCTCGTGCCACATTGCTGCCCCTTTCACACAGCAGAGGCAGAAGAAAGCTGCCAGTGGGGATGCAATTGCTCTCCCACCCAGAAGTCTTGTGGGAAAGACTGTCCCTTGCAAAACTTGGATCTGTGAAGCACCCTGAGGATGTACATGTACTGATGGGTTCTTCTGACAACCAAGTGCTAATTAAGGCAGCCTGTAAATTATGACCTTTGGCTTGCTCTAGAGGCAGATATAAGTCCAGTCTGAATGAAAGGGTTGTGCAGCCAGGAAGCCACAAATTGACCACGGGGCCCAGGACCCTGCATACTGCACCAGGTCATACCTCTTCACCCCTCTGCCAGTAAATCCACCACAGAGTGTCTTGATGCAGAGAAAGGTGCAAATTAATCATCAGCTTTCCCTGGAGAATATTAACTACAAAAGTTTTCTTGGAGCCACAGCAACATTAAGGATTTCTTTAACTAATTAGTATAGATATGATAATGAAAGCTTTGTGTATGAGCCAGGAGATGTTAGCTTTTGCTGGCAGGTGCCTGGGATGTGAAGTCCATTTCACAAAAGTCAAATGCTTTGAGTCAGTATGACAAAAAAGTGTCCCTGATTGTATCTTTTTCTGTATTTTGAACACTATAGTTGGTATGTTAGTTAAAGAGAACTAATCAAAAACCATTATTTTATTTAACCCTTTTTGGTTCCTGTAGTAAGTAGACCGGGCTTGTACAGCTGATGTCTAGCATACTTAAAGTAGCCAAACCCTTCAAAAAACCTCCACAAAAGAGATCAACCAGGAGCTTCTAGATCTCACCATCCACCACTGGATATATCTAGATTCCATCTCAAGAGTGAGACCTGGGAATGCATCTTATTACTTCCCACAACTTGGCAGTAATAGGAAGAAAGACTAAATGCTTGAACTAGGAGGAGTCTGAAGTATATGCCAGAAAATCCCTCTGTCAGGATGTTCCTCAGACTACTGCAGGCATGTGGTGGCAGGTACTTGGTGTTGGGACCCTGATTCTGCACCAGTGCCTCACTCCACTAGAACTGTCCACTAGAACTCCACTCTCACTGTCACCAGATAAATTTGTCCCATCCACTTACTACAAAAGTTCATTCTGCATCTCCTAGAGCTCCTGCAGCCCCTCTATGTCTCAGCAAAGGCTCATGCTCATCTTCAATGAGCCATTTTTTCCAGGATAATGTTCTGCAGAATCCACTGCCTGATTAGCTCTCCAAATTGCCTTACAAAGGTGAATACCAAGTGTCGGAGATATCAGCAAGAAGAAACTGTGGTCATCCTTTTGATGAACTGGTAAAATGTAGGTTTCATCTAGATGTAGTGAAATCAGACCCCTAAATTTGCATATTGTACCACCATACTCAGTGAAATTGTGCATGGATGTAAATATGCTATTTTCAAAAACGTCACCATTCCCAGAACCAAGATTGTTTGAAGTACCTTGAGGTGCACAGGGTTGTAGTCAGGTGTTCACTAGGATTACCCTCTAAGAATCATGATTTTCCTCGGTGTCACCATCAAATCTGATACTTTACACTTTTAAGGGAATAAATACATTGCTAAAAAATTGCCTTTAGTAGCTGTTGAAAAGTAAAGGAGTCATATTCTCACATATAGTTCTGAAAGTGAGGTGTTTGCTACGAGTGAAAATCTGCATTGGTACCACCTTTGAATAGGCAGCTGACCGCCTCTGAAACAAGTTGAGTCACTCAGGAAACCCCCACATCACTCCTAAGTCTTAGGAAATGCTTTCCCAATGCAACTTCCTAGGAAGCACTGGGTAAAATAACTGCTGACAAACAGATTAAGTATAGTATTAAAGCACTGACATCAGTCCGAGCCATGCACCTCCTAAAACAAATCCTGGAAGGGCGCAGTTAATAGTGTTGGCTTTAAAGGAGACAGAGAGACTTTTTACTGAGGCTGCATTGAGGGTCTCTTGATCCTCATAAGTGGTAGATAAGCATTTTTGGGAGGGAAGGACCCTGTGCCATAGCAACTGCCTTTTAAAACTTGTCTTTATTTCTGTTTCTATTGTAGAGTGAAATCTGCAAAGTCTGTGCAAATTCAAAGAAAAACGTGTGTATATCCTAAAAAGTTCCTACCATTAATATTTTTCTTGGCATTTACTTTTTATAGCTAAATCAGTGGTTTGTTTTGTCTGTTATCTGGAGAAATCAGGAGAAACCCTGAAAGTGTATTTTAATCAAGGCAAACAGCTAAATCTCTACAAAGAGAACTTGAGAGGGAATATGGAGAAAAAAAATCATGACTGAAATCTTGCAGAACTCACTCACAGGACACAGAACAAAACAACAGTGGCAACACTGTGGGATGAAAAAGAAATCCAGGATGGATGTGCTGAGTGGTCCTGCTCTGATTTCAGTAGTCACAGCAGGACAGACAAAGCTCCATAAAACTTTGGAGGTGAGCAAGTTCTAACAGATAAACCTAATGAGACAACAAGGGCAATAGAGCAGCTGAGAAAAACTGGTGATGCTACTTATAATCCTAATGAGGCATCAGAATGGGGGTACTGCTCTATTACTGTGAAACCACACTGATAAGCAAATGCATTTTTTCCTCCTTACCCCTGTTTAAAAATAAAACATACTCTAATATTCCTTGGAAGGTAACTTATTCCAGAGCAGACCTATAAAATTCCAGACTAATGGATTTCATTCCATGACAGTTATCTGAGAATCAATGTGATTTTATTAAGAGATCTACAAACAACAACTAAAAAAGCAAGTTTACAGCCAGCATACTTAAATTTACACTGCAGGAGTCTACAGTAGGGCTTGAAAACATTTAGGGGCATGCAGTAAAATCTGAAAAACACAGTTGTTAAGAGCATACAGCCCTGGGTTGTAGGGTTCCCAAGAGTGTTGCTGGCAATCTGCCACAGACATCTCCACAGAAGCCTGGCTCACACAGGTAACACAAGCTAACATTCTCCAGAGCTGCATTTTTTCTTGGCAAGCATTAGCCTGAGCTGCTTTAGGGAGGAGCTAAAATATAAAGTCTGTATGGCAGATATAATATGATCTTTTCTGAGAGCTTCTGATTAATATTGTGATATAGAAAATAAAGAGCTACTTCTCATGGGTTGTCATCCAACACCTTTCCTACCTTGCACCTCTGCAGAGCAGGCTCCTTCTATTGCTGTGAGCCTTTCAAGCAATGCTCTTATGGAGCTTCACTCGCTGGAGGACTGTCTGCAAAAGACAGATGCATAAATGTGCACACTCTTATGATTTTAAGCCTTCCCTTTCTGATGGGTATTGCTAATTCCTGAAAAATGCTTACTACTTCTTTTTATTTCTTTTCTGAAGCCATCACAAATGCAGTAGCAGAGGGGAGCAGCTCTTGGCAGGGCTAAAGCAGAGGAAGCCTCTCTCTTCCCCTTGTGAATTCCAAGTCCTAAAATACTAGAAAGTGCTAAATATGTTTAACCACAATGAAAAGTAGTTTATATTTTAAAATAATTCCAGTTAATTTCTTGTGCTTTATACCTTTTTTTTTCTGGGTAAGCACAGGAAGTGCATACTTTCTAATAGGCCAACATTCGTTCATTTTTTGTCCACTAAGAATTTGTCCACTAAGAATTTTTTAGTTAAGCATTTTTTTTTTAGCTGAGAGACCTTTTCTCAGGTGTAAATGTGAAAATAATTTGTAGCTCCTACTGAAGGGGTCTTGACCTAGCTAGAGGGAAAGGCAGGGATGTGTTGTGTCCCCAGTCTAGAGGCTATAAAGTCTCTGCTCTTGATCACGCTTCTGGCCATGTATACATCACAAGATGGTGGTATTTTTAAGGAACTGTAGTTTTCCATACTCCCAGCACCTTATACTACATGTGGAGTTGGAATGCATGCAATTGATACAGCAAATTCCTTACACTTTGAGCTGTTAACGCATTTTTGCTTTAAATAAACACTCTGTACACTGAGTTTAAGCACTTATTCAACTGTTCAGTTAAACTCTGGGATCATAAGACCATACTGTCCAAGTATTTCACAAGTGTTATCCCCTCAGGGAGGAAATCATGCATTTCCAGCCCTGGAAAGCAAAAGATAAAAGTGGAGCAGGAACATCACTCTGTGTGGACTGGTCTAACCAAGAGCGCTTAGCTAAGGTGGAGCAATCACTGGAGCCAAGGTGAAGCTGAGCCAAGGCATCCATGGTTTCAGTGAGATTTAGCAGCAATTAATTCCATATAGCATTAGCATGTAAACAGAGAAGTTGAAAACCAAAGGAGGCATCTGAAAGAGGTAGGATGAAGGAAAAAGAGACTGTAGTCTGAAATAGATCTGTCTTCCCACTTTCAGAATACAGTTTGAAATACCGAATGATGTGTATGACAGATGGATGAGCTGTGGTAGAAAAATGTTTTTGGTTGCAGAGGTGTTGAATTCAACACAATATTTGCTTTCTAGTCAAGTGCAGTTCTACTTTGATGAAATAAGGGATGGATCTCTTACAATAGTAATGAACAAAGAGATCCATTTATACTGCTGCCCACTGTTTGAGTTATTGCTTTTCATTATATATATACTTGGGAGAGCAGACAGTAAAATAAAAAGTGGTGTAACTTATATAACCAGTATCAATATGAAAATGCTGGGGTTTAAACTGCCTTGTGTTTCTTTTATTCAGTATGTACTTACATAGTATTAGCATAAAATGTTTTCAAGAAAGACTGTCCCTTGAACATAAAGACATATCTATCCTCAGATGAGGAAGAAGGCACTGAAATTGAACTCTTGAAATGATGACATACAGGATAAGTAGACATTTCACTCATTCCTATGAAACATGTCTGTGTAGAGATTGTAATGTGATTGAACTAGATACTGGAGATGTCTTGGTTGAAAAAAACCTTGTATTGGCTGGGAATCCAAGAAGAAACAGTGGATGATAAAAAGGATGATAAAAAGATACTTTTCCATGACACAATCAAAGTCCTGATTCCAGGAAGTAGAATGAGTTTTTTCAAAGGGAGTAAGAATTAGATTTTTATTAATCTATCTAAGCTGGACCTTCTCCATTTTAATCTTCTGCTCTCAGTAGCTCTACCAGACACAGAGTGCTAAATTTTGTGGCCTCATCTAATCCAGCATATGAATACCTTTATGAAGGAACAGTATGAAACTCAATAGGAAGTTTCACACTGAAACTGGGTGATCTCCTTTAACCAAATAGCAGAGCCTTACTCCTCAAGATTATAGTGCAAATACAGAGGGAAAAAAAATTAAAGAGAGAATAACCCAGACAGATTTGCTGCGGGTGATGCTCAATCCCTGGCAATTTCTCTGTGTTCCAATGGCTCGAGGAAGACTAGAGGCTCAAGACCTCCTACTGTGAGTCCCCTGATGCAGTATTTCCCTTCCTTTAGTTAAATCAGTAGCCTTACTGGACATCAAGGAAAGTTGCTCTGGAGTTCATGGCATTCAATGTGCAATGCAGGTGCCTCTTGAGATGTCTCACTGAATTCCTGCCTAGTTACTGTAATCCCCCTGTAAGACTCAGCTTTGGATCTGGCCTATGAAAAGCAAGGCTTTGTAGGATGTTCAGGAATCTGCACAGCTAATTTGGCTACAAATTGCCCAAAGGCACTCCTTTTCCAGATGAAGAACATTCTGGATGATTCATTAAAGCAGAGAAATGGTTGGAAGAAGTGGTTACTTTCTAGAATTCTGTTGTCATTGTTGTTCATTCACACTTTAGAAAGTAAATAAAGAAAATACAATCTTTTGATGCATTATTCACTTGGCATGCCTTGCCCAGAAAATATGGTCTCTATTGGTCTGGAATTTCTTCCTGGAAATAACTTGTACAGATTCAGAGCAATGCTCTGTTGATTTGACTACATTAATGGAATATCTTAAAGCTGTTTTTTTTTTTTTTATGTTTAGTCAACAGTCAGAATATTAAGGCGTTCTTGGCCACACAACATAAAAATGGACTCAATAAGACCTTTGAACTAAAAACAAGTGGACTTTGGATTCAATGACTTCCTTCAAGATTCCTATTCATTCTAAGAAAATAAGTTCTGAGTAATTATGTAAATTTTTGACTCAGCTGAGTGATGAAGAAGTGAAATTGAAGGTTTAGTGCTTATGCAGTTTCGTAGGGAAAAATATATTTTGGCTGCTCAGGCAAGGATCAGAAATACAGTATATAGAGAGGAAAAGTAGGTACTGTTCATATTCCAGAAAAGACAGCTGGAAATCATTTCAAATTTAGAACTACTGGCATGCACAGTGCATCCATTAGGTATTCCTATTAGTCAGCACATTCTTACAACCATCCCTACACAATGAATTTGGAAAAATAAATGATAAAGACCTAGTGAAGGAGAAAAATATAAAACTACAGTTGTCTATATACTATTTCTGAGAGCTTATGATTCCAAAAGTCTTTTCAAACATCTGGGGAGGCTCAAGAAAACTGAGTTAGAAAATTGTTATTTTGTCACTCCATAAAAAAGTGTTTTGGAATGGAAAAAAAATCAGCAATGCACTCAAGCGTATAGCTCAGTCTGGTGTCAGTTGCAAGGAAGCTGGAAGAGAATAAAAAGGGACAAGTGAAAAGTAATATGGATGTTTTGCTTTAAATATGAGGAAACTAAGCCAATGAAAGATCAAGCCATTATAAGGCCCAAAAGGGGCTCCAGGCTTCTCCTGGTTTCTGTAATTGCTCAGTGGTTCCTGTCCCTCAGCGAGGACTTCAGTAGCTTTCTTTCACCTGTTGTTTTTGGCACTATTTTTGTCCTTTCCATCACTAGCCTAAGCAATGCAAGCTGGTGCAACTCTGTTCACATGCATGTTTCTGCATGCTCTGGGCATCATTTTTTAGGGACACGACCACAGCCTTATTCCTTCAGGCAGGAGGACTAGCAAAAGGATCTCTTCCTCCCCTTCCGACTCCCCAGGTCAGCCAGAGCCACTAGTGCTGTCATGCCAAACAGCCAGGGGACACAACCCCTTCATCTCAGACAAAATTTCATCCTTGGTTTCTGTGTTCCAAGATCTGCAGTGGGATTGAAAAACTCAGTCTTTTTCCACAAGTTTCAATCTCCTGACAGGATAAGATGAGAATTGCAACTGCTTTGGGAAACATTCAGGCTGCTCTTCTGATGTCAGGAGCTAAATGCTGGTCTTCTGCTCTATCACAGGGTCCACTCACCCTGCTGGTGAGTAAGGTTTACTCTGAAGCATCTTATGGGGAGAAAGAAAAGAAAAAGCAATGGAGCTTGTTCTTTTGGTGTCTTATTTAGGAAAATTAAAGAAAAATTCAGGTAGAAATCAAGTCCCAATTACTTACCTGGTTTATTTTTTTATAGTGCATTGGGAGACTGTAAATGCTCTTGCCTTTGATATGTGCATTCCTTGCAATTGAATGAACATCATGACTAACACTCAGGAAACGTGTTGCTCTTTATAAAATGTTTCACCATGGTAATTAAAGCTAATAGTAGCAGGACTTGAGCATGGGTGCTGTACCTGAAATACGCAGGAGGGCAGTGTAGCTGGGATTTGCAATTCTGCTTAGTTACACTCCTGCTAAGGGCCCTGCAAAGCCAAAAAGTGGTTATTCTCACACCTCCAGAAGGATGCTGAAGCTGAGCATTTGCAATGGTTACTTTGCACAGGTCTTCTGAGCAAAGGGTAGGATGCTTCTCACTCGCTTGCTAGGGGCTGTGTGGTGATGTCAGTTCTCATCCACCCCAAGGCCCAGGCAGCCCGTTCTCCCAGCTGCCTCTTACACAGTGAAATGGACAGTACTCCAAAGGAAAAAAAAAGATCATATAGCATGTCAAAACCTGTAAACCAAGTCAGCCTCACCTCGGGTTGGAGCCAGAATTTCAGTCACCCATAGCTAAATCGGTATTTGTTGTGTTGTCCAGCCCCATGGTTCCAAGCTGGGGCAGAATTTCATAGGTTATGATGCTGGGAAACATAAGTAGTAATATTTGACTAAAGTGACTTGGTTGCACTTGCTTCTGAAGAATATATGCAGCAAGAATATTTAGGTGACCACAACAGTAAAAGAGTAATACAATACTGAAAAAAAAAATTCCATTTTACTGGAAAATAATCAAGATATTTAGACATCACAAAATAGCAAGTTTCAGAGCAAAAACTTATTTCTGCATTAAATAGAAAAGTATTTATTGTAAAAGCAACTAATTGCTACCTTTTAACTTTTTCTCATTTTTAATTTAAAATATTTATTGGAAATTGAGTTACACATAGTAAATGTTTCAGTTGAACCAAATCTGCAAATTTTGTTGAAAAACAAAAAGCTAGATACGATGACCTGATGACAGCTTATGCATGTCTCTTCTCAAAATACTGACTGATTGGATAATAAATGTTCAGTTTAAGTACATATCAAGTCCTCAAATTTGAGGTTTCAAAAATTATTTTGGAAATTTAGAGGGTGTCCTATTTGCAGACCTTTTTTTTTTTTTTTGAAATGGTATAACCTGGAACAGCTATTTAATTTTTTCCTTTTACTATTATTTTTTTTCCTTTTACTTCTCTCTTCTTCTTTTTTTTCTTTTCCCTTTTAAATTACCTCATCATCTTGTACTTCAGATCTGAGACTTTTAAGGTTCTTTCTTGGAAGGCTTAGACCAATTCTTATTATTTAAAGCAGGCAAATAAAACTTTGAGAAATTTAATATAAATAAAACTATGCTGGCATCAGCTAAACAGAATTCATAGCATTAGTGGAATGTGGTAACAAAGTGTAGGGGATTTGGATTTCATCTGAACAGCCTCTAGCCTTTCAGGTGTCTGTACAGTCTCCCAATTTTAATCACTTTTACATAGAAAATACCTAATAAGAAAGGAAAAGGTCATAGGTCAGAAATAACTATCTAATTAACATGCACTCAGATGTTCATGCCATGGCCTGTTGCAACTACCAGAGACTCCCAAACACTCATTTCCATGTATTTCTGCTAAGCTGCTCAAATGCTAAAACTTGCAAAAATTTTCTCCTTCAAGCCCCAGGCTGCAGTCCTTCATCTTATATATTCAAATATCAGAGACTAGCAGCTTCTTAGACCCATGTTCTAATGAGTACATTAGACTTCTTCATTTCCTTTGGAATTGACTCCCACTGGTCAGAAATGGGCATCTTCCCATTTCTGGGGTCCTTACTGATGGGCAGATGAAACACGTGTCACTAGATTCAGTCTCACAAAAAGGCATCGAAAAGAGAAGTTGTCTCCAAATTGGTTGTGCTGGACCATGTGTACTAATTTGCAGGAGCACTGTTGAAAGAGTCATGATATCGATTGCTAGACCTGTACATGCATATTCACTAAGGGGTCTTCTGGCTCCCCAAACTTCATAAGCCTTTTTTTTTCCTGGTATATAAGCTCTGGTAGACACAGTGCTCTCCCAGAAAAAGTATAATTGCAGTAATTAATTCAACAAGGCCTGACTTGAAGAATGGTTAAATACAACTTGGTTTATTAACCATCTCCTTATGATAAATCACATTATCTTACCTTACAGAACATAGCTTTTGTTTTTTTCACAGCTGTTGGGGTTTCTCATTAAATAAAACACAACAGGATTTACACAAATGATAGGCACAAAGATTGTTTCTCAATTCTATATAAGAACAAACTAACCAAAAAACCCATTAAAAAATCAGCTCCATTTTATATGAATATTAGTTTGATCTAATCTGTTTCCATTGAGTGTAGGACTGGAAGAGTGTACAAAAAGCTTCATGGTATTGTTCAAAGATGGGAAATCGCTTATTACCAGAAAAATGAGTAATAGCAGAGGTGAGAAACAGATTTGAATGCGAATGTTTATGTACCTAACAGCAATACAGTTGAGTTCTGATACCCAAATCCACAATACCTTCCAGACAATTGGAATGGAAGAAATATATTACCTACCTTGAGAATTCAGACTTTCCACTGACAACGATATGTAACCATTAGGCCAAGAACCACTTAGTGGCAGGGAGAAGTGATAAACAATAATGGCAACACATTTGTTGCAGTTATTGTGATGCTGGCTGTCCCTGATGATGAGGTGAAGAAAGAGCCATTCTTTGGTTCTAATCAATCTCTCTCCTAGGCCAGGAAAAGGTTTGTCACACTAACATGCTATACTTAAGGTTAAGAAGTGCAGGAAAGGATTGTACATACCTGACCTTACATATCTTGTTGAAGTTTGTGGCATAGCAAAGACGTTTCTTCATTTATATCATACACTAACCCAGAGAAGGAGAAAAATCCACAGGTTCCTATATACTCCTTGAAGAACTGAAAAAAAAAAATGAGATGACTGCACTTGCTAGCAGAACTAATTTTGGTGTAGTACTGGGGATGGCAGAAGGAAGGCACAGACAGAAAGCCAAATGAGTTGACAGACTTTCTGCCAACGCATTGTCACCAGCTGCAGGCCAAACTGAACCAGCCTGCTCTCAATTCCAGGCAGTGAAACACTTTCTTCCTACTCTGCTGTCTCTGTATAGTTCTCATTAGCTGTAACTTAGCTAAATGCTACTATTCAGATTTTGATCTTTTCTCCCTTGCTAACTCTATTGTAGGTAAATAAAGAAAAAACAATTAAGAGATCCATAAATAAGTAAGTTGCTGCAGCTACATCTTTGTGATCACATATAGCTTTGCTCATTTGCCAACACTAAATAATCATAGACGAGAAAAAATTGAACCAGTATAACTCAAATCAGCCTTTATATTTGTAAAATTGCCTGGGTTCATTCTCTTATCTGAGAATGACTGGCTTAACTTTGTTTCAGTTTAATCTGTGACTAAATAATTTAAAGTAAATCCAAATAAATGTTGCTGTTCCTCTGAAATAAGATGTGAAAAAAGATTATCTTTTCTGCATTGCTTTAATTTCACAATATAAATTTACACCTAAATTTATATTGATGTTATGTTCTCAAACAGCAAAGTCTTTTGGGACTTCCTGTCTCTCTTTCTCTCCCATCTGTTTTCTTTTTTCTTTTCAAGGTTAATGGCATGATTACCCAAACACAGTGATTTATTCATCCCTTATTATTCCAAGGAAGTTGTTAACAAGTCATGGATTGGGTGTTAGGTTATTTAAGGCTATTAATAAGACACGCAAATACTCAAGCATGTACCTATGTCTGACATAGAACTGCATTAGTAAAACACATACATTTTAAAGTTTTCCCTGGCTGAAACTGCATGAGTAGCATGGCTAAAGGGGTTGTCCTCATCCATTAAGGTCTTCATTGCACAGAAATTCTGCTAACTCTTTCTGACTTTTTAATTTCTCTTCAAAGGGTGGTGGCAGCATGCTGGGCATACCAGGCAGACTCAGCACAAACCAGAGCAGGAGATCAGTTATCAAGCAAGTAACATTATTCCTCAGGAGAAAGCTAGTGTCCTGACTGAAGAGGTCACGAAGGGAGGTTGTTTTGTTTGGAAACAGTGAGCTCTTTGGCAAAAATGGAAGGAGAGTCCAAAATAAATTCCCTGAGGTAGAAGCTGTGGAATTAAGGAAGTGGCAGAATTTGCACAGGAGAGCTAAGAATGGCGGTGCTTCATAAGTAGGATTTTCTTCAGTCTCCTTTTTGCTCTAGGAAAGAGACAGCAGAGGAATTACTAGGGAACAAGGAGAAGTGCAAAGTCTGCTTTCACTGTGACTAAAAACTCCATTTACCAAAGGAGGACTTGGCTGTCTCCAAGCACAAGTGAGGAGTTTTAGACACAGGAAGGGGATTCACAGAAGTCATTGCAAAAAACCAACCCAAACCTTTTTAAATTAGTAAGCTACACTGAGGTGTGTGCCTTGCACCTTCCTTTTCAGTGTAAGACACACCAGTCTACTAACTTAGAATCATAGAATGGCCTGGGTTGGAAAGGACCTTAAAGATCCTCTAGTTCCAACCCTGTCATGGACGGGTACACCTTTCACTAGACCAGGCTGCTCAAAGCTCCATCCAAACTGGCCTTGAACAGAACAGGCACCCACAACTTCCCTGAATGAACAACTTCAGTCTGAATGGTTTGGAACCAGCAGCCAGGAAGAAGTGTTAGCTGAGATCCAAAGGGAAGGCAGGAGTAAACTGGAGCAGCAGGAGGGAATCAGTGCTTCAAGAAGAAATTTGGATAGGACTTGTTTGGAATATGTCTCTTGCTTAGTCAGACAGAGCTTGCACCTAATATTGTCGGTCTGTTACAGCCCTGTTGATGCCTGCTTGGGCATCTAACAACATACAGATGGGCACGAATAGACTTTTCTCAGAAGATGGAGGAAAGCATGTCTATTTAGTAGCCTCTTCCTTTCAAAAGCACAAGTTGCTTCCAGGAAATACTTCAATATAACCCTTACATCTGATTCTCTAGCCAAGGGTCTGGAGTGAAAATAAACAGATTGAACATGTAAACTCAGTCTGTCTGGATCTTGCATTCAGATCCCAGCCAGACTGCTTTGTTCTACTTTTCTCCAGAAGAAGCAAATAATGTTGCAACTAAAGGAGATGAGACCATTTAATTTTCCATAAGTCCCTTCAGCCCTGGTTAATGCTGGGTGCCAGTTTTAGGAGCACAAGACCCGTATTTGTTTTTGCAGAAAGCATGATAGTACATGTAAATCTTGTAACTACCTGTTGATTTGACCTAAACATTGGAATCAATAGTCCTCAATTAAGTGAGTTTAAACAGTATTCTGATTCAGTCTTGGACCTCTCTAATGGGGAAGTGCCATACCCTGTGGCCTGCTTCGCTAGACCCAAGCCTTATGCTCTGAGCAGAAGTTAGGAGAAGGCCACTAACCCCGACGCATAAAACTGGCCTTGAACCACCTGAGAACCTGGCCACAGGACATGCGGCAGTATATTAAATTCCAAAATGAGAGGAGGTTGGACAACATCAAGAAGTCACTTGTTTTACCCATTGGCCCCAAGGCATTATGAGACATACGTGAATCCCTCAGAGCTGTCCAGAATGTCTGCTCTCTTCCTGGAGTAAGGTACACTGCAGACCTTTTGCCTCAAAGGCAGCTGAACATGTAAAATTGGATTTTCAAATCAAAGTCATTACTACCACTTCAGAAGTCAGAGGAAAAAGGGATAGCTTTTGCACAGAAGCAATGCCCATGACAGTACCAAAATGTAGATGTATAATGTAGCACGCATGCTAGTTTTATAATTTAAGAGATAATGCTATGAAAGTCAGCTCTGATCAAACAACGCTTTCTGCATTGTACTCTTCTGCACAAAAAGTTGCTGAACTTTCAGCTGATCTAATCCATTGCCCCTCTCCCCGAGCAAATATCCTGCTGTGCATGAATAATTAGCAGCTGGTCCAGGGCCAGGGAGCTGAGCAGCCCTGCTCACCTCAGCGAGGCTGTCTGTCCGGCTGTGGCCACGACAGCCATCGTCTGCTTCTGACATCACCATGGCAGCAAGTGCACATTCAGCCATTCCGTACCTTACAGCACATTCGGCTCAGCTCTGTGGCCCTGCAGAGCACCTAATTCCTCTTCTCTGACTTCATGTGCTCTGTTTGGAAAAGACCAACGTAAAACAGCTATTTTAGAGAAGCTGCAGAGTGAGACAAGTTATTTTTTAAGACCAAGTATGACAAGTATTTTGGAATGCATTCAGCACTGTAAAACTCTTAAGATTTTGGCACGGTTCTTTGAAACTTGTGTCACACATGTACTTCACACAAGGATCATGATTTTCATCCCGGCTACAAATGTCCATTCATCACAAAAACCTTTAATCTCCATCTCTTCTGACTTCAGTAAAGCACTTGTTCCTTTGTTCAAAACTGAGTGTATACAGGAATGCTTCTCTATCCTGACCTCACAGATCACACTGGACCTGTACCTGCTTTGAGGAGCTGGTTTTAATCTTGGGGTTTGTTTCATTTGTAACCTGAATGAACAGTTCAAAGTCTGATGAATAGACTATAAACATATGAGAAAATAGATGCCAAGGTCTTAGGGAAAGGAAAATTAAAATTTTGTTATAAAAGTATTCCAACATTGCACACTAATTTTACAGTTAACACTGCAAACTAATTTGTTGTCACTGATTAAAAATGCCAAATTTCCCTCTCAAATTATTCTTTTATTATAAGCTGTCAGAATACTGACTCACAAATTTCTGAATATATAATGATGTTCTGAACATTTCTTAACAGAAACATTTGCAAATAAGCTGCCTTATAATCATTAAATATTTAAGACTGCTTCTTTTTTATTATTATTTTCAATATCTGTGAGTTTGAAACCTGAAGAAAACAGAATTAGTTTTAAATACAATACAAATTCTAATATTCTCTCTCAGTCACCTCCAGTAACTTGTCTAAACATATCTACAAATAGACAATGTGCACAATTTTATTAATTTCCCTACTAGCTAAGAAACACATTTTTTAGCCTGAACTTTTTTTTTTTTAAATTGAATTCCTACACAGACAGTTTTTTATGGTACAGAATTTACTCCTTAAGCAACGTACTCAGAATCCACAAATGAGTCATTATAGAGTAGATAAAGACTGGCCCCTCGTGTGCTACGAATGTGTCTTAAACAGTGGCAAGAGCACAAACCAGGTGTCTGCAGCAGAAGTGGACATTGGAAGAGGTAGCTATCTATCTCAGCTATAACTATTATTTGAGAAAAAAAATATAAAGGAGGTGATAAACTACCTCTCAAATAATGGTGTTCATGCTCTTAATCCCTTTCAGAACAAAGTCAAACAGGTGAGAAAAAGTCATCTTCAAGCTCAACTTAAGCTAAGATGTTTGACTTTGTTCAGGAAGAAGAAATCATAGTGTTCACTTGGATCAGTTACAGCTAAGGAACATTTTAAAAATACTGCCCCTCAGCTGTTCTCTAACATATCTCATCTGCAACATCGTGTTGAGAGCAATAATATAGAAGGATTAGTGAATCATGTGAGAGGGAAATTTTTATAAGCCAGGCCACCATAGACCCATATTTTTACAATAATGTGCTTTATATGTGTTCACTGAGTAGGGCTATGATACGGTTAGGTAAAGACAAACGTTTTGACCTGTAGTAAAGTACATATTTTACATGCTTATGTTGTCACAAAGATCTGTTTCATGTTACCTACCAATATTTTTTTCCAGTTATGAGGTTTGAGATTTAATGTGATCTTCCTGAGTCTGAGCTATGTAAATTGATGCCTGAGGATTTCAGCTCATATTTTTTGTTAATTTGTAATCCTGCAGTTCTTTAGCATCTAATTCTAAACTCCATGTAGAGTGTTAGCTACTGTCTTCACATTTTAGTCAGACAAAACAATTCCACTCTAGGCCTGGAAATCAAGGACACCTCACTGCCTCAGGCCCTGAGAGGGGTAAACAAAAGTGAGCTGGGAAGAAGCAAACTTAGGGTAAATTACTTTATTACCTGAAACTGTAATTAAAAGATTAATCCCCAATATGCAAATGGAAATAACTTATAAAAGTGTGAAAACTCGTTACCCAGCGTCCATTTTGGGTGTGGCCCCTGGGTGGGCTTCATCTGCCCTAAATGTACCTAAAGGCCCTTCAAAAAATATAACAGATTTTTGCTCCCTTAATTTTGTCAGGCTTCTGGTTTTAGGTATCCCAAATAGGCTGTATTCTGATACAGTGCTCTTTGAATCAAAATGCATTTTTGATGCATCAGACAGAAGAGCTTTTAAATTGCATTCATTTTTGAATATGGTGCAAACCCTTTGCTAACAGCTGAAGACAAAGTAACATGGACTGAACTTCTAGCATTGCTTAAGTCAATGGAATTTTTTCACTGAGGTTGATAAGGATGGAATTTAAATTAATTATCATATAAATCAGTATTAGACTCTCTTTGCTATTCTTGGGCTTCTAAGCACTCCCACTGTTTCATATAACGGTGACATGTGTGTGTTTATTGCAAGTCACATCATGAAGTGCATAGCATAAACATATAGATAAGTTATATTTTCCTCTAAACAAACCATCCACATCTGGACAACGAAGGTTCAAAGCAAATTCCAGGTGGAGTACGATGGATTCCTCCGAGACACCATGAGGAAATACTTTGTTTTCTGTGTAAGCATTCTATGCCTTTTAAAAACAACCAAACAAACAATATTCAAAACTGGAAGAGTTCCTGCTCTTCAAGTCTTTAGCTCTTACTGTTCCCCTCCATTATATATACAAATTATATATACAGATCCCCTCCATTATATATACAAAATTATATATATACAATCTTTGTTGTGCCTCAAAGACAAGTCTAGACTCCCGAGCTGTGATTCTGAGACCATTTCCTATCACATCTTTGTCCATGTGTGGAAAGTAGAGGGAAAAAAAGAAAATTTTAAAATCAGATTTTCTTATGTTCCTCATTGTTCTTTTCAATCTGAATCCCGGGAAGACCTATAATGTTTTTTGTAGCAGTAATTCTGCTGAAATTTAATGGTCAGACAAAGACCAAAAAAACCCCAAAACAACTCAAAACTCTACTTAAGATCACAGTGGTCTTGTCCTTCAGAGAGGCTAATCACTCAGGTTTTGGTGAAGCCACTTATCTAAATCAGGGATATCATTTTCACCACGCTTAGCCTGAGAATCCACACATAAAAATCCCATGATGAAGTGTGTGTATTTATAATGTTGATGTCTACATCTCAAAGTTAGTAGTCTTAAATTATCTGTACAGTCCCTAGAGAGAAATAAGCATTTTTAGGATATGAGGCACCTTATCCTACTGCAGGAATCTAAAATATGTCATAATAATTGTGCCCAATAAATGCCTGTTTCTTACCAGTGATTATAAAGGAAGTCTTAAGTAGCTAGCTGAGATGGACGCATCTGCATGTTCGAGGTTCAAATTTCCTGAGAAAATTCAAATTTCCCGATTCTGTTTCACGACAAGGCGTGGGCAAGGGACCTCACCAAATTTTGCAGGAAGCATATCTAGCAATAACCTTTGCTGCACTGGCCATGTTTTTTTCCAGCTGCAGCACAGGGCCATGGCATGGAGAACCCAGACACCCAACACAACAGCCAAACAGTGGACAGTGGCTCAGGCTGACCACCACATGCAACAAGCTGATGTTTCATCATTTCTTCAAGAGCTGTGGACACAGTGCTGGGGAGTGGGTTTGGGAGTCAAAGCAAGAATTATCATCACTGGTACATGAAACATCATTATCAGGGTGCAAAATAAATTATTAGTAGTAAAAGATGGAAAATATGCTGCTGGCAAGATGAGTAATTGGGGAAAAAGCACCAACGGAATTTTTTGAATCTCCAGTGTTGTGTTCTAAGCAAAATCTTCTATTATGAACAAGTGAACAAAAAGAATCTTAGACTATGGAAGGAGAAGCTAAAGATTTCTAGATTGATTAGATAATGTAGAAACTATAGAATGAAAAAGCAATTCAAACTATTTTCAGTGTAAGATAGGGACAAATGATGAAACTGACTTTGCAGTGGACCTATGAAGTTCAATGCTACCTGAATAAGAGCAAATAAATGCAAAGTAATGTAAGAACCAGACTTATGTGGTGGCAAATGTGTAAGTGGGTGATGAAAGGGGGAATTTCTGCATTGCTACTTCAAATATTTTATGGAGTAATCATGAGAAGCTTGTTTATTGATAAGGAGATTGAGAAGTGGTGAATTTCATACTATAAAGGCAGGAACACAAAAATATATGAAGATAAATTATGTCAAAATGTTAAAAAAAGGATTAAAATAAATATGGGACTATAATTACTATTTAAAAAAATAGAATAAAATGAAAGCATCACTGAGTCAAGAACCCCCTTGAACTGAGTATTAAGGTCTTGGCTGGGAGACATATGTTGTGCTTGGAGGAAGCACTATCATCCTCCCTCCAGCATTTGACTTTTCTGTTGTCAGCAGGTGACAAACAAGTCAGATGAACATCTACAGCATGCGTCCTGTTGTTCTAGAAATATGCCTTCCTATTTACTCCTTGAATTTTTTACTCTGTCTGTTCAGCATATTCTAAGAGTTTTCTAGTAAAACCATGTAGGTGATAATGGTAGAAAGTTAGAAAAGGGCTTTATGAAGTGTGACACTGAAGTGGATATACTCAGATATATATATATGAAGTAGGTATACTGTTTTTATTATAAAACAAATTATTTCACATTAAAACACCAAAATATATTTGATCCTCAAGATGTATTTTAAATTGGTTCATTTTCTCTTGGCCCCTAGCCGTTTGAAATGTGTTCAGAAGCAATTTTCTCTTTGCATTTTTTTCTAGAAATGAAGAGCACGAGCATTTAGGTAGTAAATTTCTTTGCTACACACTGTAGAAGGACAAAACAGTAGAAGAGTCAGAACCACTATTTTGTGTGGGAGAAAGATGAGTCACTGACATGAGATAAAATTAAATTGGTTCTTACATAAGTTTATCATAACCTTCACTTCTTCAGCATCAAAGCTGATGACTCAGTATTTGTTTTTAAAGGGTGTTCATTGCCGTATAATACCTGGCCGTCACCAATGATTTATGTGACATCTATCTATATCTACATTTTAGAGATCTGTAAGAAGATTGCTGTAAGATTCCTTCATGACCAGGTATAGATAATTATATCTCCTGTGATACTGTCTTAGAGCCATCACTCATTGCGGCTTTGTGATGAAAAATTAATAGTTTCTTCCAAACTCTCTAAAAAAATCTCACCTTTTCTTTTTTTTTTCCCCTTAAAAATAGGGGGGGAAATGGGAAATCTGAGCTATCTACAAGAATTTAGATCCATATTTGTCTTCAAAGAATGAGAAAAAATGGATCAGAAATTTTTTTTCTGTTGTTATGAATCAATGTAAAATTTCAAGTGATTAAGTCTGATTTGCTAAAATCTTGATCAAGAATTCTAGCAGGACATGAATTTGGTTAGTTGTGAACTGATTGTTCCCCATAAATTAATATATTTTCTCTCTCAAAGTAGTTTTATTCTAAGGGGGTTACTTTGAAAGTCAGTAAATGCAGAGTTCAGCTCCCTCCTTCCTCTAAAAAAGTAGCACTGCTGGAAGTGTGTTGGATGGTACCTTGAGCTTCCACTTCCACAAAAAAAATTAGCCAAATCATTAGTACTGCAAAAACTTAAAGGCTGACCCTGAAGCCTACAAAATTTCTTCTCCAGAAATAAAGGCCAACATCCAACAGAAGTTTGTTTCTTTTTATTCCTTGGGAGGTGCTCAGATTCTGCCTACCTGCTTGTGCACGATGACTCCTGGTGGGAAGTGGCTGACACCTGCCTGCCCTTACCCCTGCAGAGTAAGAGTTTCTCCACTGTCCTTTTGAAGTCTTCATTTCCACTTTGACTAGATCTGCAATTGCATTTGCTTGGACACAGTACTCCACTCTTCTTGAAGCTCCTAGATTCTTTGTGATTGCAGTGGGAGCTCAAGTATTGTGACTGGATCTGTGAGAAAGCCTCCTCTTATGGAGAAAGAATATGTAGATTGTTCCACATATAGGAATTTTGGAAGATCAGCTGTGTGATAAGTAAGTGAGCAAAATTCTCTCAAGGAACAATGGACATTACAAGACAGCAGTCTGATGGCAGCTAACTAAATGTCTTCTAGAATCCAGGCTTTTGCTGTGTTCACAGTGCTCAAAAGGCAGAAAGCCCATGAAGCATAAAATAAAAAATCACAAAGGGTTGCTAAAAATATGGCAAGAGACTGGCAAGGATATATTAAGAGCCACCTTGGGACTCTCCTGACTAGATTAGTTCATCAGCATAAACATAGCTGACTAACACTTGGGAAGGAAAACAAAAATTACAGTGATTTCTATTTTTTTTCCCCAAAATAGAATAGATCTACACATAGCTACTGAGGAGTAGTAGCAGTTCTATTTCTATGCCAAGACAGCTTCATGTAGGTTGGGCCCTCTGTCTTTTTTCCTTTTTTTCTGGACTATGTAAAGCTGACACTATTTTCTCTAAGCACCATGGAAGGAAAAGCATATTCTGGAGGAATGTGAGGATTGGTCCAAAGCCCACTAAAGTCAGTGGAACTCTTTCCATTGACTTAAATGGGTTTGCATCAGACCCTAAATGAAGAAAAATAGGTCTTCAGGTTCTGGGATAAGGAAATAATTCCATTTGGAGTGACATGGAAAAAAAACACATGAAGGTGAGGGAATTTGAAGAAAACAAAAGTATCTGAAAACTTGGCAACAGCAACTATTTCAGTATTTTTGGGGGTTATAAAAAGACATGGGCTTTCTCTGATGCAAATTCATCCCCCTCTAAGCAGGCTGATTTATCCCTGTGTCAGGAACGTATCAAGAACATATGAGACTGATCTCCTGGGTTTCTTCCTTTACTTGTGCTTCACTTCAAAATTGACTGTCACAATGGAAATGACACAATGTTGTCAACTCCTCCCAGAATGCTGTCTAATTTATTACAAGTAATTTCAAATAAGTGGTTATCCAATTTTCCATTTCTTTCAATTCCATAAGAAGTAAAAATTCCCCAGTGTCCTTAGTGTCCCCATATGGCCTCTCTGGACTGATCATTATCCAAAACTGACTGTTTTATTAGCTGCTGAGTTTTCAGATCCCATAATAAATGCCTCAGAAATGCAAGTGGCGCTTCTATGTTAATGGGCACGAAAAACAGCTTCCAGGTGGATTGGATAAATGCATATTAAAAAGAAATCAGTATTTGCAGTAAAAGTGGGCATTTAAAACAATACTGATACAGTTTTGAAGAAGATAAATCAAAAACATCAGTTGAACATAATTAAAACAGAAAGGAAAAAACTCTTTTCATTTAGATAATGCAGAACAGCTGCCTATTAAAATAATGCAGAAGAAAAAAAAAAAAGGAACCCAAAAGAATTCATAATAAAAGGACTGAATGCAAAGGTGCAAATTTAAGCCAGATCAAGAAAACACATTGAATCAAAATTTAAGTTTCTGAAGGAGAGGTGCATTCCTGTGCATTCTCACCTTGGAGAAGCAAATACAAAAGAACAGGCAATGTTATTGGCTCCTACAGGAACCTGCAAAGTTTTGCAGTTGGTTGCTCAGGAGAGCCCTGCTTTTCAAATAACATGTCTGTAGATGTATGCTGTGGAAGAGGGTTGGATACAAAAGCATTTGCTGAACTCCAAATTTTCTCTCCTGGTATAGATTAAGTGTGCTGCAAAGAGAGAGCAGGCATGCCAACTAGCAGTCCTTTACAATGTGCTTCATCTCTTAATTTAAGAAGGACTTGCTGCCTCAAAAGACTTAACCATGAGGCAGGAGCAAGTGAAAAATTGCTCCCTTCTGCCATCAGCACTGAGTGGTATGAAAACATATAATTGATTTCACAGATTGCTTTTCTTTTATTTTAACATTTTGAAATATTCCCATTTTTTTTCATTAAATATTTTCAAGGGGAGGAGGTCAGAAGGAAAATATTTACATTATGTTCCAAAATGTATAGTTTTATCTTTCATTAGTAAAATGAGAGAAATATTACTCAAAGTTCTTATTTTAGCTAGAGAAAAAGCATATGTTAGCTGTCTGTGTTATTCTTCCCATGACGTCTCTCTAACATGCAGTACCTTTGAGTATCAGGGACATCAGAAATACAGGGAACATCCTTGCCTATTCTGGGACTGATTTGCCACTTGCTGGATATTCTGAAGGAAAGGTAATGTAGTTTCCTTGTGTAATATAAGTCTTATATTTGTGCTTAAGATGACAGGTGAATTTCTATGCTTGTCTTGTTTTACTGACAACTGATTCCTGAGTTTTGGACTGTATCTTTTAAGAAACTTCTCTTTAAAGCTCCTTCACTTCATAAAGCTCCAAAATTCACATGAAAATCACCTCAGTTTCCCTCAAGTTTGAATTCTGAGTTTCTCAAATTCTTCAGGTACCTGCTTTCACATGCAACTGAACGAGAAAACTCAGCTTTTCATTATCCACTTGTCCTGTCACACGTGTTACTTTCAATGTGTGAGATAAACTGGACCGAGGACCTGTCACTGAAAAGTGTATCACTGAAAGGAGTTGATGAATAAACATTAAATATCCTTGCATGAGCCCAGAACTTAACATTTCTCACAGCACAGTGGAGGAGTTTTAGGGTAAAACTTCTATTCCTTGCCCCTGTTGGTCTTTGAGTGCATCGGGAGTTTAGCTATTCATGCAGAGTGAAGCCTCATTGTTTATACTTCCTGGAGAGGGGATAATATCTCCTACAGTACCACTACCTTGTTTTAAGGATGCTACTGAAATGAACCGGAACAGTCATGTTCTAATTCTCTTTATTGCCTATAGAAGCCAGGTTGGCTAGACCAGAGATGCCTCAAGGTGGGTGAGCAGAGTTCTATCACAGATGCCTATCAGGATGAGAGTCATGGCTAGTGCACAAGTCATTTAAGAAGTCCATGGGGACACATCATCTTGATCATCATATGCAACATAAGGATGAAAGGCTGAAAGCTCCCTGTGATCATTTTAGTAAATTTTCTTCCTTACCTTTATATTTCTTATTTAATTAAATAGAACAGTCCAATCTTTCTAACTACCCATCAATAGACCTCCATCCTAGATTATGTGTGCGTGTGTGTGCATATTTGTTTATTTTTGTCTTAGTTAGAGCCAGGTATTGACATTCTAAGATCTTGGCTGGTCAGATAAAAATCTCTTTCTTTGTAAAAATTGGCCATTTTTCAAGCCACAGGAACTTTAAACAGTTTCCTGGCAGATACTGAGCAAGCAGGTTGAAGTGGGCAGTGTGATGAAAGGGGAGACCACCTCTTTAATCCTACAAGTTGCTAAAATTTACGGTAGATTTTTCTTTTTCTCATTACTTGTTTATTTTATTTTACTAATTTTTTTAATCTGGTTAAATTCATTACAGTATATAAAAGAAAATGTCTAAAGGCACTATGTGCCTTATAGTATATTTTTTTTAAAGAAAGCCTTGCATAATCCTCATTCTGGTAGGTACAATGTCTGCATTCACACCTGCTCTGTGGTTGAATCAGGCTCCAAGTGGAAACTGGTTCAGTCAGTAGCCTATTACTTGACTTTCATGGAGATCTGCCTGGATAATGTTTGTAGTCTTGGGCTCAGATCAGACTTGTGAAATCCTAGGTTTATGTGAATCTGGCTCTCCATGCATCTCTGGGAAAGAAAACAGAAAAGTTCTTTGCACCTCCATAATGTAAGGTCTTCTTAATGCTCATGCTAACAATTGCAGAAGCTGCTGAGAAAAAATTTGGTGAGGACAGGGACAATGAATCCTTTCAAAGTGAGCCCCAGTGTTCTGGCCAGGCTTCCTCAGGCACCTGTAGGTGCTGCACCAGCTTTAATTTTGGCACACTTTGTTAATAACACCACCAGAGGGGCACTTGCATCTGAGAACCGAATGAAAGATATCATCTATGAAATCTGAATGTGTGTTCTGAGCTTCACCCACACTGCCAACAGGTTCTGACTCTGGGATTAGAAGGCATTTCTGGAAGGAGGATAGGAGAAATCTGCAGCTAATCAAAATTAAGGTCCACTTTCTTTCACTTCTTTCCCTGAACTGCATTTTATTATTTTTTTTCCTTTGTCTTTCTTTTCCCATAGAAGCGATTTCCTCTATCATTACGAATGCAGTAGTAGGGTCATGTCATCTATCAAAATAGTTCTAGAATTGCCTGTCCCTAATTTTGTGGTTATCAAATAGATTGTCCTTAGGGCAAAATGTTCCCTTATTTGGTGGGGATTTGTGCAGGAGATATCCTTGTGTAGAGGTACAATCCTGTAAAGAAACAAGGAGCTGGAGGAGGCATGAGGACAGAAGGGCTTCATGCCTCGGGAGATGTATCTGTGCTTCATGTGAACCACATTAAACTCATATGGCATAGGCCAAATGGGACAAGGGTTTGTGTCATATCCCATACAAATGGGACAAGGGTTTGTGTCATATCCCATACAAATGGGACAAGGGTTTGTGTACAATGCCTATCATACATAGTTAATATTTATTCTCCCAGAAAGAGTAAAAAGAGTCCTGTGCTTCAACTAACTCAGAATAAAGATTCAGCCAGGCTTAGGTTCTTGTTAGTTGATTGGATGCTAGAGAGTTTTTAATATTAAAATGCTTTACTAGAAGCATACTGAAATTCTTTTTAAAAATAAAAGTCCGATATCATCAATTCAAAACACTAAGTAATTTTTAATATACTTGAAAAATATAGATAAAGAAAATTTAGTTGTGGATTTAAACCTTAAACAATTATCACTCAATGTTATTTTATTCATTTTGCTCATCACAGCCTGATATTACAAGCAGTGACCAGTGAGCTCTAACTTTTTCCCAAAAACATGTTCTAAGTGTAGAAGGCTTCCCAAAAACATGCTCTACGTGTACAAGGCTTGTGCAAACCTTCTACCACAGCCGACAAATCCCTGTCTTTCTTATGGCTCTACCTCAAAAATTATTTTGTTTCCATGCCCCTGTGTTATTCAAAACCATGTAACCTAACAAAAGCAAACTCAGATGGAAGGCAATGTTAACTGAGCACATTTCAGATGTAATAAGTACAAAGAGAATAGAGACTAATTAGTCTTTTCTCAGTGGGAATTTGGGGTGAAAACCTGGGTATGGTGAAGTCTGAGAATTTTGTCATAAAGAATGAGGATTTCACCCAGTCTTCAATATTTCTGCTCAGAAGATGGAGCATGAACCTTTCTTGACTTTTCTTGCCTCGTCGACTGTCAGAGTGAAAATTTTTTTATGAATCTTTCTCCTGGAAACTGGTTTGCTACAAAAGTAGAGAACTGCTAAGACAGCAATTTCAGCAATGCACTTTCTGGGGTGGTTTGGTTTTGTTTTGCTTTGTTTTTTATCAATGTGTGATATTTATTTTTCATGCCATGCAGATTTTCCACACAGTCTCCAAAGTTCTCAGATCAATTTTGCAAATTCCTGGATGTACACCAGCATAATTCATCATGACTAACATAAGTCAAGAGGTTTATACAACTTGGCACAGAAGGGTTAAATGTCCACTTCATCTGTGACATTGTGGTGTGACAGTGTGGTGAACTCTAGTTACCCTAAATGATCTTGCCAATTAAGAGCTGCCTAGAATATATCTTGCTATTGGCAGGAAAATTCTGGAGGGGAATTTTGTAGGTACACACATGATGTCTGTTTCACATAAACTATCAAAAGTAATCAGAAACCCATGGTCCTAAATCACTGAGATGTTTTAGAAAAATCCCAACCTCAGTGAGCTCCCCACCTTGAGCCATGGGTAGAAGGATCTGCCATCTTCTCCCCAGTCAACCTGTAAAAATAGAGTATGGGGCAAATTAGCGCCTGTCCTAATGGAGGAACAGGTAGTGGTGATGACCTGGCTGTTCCCACAACATTCAGGGAACGGGAAAGCTTCTAAATGGATCCACAGTCTGGATGAAATGTTTCACCACATTTCTGAGTTTAAAAAAATAAATGGAACAATTCCAGGGACCCTCTTTCTTAATAGAGCAAGGTGTTCTTACAGTATTATATAGCTGCCTACATTTTCCAAATAAAATTCCGTCTCTTCTTCACTCCGTTGGCTCACAGATATATAGGTTTTGCTTATAAAAAAAAAAAAAAAAAGGAATGCAGGGAATGATGTTTTTTGCATACTTCTGAAATATCTTGGGCCATTAAGTTGAACAGTTTGCTTCTTCCTGATACCAGAATTCAAAGTTGTATTTTCAATTTACATTAGGAAAAAAAAAACAAACCAGGAAAATACTTGCAGCAAAAAGTGCTTCTTACAGATAGCATGTCACTAAATGTGTCACCTCATAATTAGAAAGTTCCATCTTCTCAAAGAAATAAAAAAGCCCTCACTCTTCCTTAAATGATATCTCTAACAGCCTTGAGACCAATGCAAATGCAAAATGATGAATGAGCTGTAGCAGGATATGATGTACTGATGGAACATAGGGAAATGCATTCTGCTCTGACAACTCTATGAACACTTACAATAAAATCTAATTGCAGGCATCTTCAAATATTACATTAGAGATAATGACTTTGTGTAAATATCAATGTGTTGCTTTTTGATATAAACTACAACTCAGTGCTCTGACAACTCTTCATGATTTTCAGAGTGAAGTGGTCATTAGGTTTTTTAATTTTAATTTTGAATGGTTTTCTTTTCTTTTGAGATTTATTGCTGCTTCTCCTGAAAATTAAAAATTGCTATTCCTTTGACATTTTCTCACTCATTTTCCCCTCAGAGACTTAGAGAAAATCTGGTTATTTTATTTAATTTGAAATAGACCAGATTTCCTTAAACCATCATAACACGGCACTTCTGATCTCTATAGGGATTCTGCATGCCTGCATGTATATAAAAACCATGCAAAGACAAAAAAATAAGTACACCATTATTCATCCTCTTTATAGAAATATAAAATTGCTAAATACTGGATTCTATTACTGTTACACTTGACTCTTCCTGCTATTCTGCTCTGTTCTAGCAGTGCTCCTGTGAATTTTATTGCATGTCTGTTAGGTCTTCCAAAACCAAGGAATAAATTCTTCATAACTGTCTCAAACTGTCTGACATTTTAAAGCACTAACATATTTGAAATAGTTTCCTATATCCTGTGCCCCTCTGCATTTTATTTAATGTCTGTGTCTGTTGCTAATTAGGACCATCTTTTTACTGTTTTTTTTTTCATTTGGAGATTTTACATTTAAATTTCAGATATTTCTTTTCTCTAAGACCCCTCTGTTGTACAGTTATTGGTTTCATAGCTATTCAGGTTAATTTCGCTATATTTTTTTTCCCCTTCTTGCAGAGGTTTGGGGTTTTTCTTACTGCAGTTGTGAATGAAGGTTGGTTTAAATTTAGAGCAAGGTAACAGGCATTCACTTTATTCAGTTGGCCAAAAATGCTGTTTAAAATTTTATTTCAATTATAGTTTCCCTTTTGGAGAATGTATTTCACTAACACTGCACACAGAATTTTGTTTAAGAAACAAGTCTCTTTCAAAGGTTTTGTTATGATTGGCATTTTGTAAAATAAAATCCTTAATATGTTATGTGAGCACTTCCCTGATGTTATATGGTATAATTCAGCTAAAAATGTTGTCATTGAAAGAAAAGGTGCTAATGGGGAAAACAAAAAATGAATAAAACAGCCTAGGCAAATACTTGCAAATTCAAATTCTAAGAAAATAAAAGAAAAGCTCTTAGGTTCAATGGCACATTTTATTTCAGAAGAAAAAATAAATTCTTTCTTCTTTCAGACAAATATTCTGTCTGAATATTTGTTTTGCTTCAGTTGTCTCTTTATACTCTCTAGTACAGATTGTCTCTCTCAGTGTCTATAGCTCTGCTGTTTAGCTGCAGCAATGGAAAGATGCTTAAGAATATTTTCAGTTTGAAAGCATTATTGAGTCTTTCTCTCAATCTCCTTATGTAACATATATTTTTAGTACCTGGGAGTTCAAAGCTGCTAATGCATCGTGCTTCTGAATGACAAAGAGAACATACTAAAACCAGCACTACAATGGTTTTTTTAAGAAAGTTTCAGGGAAATTCATGAAGCTCTGAGTGAAACTCTACCCTGCCTTTAGCCATCCAAGTATTTCCTTCCTTGCACAGAAGGCTGAATGATTCATTGTACCCAGGATCTCTGTTCACGGGTAGGTACGAAGCTGACGTGACTGCATAACGCAGCCAGAGAACAGGAGCTCTCCTCAGGCTGAGAATCTAAGACACTGAGCAGCAGCTGCAGAAAGGAACCTTTCCTCCTCAGGATTTATTCATGATGTAAGGTCTTGACAGCTGACAAAAAAATGGTACCCATTTTTCTTTGTAGGGTGTCTGAATTGCTTTGTTCCCATTTATGGCAACAGCCAAGGAATTTTCACCAGGAGATATGCAGTGAAACTAGACTTGTAGACAGAATAAGTAAATTATTTTGTAAAACTGGAGTATTAAAATAGATATGTCTGCTGAAAATTAAGAGACTGAGAAGAAGAGATTGTATTTTCTAACTCTGTAACTCATATGCCAATGAAAATCATATTCAGTTCATTCCTCAGATTGAATTAATCCTACAAAACTAAAAAGCAAGTGACTGACACTCCTGGGTCATGACCCCACATCTCACCAAACTTTAGCAAGCCATTTACTGAGCCTCAATTTTAACCCACTCTTCTAGTCTCTGTCCTTATTTTACAAAGATAAGTATCCATTTCCAAGATCTATCTCTTTGGGTGAGAAAGATAACCTCCTGCAGATGATCTTCATTCTTCCATGACAATAGAGGAAGATTAGATGATCAAGCAAGACAGATGGTTTACTTTTTGATAGTCACATTATGTGAAATCAGTCCCCGTCCAGTCTACCCATCTCTTCCACATATTTTCTTTTCAGAACCTGACAGCTCTTGTTCATTCTAATGCCTTCTATTATGAGCATTTTCTCTTACTAGTTCATCTAAACCAGCACAGAAAGTGTAGAAATTGAAATGGCGGTGAAGGGTTGGAGGAAGAAGCACAAAAATGACTAGGTAAGGGGAGATAGGCATATAAATAGAGAGCTATGGTTATAGAAATCAGAGTTGTATCAAAATGAGGGAAATAAACAGAAAGAACCATAAACTCAAGCAGTCTAAATAGAAAACCAGAATATGGCATGTCAAAGAAATATCTGATAAAAAGAATTGGAAAAACCAGAAGAATTTTTAATATATCTTTTTCAAGCATAGCAGGAATAGGAGGAGTGCAAAAGAAACTGTAAAGCTAAAAGAAGCATTCACAGAGTATAAGTTAATGGTAGGAAAAGACTAAATTAGATACATGTATTTTTAATATAAGTTCACTGTAGGGGAGCTTGGGAGAAACTTTGTGGAGGAAGCATTAGAAGTGCTGCCTGAAACTGAAATTCTAATAGAAGTTACAGAACTCCAAAAGTTTATACAGAAAGTCAATGTGTTTCTCAAACTGTTCATTTCTACAAACCATCTAACTCATTCAAATAGAAAAAAAAACTTTTATCTATTTATCTGAGATGTCTGTGAACAAGAAATAAAACACAGGACATCTCTGTCAAAAGGCACTAACTTTGGACTTAATGGGAAATAAAATGAGAGGAATTAGACTGAGGAAACAAAGCAGTTGCTCTGCACAACAGACTGGCCATAGGACCTTGGGCTCATATGGGCCCCATGCAGTGTTTGCACACCAAAACACAAAAGGAAATTCTTTGTGTTGTAGCGCCAGTTTACATGGCGAGCAGCTCAGGCCATCTGGTGACCATATACTTTCGCCATACCGTGGACTTTCGCAATCGTGCTGAAGAATTTGAAGAGCATGGTATTCACAACGGTTTGAGATCTGTGGTGGCTCCCCATTGCAAATGAGCCCGTGCCTCCAGAGATGTAAGAAAATGCAGTGAAGGAATGATTTCCTGACACTTGATGTGGAGCACAAAGGTAATAAATTTACCTTCACACTCCCGCCAGGGTAGAGAATTCAATTCTTGAATTTAGAACAACTTACAACTAGCTTACAACTAGCAACTCTAGTGTTAAATTCTTATCATTAGGAGATCCACTGTTAAATGCCTAAACAATTTATTTTGGTTTTTTTAAGACATTATTAATTGACTAATTAATGTTAGGTGCATTTACAGAAACATTACAAGATATTTTAATATGAGGGTTTTTTCCCCTAATTATAAGAATAAATATTGCCTCTTGCCATGGGCTTACACTACAGAAAATATATTGACCTGAAAGATTTTGCCCTGATAGGCTGCAGTTTAAAACAAACAAAAACCTCTCTTTAGATTCAGTGACATCATTCCATAATTTTACTGATTTATCACAGAAAAAATACATTCATATTAAAATCAAGCCCCCGTGGAAAAGACCATCTGACTTTGTAGATAGATCCAGCTTATTTTTTTATGCATATCTATACTGAAAAGCTCATCTATAAACATGTTGCACATAGATAATCAACATAAAAATCATCCTCTTACCACATAAAAAAAGAATTACATGAAAATGTGTTTTCATTGATAATATTAAAGACAAAATTTTTCCAAGAACAAAAGAACAGATAAAACACTCATGTCTATAAGTTGTTGACATCTGTGCGGTCTCATCCATTTCTGGTTTCTCTACTAGATTCCTTAAAAAAATCCCCACACATTGTGTCATTTCCCTCTTGTATCTTCGACCAGAATGTCCCAGTTTCCACTCCTGACTTTCAGCTGTTCAGCTAAGCAAAAGCAATGCATGCTTTCACTATTCATGCTGATGTTTTTCTTTAAAATAAAAGCATCTGAATGTCTCTGAGACTTTTCCCACTTATCAGATTTGAATGAAATTTGCTGATGGACCAGCAAAGAGATCAATAATGGAGACATTAATGGTACATTCTCATAGACTCCATTTCCCAAGAAGACAAATTAAAATTTTTGATCACCTCCAAAAGTAGTTTTTGAAGGGATGTGGACTGTCTATAGAAAAGGGGAGAAAGATTCTTCATTGCTGAGTCACAGTCGGCTTAGAATTTGATATCAGGATCTTGGGAGGACAATAGGTAAGTGTCTGTCCCTGAACCAGGACAGTGTCCATCAAACTCAGGTATTTTTTGGGCCTTACATGGGTGAAAACTGGATTACTAAACTGGAAACTCCATAAGTTTTCCACGTGATAAGAATACAGGAAGAGTGAACTATGTGTAACATTGACTCTTTACCACCCTCCCTAGTTTTAGCAAGCTTTATGCTTCCAAATACAAGAGTGTCCCACCTCTTGAAAACTTACCAATTCCTAGATTTTACCACATCTGGCCCCCAGAGACTCATGCAGAAACTCAGATCAGTGTGAGATGAGGATATTTCTCCCAGCTGTGAGAATCCTTGAAGCCTGAGCCCACACCAACACCAGATCTCCAAACACATTCATGTGTCTGTGCTCATGCACACATTCTGGAAAATGGAAAATGTCAGATACACCAGCAGCCTAACTGGGTGCTCAAAAAAAAAAAAAAATTGGAAGCCAGCATAAAATACAATTCAATTGAAGTAGGGAAAGTACTGCCAAGGACCATTTGAGAGGTTAAAAGTTTTTAGCTGAACTCAGACTAGAAGTATTCCTGGCTTTGACAACACAAAAAATGGGGAAAATAATAATCCGTTTAAATATAGCAACAATCAATCTTCATCTCTTTGAACAAGCACTACAAACTGTAGATGAAATCTTACATCTTAGCTAACCTTGGCTGACAATAATCTAATATTAACAGCAAATATTTTCTCAGTGTGTACACTCCTCTTCCTGCAGTGAATAGCTTACAAGTGTTCCTACTCTTCTCTTGGAAGTAATAGGGTCAAATATTGATTAATAAATAAGCCAAAATAAACAGCCCTTACAAAACTAACAAACAAAATCCAAACCAAACCAAAACCCAGAGAAATCCACAATCCCTCAGCTGTAAAATACAGATTTAATGGGGTGAAATATGAAAGCTGCCAGCAGTTTTATTCACTGCCTGTGTGAATTTCACAAGAAATCATGGGGGAGAACAAAGGTATTTACATGTCCTGCATCATGCTGCAGTTCTAAGGGGCAGATGAACTTCAAGATGCATAATTTAATGTGGTTGAAAAATGGAATGAGTAAACTCTGCCTGATTCACTGATACATGAACAAAGCCACTTGAGGAGATTACCTCGCTCACATCTGAGCTGTGAGTATCACCGAAGTCCCCTCAGTACAGAAGCTCAATTCTGATTTTGAGTGTTTACTTGGTATTTCTGTAGAGCTATATGAACACAAGTGTTTTAAAACACTGTTCAGAGTTCAGGAGCCCTCTTTGTTAGCATAGTCAAAATAAAGTAAAAATGGAGAGGGAGATTAAAAAAATAAAAAAAGCACAGCCTTCCCCCAGCAAACAAAAAGGAAAGTCAAATGTTCCTAAGAATTCACTGCCACAATATTTCACTTAAAAATTAGAAGATACTAGCAGACAGGAAGAAAAGCAGCAGCAAATTAAAGAATATAAAACCAGTAGCCATGGAATCTTTTTTTCCCAGACAGTTATTCTGGGTTTCTATAGGCACCATGCCTGGCAAGGCGCTGGCAGTGGAAGCTGCAGGGTGGTCAGTGAGGAGAGGACACTGCCAGCTCCAGCTGTCTCCAACTGACCCCTCACAGGGCATGGCTGAGCCCCCCAGATGAGGTGGTGACACCTGTGGGGAGTATTGTGGAAATATGACATTGCTCGTTTGCCACAGGCAGGTGAGATTGCTGGACTTTTTTTTTTTTTTTCTAAAAGAGGAAAAAACAAACAAACAAAAAAACAACAATGACAATTAAAAAAGCCCAAACCCAAAAAATCACTAAAGAATGCATAAGACATTGACTGTGGGAATATTGCCAAATTTTCAGTTTATTTTTTCCCCAATAGAACTGAGTGAAGACTTTGGTCTTTTTTAGTGTTGGAATATATCTTTTAACAGTCAAGGCCTTTTGAGACTACAAATGTTACTAGGAGAAGGATTACATGGTTAGGTAAAGAAATTCCCTATGACACGAAATTTAGGGAGTTTTTTTCTTTTTTTTAATAATCTTGTCTGCGTTCAGTAAAAAATAATTTCTACTTATCTCCTCCCCCAGATAGTCTCTTACGACCATAAATTTTTTGCTTTACAGAATATGCAACTCCTTGGAAAATAAAACAATATTGATACAAACTATAACAATACTGCAGAAGTTATTAGTTTTTCATAAGCTATTATTTCCTGCAAATTCAATGCATAATTGTACCTTGATTTCTAAGTTATTAATGCTTTAGTGGAATAAAACATTAATACTGAGGCCTCAAGTTCATAGCCTACTTTTAAAATATAAAATTTATTTTCATTCTGAACGCCCATGCCTTACATTTTCTGGCTCCCTGATGTGCACATAAACAACCACTGCAAATCAAAAAACAAAACATCTGAATGTTCATTGTCATTCCTTGTTTTTTCTGAACATGAGCTGGTCCTTCAAAACTCCACTAGAATTCCATGTCCAGCTGATGCTTGAGGTGATTCTGCCACTTCTGTCATAAAGACTGAAATATATGTAGATACATGACAAATTCTCTAACCAAACTGAATAGGTTGCAGTTTCTCATGTTTTTGTATACTGAAGTCTGATTGATTAAGGGGTTGTTTGCACCTAAAAGGAAGACTGAAACAACAAAATGTAACATGAACTACCATAGTGTGAAGGTAGAGTCCTGTGAGGACCACAGTCTAAATGAAAATCAATTAAACCAGCATTAAAATCTAGGCTGGGATATTGTCTGAACCACTGTTTGTATTAGCTTTGAAGTTTTAATAAATTATCTATTGCATGGCTTTATAAAATGAACCTTCACTTGAACTAAATTGCACACTAGCAGGGAAAAATTAGCTTAAAAGCAGAACTATTATTTTAACCCCCGCACTGATTTAGCAGTATCAGCTGGGAGAATAACTGCATTAAGTTCCCTTAGAGCGAGAAGTAACTATGATGTATTCACAAAGCTGAATGCTAGCCTTGCAAGAGTTGAGACATTAATTCATACAATTCAGTTTCAGTTTTTCTCAACAAGTTGATGTACTGTCTGAAGAAACACATGCAGATAATTAAGACCATTTTTCTTAAACTCATCTAAAGTTAGGTAGCTTAAACTACATTTGTGTTAATGAAACAGATGGCCATCAGGTAATCAGTACAGTGCAGCTGTTTCACCAGGATGCAGAATGTAGTTTAAAGCTACAAAAACAACAACAACAACAAAATTACAATTAAGACTCAAACAATTCCTTACTTCAGACTGAGAAATGACAAAGTAACTAGCTGGTCTGAAAATGCTTCATTTATACTTTTTCCTAGCAAAAAATTCAGTTTTACAAGTTTTTGTTTGTTTTTTTTTTTTAATCAAAGGCAATTTTAATTACATCTTAGGAGAAAGAAATAATAATTTTGGAGGAAAAACTCAAACTCCTTGTTAAGATATTTGAAGTTTTTCCCTAAATGTTACTCTGCCTCTGGGTAGATGTAGCACAGAAAATATGATCCTCTCAAATCCTATATCACACAAGGATTAAGAACAAAATTGGTACTCATTACTTAAAATGGGCAAGAAAGGGAACCAGTGCAGACACCCATTGCACTTTTGCTCATGCAAGGACTGATGAAAAGTAGTGATTTTTTTTTCATTTTCAGCTCTTCTATTTCTCTTTCCACTGTGCACTCTAATTTGGTACATTATGGAATTGTGATGGGCAAACATCTGTGCAATCTACGGAAGCAACTCAGCAAGTTCCATGGTCAGATATATCTGTACTCTTGAAGCTGTGGCAATGAATTAGCTTCAGGCTCAGCAGAACAAGTGCCACATACATGTCCTAAATGAAGGGCAATACTGAATCAAATCCCTACACCATCACACCCCTGTAGTGGGATGGTCTGTCTCCAGTTTCTTAAGTAATGGAAATAATTTTGTATGGAAAGTTACATCCATGACTTTTATCTGTAAGCAGGGTTGTCTGCCAGCAACAGCCAAACATCGATTTTTACCAAAAGTTTTAGCTCTTCCAGATGTTTTTTCTTAACAGGAGGTTTAAACATAGTAACTAAACACAATCAATGCCCCAATGCCTCTTCATCTATGAATGAAGACACAGTAAATGAATCAAAGTCAACTTTGACAAATCAGGGTGATTTCAGAGCAAAGCCAGTTTGCTGATGGAAAAATGAATTTTGTCAAAAAGAGAAAAGAATCTAAGAAGATCTAAATTACCCTAGTCATGGAATAGCATGTCACACTGGAAAAATTTAAAGGTTTGTGATACCTTCAAAAGGCCGTATTTTTCTTTAAATTTTGCAACATGGAAGACAAATGTAGTATGTATTTTTCACCTATCATGGTGCCTCAAATTTGAGAATTCCTTTAAGGGAAGCATTTTCTAGTAATTTTTTAATCTTGATCTTCATCTAATTTTTTAATCTCTCCAGATTTCTTTATCTTGGGTACTGCAAAACATAAAAAACCATGATAACAGGCAAATCAGACTGTGATTCTACAAGCAGGGGTAACAAAGGACGTAAACTGATTATTGAATGGTCATATTGAGATTTCAGGGGTGGACAAAGTGCTGGTTTGAGATTTATTTTGATAGAAGCTGACTGCCCATGTCCAATGTCTCACTCTGAGGCAGCACAGAACAAAGTAGGAAGGCAAATTTTTATGCCAGTAGAAATGAGACTGGTTTTGTACTGAAGAACCTCCAAAATATTTTCCACCCATGGAGTAATCTAATTCCAGCTATATCTTTCGTCACCATCTAGGTTCAAAATCCTTGGGGGTTGACTACAAGGGCAGACAAGGATTGTCACAGTTATGATGCTTACTGAATGTGCTGGTGAAGCAATTGTTTTATTTACCCATTCCCTTTGACAGAAAGCATACCTCAGCTGCCAGCAGGCTTTCCTGATATTCAGTGCCTATGTTTTGGAAGGCCTACTGTAAAACAGTAGTTTCAAGAGACTTCTTGCCCAAAATTAGAAAAGATTTTTGCTAACATCTACAGCATATCAGAGGGTAAGCTGTTCCTTCTCAGTTCCTTTAGTTGACTCCTAGATCTTTCTCCTATTCTTCTCAATGTAAATTTTGTTCACAAAAATAAATCCACAAAGCTATGGAGAGAAAATAGACTTTGAAGGACTTTTCCTGGGGCTTTATGTGGATTTGAATATATGAATCAGAGGGATTCCTATCATCATAATTCTTTATTACACTTGGCTTACCGTTTTCTTTTGGAGCTTTTTTTTGTTTTACCTTCAGGATGCAGACACATCACATTGTGCTGCAGTGCATTCCAGGGTCAGAGCACTGTAGCACGAGTTACAGCAAAATTTACTTGCTCGTCTTGAAAATCTGCCTTTGGACATCTGCTCTGTGGAGGAATTTTAATGGAAGTGACTTGAAAATGAAACAAGGTACCCAGACTTCCTGAAAGGTCACAGTCCTGTCTGAAAATTGCACACCTGTGGTTGAATCTCAAGGTACATTTATATCTGCATAAACATAGTTATTATTAACCAGTTTTCCAGGCTGGATTTTTTTCTGAATGCAGAAAATTATTGGGATGCATGTGAGAAAGGAATGTAAGCCAAATAATTTTAGCAAATCCTATCAGTATTATATGAATGTCTGGACACAAGAGGAATTACTTCTGGTTTGACTATGTCAGGTTATACATTACATGTAAAATGGTAATCTTTTTACTTATTGATAGAGCTAACTGACAATTTGGGCTTTTACTTTTTGCCACGATCTTTTATTAGTTTTATTTGTAAAGTGAAAGGATCAATTAACAAAAACATAGTAAGCAATTCGTACAAATTTACTACACTTCTTGTGAAACTGCCATTCTGATTTTATTAACAGACACACTGTTTTGATGCTGGTACATGCAGCCTCAAAATTAACTTCCCAGTTCTTTTCTCTACTAAAAGGAATATTTTGGTTATCACTAGAAATCAAGGGTCATTATCCAAAGTAGGCAGCACCAAAACTCAGAGGCGGCCCATGAAACACCAGCTGTAACAATGAAGTTTGCTGCTCCATTTTGTAAAAAAAAACAGATAGTAGCTGCCAAATATTTTTTATCTTTGGTGTTTCTGGGTCTCCTTGTTACTTGTAGACTTTCAGGTGTCTTAAGGATGAGGTATATTTTAGTATACTGTCAGCAGCCTCACTTACTGATGCAGAGAGGGGCCTCACAGCAGCTTGTGATTCATAGCTGCTGTCTTATTTCTGGATGTATACCTGCCACCTATGGGAAACATGGCTCCTCCCTAAGACTTCTGGATCATTTTCTGGGAAATTCTGAACATGTGAGATACAAAGCTAGTGAACAACTGAGCGGTGGGTCCAGTACATTCTAAACAGAAATAGTCGTGTTATGCAAATCAACTCTATAGCAGGCTTGCTTGACTGTTTAGGTATCAGGCAACCTACCTGGAAACAGTTTTTCATATGAGATACTGCACATGTGGTACAACCCTCCACAAATAGACATATGTGTGGGGTTCGTCACTGTCAGGCTGGAAAAAGCTATGGAAGAGTTAAAGAAGAAGAGTTAAAGGTACCCCTGATTTTTTCCCCCAGAATTCCCCTTCCTGACATCTTCTACTGGCCTAACTCTGAGCTAGAGAATAAAGAACAATCTACATAAAAGAAACCTTAGAAATAATCCAGAGAAGTGGTGAACCTCTACACTGAGCTATTTTGAGGAGCACAGTGGATACAAACTGAAATGTAGAAGGTTCAGTTTGAGCATCAAGGAACACTCTTTCCCTGTGAGGGTGACCAAGTAGTGGCACAAGTGGCTTGGGGAGGTTATGGTGTTTCCATGCTTCAAGATATTCAAAAGTCATCCAGATGTGAACCTGAGCAACCAGCTGTAGATGGCTCTGCTTGACCAGGGAGGTTAGACAGAGCATCTGGATGTTCCTGCCAACCTCAGCTGTTCTGTGACAATGCCCTTCTATTTGCCTCTGACCTTGTCAGGCACCTACAGTGTGTATCAACATGAGACATATCGTTAACTAACACTTTATGTCACCAGAACATGTAAATAAAATATTCTACCCAAATATCTGACTTTAGAGAGAGTGGTCTGTAGAGGGAGAATTTTCCAAAGATAACAAGAATCTTAGACTAGGTAAAACCAGTATGAAACATTTGTTTGCATTCACAACAACGTCTGGGATATCCTGGTAGTCCTGGCAGGATCCAGCATCAATAGAAGAAGTTGCACCTCTGTCATAACTAGTTACTCACCAAAAGAATTAAGCAATTCAATTGTCTGAAACTTAGGAAAATTTATGCTGGAGTAGTGGCATAAAAATCACAAATCAAGTAATGAGATATGAAAGGTTTAATCCCTCTGCTAAGTTCCTCAGATGAGTAGGTTTGGCAGGTTTAGAGGAAACAGTGGGCAACCTCAAGGTCCTCCCCATGCCTCCTACAGATATTCAGATACCAATGTGTGAGTAAACAGAAAAGGTACAGAGAGCAACAAATTTACTGACAACACTAAATGCAATGGGAAAGGCTATCCACACACAGTTGCTGTTAATGATAAGAAGCTTCTTTCTACTGTCTTTATAAATAGAATCTTTCCCTTTATATTTCGTTTTGTAATCATTTTAGAGATCTAATTAGTTTTGTCAGGTTTGTAATTATTTCCAGAATTTACATCATCTCCAGTTTTAACAAGCACTAGCAAGATAAGCTCTAAAATGCCCCAAACAACAGACATATTCCCAAAATCTTAAACCTACCAGTCCTGCTTAAATTGACATGACATCATTTTTCCAGCATATTAAACTTAACACCAGTTTGAAAATCAACACCTTGAAACCTGTTACAGCAATGATGTAGAAATTGTTTCAATGATCAGAGAAAAAAACTCATTCAAGGCTATTAAAAAAATAAACCAATTTTGTCTTTTCCCTTCTTTTCCTAGGCTTGATGCTTCTTCAATCCCTTTCTGCTTCCTGTATTTCCATTCTTATATAAAGTTTATAAAGTGTATATTAAGTATGTAAGAATTTATTTATGAATGGTCCAAAGGGGAGAGCCAACAAAAAGAATTGATGGGTTAATTGGGTCATATTCTCCTCAGTTTTTTATTCTAGCACAGAAGGAAAATCATTCAGTCAGCAGCATTGTATTGCAGGATTGCATGTACCAGTGACAGAGGAATCAGACCAGATGTTTCTCCACTTCTAAATAGTTTTTTTTTTCTGTTTTCTCTTTATATTAAAATAACTGCTGTTCTTTCCAGAGATGTTCTTACAGAGGTGGAGACAGAGAGTCAATAGCATTCATACATTAAATCCTATTTTAAATGCTCGTTCTATTACTACCAGAGGATTGATGTAATTAATTACATACCTTATCAATTCCCTCTGTATTTCATGGAAAAGACACAGCTGCTGTTTTCTCTTATAACGTTTTCATTCATAATCTGCAAATCCAGTGTTATTTAGCCCAGAGTCTAAGCTTTTCCTTCCTATAGTGTATGCACAAGAACTAAGTGGGTGAAAGACCTTCTATCTCTGTAACAGATGCCTAAAAATGGGGATGGACAACTAGCTTATTTTTCAGAGCTATTTGAGTTCAGATTCCAGCAGCAAGGATAGGATGGGTTGCATCTGTCTGGATCTTGTGTAGGAATTGAGCAGTATCAGTTTTAACAGCCACAGGAATCAAGCAGCTTCAGAACTCTTCCAGCTAGAGGAAGAGTTGGAATTAGTCAGGGATTGAACTCTGCTGTGGCTGTGGAAAACAAAAGCAGAAAGGCTTGGCATCTTGACAATTTTATGATAAACTAGGTAGGGGGAAATAGAATTTGGCAAATAAGAATGTTATTATTTTTTCAACTTGTTTTTGCTTTTCAATTAACATTATTTTTGTATCCCCAAATTATTTTTCTATCATATTCTGTTATAGCAAAAATTCCCTCTTTCCATATACATTAATGTAATTTAATTTATATATGTTATTTTTTTTCTTTTAATCAAACTATAATTTGGTTCATAGAGTATTCTTGTGATTTATCTCTCCCCAAAAAATAGAATCTCTATGTCTACATCAGATAAATAGATTTCTTCTAATGTGAAAAAACTCCATAAAAACCTCAAAGTTTAATTGTATTAGGATTGAAAAATATAGTAAATGTTTTCCTAAGTTTATCTTTCAGTTACTTCATTAACTTCATTTCCTCTGTGATTTGAGGGAAATGTGGAATTTTTTTTAAATTTTTTTTTTCAGAAAAGATAAAATGTGAATTCCAGGTACTAGAAAGCTTGCCATATCTTGCAGTATATGAAAGACTGCAGTGGAAAAAACCTTAGGGCTTTCTACATTGCAACTGAGATAGAATAGACTGCAAGGACATTGTGGATTTAAGGAGTCCACTGTCAAATTTACCAATTAAAGTAGTAATCTGCTACTACTACTTTTAATGACTTTCAATGAGGGATTTTCAGCAGAAGATTTCCTATTTTCTTAATGTCACCATTCACATGGAATTAATAAAACAGAGCTGGAGAGTTAAAGTCAATATTGAAAATGAAATAGAGCATTAGTGGTCTCAGTACAGTTCATGACATGAACATTTAAAGAGAGGAACAGTCCTTATTCTTTTCTTTGAAAAGGTAAAAAATAATTCCCAGGTTTAAACCCACATTTCCTCTGAGTAGATTTAATTTCAAGCTTTACTGCAAATTCAACATAAGATTATACAATGGTGACAAGTATGCACTTTTCTCGTAAAGCTGTATAAGGGATTTGTAAAATCAGCCTGCTGATGTCACTCGCAGCCAAGACCATTTGCTTTTTGGGGCTCTGAAAAAACAGATATACCCTTTCAGTAATAATATTCCCTTCCAATAAAAAGGTGCTTACCCCAAATTGGAACAAAATTCATAAATTTGAGCTTTTCCATGGAACGTAAATTTTCAAAATATTTTCTTTTGGGAGAACAAAATGGAATATGTAAAAAAATCCAAGCCACAAAGCCAGCTGGCTAAATAGCTTAGATAGAAATCACACCAGACCATGGATTTAGCTGTTCCTGAGAGTGGGGAGCCCCGTAAACCAGCAGGGAGGCCCAGTTTGCCTGTCTGGTAGACTGGAGCCAGTCAGGGACTTCAGCGAGATTAATATGCTCCCTCAAGATGATTTCATTTCACTGAATCTGAATTTTCCAGGGCAAACCAATCCACCAGACCATTTGTCTCATTCTATTGTTCATGCTTTCCATAGGAATAATTTATTGTTTGTTTGTCAATGGGTTCCATACCCTTTTGCAGAATTTGTGGCCACACTATAGTGGGTATTTTTATTTCTACTGTGCAACCCAACAGATACATCATCTACAGACACTGAAATGCAATGCCTCCCATAAAAGTACCTCTAACAAGAGAGAATGTGGTAAATTCCAATGGTCCCCAATGTCCTGAGGGTTGTTGTTCTCTTGCCTGTGGCTGACTATGAGAAATGAAGATGTAGCTCATTAAATAAAGGGATATTAAACTCCAGGAATACAGTAGGATAAAGAACATATCTTTGAGTTGAACAAAGAAAATAGGAGTGAAAAAATGGATGTTTCACTGCTATTAGAGCTTCAAAAAAGCTGCATTTTTGTTCCTTTTTCCCCAAATTATTCTTCTGTCACATTCTGTTATGACAAAAATTCCCTCTTTCTATGTTTATGTCATTTAATTTATATAATGTATATATGCAGCTAAAAATAAGCTCTGAGACTCAAAAGCAAAACCAGGAGACAGGAAATTGCAGGAGCTGTCATGGAAGGCTGGGAAAAAATGAGTAGTGAATGTTAATAAGTCAAATGTTAACAATATAAAATTTAACAGACTCTCTCTATTAGCAATGATTTTGAGATTTCATCAGGTAGTGCTTTAAATTATATCCTTAAAACATCCCTGAAAGAATTTCAAAGCCGAGCAATAAATGCTGAAGCTGAAGTCAAAGGGTTGAAGGTGATTCCCTGATTTCAGCAATTAAATGTATTTAGGAATGTATTACAAGAAATGTTCTGTTGCTTGTCTTTGAAGCATAGAGCAGATAAATGATGGTTGATGAGGGGGTTATGCAATTATTCTATATTATTTTATTGGTAAAGGTGTTAGCAATTGCAGTGGCCAGTGATGAATTAATACTTCAAAATTCTATGCTGAAGAGTTTTGACATGGAAAACATTTTATATGGTACACATACAAAAACATGTAGAAAATCTTTATGATTAAACCTATCCACAACTCTTTCTTGACCTCTTTGCAAAATGAAAGGTAGGAAATTAAACTCTTGAATCTTGTACCACATGATGATGGCAAACACATCAGTTTCCACAGACCTGTAAGATTTTTTTCTTTAAAAAAAAAAGGCCAAAAAATTACTTGACTTCATCAATGGAATCTGAGTGTATGCCTTGTCAATATGGAGAAAGTGGCACTTTTGAGCCAATTGGATTATTAAGTTTAAAAAGTGCTATACACTGATCTTTTGTCAAAATGAGACAGATATCCAAGAATGTGATTTTAGTTAATGGAGAAACAAATAAAAAGGAGAAACCCCCAAGACAGCAGGTAATAAAACTGCTATTGACTTTTTCCACAGTTCTTACACGTCAAAGAAATATCATATGAGTACATATAAGGAAAATGACCATATTAAAAAAGAAGCCAAAAATATAGATTTAATCTTAGTTATTGCATGTTCTTATTGAATTCCTAATATTTCTATCTTTAAATATCAGGAAAATTATATGTCAACAGAATTACCAAATTTTCAAAGAAACATAATTTATGTTTCAGTGACCCTATCCTCATTTTTCTTGGACATTAATTTTGTTCTAATTGATATGCCCAGGTGTCTTTTTTTCATTATGTTTACAGTTTGTGAGGCAGAAGTCATCAATTTGCAGGTTCTGTGGAGCACTCAATGGGTGTTTCACTGAGCAAGGAGTTCAATTTGTGCAAGTGAGCTAAAATGAGATGGTGGTCAAAATACCACTAAAAAGCATATGAAATCTATACATGTTTTTGTATTAGCAAAAGCAGGATTTCACTGCTAATTGTGTTTCAGAACTTCTCATTATTCAATACTTCCAACACATACTATGTACTGTGATGGTCAAGGATGAAGGCATACACAAACCAGATTGTTCTATCCATTTTCCATGCTGTAAACCATAAAAAAAATCTGACTCTTCTGAATGCTTCAGCAGGTGGTTGTGGGCAAAATTTATCCTACCTTTGTGCATTTCAAAGGAAATGGTCTCATGGAAGTATTGAACAAAAGAAATTGAGAACTGGAAGGACTGCATTTTTCTCAGCCAAAGAAGAACATAATTAGCAACACAGAAAACTGTAATTGTTCAGCTGTCTGACCTCTGTGAATTAATTCAAACAAACTGAAGAAAGTGAGACTTTTATTTGAAAGTTCATTAGGAACCTGTATTTTATGTGGGATATTTTAACCATATAAATGAAATCAAAATTCATATTGAAATCAAAAGGATATTACAGTGAGAGCCAGTTTTGTGTGTATCCATAAAAACTTGCCAGTCTTTGTATAAACTCAAGTTAATGAAGAGGGTTTTTGTTGTGGTTAATAGGAAGCTGAGGGATGCAGATTATCTCAACCTGTAAAAATAAAGTCAAGCAACTAGCTTTGTCTTTGCCATCATTTATGTTTGCATCAAGTATTACACTCTCCAAATGTAACAAGCCCCTTGTAAAACAACACCTTTACAAAATGAAATAAATGTATTTGACAATTCCAGAATTAGTCATTCCCTAAAAAGATATTTAAAATATAATTTTTCTTTAATCATGAAAATATTCCTGCTTACAACCTATGAAGTCATATTTACAGAATATTTTCCTATATAACAATTTGTTAGTAAAAGTTGCTCCAAACACATACTTGAGAAGAAATGTGTAGGCAAAGATCCAGAGATCAGCCACCTTTATATTTTTAAGTTTGAAATGTGCAGGAAAACCCCTACCTCTCTGCAGTAAAAGACTGAAAGTTCTAGCTGACTTTGGGACACTCAGGTTTTCACCATAATTGCTTTAAAGCCTTACCCTGTTTGGCCCAAATTCCTCTATCATTTTGGAGGCCAGTCATGTGAGCTTCCTAGGTAGATCTGTGAAATGCACCCCTTGGGCTGTGGGAGGCTGACTCAGACAGGGTTGTGGGGGTTGTACATCCATCTCTCTCCATACCCCATGTATCCAAGAGCATTGCTGGGGATGACCTGCAGCCACCTGATTAAGGACATATTCATTTAGTGTTGTTCTGAACTTGCATCATCAGCTGAACACCTTCTCACTGGTACTCATTTCAGTTGGGTTCAACTAAAATAAATCACTGATAAGTCAAGAAACAGTGCTGACTCTCCACTGCCAAAGGGCAGCTGGAAGACTGTAACCTCAGAAAACCAGACTGCTCCTGGAGTTATCAGATCAAAGCGTAGGAAAGCGGCAAAAGGTACAGACAGACCAGTTATGAAATATGCAGAGAAAATGTTGTTTGACCACAGAACAGCTTTTGGGGAGAGGTGAAAAGCAGTTCAGGACAAAACTCACTTGAAGTGCTCAACTCCATTCCATAAAATCATTAGTCTCATCAGACATTTTTTTCCAAGCAATATCTTTTTTTTTTAAACCAAGGAATTGAATAAATTCCTTTGATTTCTTCTCCTTAAAATCCTTCTCACTTGGGCACAATTTTTTAATCAAATATTGTTCCTTTACAGGAGACATATATCCCAATATAAGCAGAAGCAGATGGAAAAAGCAAAATATAAATGGTAAAAGTTAAATACTTAATACTTAATGGAATGTTATCTTACTTTAAATCTTCCATATTTCAAAGCTGACAGGTATAATTTGACTATAAAGTGCACAATAGGATGCTTTCAGAAGAATTTACTTTTTTCACAGTGAAATACACCTTCATTTTCTTGCACATTATAAAGTTTATTCAATCATCCTGAAGATTGCAATTACTACTTTAAAAAAGGATATGCATTATTTAGCACATAGGTATGCTATTCCTATTCAGTGTCTGCAAATGGTACTCACAATTGTAATTCCTGAGAATTACAGAAATGTTTACCAATAGGCTAAAACCCTAACCTTACCTTGGGCACCTTCAGAAGAATGAAACAAAGACCAAAGAAGGGTCTTTTTTAGAAGGAAGCATGGGAAACCCTGGTCTATATTTACCCTCAGCTAGAAGTAAGAAGCCCTGTTGTGGCAAGACACTTGAAGGAAACAATCCATATTAATTCATCATGAATTCCAAGCTTTACATCACAGTTTATCCAAAAAAGAGGGCAAGTTGGAAGTAGAAGTACCAGTATAATTGATTAGAATTGATCACTATAATTCAACAGGTTTATATGATAAGTATTCAACAGATTTGTATATAACTACATTTATTTTTAATCTTGGATGAATTAGGGTAATGATATTTCTAGAATTATATTATTGATATAACACAATACAACAAAATAATTCTAGAAATATCATTACCC
>JAYDZK010000169.1:79980503-80025867 GCA_034509185.1 Euphonia xanthogaster | reverse complement strand
TTGTGGACACTTAATTCCATTTCTAAAGCAAAACAAGCTGTTCTCCCCCACAAACCCCCCCCCCCCCCCGCCAAAATACTGTATCAGGTGATCAGTGGTAAGGGAGTGGGAATTCATGGTGGTGTCCAGCTGTCAGCAGAAAACCTTATGGTCAGAGCTTGCTGTGAACTGCATAATACGGAGCTTTGGAATTCTGTCTTCCCTCTCCCAATATGTGCAATTTATACAACTTACCTCTAACTGACTTTTAATACGTATTTAAAACACCAACTTACTTGGAGCAAAGGAGAGAGGAAGATTCTTGAGGGTTACAATGTGCTAAAAAAGAAACATATGTACGAAAAATCATATATGAACATGAATTTTTTATTTTATTTTCATTTTATTTTGACATCGCTTCTTTCAGTGCTTGACAAGAATTGCTAGCAGAAGCTTTTACTATGTATTATGTGTTAGCCAAGCATGTTATTTTTTTGGAGACATTTTAATGCAATCAAATTGCCTTGCTGAATGCATCAACTGTGCTGGCAAATTAAATATTTTCTCCAAACATTTCTTGCTTAAAATAATCCTATGAGGACAAAATAAAATTTCAATATATTGAAATGAATGTTTCGATGTCATAACTCACATATGTATGAATGACACAGGAGTGAGAATAGATACAAAATAGCATTTTTTTTCTCCCATGTCCTTAGATGATAGACTGTACTATGATATGCAGGAGAAACTAGAAAGACATTTATGACTTTAAAAGAATCATCTTAACTTGAAATACAATCATAGTCTTTGACTGTATTATCAAGCTCAAGTCATCCTCCTGAACACTAAATATTGTGCACTTGCAAAATTATAATGGTAACAATTTCAAAATACTTCTTTTAGCTCTCTATTAGAGATTTCAAAAAGCAACAGCACAACAGAAAAATTACAGTCTTGGAAAAAAAAGCTTCAATATGAGCAATGCACAGAAGCAAACCAAAGAGTCACTACAATATTCCAGCTATTGTTATTAGCTTTAAATTACACTTTGATGACTACTAATTGTTCTGCAAATTAGGAGCAAGCTGAAATTCTGAGCTGTGCTGTAGAAGGCAGAAACTTCTCAGTGTTTGGATGTACTGTTCTGTCATGTTGTGTCACACGCACAAACAGAAACCCAGAAGCTGCAAATGACAGTCTAAGTCCATTGATGTTTGCCTCAGCAAAGACAGGAGACAACATGCATTGTTTTACTCTAACAACTATTTTTGCAAAGCTTAGAATGAGTTGTATATTTTTTTTCTATAAGGAAAAACCTTGCTGAAAACATGCTGATTTTCACAGGGTGGAACAGGCACTATAACATCAGGGGCTGTAGGTAAGGGTTTGGCAATCTTGATCCACATGGCAGAACCATGGACAAATCCCAGTGGCCTTGTCCAGACTGAGCCCCTTCATCCTTTTTTCTGCTGCTGCACCACCTGGTTCTGATGTGGGATTCTCACCGGATTGAGGTGATACAGAGGACTTTTGACTGGCTTTTTGCACTGGGAATCACACCCTTTCAGGCTCAACTATTCAATATGAAAACAACCAGAACTCAATCATGTCTGTGGGAGAAAAAATCCCTCTCATCCTGTAGTTCTAATTCAAGAAAATAATACACCCAAATAGAAGAAAGCATGTACCTAACCCTTATGTTTGCACTTTTGCTTCATGAATAATGGGAGTTTCTATTAAGATATCAGTTACTGTGCAAAACTTAATAATGTGAGTCTTCATCAGTTATATGAACACACGTGTGAAGAGGGATCAGAGGTCAGTTCATAGGCAGTACCTTGTAAAACTACTGTATTCCTGTAGAAACTTCTGCCTTAATGAGCACGTTCTCCTTCCCCTAAGACAGTTACTTGGCTGTCCTGGAACAGTAAAGTGCCAATGAATGCAAAGTGAAATGTGCCCTGAGTTACTAAAGGCATTTCAGGACATAGAGTTGGGCAGAGAAGGATATAGGCTGCTTGTCTCCCAAGGGCCTTTATAAAGCACTAAATATAAGAACATAGTTTTTACAGAAGAAGCCGGATGGAGACAGCACCAGACATTTAAGTTATGTTAAAATAAGTAGGTGAAAAAGGAAAGCAAAGTCATTGGTAATGTGCTAATTTAATAATTAGCAGATCTAAGTATGCCAGAGATAAAATTACCATTCTTTATGCCACAACTGAAACAAACAGTAAGATCCTTTCATCATTGTCCTAAGAAGAAATGTGCTTTTGCTTTTGAGGCTGAAGAGTTTTCTTCACATTATGAAAGAAAAAGAAAGAGGAAGGTTAATGACTCAATGTCTATTAAAGAATGGCTGACAGAGGAAGGAAGATTTAATTAATGTAGCAAGGTCTGAGTTTTCAGAAAAGAGTTTCACAACCTTTGATCCCATCAGGAAATTCAAAACTAATTTTCAGCTAAGCTCAAGCACTTGAAATAAGTAAGAGCTTAATTCAACAGCAGGCAAATAATGAACATAATTATAATGACAGAATCAGGATCAATGAAAGCCTAGCCTCGAGTATGCCACATTAGGTGACCTTGGAGTCAGGATTGAGCAAACCCACGTATCTGCCTGCCCTGCCTTGCCTTATCAGTGCTGGAGCCTGGATACTGATGTGATTGCTGACGACATTCGGGTACTTCTGGAAGGTGTGGGTGACACACGGCTCAGGTTTCCTGGCATCACACAAAACAGCATCTGCCTAGGAACCAGAATTCAGTACACTGTGGGGAAAAACTTCTCCCCCCAAGGTCAAATACTCAAATGCTACCATCTGTAGACTCCATTGGAAGCTTTTTTTCTTGACTGCTGGTGATGGGTTCATCCACCTCAGAGATATTTAAAGGCCTTATGGAAACACAAAGGCCACTAAACCCTGAGGATGACACCAATGCGTTCATGGGAGATGTGGCAGAAATCTACCTCCAACATCACTTTATCTACAAACCTGTGTTTGTCCACTTTGTCTAATTTTTTACCAAATAATTTCATTTATAAGTGGACTTGCATTGTCTGATATTTCAACAGCATTTTCAGGTGTAAATGAGGCTATTCATTTCCCAAGAAGAAAAACTAGGTACATAGCAACTACTGAGGGCTATAATAAGTCAGTACAGCTTTCAACTTGTTGCTAAGAGTCTGCTGCTTACAATTACCTTCTTCCTCAGTTGAAACAAGAAACAAGAAAGCCTGAGGGAAAAGGCAGGAGCCTTCGTCCCTTCATCTCATAAAAAGTGCGGATCTATCCGTTTTATTATGAAATTCTTAAAAATGCTTGTGAAGATTTTTTTCCTTAAAATTTTGCAACACCCCATCTGTTAAAGACACTTCCCCCCATTAAGACTATTTACATGCAAAGTTTTAGACTGCAGCTGCTTTTGTCATGACACCATCAAAATATTTGGAATGATTTATTTTTTTTTAGATGGGGGAAAATGTATTTTCCATTTGTACTTGGCATTACATTACTAAAAATCTCTTCTGGTAAAAATCATACCGAATTTGCTATGGTGGCACTAGAACAGCGAACAAAACTTGGCCCAGCATCTTACCCCTAATTATGTTAATATGCTTCAAAATCATTTTATGAACTGAATAATGGGCATTCCTTTTGTCTGACTAGGAAGGAGAAGAACCTCGTCTATACATTTGCCTTCCCAGTCTTAAGCTCCTTACTAACTCTGTGCTCTCTCACATTGGTTACAAACCTTAAAATTTCTTTCTAAGGCTCTTTTCACACTTAAAAAAATTGTACTCTTTATATTAAGGGAAACCATATTTTTATAAATTAATTCTAAATTATACCAAATGAAAGATTTGCAAATCAATACTAACTGGTTTTAAGGCATGACTATCCTATGTAGTTTATCCATGGTTAGATTGGTAAACTGAGCTGCTGTGCATGATGATAGCAGGTATATCTGTGTTATGTTGATACAATAGGTCTTCTTTTGTACAAAAGAAAATTAATTATTGCTAGCAATCTGTTGATAAGATTAAGAGAGGGAGAGAACAAGGTATAATGCTTTTCATAACAATATTTAGGAAGAAAAATTATAAAGGATATCTCCTTGGTACAGCATTTGCAACTGGTGTTAGAGCTGAAATACATTTAAATGTGACTTCTGCACATTTAGATGTGTCTTTTGATAGGAAAAGATTCAGATTTGTCAATCTGGACAAGGAGCAGTGAAAATATAGCTCAGAGAGAGAAAGATGCAGCTTTCTGAAGCTCAGAAAAAGGGAAAGATGTGACAGTTAGGAAAGTCACGGATAAGGCATAGACACATGGAGACCAACATTTTGCCTCCATGGTGCTTCTTTGTTGGAGACCTGAGAACACCGAACATTAAGCAGCTCAGAAAAGACCTGGTAAGAGATGATAATACTTCCCCTGCATCCCAACACTGCTGAAAAGATGGCTGGATCATTGTAACATGCCAGACATGGCATTGTTTTATGTTTTGTGCAACTACAAAGTGCAGTGAGAGAGAAAGATGAGCTCTCCCCAACTCAGTCAATGCATGTGTTAAGTAACTCAAGGTCACGACATAGCCCAAGAGATTATTTAATAATTAAATAAATTAATTAATTAAATAAATAAATTAATTAAGTTAAAAAAAAGTATTTTAACTTCACTGCATACCTATAACTTCTTCCTCTGCCAGGGTCCCTAAGCAAATGACATCCAAATATACATCACTGTATATCCTAAAGGCTATCTCACTCCAGCTGTGTAACTGCACACAAATGCAGAGAAAGCTGTCAACAGAATGAGAAATACAGGGCATTTTCTTTCAATTTGAAGAACAAGATTAAGGTGTTACTATTTCTTGAGATTTAATCAAATTGACAATGTAAATACAAAACTGTTTTCAGGGACTGTTGTTCTTGTTTAGTTAGCTTCCACTGTCAGAAAAACCCCCAAAAACAAAGCAAACCAACCAAACAACCAACCAAAAAATGAAAATGGGTTGAGCAGAGGCAATCTGGGCACCCAAGAAACCTTTACATGAAATTTGGTGTCAGTTATGACTCTTAGAAAGGACAATTTGAAATACAGCCTACAAGTAAAGAATTCCAAAAATTTGGCTGTTTTGGACAATGAATGCAAACAGATATTGTGGTTTTCTACTTAGGATATGTACTCCAAAACCTGGAAAATGGGTGTTGAACTGCTGAATAAGATGCCACTTATTTATGCTAGAATAAAATGCCACAAATGACAAAACATCAGTACAATGACTCCAGTAACTAGCTCATGTGCAAATAGCTGTCTCTACACCACTTAGGGTCCTTTTCTGCAAGGCTTACCTGCTATAGAGAGGTAACAAATTGCAAAACACCAGACTCATTTAATTTCTTAATTTTGGACAGACCTTGGACAGCCTGAATGGACACATACACCTCTTATTTAAAAACACAGATCTATGAACAACCTCAAGCCTAAACTGGCAAAGTTATGCCAACCTCCTTATACAAAGGGCTTTTACAAAAAATTTGCATAGCTCATCAGCAGATATAATTTTGGTCAGGGATGACAATGCCTGAAAGAAATAAATACCAGCACAAAAAGAAGACATTTCAATTTCTAGCCAAGTATAGAAAATTGATATTACTTGGGAGGCAATAGCAGTTTGAGCTTGAAGGCAAATGGTTTGAATTGCCAAGGTAACACACAACCAGAAAATTCTGTTAAAACTTGCTATCAATGTTAACAGTGTTAGGAAATGTCTGTCTTTGGCCAAGTCACATGTCTATCTCCATATTGGACTACTGCAACAATTTTCCATCAAATTCAGGGAGGAGAGCCTGAAGAGGATTTGTCTTTTCTTTAAAAATCACAGAAATGAGGGCAGAAGGAAAGAAGGAGGGATCCCATTTCATCCTAGACTGAGATACAGTTTTTGTCCTAAGCTCTGAACCCCTTTCTTTTAATGGACACTCATCTCACTGTAGGTGAGCACTGAGGGATGGAGGACTGTTCCCAGTAAAGTCAGTGAAGCCAGCTTTTTGCCTTAATACTCTCAATAGAAGCCAGAAAATTTAGATTTTGTCACACACAAACATCAACAGAATTGAAGCCCTGACAGGAAATTTGAAATGATCCTCCAAATGTCGTCTTTCTTCTAGTACATTAAACAGTTGAAAGCTGTAGTTTATAGAAAAATCTTACTTTTATTTTCCACCATTCAGGTACACAGCAAGAGAAAGAGAGAAGCTCTGGTGCAGTTCACACACAATATACTGAAATAAGGATAAAATATGGCTTTGGAATTAAAACTGGAACTTTGGAGAGCTTTACTTGCTGTCTATGTTTTTGAACAGGTGAGTATTTCCAAATCAATTCATCATTCCAACCTCAAGTTGCCTGTGCAAAGACCTAGATTACTAATAAAGTGTCTCAAAGAGGTATCATCAGATATGGTTTATAATGGCTAGTACTTGACCAGTCTAGATGTCTATTTCAATAGAAAATAATCTCTTAAACTTTCTGTGCTATCTGTGAGAATTAAGTGGTCCAAACAACACCCATATTTTATTCAGCTCTTTGAATTGCAGGGGAGCAATAAAAGAGTTATGTAGTTTTATATTTTCAAATGCAGTTTTCTCAAACACCAAGAGAAACTTTAAAATATTTTCACTAAGAGAGGTGCATATACCTGAAAAATCCCATACTTGGTCTGGTTATGGTGTTGTATTGGCATAATTAAGGGTTAGGATGAATTGGAATAGCCTGCCCAGGGAGTTGGTCAAGAAACAACTGGATGTGGCACTTAGTGCTATGGTTTAGTTGACAGCGTGGTGATTTATCAATGGTTGGCCTCTATGATCTTGGAGGTCTTTTCCAGTCTAGATGATTCTATGATTTTATTAATTGCTCCTGAGGGAAAGGAAGACAGGACTACTCATCTTCTCTAATTTTGCTGTTGTCCTTAAAGGGCACCAAAGGAAAAGATTTCCTAACCTTTCACCAAAGAAGTTCCAGTACAGGAAAAATAGGGCAGTGTTATAGAAAGTAGATTTCTTGGGAGTCTTTATATTTATTTCAATCTTTAGAAAGTAAGTGCGTGTGTTCTTTCAAGAATTCGTTAACCTATAAAATTTTCTTCTTCCTGCTTCATAAGCAGTCACTCAAGGGAGTGAAAGACGTCATCAACATAAAATGAGAAGTTAAAATTGCATCTATCTAAATCAAGGTATTAAGGTATAGTGAGAATGGAGTCAGAGGACTTAAGCAGATGTCTATGGAGACGTAAAACCTGGCCTCTTCAGGGAAGGCCTGAGAGCTCCCTATCCAGCAGCTCTGAGTTGGCAAAGCTGTCTGCAGCAGACAGTCAGGAGAGTTTCCAGGGTCTGCAACTTTAGTTAGTAATTTTGCAAGAACTGTACAGTGTTTTTAGTATGCCCCATTGCACTTTAATAGTCAGTCTATTGAACCTGAGGGTGACTCAGTAGAGAACTTGAAATAACTGTTTTCATCAGGAATGGGCCTAGATGTATCTTTTGATTGCCATTGGTTTTATTTTTACCCCTTGCATCACTTTGGATACCTATGTGAAAGTGCCATTGCTTATAAGAGCTCATTTATTATTCAAGCAAACAATACTTTACCAGACATGACTGAAGGGCTCATTCTTCTGATGTGATCTATAACCAACAACACATTATCCTCTGCCATTACACTTAACAACCAAAGAAATGAGCTATAGATGGCAACAAACAGACTCTGGAGAACATTTAGGAGAAGAAAGTTAGTGGTTGTAAAACCACCATATTTCTGGTTTTAGAGTAAAGAATAAAGAAAAATAATTATTGAAATGCAATATGCCCTTTCCCCTGTGAGCGCATACACAATTAACTTGGCACAGAATACCTATCTTCCCCTTTCTCTCTAATGGTTGGGGCTTTTTTTGAAAATGAGGTATGGGTAGACTTTGACAAAGTCAGCCCCATAATCCTGCTGTAAAACGACTTTGAATAGGCAACTGAGTTAGCTCCCTGTGCAGCTGCAAACAACATGGCAGAGGTAACTCGGAAGGCCAGGTTATGGCATTCAGACAAGAATCAGTGTCTCTGGTTATATATACAACAATGGAGAACTCAGTTCAAGGTGGTCAGCAGCTCTTTCTGCATCTCCTCAGCTGTTCACCTTTGTCTTTTCTCTCTCCTCTAGCACAGAAAGGTGTTTTTTCCCAACAGGTCCAAAACAAAGTCATTGTTTGTCTGTTCTGTAAGATGTTGGCAGCCCTCAACTACTGATTTTAAAGAGACACAGATTTTTCAAGGGGTCTAACTCCTGTTTAGAAATTCTTCTGCTGCAAAAGTGATGAAAGTTTAGCAAATAGCAGGGTAAAGCCTTTCTTTCCTACTGATTTCCCAGGACACAAAGTTCTCCCCATTAGTGACTCACGGTCATTGAGAGTCCAACTGACTTGTACCTTCCACAAGGCTGGCACATTCAAAAGTCACTCAAAACACCAGCAACTCTTACCCCCCACTATCTCAGGGTAATCACCAGCATGGCTAATTACTGTATTTCAAGGCTCTGCCACGGCACACAAGTTTGCTTAGGTCTGAATGGACAGGAACTAGGAATTCAAAAAGGAATGTAAAGGCTTTTAACTCCTCATCTTTAAGTAAAATTTGTCCCAAATTTTACTTAAATGCATGAAGGTTTATCATTACATGAGACAGATGTTTGGTTGCCACAAAGAGAGAAGCTGTGGCCCTCATTTCAGTGCCTAGCAAGCCAGTACTCACATGCCAGTATCCATCCTTAGAGGAGGAGGCAATTATGGTGCTGTCTCAGTAGGAGATAAAATGTGAAAAGGCAGGGTGAGAGGATGGAAATGCCATGCTCCAAGGGCATAGAAAAGCAGACATGCTGCTACATGCTCTAGCTAAGCACTGCCTGAAAGTCATAAATCTCCTACTGTAAGTTTGAAGTACAAATAAATTCTTATTGAGGAAGTCTAAGAAATGACTGAATTTATATATGAGCTGATGTGCATATATATGGCTGAGTCCCAAACTTCCCTCACAAACTTTCTAAATGCCCCTTGGTTACGATGACATTAAAAGTTATTGCTTGGCCCAGAGTGCTGACATTTATGACTATACTAATGTTTCCTCTTGGGAGCAAAGGTAAAGCCACTGTGACCACTCTACACAGTTCTACCCCTTTACACTGTAAAAAACCCTTGTTTTCTTGGAGTGAGGCAGACCAGACACGCTTAGCTTCATAGCCCTGCTTTTGTTTATTAGCAATGTCTGCTCCAGGCAGGCACTGTAGCATCAGGACAGGGCTCATCCCATGCCTGAGGCCACGACCACACTGACTCCAACTGCCCTGCTGGCTTCCCCACCTCTCTGCAGTCTCACCCTGCCCCAGGGCCATGGCACCATGGCCATCTGGAGAATCACAGAATCATAGAATTATACTATAGTTTGGGCTAGAAAGGACCCTTAAAGTTCAACTACTCCAACCCCCCTGAAACAAGCAGGGACATCTTCAACTAGATCGTGTTGCTCACACCCCCATTCAACTCAACCTTGAATATTTTCAGCAATGGGACATCCACTACCTCTTTGGACAACTTATTTTAGTGTTTCACAACCTTTATTGTAAAAAGCTTCTTCCTTATATCTAATCTAAATATACCCTCTTTTAGTTTAAAACCATTATTGGGTTTTATCCCAGCAGAGAGCTCCTCCTGCTCCTCTGTAGCTTCTCCTTATGTGTAAGTGGCACCCAGGCACACAAAGACAATGAGGCATAGGGGGAGTCACCTTGACCCCTAAATATATTGTCTAATAAAAACTTTCTATAAGCTGCCATTATGGTCCAACCTGTCAGTGCTATCTTATTATCACATTAAAAAATACACTTAAAGCATTACTCCTACATGCACAAGATTCAGAGGCAACACGTTTCAGAAAATAGACCTTGCAGTTATCATTTCTTGGGACTCCACTATCAACTCTATAATTGCATAAATATTTCATACAAAATTTTTGTCTACTTTAGATGACAGAAATTTTCATTATTTCTGCTGCTTCTGATAGTACTGCAGGTTATTTTTTCTGTACAGAATGTGACTTTACTCCCTTAAACTGTTTGAATAAAATATGACCTTAATCTTACAGTGATAGATTTTGCAATAATTGTCCTTTCTTTGGAAGAAGAAAAATGGAAATGTGAACAGGTGCTCCTTTAGGATACCAGAAACTGCGGTAAGAAGAAAACCAACAATTTTCAGAAGAAAACAAATATATCATGGATAAAAACTTTCTGTAAATAAACAGTTTGATTAATAACACTGTTGGTGTGTTCATAGAAGTGTTATAACAATTCTGTGTCAGAGATGATATATTACTAGTCAAAGTATGACTTCTACACAGGAAAGTCACCATCAGCCTCAAGACTGAAGACTTTCCCTTGGTCAAGGACAATTGGGTTAGAGAACGGGACAAATTTGATGTGCACAGGTCCATGGGCCTTGAGAGAATGCATCCACAGTGCTGAGAGAGCTGGTGGACACAACAGTGAGGCTGCTCACAATCGTCTTTGAAGGGTTGTAGAGATCCGGAGAGGTGCCTGAGGATTGGCAGAAAGCAAATGTCACCCTCATCTTCAAAAAGAGCAAGAAAGACGACCCAGGGAAGTATCAACAAACTGGCCCCACCTCATCACCATGGAAGGTGAGGGTGCACCTCATTCTAGAGGTAATCTCTGAACACAAAGTTGCCATATTGTCTGGACCCAACCTCTTCTTCACCATCCTTGGAACCCAGAAGTGAGTAGGCATAGATGTGCTTTTCTAAATCTTTTCTGTCTTACTCTCTTTCTTCTTCTAACTAGCATTTGGAATTCTTGAGTAACTTGTAATCAAATAGGCTTAAAGTTTGCTAAGTTGAATGGGCCAAGTTAATACTTTGAGAAGTGATTTTAAGTTGCTTGAACTTTGTTCTAAACCCTTTGCCAAAGTTCTCTGATTTTCTAAAGTTGCTGGTAAAATATCATTTGCTGTTTTGACCTCTTCAGAATATCTTGTTATTATTTCTCCTGTGCATCCAACTCGGAGTACATGAAAAATCATAAGCCCTGTCAGAAACCTCATTGAGCAAGTTGTTTGGAGCTTTACAGCATCCTTATGGGTGAACTGAGGAAGTGTGGACTGGCTGAGTGGATAGTGAGATGGTTTGAGAACTAGCTGAATGGCTGATCCTAGACAATCATAACCAGAGACACAGGATCTAGCTGGAGGATGGCACTAGTGGTACACCTGAAGGTTCAATACTGGGCCCAGTATTGTTTAACTTATCCATCAGTGACTTGGATACAGGGGCAGATGGCTCTTCAGTAAGTGAGCTGATGGCACAAAGCTGGGAGGCACAAAGCTGGAGTGACAAATACACCAGGGACCATGACAGGCTGGAAAGAGAAATGTCGGAAGTTCTGTGATTCTGTAACTGCTGCACTTAGCCTTGAACTCTAATGCTGCTGTGTTTCCCTTTTCCTGCCCTTCTTTTCATAATGTGTACCCTTATAACAGAAAAAAACCCCCTAGTTGAGTGAATAATGTCACAGATAATGGCCATCTACTGCCATGGAGAGGACACCCACCAATGCATGTAGGCAGCTCCGCTCCCTCTGAGGACCATATGTGAAACTGAAAGAGTATGTAGTTTTGCTGTAGTTAAATCTAGTGTCTAATCTTAAAGAATTTTTCTCCATCAGATCCTTGGTACTCTGTGATTTAAACTGTGCATCTATTACACCCTCTCTATGCTGGGTGGGCATATTATGTCTTATGGAACACTTTGAAACTCTTTCAGCTCTTCAAAATAGGAAGAACAGAAATCAGACTATGTTAAAGCAATTTTATAGACTCCATGAAATTGTATCAATGGATTTTCTTTTACTTATTGCTAGGATTTGCTGTCAAAGCTATTTTTTCATGAGGGTCTTTTTTATCATACTGATGACATCATCTCTGGAAAAGCCACCAGGGGTAAAATAGTTTTGTATTAAAATTTAATGATTCAAGTTCCTGACTTGTGACTGATAAAGTTAAGAAGAAAAAGGAAAAAGGATGGAAGTAAAAATAAAACGAAATTTTAAAAAAATTAAAATGTAGCAAAAAAGATACTGCTTCTGCTGATACACAGAAAGCAGCTGGAGTGTGGCATGTTTGGAGCTGGATCACCAGCAGAGCACAAATTGTGCATCTGTGCAGATCAGACAGCCAAATGTTGTGTTTAAAGCATGCTAATTAACCAGACCATTCCCGGAATAAGGAGAAAGAAATTGCCCAAAGTGATTGCACAATATTTAATTTTTTCTTTGTCTATCCATTCAGCAAAGCAGTTTACATGCCAATAAACTTTAAGCATTTTGAAAGAATGTGGATAACTTGTCCAATTGTTGAAAGATCTGAAGATATTTCTCAAGTACTTGTAACTATCCTGAGTGTTTCTTTTTAGCTTATGGCATTGGATTTTCCCAGTTACAGAGGGTGGATACTAAATATTAAACTGATGAAATTTATTGACGGTTCTGCAGTAGACCAGAATAATTTACATTGGCAGAAACATGTTAAAGTTACTGATTAAAAGAGTTGCCTCCAAGATAACTTTTCCAGGATACTTGAAAAATTTAGCTGTCCAAATTCTTCAAAATGGCGGTGCAGCAATCCACTCTCTTCAAAATTTTGCCAGTGGAACACGGTAAACCACAAAAGCATTTTCAATTGGGAATGTCCGAACTGCTTTCTAATGAAATAAGATGAGCAAACCTCAAAACATTTGCTTTAGAACCATTTAAGCAGTGAAAAGTGTTCATGGTTATTCCAATGTTTCAGAATAATAAAAATGGGATGCACGTGATAAGATCATTGCGTGCCATACAAGACATCTTGTAAAGCCATAAATAAGCTAGAAATAATCGTGCACTGCCAGAAATATGTCTCTTGAGGTTTCAGCCCCTCCACTTTAAAATCAAATTTCTTCTGATGTTTTAATAAAAGTTTATGTTGCACATGATATTTTTAACATCTATCAACTGCATAAATACTTCTGTTATATAAGTAATTTAGCTTTGACAATATTTAAATAAACTTCTCCTACCTGAGAGGGAGAAACTACTCCTTTTCAGAATGATTTTATTTTAGGGAACGATTGCCTGGACCATTTCTCAAAAGTATGTATTGAGATTGTTCTACAGTTAATTCACTCCCAACTGTGACCATCAAAGCTGCCAGTCTGTTTCATCAGCAGCCAGAATATATACATCTTCATTTCAAATCTTAAAGTCAAATTATAGACCATGGTGGAAAGTAGTGCCAGACACTGACACTTTTTCAGGACAAGTGTTTTCTAACAAACATCCATAGCAAAATATAATACAGCTCCAATACAGAAGTATGCAGCCACATTTAGTTTTGCTCAGACAAAAAGAAAAGTGCATTTATAGCCAAATGATTTGTTTATTTGCCTATCCCAAAGGTTTGAATGCTTTGGACAGGATAAATAACAAGGACAATTTCTTTCCTTGGGGGTGGTGGGAAGATACATTGTCAGGGGAGAGTTGTTTTTGTTATTTAGTCTACTAACCACAAACATGTCTATATAATCAGCTTCTGTCTAATTAATTTACATCTAATCAAACACAACATGGATTCCAAGTACAAAGGAATTGATCTCATTGTCAGAACTTTTCATAAATAGGGACGTTTGCAATGGCCCTAGCAGTTGCCAACTTAAATTGTATGAAAGCCAGCTCCTAGACAGTATAAACTAACATAGCTCAGTTAATTTAAATATGGCAATATCAATTTATGCTAGCCAAGGTCTTGACTTCACACAGAGTTAAAAAACTGTGAGCACCTATGAATAAAAAATAAAACATATAAGCCACTATGATGACTTATATCCAACTTCAGGTAATTCAATATTGGCCATGTTTACTAACCCATGTAAATAAGATATAAATGCTTGCTGTGTCCTCTTCATCCATATATGACAGTGTAAGCTGTCCATGACATCTCAAGTGCATCTTGCACCGAGGCTACACCATTAGCGTGCTTGTCCATAGCCACAAAGTCCACAAAACCTGTCCTACATCACATCTATTCACACACGTGAAGTGCATATGGAGCACATGTATGTGTGTAGACCAAAAAGAAAATTTTCAGTACCAAAAAAGCTGCTAACCAAGGCCTCACAGAGGCACAGGAATGGCCGTTGAAATAAAAGGGGTCTTATGACATGGTATCACCAAGGCAGGGGCTAAAAATTAGATAAATACTTGTGTGCCAAGGAGCTTTTCCTCTGGAGGAGCTACCCCTGTGTGGAGGTGCTGCTGCTGGGAAGGTTTTAGGCTATGGTGCTTACAGAATGTGGTTTTCCAGGGAGCAGGAAGCCTTGCAAACAGTGCAACTGAGAGAAGGAGGTTTCTCAGAGTTTTCATATCTGCAGTCTTTTTTTTTCTGCATATCTCAGGAAAATGCTTGCTTCAAAAAAGCCAGCCAGAGGAACCATTTACTACTGAAAAACAAGTGAGATATTTTCTCAGGTCTTCATCTGATATGCCTTTTTATCCAAAGTGCTTTATCTAAAGTGCTCAGAAACGTTGTTTCAAATCCACCATCTGCACATCCCTTTGTAAGAAGAAAGACTAGTGTTTGCCCCTACAGGCCAGGCTCCATGCAGGACTAAAGCCTCCAACAGCCTAATGCAAAGTGGCACTCATGATGCCTGCATGGATATGACACTCAACTCCAGCTGCAGCACAGAAGCGCTGCTCAGGACTTTAAACTCCAGTCCTGTTGAGGGGATGTGTCACTGGGAAAATGTAGCTTAATTAAAAAAAAAAAATTAAAGTATGTCTGCTTACTTGAATTAGCTGAGACATAAAGCTTCAACTTAAGGAATGTCAGAATGCCTTCAGATTCATATTTTTCTGGAATTTTCATTATAACATTTTTGTCCTGATTTGAGGAAAAAAGCAAATGTTAAAATACGCAAGTTTCCTATGGGATAAAATTTCCAAATTTAGCTCTGCTGCAGGAGACATAAAAGTAAGTTGTCAAAATCCAGAAAGATATGTGTTTTCCATGTGTACCCATACTCTGTACTCCTGCATTCTCCTGACTCCTCCAAACAGATTTTTCCTATCCTAAATGGTAGGAAACAAACTTTTCTTTTTAGTCTTTAAGTAGATCTGTGTGCTTGGTATTGGTGTACACAGGCTTCTCAGACTCAAGGAAAAAAAAATTAAAAAATGGTTTGTTCTTCATAGTAAGTTAAAAGAGACATACCTGGTAAGTCCAAGTAGTGTGATCTGTAATTATCAGAGCTGAACATCAAACCAGCAGGGTAGCTTGAGAGTAGGATTCCAGCCTGTGCTTATCTGCAAATTTCAGTGCCTTTCTCCTAAGCCATTTGTATCTCTACTTCCCAATTATCTTTGATCACTTGGGTGCTACATCTGCTGCATCCTTGAGAAGAGCTATTTCTTGTTTATCCCAGGACTCCTATACTTTCAGGCATCATGGAAGTGCTTATTAATTAAGATAATTAAACTGGTGCCAACCATGCAGGTAGTTTCTCAGTTTAGGACCTTTGTATTTCCAATATTAAAAAGCAGACACACAAGGGAACTAAGGATAAGCAGAAATAGACCTTCAGTTACCCCAAAAGTCTCTATTGATTCAAAGGTAGAATATCAGAGCACAAAGCAGCACCACTCAAAGCTATTCCCTATTTCCAGTTAGGGCCTTATTCTCTTAAGGGTGTGCATGAGGGTGTGCAGATGAGAATTAATTTCATTCTACTCAATTAATTTAAAAGGCTGCAAAATTCATACTACAGAAAGGGAAAACCAAACCTATTTTATTGATGAGAACACTGCCCAGGATGCTGTACCATACACTGTAATAGTTCTCATACCTTTAGTACATTTGCTTACTACCAGCACACCCAAAGCAGGATGAGTTTGAGGTTAGCACACCATGCTTTCGCCTGCCAAATCTGACTTAACAAGCTTCTGATGAAATGCTAAATTCATCAGTTATAAAGTATTCTTGTTCCACACAGATGCTTGGGAGCTATTTCAGTTGCTATGTTTTCCTTCTAAAACCTCATTCCCCGAGTGAGAAAACCATTTGCCCAGGAAGGTTTGGAGCAAAGAAAATCTCATGAATGTGTGCTATAATTTCCCAAACAGAACATAAACCAGTAGAAATGTCCACACTTTTTTTTTTTTTTTTTTTTTTGCTAGTAATATTCAGCAATAAAATTTCCATAAACTGAATGAAATAAACTTCTGTGTGGAGCTAGCGTCCAGCATTAGGCATTTACATTTCATAGTCAGTAAATACTGTGTCAGTCCAAATCAACCTGGCATCTTGCATGATCAATAAACTTGTGATGTTTTAAACAGTGGTATCTGTGCTGCCTGCTGTGTGGCCAGCATACAAACCAGTCCTTCACCATCTCTTCTGTTTTATTTTGTTTTTTAACCCAGTTCAAACAATTAGAACAGTAAATTTGGTATATATTATGCTGCCATCTTAAAACCTGCATCAGGGTCCTCAGAGGCAGATGCAATGGGACAGTTTGCTGAGGTGCCAGGCTGTGACAGACACTGCTCTCTCCCTCCTTTGCCAGGTCAGGAGGACTCAGGCTGTGAAATAAGTCACAACATGTGATGCTCAGTTGCCAGAGTCAGACACTTAGGCTTGTTCATAAACCAAGGATATAGTTAGACTTTTTATTACTTGTTGACCTGCTTACTAAACAATAGAATAATTAAACATTCTCTAAGATTACTACATTACATTTGCAATGTTACAGTGCAATTGAGGTCTTCCAATTCTGATTCTAAATATGGGAAATAGAATCAAGACCCTTTAGAAGTAGAATGGATTTTTATGTGAGCTGAAACAGGAGTAAAAGGACATCCCGCATCAAAGGAAACTTATTTATAAAAACATTTTATATGACCCATTATTTAGTCAAATATCAGCCCAATGCCACTATTTCCCCAAAGCAAAATATATGTGTTCACCATTGTTAAACCAAACCAACCAACAACCAAGACTGAAATTAAGTGATAAGTGATAAGCAATTCTACTTCAGTTTCCAACCACGTGGCAGCATATGAAGACAAATAGTGAGTCACCGTGACATACCAAAGAATTATGGTCAAAGAATTTTTTTTGCAAAGCAGAGCACATGGAAAAAAGGTTGCAAAGTACTCTTCTAGTTATGTAAGTGATGGTGTGGTAGTTAATTCTATGACCTCAGAAATGCATTTATAAATGTGCATGCATTCATACATTCTACTCACAGACAAGGGCTTAGCAATTTGCAATTTATGCAAAGGACAAATAACCAGTTCACTTTATACAGGTTTTTAGAAAAGTATATTTTTATTTCCTCCTTCTTGTCTGAAAATGACAAATTTGTTCTTCTAAAAATTCCTAATTTTTTAAACTGGACAGATAATATTTTTAAGAACCAGAAGCATTCTTCTGAAATTTTGGCTCATTGTTTAATGAAATTTCATTCCACGTATTTTTTCTTTCTGAAAATGTGAAAGGCACCTACCCTTATTTAGGCAAGGTAAACCAATATAAAACTCTGTTTCTTTTCATCAAAATTGCTCAACAGACAGATGAAAGATTGTTGTCGCCTTATTGTGCGACATAGATTAGAATAGATTAATAAAAGACAGATACAGATGCCTTTCATAAAAGTATTAAAAAATTTTAACACTTTGCTGAATTTTTTCCAAACTTCTTAATTTTCAAAATTGCCTGGGGAAAAAAAATTGATGAGTACAGATTCCTATAAAATGTCTAAAATATGTACCATTTTTCTTGGTTGAATGTTTTATTTTATAAATTTTAAAATATGAAAATAAGAACTACTTGCCACCTACAGCATCTTCTTAATTCTGCTATATTTTAAATCTATTTTAAATTGCAGATTTAAATTTTAATCTGAGGAGGTAGCATGTTGCCAAGTAAACTATCACACAAAGGAGTCAAGGGTAGCTTATCATGTATGATGCCCAACTTGGCCATTGCAACCCCAAATACATGTAAGTATTTTAGAAAAGTAACTTTATTTCTTTGTCTGGAATCAGTAGCTCCTGAACTTTACAAGGCTTTCATATTTTACTTTAAGTTAATAATTGTGGAATTATTTGGGTTGGAATTGACCTTTAAAACCATCTAGTCCAATACCCCTGCCACAGACAGGGACAGAGGCTGGTCAGTTGTCATAGAAGAACATTCCCATTGTGAGAACAAAGCATCTCAATAATAACACATCTATTTATTGAGAGTGTATCATCTCAAATCATTAGTCATTCTTCCAGACCTGAAGAGTAACTCTGTTAGTTTCAAGTATAAGAGTGTGAAAATCATAGATAGAAAGTGCCCACGAGGTTGGCTAGTCTATCCCCTTGATAAAACAAGATATAATTTTGTCCTGCTTGCTATCTTGTGTCTAATAAAGTGCAATTCTTCAGCAAAAATTTCAGGTCTTCAGCTGTACATATGGAAGAACCATGCACTTCATTCCACTATATGATGCATTTGTAGCCTTTCTTTCTTCTAATGTGATCCCTTTTAATAAACTAAAAAGAAAACTCTCCAAGTAATATTTAGAGATTTCCTTAGTTATATGGGTTATTTTCTAAATATCTTCTTAGTCATGACAGATCAGATTTAACTTTTTCACAAAAATATTGATTTTCAGATTTTCACTTGTAACCACTGTTTTTAAATTTCTTTAGACACCCTCAAACAATGCCACTAAATCCATTAAATAAAACACTAAGAACCTGATACAGAGTACTTTCTATGTTTATCTATGGTTTTCAGTTGCATTCCAATCAACAGATCCTGATTAAGATGAGAACAGAAAACATAAAAAATAAAATAACTTTTGGTATATTTACTCATGTTTGTGCCTGTTCAGCTGTTCATCTTTGTATGCTAATACATCATCTTTATCCTTGAACAATATTTTCAGATAAAAACAAAATTCTTGTGGAAAAACACATATCTCTGAGAACTGGTATTTCCACTGGGACAAGGTTACATTTTTAGAAGGAAAGAAATAATTTATTTTGGATATAGGAAATGCTATAAAAACCCGTTTTAATTAAAAATTTTCAGAAGTGAGGGTTTAATCATGATGAGGGAAAATGGCTTTCCCCTGTCTTCCCTTGTGAATTCTCTTAATGAATGTCTGTTTCTTGCAGAGATATAACCTGGACAAATAAGGCTCTCAAAGGATAAGTGGACCAGTAGGTAAAACTGCTACTACACATTCCCCTGCCATTTATAAAAGAGCTTCTTTCCTTCCAGTTATTTTTGCAGCAAATGATATTGAAGAGTTGCTACTGTCAATTTTTGATGTGAGGGTGGTGAGGCACTGGAACACATTGCCCAGAGAAGTTTTGGATGTGCCAACCCTATCAGTGTTCAAAGGCCAGGCTGGGTGGGGCTCTGAGCAACCTGGTTTAGTAGAAGGTGTCCCTGCCCAAGGCAGGGGGGATGGAACTAGAGGATTTTTAAGGTGTCTTCCAAACCAAACTATTTTATAATTCTATGATTAATCTCTTCTATTTGTCATGTTCTATAGACTGAAATTACCTATCAGGCTTTAGTTCAGTGAAGACTCTCCTGCCTATCTCCCAACTAGCTTACAAACAACTGGATAAATCCTGCCAAATGTTGTGTCACAAAATCTGGTAATAATTTAGCCTAAGCAACTGGCACTGCAACATCATAAGTAATCAGAGCTTTCTTCCTCAAATAAAAAGTACCATCTCTCAGCATGGTCTCCATCTTCTCTTCTTTCTCATTTGGCAGCAAAATAATTTATGAGAAGATCATCTCTGTCCTTTGAGCTGATCTGTTTTCCACATCTCTACTCCTTGACTTGATGTTTCTTGATTTAAAAAAAAAAGAAAGAAATGAGATTTTATTTTCATCTGTGTTATCATCAGATAAATAAATTTGTAAAGGCAGACAGTTTGTTTAAACAATCATTTATTCCCCATCCTACATTGTATTGAAAATTTTATAGTCTTGCTCTCATGAAATTTTTGAGGTTTGTTTGTGTTTGTGAAGGAGAATTATTTGTTTTTCTTTGTATCACAATTTTTAAGAGGATGTTTCTCTGAGTCCCATTTTAAGGTTGCCCAAGGGTTTGTCATATTGTCCTGAGCAGCAGAAAGCTTTCTAAATCTCTTTGGTCACTATCCTAATATTCCTCTGAAGTCCTATGGGAACCTATTTTATTTTCCTTCACTGAGATTTGGGAAAGGCTGTCATTTACTAGCCAGTGAGAGATGAGTTTGTTCTTTATTCAGGGGCTGACAAATACAATTCTGACTGGAATGTACCAATCACAGGCTCCCCAATGTTACTTTGATTAAACTGGAGAGTTGAAAAATGTTGGCATAAGTCCTGCAGTGCCTGTTTTCCTTCTGAGCAGCTGTATGCATTTTAAAAGGTCAATTCAGTTGAAAAGATATTACAATGAAAGTAAATCTGAACAGACATTTCTTTCCTCCAAACCCCTGCTATTGCTTTCCACTTTCTACACAAAAACAAGTTGTTAAAATTTATTCAATTATTTCAGTGAAATCTTGCAAAGCATTTGTCACCAAAGCCTTTTAGAAAAGAGATTTTCTAGTACAGCAAGGTATGTTCAGAGATTCATTTCATCTGACTCGGGCATTGCTGCCTTGACTTCCAGCTCAGCACCATAGATGGCACCACGGTGTCCCATCATGTATATATGAGACTCAGTGCACATTTATTACATTTTATAACTGCAGAAGTTGCTAGCATTATGTGATAATGATTATTAATACCTAATTTTTTAGGACTCTCTTATGCAAACCCAGTTTAAAAAGCAAAGACCAGATTGAGACGACTAAGGGAAAACCAGGTGGCAAAGACAGAAAATGTATGACAAAACATGTGCTTTCATTTGTATAAGCACAGAAAAATCATAAACACACCTGTAAGCAATTGCTTTTCATTATGGCTGTTTATCATCTCTCTTTCCACTGGTTCCAATGATACTTCTGTTGTGATAAAGTGGTTTGTTCATGTGTCCCTGGCAGTAGAGATGACATTCTTCCCACCAACATCAAATCTGACTTTTGCCACTCTTTTCACTAAATTGAAATAAGGTTCATGTTGTCTGGTCTGTCTCACACACAGCTTTAACACATGTAGACGTGATTTGAGAAATGCTAATTGTCCTCTTGCTTAAAGAGGCTCTTCTAATGATTTTAATTATAGGCAATTTTAGTGCTCACCAGCAAAAACTACAGCTATTGCTTGAAGTAGGGTGTAGAATGCAATGTGCTGGAAATCCTTATTAACACTCGGCTTTAACTCTTGGATTACGTGAAGAAAAAGAGGTAAAACTTCCACATTTACAGGTTTGGTTCAGTCTAAAAATATTAATTCCCTTTCATGAGATGTGAATAGATAATTCAGAAGCAATATAAAATCCAACCTGACCAGACTGTCAGCTAGTTGGAAATACAGGCATCCACTTTCTGTAGATTCTCTTTTCAGCACTTTAACTTCCATTTCCTATTTGATTTATGAAAAGAGCTACCTGGTAATCTCGATGACAGCAACAAGCCACAAACATACCACCTTCTGTATCAGTGGGAAGAGTTTTACACATGTTGAAGAATTTTGTGTTTGGGAAAACCATCCTGTTTCTGGTGTTAGGAAGTCTGGCAAAGTATCCATAGCATTATTTTAATCTATGTATGTACTGCACAAAGCCAGTGTGGAAGGTGCAGCAATGCGCATGTACTATGCGTATGTTGTGTTATTGCAGTCCTTGAGAACTGCTCTTGGATTTTTAAAAACTGCATTATGGTCAGCTAAGTGACTACGTTTCCTGCTTATATTGAAGATATAAGAGGCTTGATTTAGCTGCTGATGATTTTGCTATTGTTTAGCCCTGTTGACTTTGGAGGTAATAGGCTCTCGGAGTCTGAACATGACTCTCCACATACACTTTTGAAAAGTTGTGCTATTCCCAGTTACTAATGCTGAGATGTGAACCAGAAAGGCCAAAGACTTGTTTTCAAAATCCTAGGTAAGACTGACTTTTGTAAGAGAAGATAGTTACCTTTTTTACTTAATATAATAAATCCAGATTATGTTGAATCTATGAAGAGAAATGCATGAAAGTCTACAATGTCAGTGGTAAAGTGTGTGGTGTTTACCATGTTCAGAATATCTCATTACTTTCAAAAAGGTGATGCCAAGAGCCTTTATACCTTCTTGCTACCCTGGTAATGACTGTGACCCTCTATGGCCCTTTGGAGTGACGTAGGACCTGCCATCTACGACACCAGCAAGAGCTACTTCCACAAAAATGTACCAGAAAATTTACATAGCCATGTGTAATGGACTCTCTTGTAGCTGTTCCTTGTCAAAGGTCAGAACAGGGTTTCAGTCACCAAGGCACTGAAGGCACCTTGAGATCATGAATTGAAACTGCAGAACCCTTCTCAGCGCCAGGAGACAGCCTATACTTCCTCCCCTATTACCTGTCAGCTCTGAAACCCTTGTCCTGGAGGAGGCAATCTTCCCACTGAACATGAGTACTAACACAAGTACACAGGTCCAGAGAACGGTCAGAAAGCTCCCTGCTTTGCTTTCCAAGTTTGTGAGGCAGCAAACCTTTTGTCAAGTAACACCCTGAGCCACCAGGCACATGCTCATGACTGAACTGAAAACTGTGGCAGAACCCACTCTTCAAACAGAGTGGAGGTGGTTCCTCAGTCACAGACAAAGTCAAAACCACGTTTTCCCTAGGCAAATGCTTTGTCTGAGAAAGAATAAGAAGTCTCAGTCCCTCACCCGAGCCTGTCCTGGCTCCAGGAATTGCTGCACTGGAATGGCCCAGTCTGCTTCATACTAGATCCAAAGAACAATGTCAAAGTTGATGAAAGGTGATTAGAAAAATGCACCTAAATATTTTTCCCATATAGATCAATTTAATAGTGCACAAGGAGGACATACTGCAAAGTCCTCTTCCATCCCTGAGAAGCTTTGTATTATCCCAAGACCTTCCAAACATCACTGTGCATGACACAAGCACTATTGAAATCTTTGCAGGCAATGCAGAATTTGTATACGCATGTACAATCATTATGGGAGGAAAAGCAAATTAAATGCTCATAGACATGGAAATATGAAATGTTGAGATGCTCATACATCCGTAAAATTAGAATGAAATCCAGAATTCATTTAAGGAGATTTAACCAAATCACAAAAAAGGTTTATTTCTGTATTTTCAAGTGGGAAAAAATCATCATAATGGTTGCCCATAAAACATATCAAGTGACTCTGAAAAATAAAAAAAACCCCATTACTTCAGCAGTTGCTGTATTCTTTGAGTATTTATTGTGAGAAAACCATATCTGTTCATCTAGAGTAAAATTGGCAAGTTTTTAAATGAAATTTTGCCAAAAGCTTTTGTTAACCATAAAATATGAGAGTATAAGAACATGTGCCATGCCTTCTGGGCATAATACTTATAGGAACATAAATCAGCAGTTACTTCAGAGAAGCTGAAAAATAATTCTGTACAAAAGAAGATAAAACCCAGAGTGCTCCAAGCTGGTTGTGACACAGGTGGGTGGGTGGGTGGGTGTGTGTGTCTGTGTGTCTGTGTGTGTGTGTGTGTGTGTGTCTTGTGTCTTGGCTCTTTCCTGATCATGTAATTTCAACAGACAGTTACCGAGAGCCCGTCTACTCAACAAAAGAAGTATGTTGCTAAAATGAAGAGACCACACCTCATGAGCTTGGCATCTTCATGTCTCTTTTAACCATCTGGCTGTGTCCCACGCTGACTAAAAAGGGCCCATGTGTTTAGCAGGTTGCTTTTCTATTGGTACTTCTAAGAAAAGGTCTACAGAACTAAAACAGCATAGATGCTCACAACAAATGTTTGGCTTAAGACCAAAGAGTCTTCACTCTCTCCTTCCTTGCTCTATAGAGAAATTCTAACTGAATTATTACTAAAAGTGTTAAAAGTACTCAATGCCAAATGATCCTTGTTTGCAACACCCATTTTCTTTATTTGTCTGAAATTCTAAATTCTTTATTTGTCTGAAATTCTCTTGAAGCATGCAGTGACAGAAAAAAAATCACATTTTTTATTTGTCATGAAGATTTGGGAATAGAGTTTAGCTAAAGCCTAGTCAAGATGAGCTAACTCAAATACACTTTTGCACAGTAAACATAAAATAAGAGAGAATAGTTATTTCTTCCTGTTTGCTGCCACTTGTTCACCCACCTTCCCGAATATCCTGTTTAGCATGTCAGGACTTGTGTCAGATGGTTGTGTAGTATGAATTACAGTGCCATTCCTCACTGACCAGAGGGATAAAAGCAAATGGAATGGGCTATAACTCTAGCAAATAGCTTTAGGAAATCTTAGAATACCCCAAAGATAGGGATACTGAGAGTTGTGGGAGAATTTGGGGAAAGCCATGCACAGCCCCACTCTCTTCTGACCACTTAGGTAGACAACTTGACATTTTTATAGGGAACAATGTTAAACTCCTTCTTTCTGGTCTTTCAGATCTCAGGCAACAAGCATAAATGATTCTTGGGAAAAAAGGAGTCAAACCACAGATGAACAATTCTCTTCCATTTAACATCTGTTTAAGCATTGTTTGTTTTCCAGAGACATTTCAGTGTTAGCCATGACTCCATATCTTCTTTCCATGAATATCAACTTGCATTGGCCATTAGCCACTTCTCCAAAAAAGCCCTCTTTGTGGCTACCAGATCAGAAACACAATTGCTTCAAGATGTGAAGCGCAAACTTACAGAGTGGAACTGTGTCAGAAAACATCCTGTAACATCCTGTAGCAATAATGCTGTCCTGACAGGCTTTAAACAGAATTAAGTGTTCTCTTCTCTCCAACAGCCTAGTTCTAGCACAAAAAACTGTCTCATGTGCACGAGCTAATTTGACAAAAACGTGACTCTTGACTCAGGCTGGCTCTGGATCAAACCTGCCTGGTAGGTGAGACAGTGAGGTACAGAGCTATTTGGTGTGGAAGCTCAGCCTGAGACAGAAGTTTGGCTACAAATATGGTATCACTCAGACAAGGTGAAAACATTTTGACAGATGAGTTTTAGACCAGAAATCTCAATTTCCGTCAAAATAAAAAGTCTCAAGGGAATGTGTTGATTTTTGAGACATTTAGCTGCAAGTGTCAAAATATTTGTTTTTTTTTTTTTCTTTACATTTTGACAACATCAAAGTATTTTATTTAGATACAGTAAAAACTTTTTTTATTCCCTCAGCTGGTTTTATGACATTAATTTTGACACAGCATAGTAAAATTAGTATTTACTATAGCGGATAATTTTATATTATTATATGTCAACATAATCATAAACTGCTGTCAAAACATTTTAATGTTTTCCAAGTCTTCATTCCTCCAAGACTTTAAGACATTTGGTTTTCTTTAACTCATTATTAAATAAATGAGGAAATAACATAACTTCTCAGTGAAACAGAATTCTTTTTTGTAAACTGCTCAAGATTCTGCAACTTTATTTTATAATGCTGCATTTCAAATAGTGTGTCTCACAATAAAATCCTCCTCTCTACAAAAATTACTGGAAATGATCCCTTATATTGACAGAAATAAAAGAAAGTTGTGAAAAGATAACTCTTTAACAGTGTTGTTTTTCTCTCACACATGAAAAGACCTCGAGTTTGAGGACAACATAGTGGTGGACTAGAAAAATTCTGCATTTTAAGGAGACCGATGAACACTAACTGAAGATTAACTTTGTTTCATTCTAGTTAGCTTAGAAATAGCTGTAACGAGAGCTCTGAACTCTGAATCCCTACTGTCACTATTCCCATCTGTTTCTGAGGTGGGGCTCAATTGTGAAAGCTTAAGAAGTGAAGTGTAAAAGTTTATAAAAGAAGACAAAAATATTGCAAACTACTAAAAGAAGACATTTCTGATGACAAGTTGTAGAATTAAAAGGTTTTGTTGCTAAAAATCCTATTTTTCTATTTTTTATTTAAAAGTGATGTACATTTGTATACATATAAAAGCAAATACTTTTTAAAGTGTAAAGCCATTCCTAACCCAATGACCTCTCTAAAAAGCTAAATTTCAATGTTTTCCCCTACCCAAAATTTGACAGGCCTTGAGAAGTTGGAGAAAAAGAGCCAGATATTTTCCAGACTCTCAATCACTGAAATTGGTACCAATGTAGAGTTACACTAGCATCCATGAAATTTTTGAACAAAAAAAGTGTAAGGGTGGTTTAAAGGCATAAATTTAATTCCTCTTTGATGTGTTATTCTTTCAATTCCCAGAAGTGAGGACAAGCAATTTAAGAGAAAGTAATTCTTAAGGCAGAGTTGATGATGTACTGTTCATCATGCAGGGAAAAAAAAGAAAAAGTTGCACATTCTTGAAAGATGATAGTAACCCTTCTGTTTACATGTCACAGTCCTGGAGATGATATCTTACAAAAGGGGAGGTAAACTCCAGTTACTGCAAATGCACCAGATGTTTCTTGCAAAGAGGAGAAAAATGTTGCAGAGGATTACACCTTGCAAGAAAGATGTTATGTAGGGTGTTATGTCCCCTTTAGATCCATCACACACTTTTCTGTGTTCCTCACTTGGAACCAGTCTGATAACCTCGACCAGTTTGGAGCTGATGGGGCAAATGCCTGCTGTAAGTAAGCTGCCTTCTTAATCTACTTGTCAGCTTTCACTAAAAAAGATAAAGAAAAAAGAAGGGTTTAGTGACTTTTTCAGGCCTTGGGCCAGCATACTGACTATTCAAGGAATGTTTCACCATCCAGTAAAACCAGGACTAAAATGGACAAACTTTCCCACAGATTCTGCCAATGTGTTTGAATTCTGCCTGTAATAACAGTCCTGCTATTCCCAGTACCAGGCCTTTTGTGAGCAGAAAAATCTCAGCTCAGGCCAAGTTACGTAAAGAATAAAAATGTGTACTGAGATGTAAATTTTAAGTTCACTTCCCTTTTGTGTTTTTCTCAGATATCTACACAAACACTGCTAACCTCTCCGACAGCACAACAAAAGCATATGTCTTTAAAACAAATGGGAACTGAATGCTACCAGGGAAAAGCAGTCTAATTAGGTAATAATATTTCAGTGTCATGCTGCCACGGGAAAACTTGGCAGTGTTCACACCCTGTGTGAGCAGTGGGTTAGTCTAAATGAGATTAAATAAGAGCTATGGGGCAAAAATGGCCTAAATTGCTCCACTAGAACAATAAATAGTGAATAAACCCTGAACAATAGCGAATAAACCAGCTAATTTTTCATTTTCTGCTTTGAAAATCCAGCAATAGCTGTAATGTTTATTGACTGTCTCTTTCCTTGTTACCAGCACTTTGCAGTGTTTCCTGGATGAAGTAAATTGCTATAAACTTAAGAAAAATATTGAAAAAATTATTGCAAGGTTTGACTTTTTTGTTTGCATTCGTAAGCTGGATTTTTCATTTTGTAATGGGGATTTGAGGTTGCCAGGAATTTCCAGACTGTGCCCTATCAGTTTTATTTCAGTCTATCACCATGGCCTTCTTTCTGCATATTTCATTATAAGAAAATATTTTTGCATGGAGACATTACCAAGGAGAGAAAATAACGTTGAAACAAGAGTGTAATGGGTGGTAGACGTGCTATTGGAAGGCAGATCTGAGTTACTATAGCTTCAAAAGGGACACTTACGTGTCATCCTCCTAGTTCTACCCTTAGGAAATAGCAGGATAGACCTAAAATAGCAACTCACTCAATGTCCTATGCTTGTTTTACCACTGGGAAAAAAAGGGGAAAAAAATTAACCAGGGCTAACTAGAAAGGACTATTCCCACTATCCAATATGGACATCTCTTCCATTATCACCAGGATCTAACTGGCAGCCTTCTGACACTTTGTCCTGGCCTATCACCCTTCCTTGAGAGATGAATGCAGCCTCTTCACAAACATCTCTTCCTTTGCCTGCAAAGAATTGTGCTCTGCAAGTCTGAGCTGCAGTGAGCACTTCTGTGTGAGGAAAGGCTTGTAGCTGAAGGACTTCTTCTCTTCCATGTCTATGCAGTCAAACTGGAGCTGGAGGCTGTCTCTGGAGCTGGGGGAAAAGCACTTGGAACCTGAACTGTGGTTTAAAAAACCAGGGCACCCTGTGGCATGCTGTGGCCTCTTTGCCAGACTGTCCTGTAGGCAGTGGCTCTTTTGGCACAAGAACACAAATTTGTGGGTCCTGTCTCCATCGAGCAAGTCCCCTGGCATACACAGGTGTCTGCCTCTTGCCTACTTATAGCCACAGGTAGCACATGTCATGAGGACCTTCCTGCTCCCATTCCCTGGGCCTGGGACACCTTGCTGTAGATATAGGCAGACAAATATGGACTGAGGGCTCCTGAAGGTTTTAGAGCTGAAGAAGGTGACAAGCATGAGGCTTAGATGCTGTCAGGTTCTCTTTAATTTCCATTTGGGCCATGCTCCCAGTGCCCCTGGAGCTGGCCCAGCTTTCAGTGCCACTTAACACACAGCAACACATAAGAAACTTAATTACCTTAACTACAGGCTATGAGAAAAGCAAACAGGATCAAGGATATACATACACCCAACTGTGGCCAAAATGTGCTCTGTGTTCGTCAATAGCTATGTACTTTGGGACAGGTGAAGCAGTCTGGTTAGTGACTCAGCCTGTCCAAAGCCTTTCCATCATATTAGAGTCTATTTTCTGCATTTCTTCTGCCCTGGTAGAGGGGGTTTCTTCTGAGGTACATCCTGGGGGGGTGCTTTGAGACCCGGCCTTGACCTTGCCCAAAGGTTTAAACAGATTCATAGCCAAGACTGGCATGTCCTTAGGAGAAGTCTGCACAGCTCTTTTCTCTGAAAGTCACTCTTTGTCTCCACAAAACATAGTGCAGCACAGCTACAAGTGGCATGTATAGATCTGTCTGGGTAGATAAACAGCCTTTTGGAGAGGAAAGGGGGTGGAGAGAAAAACTCGCTGTTGGAGATGTCTCCCACAAAGGATTTTCTATTAACATTTGATTGCATTTCATAGGATTTATTGCTGCAGTGCCCTACAGATAAGATATGCCAAAACACTGGCTGAGGCTTTTCCTAAGCATAAATTCTACAGAGTGCAATCAAAATGTCAACAGCAAGCTTTATGTGTTCTGCATGTCTGTGCTGCAATGTAACTGTCATGGGTTTGATCAAATTAAACAAAATCTGCTTCTTTTCAAGGCACTGAGGGCCGAGGTTTACTTCTCAGGATTTCTGCTAATTGCTTTGAAACTCTTCATTAATTAAATAAATATTGTGGGGGAGGGCAATGAAGAAGTCACTAAACAAATTTCCCAGCCTTTTTCAGGCTGTAGTTTCATGCTGTGCTACTCAGAAAGCACGAAACGTGGGAGTGGAATAAAATGTTTCAGCTAACTGAGGTGTCATTGCGATGGATGCCTCACTGTGCTTTCTCAACTGCTGTGGATGAGTTACAGGGAAAAACTGAAGGGCCACTTTATTCCCCACTACCACATTCAGCACTACCATAGACATGAAAAACTTTTTCCATCCTGCTGAAAACCTGGGATAAAGGTTTTGCTTCTGCATCAGGAGTGCCTATCAGCTGTGGTTTTTAAATGGACAAAAAAACCCAGCAGTACGTGATTTTAGATATGTACTTAGCAGTATATATACACATAAGTAGCAAAGAAAAAGTTTAGAAAAGGAAAACTGATTAAGTAAAGACTAGAAATCTTCAAGGACTCTTGGGAGATTAAAAGGGGGAATTTCACAAATAAAGGGCTCATCTTTTAGAGGCTATTTCTGCAATTAATGAAACACTTTCAAGAGCTTCATATGTAACCTGCTACTGCCTTTTAAGGTAATCTTCAAGCAGGAGATGTTATTTAAACATTGAATTTTCTCCGAACAAAATCAAAATTCCTTGCATTTTCTAAAAGGAACAAAAAGACTGAAGTGCAGTCTTTTACATCTCTAGGGCCATACATTCTGTCTAATAGGAAAAGAGAAGCAAAATATGGTCTAAAATCAGGTGAAGTTGGGATATATTCTTCTCCTTTCACAAGATATGCTTATGGCAGAAAAATAAAGAGACATCTTCAATAATCCACCTCTGGCTCCCTGCTTCAATTCGGTTCCTGCCACAGCCCTGCAGTGATCCAAATGGATCATGAGAGAAATTTGTGAGGCCTCAGATTCACGTTGTACAGCTCAGATGATACAGAGGGAAGCCAAAAAATGCCAAGGAATTACCCACTGGGAGCCAACTGAGCTCAGCACTAGAATGTCATCAGCATTTGAAGACAGAAGACTCTGATAGTGATTATTATTAATGATACGGAAGACTGTCTAAATAAAGCTTAATGATATTTAAAATGATTGCTGAAGGATCTTTAGAATGATTTATTATATTTTTATGTTAATAGGGAAGAAAAATTATTTCCAATATGTAAGTTGTAGCCAGAAAGAAGTGATTTATCATTTAAACAACCACAGCCAAATTACAACTGATAATTTATTAAATGGGAGTATTTAATCTCCCTGAAATGTGAGTATCTTGAGAGTTTTTTGTTCATTTTTCTTGCCTAAAATCAAAGAGGGAAACTATTAGAATCAAGTCACTTGGCAAGTTGTGGCTTTTCACAAAACCATTTCATACTCTGATAGGAAAGGAACAATACAATTCCCAAAATAATTCTGATTACTCAGATAAGAAAGCAGTGTATAAAAATAACTAAGAATAGACAAAATAAGATTAAATTTGAATTAAATCCTCCTAGATTCATGCCGTTGTTGTCTGTCACTCTTATTTTTCCTACAGTTAACAAGATTATCAATCGATGCTTGGATTTATTCACTGAATTTACTGCTCCTTAATTTTCCCTATCCAATGAAGACTGAGCATTATACTTGCATACAAAAATTACTGAATAGTTTGGGTCAGCCAATAGTTTGTCCCAGCCATGACACTCCTTCCATTACAGACATAACCAAGCCAGTGAGATTTATTCCCACCTTCCTTATTGATTAACACAGATCCCTCTCACTGTGGAAATCAGGGCTGCACAATGAAAAGGCTGGGGGAAAGCATTCACAGTGTGTTACAAATGAGAAAAGTGACCAACAGTACTGTTATATAAATCACAAATTCTGGTGAAAGAGAGGCTTACGGTATTCATGCGATGATCCTGTACATCTTTACATTACAGCTTTCTCTTTCCCCAAGTTGTTTCATAGATAGCTGTTCAGCATCCTCCCAAGTCTTTATATGGGTAACTCCAGAGGATTTGGAGCAAGATCAGAGAAGGGCTATGAAGTTGATAAGGGGACTAAAGCAACTCTCCCATGAAGGCAGGCTGAGAAAGCTGGGGCTCTTCATCCCAGAAAAGAGAAGGTTGTGGGGAGACCTCATAGTCACCTTCCAGTATCTGAAGGTGGCCTCCAAGGAAGCCAGACAGGGACCCTTTGTCAGGACTTGTAATGATAGGACAATGAGTAATGGGTAGAAATTGAAAGAGGCAAGATTTAGGTTACATATTCAGAAAAAAATCTTTATTATGAGAGTAGTGGTACACTGGCAAAGGTTGTCCAGAGAAGCTGTGGATGGCCTATCCCTAGCAATATTCAGGGTCAGCTTGGATGGGACACTTGGAACTAGTGGTCTTTAAGGTCATTTCCAACTCAAACCATTCTATGTTTCTATGATTCTAAGATCCAAAAATCAAATTTGTCATGCACAGCAATGTGAGGACAGCAGGAAAAAGAAGCCTGAGTTGCACTGTCTCCAGAAAGGTGATATGACACTGAATGTAAGAGGACTTTAACAGAGCATACCAGTACCAACTCAAACAGACCTAAGGGCTCCCCCAGATTTTGCTGTCTTGCATTACCCATTAAGGACTGCTCTAGCAGACCTGCAGCAAAAATTTCACACCAGTCATTTCCCCTTTCCTTCTAGCTGTCTGCATCCAAATGGTTAACAACCATTTACTCTGTTCCTACACATGCCAGCAAACTGTCACTTTATTAATTCTTCATGTCATGTCTGCTATCAATCAAATTCATTCCACTCTTTGAAGTACACCAATTACCTACCGGATTTCTCTTCTCTCGAGCTCCAAAGTGGGGAAAAAATGAACAACGTCTCTAAAAATAACAGAAAAGAAAATGTAATTCAAATCCATTTTCTATTCCAGCCTTGCTTCAGACAATATTACTAATAAACTTGATGCTGCTTCTTTTGAAAATTGATTTAAAAAGGGAGAAACAATCTCTTTCCACAAGATCAATAGATTGCTCTGCCCAGCTCACAAGCACTGCAAGTACCAAGAAGATCTTCATTTACTGTATCCTAAGCTGATTTTACCAAAAATTTTTTCTTCCTTCAAGTCATGCCATTTATCAATCAAGTACTTATTTGCCAAGTAAGCTTGAACTTTTACTCTCTTTTTTTGGTAAACTTAATAACTGTAAAACTCTGAATTAGAAGATAGTGATTTGCTGAATAATTTTAGTGTTCATTCTCCTTCAAACCTTTAGGAATTTTTTGATAGCTTTAGCCAATGTCAGTTTTATATTCCTCTGGTACGAAACTCTAATTGTTAGACGTATTAAATAAATATGCCATTTACAAATACATATGATGAGGTGGTTTGTTTTCTTCCAAATAGCAAACAAAAATGACAGACATCTCCAGTAAACTGCACGTATCAGCCATAAATTTGCATAGTTTGCCATTGTTTTCATTCTGCTCCCTCTTTATTATCTTTTATTATTTTTATATCTCAGTTTTGATCAGCAGATATGGAAAATAGAAGTATTTTTATCTTCTTTAGGGTTTTTTGTGGGTTTAGTTTTGTTTTCCTTTTTTCTTTTTTATGCATCAAAAGACAGATTCTTCCTGCTCTATGGACCTAAAAGGTGACCCAGTTTCTATATTTAAGAAGCAAAGAAAGCATATTTCCTTTATAAAACAACTTTGCAGCCACGAGAAGTAATGCTTGCTTCAAAATTAAGTCTGAAAATTGATGTAGCCTCCAAAAGTTTTGTCATGTACATCTGCTTGCCTCATTTCCTCATCAAGGGCCAGATTCACCTCTATGAATGTTTGCTATCCAAAAAAAAGCATTTGGATAAGTTACTGCTCTGGATTCCTTCCATAATCATCACAAGGGAATACATACATCACAATACAATTGATCCCCCTTGAAAATACAAGTCTAAAACAAAATTAATTGGTTTCTGGAGAGATGTCACAGTTGATTGACCATGGAATGATCACAGACATCTACATCTGAGACCACTAACAGCAGCAAAATTCATCCCATTTCTATGCACCAGCAATACAGACATTTCACTTTCTAAATAAGGAATTTCTTTCCTATTTGAATTTAACTTTTTTTAATTTCTCAACTCAGATGTAAAATTCAGGCACTCTTTTTCCTTCTCATTAAAGCACAATACATTATCCCAGCTAAAGGAGAAAAAGAGAATGACCAGGATGTCCAGAGCATTTCCAGCCTCTGGGCAAAGGCTAAGGCTAAGGCTAAGGCTAAGGCTAAGGCTAAGGCTAAGGCTAAGGCTAAGGCTAAGGCTAAGGCTAAGGCATCTCTCCTTTCCCATACTTCCCAATGACCTGCCTGTACTCAGACTAAAAAGGAGACAATAAGCTCTGGAATTTTTTTTCTTCTGCTGCCTTCCTTTATACACACCTGGCACCTCTGTACTGTTCTGCATCCATCCAATCTGTCAGATCCCTTGCAGCTTCTCCATGCTTCCTGAGGCTTGCAAGCAACCCAGGAGACTACAGTGTCATCCTACCAAAACCAGTTTGAACAGAAGCATGGTCTATATGTATACATAAAACTGTTCATCTGGCACACACACATATGACAATGTAGGTTAAGAGACAATACCTGTACCTAGTGAGACACGGTCGCAGTAAGCCTTATTTAGGTATCTAGCTTCCTTTTACACATCTGACACAGATAGTCTTAGTTACAGAACAGTTGCTTGAAACCATATACTACATTTAGGGCAAATGCACGCTATCCATTTAAAAGCAATTTTGGTAGGCCTGTAGACGGTTCTAGAAAAGACCTTTTTTACTGATTGCCTGATACCACTAAACCAGAAGGGTTTTGAATACTTAAAAATTATATCTTACCCTGTATTTAGCACTTTTGACCAGCAGATCTGTAAGTACTTTAACAATCAGCAGTTCACATAAAGAGAAAACTTTCAGTTCTGAGTTGTACAGTGACATTTCCTATCACAACCTTGGCAGGCTCACTTGTTTCCCCTCTCTTCTGTGCTGTGTAAGCAAATGGAAAGAAAGGAAATCCAGCAAGAGGAAATGTATTGACTGAGTTTTATTAATATCATTCCAAATATTATGGAATGTCTAATGAACTCTCTGAAGTTCATTGTCTTTCAGCTGCTTGACATATTTCTCAGCTAATTCAACATTTATAAATACACACACAAAATGAAATTTTAATGTCATATTTGCATGTAAAATTCTGGCTGGACTGTAAGCTTGGCTTGTTTAAGAAAAGCAAATTCTTATTATTGAAGAATAAAAGTATGCAAAATAATTTCTCATAAATAAAATTTAAAAATGAAAAAAATACATGAAATGCGCCCTCAAAAACCCATAAAAAATAAATATGTGCTCAATTTATGGGAAAAACATATTACATTTTTCTGGAATTCTAACATCACTTATGTGAAAAAAAAATTTGTTTTTCAAATTGTTCGAACATTATTTAGTTATTTTAAGAACTTATTATGCTGCATCTCTAATTATCATAAAGATGAGTAAGTAAAATCATAAAAGAAATGTCTTTTTTTCTGCAGAAAAAGGGGAGTTAACACATATAAATTGCTAGTTGAAAAAACAGAGATTATTTAGTATTTGTGTGGAAAGGGAGGAGACATTAACTTATATATAGACGAGGGGTTTTTTTTGTTGCAAGTCCTGCTGTATTGCTGGATTTTAAAGATAAGCATATTTTCACAGAAACAGCATTTTGAAAAGTCTCAATATGAATAGAAATGTAAGTGCTTCTAATTTTCTCCTGTCTGACATGGTTCACAATGGTAGAAGTATCATATAAGGGGAGAAAACTTGCCCTTAAAGGGAACACACCATTCATAGGCTTTCTAGTCAGCTGCCACAATTAGATTTCTCATCTCCAGATTTCAGTGCTTCTTAGAACAGGTTAAAGATGCTAAATTTGAGTTCCTAAATTGATATGTCTTACAAAAGTAGAGAGAAAAAGAATTAAAAAATGAGAACAAATGTAAATATTTATGCCTATTTCGAAAAGTGCTAACCCACAAGGTTGTAATTTTATAGCAAGGCCTAGACAATGAAAAGTGAACAATGATATGTATATATGATCAGAAGTATCATAAGTCATCATAATTATCTCTGAAAGAGAAGATTTACTGTGCAATTTATTTATTCTACCACACAAGACAGGGATGGGGTACAAAATCACTAACAGTAAAAATTGCATATAAACAAGGAAAAAGAAGATACTTGTCCCGTTCCCCCATGGAAGCAAAATGAAAAACAGTTTCTTGTTTTCCTTGGTGCAATTGTTGCCTTTTCCATAATTTTCAGGAAATTTACCTTAAGAATAAATCTCTGAGGTTTCTTTTTTGGGAGCTTTTATGTCGCTTTCAGTAACTTTTGAGTGAAGGTCTCTGAAACATGAAGTTATATGCAGTATATTTAGCCTCTGTAATACAGCCTGTATAGCCCATTTTTTTTTTCTTTTTCTCCTCCACACAATATGATACCTGTGAGATAATGAACTTTCTATAGTGGTAGTAAGACAAAGTGACAGTCCTATTAAAAAAACATGCTAAGCATGGCACACAACTAAGCTTGTGAATGAGGCAGCACCAACACAAAATCAATTCTGATTCATCCACCCAGGGGGATCACCCTAATCTCGCCGAATAACGATGCTTACAAACCACCTGGACTAAAGTAGAAAGGCAACTAAACAAAATCCATCTGACTTCCTGACTTCTGCCGCTGGGCATGAGTCACCCATCAACATCTGTGTGAGAGCAGATGGGCTCAGCCTCAGCCAGAGGGTGATCAGGCTGATCTGCCAGATCCTCAAAGTACCATAATCCTTTAGACCTCCTGGGAGAATGCGTCATTCACCCAGCCAGCCCTGTATCACACAGAAAGTGCTATTCTTCCAGCCAAGCAGCTGCTGAGAGCTCACGTATGGACCTTGCAGTTTCCTCTCTGAGAGTTATCTTATGTGAAATGCTTCAGCTGAACTGGGAACTCCGTCATCTTCCTGAGAACCCTCACGTTTCATCTGCTAAGTCAGGACTTTTCTGTTCACTCCAGGAGGTGGGATATGAATGTTTCAGCCTGAAGAGGTCAGGGGATCCATATTCTTCCCTTTCAGAGTGACTGCCTGACTATGGGTGGTGCTATTTCCTTCATGAAATAAGAGCCCTGCTCAGTAAGGCATTTACCCTCAAACGAGGGACTGCAGCATCTGGTTTTCAAGTGTACAGAAATGTCTAATGAGCTGCTGACCTCAAACACCTACGCCCTGTGAGGTGTGATGTTTCAGCTGTTTCTGATAGCCATCTCTAGAGATATACCAACACGAACAGCCCTCTGTGGGTAACCATCTGAGGCACCAGGCTCCTCCTCTCACAGTAGTCAGAAACCAAGAGCACTTCTCTACTATCTTAATATCTCTCTGACAGGGAAAGCATGAAATATCTTAGTTTCCAGAAGTCAAACAGGAGATGTCTGCACTTTTAAGACCTCACCAGAACACTAAAGTTAACCTATAGGTATTTCTCACTGGTATTCATGTTCTTCACCCACAAACACTTTAAATAGCAAGGGTGCAAGGATTTGTGCTGTCTTATAGGGCATTAGAAGGTCATTAGATCCTGACATTCCTGGAGCAGGTACTGGTGCTACCACTTGTGTACTCAGTCCTCCTGACTAAAGAAGCAGGTTAGACATGAAATGGGGTCAGAAACAAGTTTGGTTTGTTGTCCTGCTCAAAGAAATACTGAGCAAGAGGTAGCCCTGGTCAGCCTCAATTACACCACTTATATACCTTTGCATATCTTTTCCTGTGTCTTGACCTCTCTCTTTTGTCATCTCTGACCTTTCACAAGTAAATAACCACAATTTCTTCTGCCTTAGTCCCAGTTCTGCTGCATTTGTAGCCAAATTTGGAGGGTTTGATACCATTATCTAGATATTCCTGGTTTCTAAGATGTTTCTGATATGGTTATCCACACAGTGCTAGCCTTGCACAAGTTGTGCCCAAAAGTCACCCATGTTTCCCTCCAATTATGCAGACATTTCTTAAGCAACTCTCCCTTAAAAATCTGTAAAATCCAACCTCCCTTCACAGTGCTATCTCTAATCTTTGTGAGATTCATGCATTGTTACCAGCCACATCCAGAAATTCCAGCTATGTTTTGTCCAATAAATTCTCACATCCCTTGCAGTTATCTTCACCTGGGGTCAGGACCCCATCACCTGTCTGCATCCCTGGCATAATTGAGATGTCCCTTGGCCTGTAGACATGAGCCAGCTGAATGTTGAATTGATTCAGCCAAACAAGAAAGAAGATGAACTAGTTCTACATGTGGGAAGAATAGAGAAGTTCAGGTGTGGAGCATCTATATTGTGTTTTGCCATGTGCAAAGCCTAAAGGAGGAAGACTTAGACTTTTTTAATAGATTTTAGGAGCGGGATTAATCTCATATAATATGAGATGTCTAAAATTTATGTAAAAAAATCTCCATTTTGTTCTGAACTCAACACAAAAAAAAAAAACAAAAAAAAAAACAAAGGAAGTTAGAAATTTTCCCTTGACTGATCAAAAATATTTTTTCTGTGCAAGTTGCAGGAGTTCTCTGTAAAGCAATTCTGCCCATCATATCACCTCCATCAGCTGATTTTTTCACTCTCTTCCTTTTTTCTCCTCTTACCACCATGTGAAAATGTAAGATGAGTTTAATAAAAGACACAATTGGAACCAAAATCTGGGGCAATAATCTGCATTCCTTATTTCCAGCACTGAAGACAAAAAGAAGTGCAAAGAAAGTGATGGTTGTTTACTTGCTTTGACTGACAGAGCTATTGCCTTCTTGCAGTTTTGTAGGTGAAGTCATCATGTTGAGTAAAATTTTTGGGACAGATGGTGGAACTGGGACAGACAACAAAGAACAGATGGCCAATGAGAAGTACCAGAACAAAAAACATGTGGTTTGGAGCTAGACAGCTTACTCTTTTCACATTAAACAATTCAAGTAGTAATCTATTTAATTCAAAATTTAATTTTCTGTGAATGTCTTATAAAAGCTGCACTTAGTACTTTTCAGAGAGTTCAGAGAAGTCAGCATTTTGTCTTCAGAGGTAAGTATTCTAACTTACTAGGGGAAAATTAAATTTATTTTGACTTTTTCATTTTTTTCTTTTTTTTTTTTTGTTGTTGTTGGTTGTTTTTTTTTTTTAATTAAAATACTAGTTGAAAGTGGTGAAAAAATGTTGAAGTATAGGTACTGTTTCTTTCAGGGATATATGGAAAACTTAAAAATATTTTTAAAAATACCCTTCATTGGTTTCCACTCTTCCTACTTGTTCTGCTAAGGAAGACTGGTTTTATAGCTAAAGGTGAAGAGGTACTTGTATCCTCAAGCTACCTGACCTTGAAAGGTCATCTTCACTTTCTTCTGAGACTGACACAAACCAGCATTAAGGGACATATCTCAAGTCCAGCCTTATCCATTTCAGTTCAGTTAGAGTGCCATATAAAGAATACAATCAGAGTGCAATAGAGTGGAATCACTGTATTGTTCAGGTACAAATTTGAAAGGTACTTTGTGATTGGTGCATCTCAATGAGCTCGGTATTAAAGCAGTATGGGATAAGATAAGATGTGCATAGGCCAGAATAAAATCTCTTCTTCAAAGAGGATGTTAAAAAATCCTTTTACTCTTAAAAGTACAAATTCAGTTAAATGACACTGATTTTCATGAGTTGAATTTATACATGCATTTATACATCAGTGATTCCTCAGTAGTTCTGGTCACAGAAGTTTAAGGAAGTAACCATTGACTTTTTTACTTTTTACCTGAGAGATCTTTGAGGATCTCTACTGGAGTAAGTTGCAGAGAACAATAATGTCCTTTAAAATTCTCAGTCTTCTGTATTCTTATAAAAAATTTTATAAAATGAAGCTTTGATCTTATTTGCACTGCTACTAGCATACTTTATCTGTTTCAGTTGACTTATTGGTGTTTAGTGTAGATTACATGATCAGAGTCAGAAATGGTGTGTTTGAATGGCACAACCAACTTCTTATTTTAATGAAGTAACCAGGAGACTTATTCAAAACAGAATGAGTTTAAGAGAACTGGAGAGAAAAATACACCAAAAACTAGCATGTCTAAATTTATTTACTCTCAGACCAAAGTGAAGAAACCTTATTAACACCAGTGAGGTTATTATTTCAAACAACAGCTGTTTCCTTTTGAACTTCCCCTGAGCTTAGCTGAGTTGTTTAGAGCATGGTTTTAACAAAACCAAGGTCATGGGTTCAATCTCTGTATGGGCCATTCATGTAAAATTTGGACTTGATGATCCTTGTGGGTGTCCTTGAACAGAGAATATTCTGTGAAAGCTGTGCTCTGCACACAAAAGACAAAAATTACAGTCGTGTTGCTGGAACCAACCTATGCCCTGGGTGCTAGGATACTGGCAGATTTTTGGTTTTGGTTTCAATTTAGGTTCCACAAATACTGATCCACTTCTGCAAACTACCTTAAATCCTTTTTTTGATATACAGTCCATTTTATAAAAGACTGATTCACTGCCTCTCTGATTCAATAACTGTATGTGTTACATAATATAATGCCTGCTTGGTTTATAAGGACACCAGTGAAACCTGAAAAGGTTTGGAGAACAAAACTTCCATGTTATGTAAGCCCAAAACTAAGAAATCCAGCCTTGGAAATTGAGAATCCTTGTTCAAGAGCTAAAACCAGCATGGCAGATTCTCTCCTCCAATGTCACAGCAAGGAGTCAAGTTCAAGACAAACTAAAGGTTGTGTACATAAATATATGCTCTTTGGCTGAAAATTGATAAAGAATATGTGGCCTCTACCTAAGTCCTCTCCTATCAGTATTCAACCCACCCTTTTCCCTCATTTTTCTCCAGCTGGCATCATTCTGAAGAGTGCTCAAACAGCAACTCTTTCCAGACTGCAATCTCTGTGCCCCCTAAACTTTCCCCAAGTCTCCAAAGATGTCATGGAAACATTTTCTACATAGGAACTATAAATTTTGCTGAAGATTCTTCCCATACTGCATTGAACCTTAAGTGTGTGAAATCTCCTTGATGTGCAGCCAGCTTAACTAAACCAGGTACATCTGAGCAGTGGGAGGAGGCAAGCCAGGTATGACAGAGGTGATTTCTGTAAATCCACTGTTCTACATGATTCTGCAGCAGGAGGATAACATGAGGCAGTTGACGCTGTTTATACAACCTGCCTAGAAGCACCTCTCTGTTTTGCAACTTGTTAACAAAATTGCTATCAACAGTTATACAAATTTCGCATCAATAAAAATAGGCCCATGTTGTCCATTTATTTCAGCTGCAGGAAAACTGTGATTATGCCAGCTAATCTCTGCACAGGATATGTTTTATTGAGGAGTCTGAATAGATGCCAATTACTCCCAACTTTAATTTTGAGGTAGCGAAATATTAGAATTATTTTGCACATGGCAGAACTGAGAAAAGAAATTGAATCTTCAAGACTAGTCAGAACAGGAATAGATTAGATTGAAGGGTTACTTCAAATTTCTGGGGACTTAACTGTTATACCATGATGTCTAGCTTGAGTTTGATGTGATTATTTCTATTAGAAAGCTCTCCTGTAAATCAAGGGGAAGTTTTAAACATAAGAAGAAATGTTTGCTGTCTTCAGACGATCAGGTTACACAGTTGGTTCAGCTGTTGAAAATTTAGCTAAATGAGTAACTATTAGTAGTTGTCCTGCCCTTAGAGGGCATACAGGACAGTTTATTTTCTTTGCTACAGCACCTTTTAGATTGTGTTAACCCTGCCAACACTTCTGTCTTTCCTGCTATGTCAACATGTGTCAGTCTGAATCTAAAGCTTTCTCATGAGTTAGCCACTCACCCAGTATTTGTTAAATTGATTTTATCTGCATTCACAATCCATGTTAAACATCATTCCACACTGAGGGCATCTCAATAACAGCACAGCAACAATGTCTTAATATTATTTAAGTTACTCTTCACCTTCAGGATGTATTGATTCATATCTGATTTTTATAATCAGATGGGAAGACATGAAGCACCTCTTTCAGATCATCTCCAGATCCTCCCTCAGATTTGTTATGGTTCACAGGAAGCACCAATGCAAAGTGAAACAAAGGAGCTGTTGTCTTTTGGCAACTGCTCTTCAGTGTCTCACATGAGGCTCTGGCATGACGTCACTTTGTGTGAAATGCTGAGGCTGGTTGGCAGATTATTCTTTCCTCTCAGGAGGAGCAGGCAACTATTTCTGATTCCCTTGGTTCCTGACATGCACTGGCCACTAAACTCCCAGCCTTTCAAGAATGCAATCCTGAGGCCTCTACCTTAAGGTTCAGCTCTCCATGCAGCGAGGATTTGTGTCAGTATGGGCTATCAGCTGGGAAAGACCTCTCTGCCTGCCTCCATACTGACACTGTAGCTTCTGTCTCTGTCATCTAGTACCATTTTTCTTCCTTATTTCTAGAGGCCTAAATGCAATAAAACTCCTTTTTTCCCCCCCCAGGGCATTTTCCCTGAGTATTTCCCACTTGGTTCTTGAGTACAGGAAGGAGCATCCTCTGTGTTAGCTGCTCTCTGGTTTTCGCTACTGGGGACACATTTCTTTCAAGTAGGGGCTGAAACTTGACCAAAACTCTACAGACTCAAACTTCCCATCTGGGAACAGACCCCACATATGCAAAAAAAAATGCAAAACTGACAGTGAGGTTGCAATACTATCTTTTGGTGGTTTGTGTTTCTACCCTAATTCATACAAACTCTTCAAAGTTTTCTTGCCTGAATTGCCTTGAGTGTTCCTCCCATAACACTCACTTGTTTGCTGCACTTTACTTGCTCACAGTTCTCTGTACTGAAGCTTCATTTTAAATGTCTTTTCACTTAGGTCATCCTGCCCCCTGTTTCTGTTAGTACACTGTTAATCACAGCAATGACCAAGGCTACCAACTAAGTAGAAAATTTGGGCACCCAGTGCCTTCCCAAATAGTAAACCTTTAGACTCACTCATGAGACAGTCCCCAGGCAAGACAAACACCATTACTTAATGAGACTCAGCTCTAAAAAATTAAATTTCTATTAATTATTTCTTGGTTTTTTGGGTCCCTACAAATTTCTTCAGTATCTCAGTCCTGTGTAGGAACACGTCATCTTCACATTGATCCATTTTCCTGAATAAAGAGTTAAGTGGTTTATGTTCATACATATAAAATCTTCCTTAAATGTTAGTTAAAAGAGAGATGTTTGTAACTACTCAACCTCACTCATTTCCTCTTTGTTACACCACTCTCATAGGTGAGAACATACAAAATAAAGCTAGAGTGGGAAAGAGGTTTTGGTCTCTTGAGAAGAGCTATTGATAAAAGCTACAAAATGAGGACTGAAAAAAACAAAGGTGCCATATGTGCTGATAGAGCACAAGAAAGATTTATTGGGAACTAGTTACACAGACAATAAGAGGGCTTTTGTCTGGACTGACAACTAATTGACATGAATTAGATTACGAGATAGCTGCCTCAAAACCTCTACAGCCAGAGCTGCTAGCAGAAATACCATTAGAGGAAAGTGGCACAAACAATCAGGGAAAAAAAAAAAAAAAGACTTTGTGTGTTACTTTGTGTCCAAAGCTTTTAAAAAGCCAACATGGCTCTCCCTGGGTGGAATCCAGTCCAAAAATGCAGTGAACAAATTTGTCACGGGAAAACATGAGAATTATTTACATCTGTGGTACTGCCATGGCTGGCCAAATTCCTCTCTACACGGACTGAACTGCATTTACAGAAGGAAGCGTAGTTTTTAACTGCCCTAAAAACAGGGTCAGATGAGGTCGCAGTGACAAGTACATGTGAGTGTGGGGTGTCACAGCTCTCTGCCACTGCGGTGCACAGACTGCAGAGCACACTGTAGTCCTGGGGAGAGGCAGAATCCACCTTTGCTTTCGTGTAATTCCAAAGGGGAGAAATTCTCATGTCTGGAAACAAATGCATAATTTATCATCCATAACTTCATATTGTAACAGAATAAATTAACCCAGATAGGAGCCATTACTGTGGAGACACTCAATATTTCAATCTATATTAAAAAATATATGCTTTGCTTAGAAGAAACAGAACAAGCTTGGTAATAGAGTTGTTGGTTTTGGTATGTTTTACATATTTTATAAAGCCTGACAAAAATTTCAAATGCCTTCAAATCCTTCAATAGTAGTTTTTCATCTCAGTGTTCAACAGTGTTCTGATTTCTAGTACTCATGAGAACTGATTTTATGAGCTCAAAAAGGAGTGTGAAGTTGAGCTTCACTGAGTTGATTATAATATTCAGAGTACCATGATTCAGAAGCAGCGAGGTGCTCAAACACTAATGCTAGAGGCTTAGTTTTGCCTTATAGATTGGGGTATATGCCAAAACATGGACCTCAAGTGCCTTTCTAAGATAAACCATAGTCTTCCTCCCTCCCTCTTTTCGTCAGCATTTTCAGACAGCTTTCAGAAATATTGTAACTTCCCCTGTTTAAGAGATAAACAATCAAAGCACCTTGAAACCAAAGATGATCTTTTTTCTTAGAATATCATCTGAAAAACACTGAAGCCAATAAGCCACAGAGCACAAAAGCTCCCTCTCTCTTCATCTATCCTGCTGGCCTACTTCACGTGTGTTCCCTCAAGTGAGATGGGAATAAAGTTGCTGCTGGAATCTACAGAATCTACAGTGGTAACTTGGTAAGATTTACTATGTACTTCAATAGGACCAGAATATTTTTTGGACTGAAGACTTTGAGTCTTCTCTCCAGCAAGCTTAATTACCCAAATTGATAAATATGTGGAAGTGAAAAAAAAAAAAAAAAAAAAAGGAAAATTTTCGCCAGAAGATGCTTTAATGTAAATGAAGCAAACTAAATCCATTTTAATTGAAACTACAAATTACTACAAAACTCACAAGGAAGAAAGGTTTTCAGCATATTCTATCTTTGACACCATTCTTAAACTGATTCCTTGATGTGAACATGTTGTATCAGGACAATTGTGTTGATACTGGCTCTTATTAATTTTTTTGTTTGTTTGTTTAGGTTTTGATTTGTAAACAAGAAATCAAATGCACGTAGATAGGACAAAGGCATACAGCAAATGAAATACATTTTTGTTATGCTTTTACAACAAAGTTGGTCTTGCCATGCTAATTTCAGTTAAAGATGAATAAATATACATCATCTATTTTTGGACTTCAGTTGTGCTAAGAGCCAATTTTAAATCCGGGCTCAACCTCAGCTATACAGATGGGATAAGGTTCCTTATAAGGCTCCTCTTTGGTCATATAGTTTCTCCCATAATAGTCCATTCAGGGGCAGGGAACTCAGAGCAGAATAGCTGCTTCATGCAACCTCTTACTCTCTTGTCATCAAAAGCTGTTGAAGCTTTTCAGCAGTGTAACAAGAAGAGCATGAACTGAAAAACAAGAAAAAAAAGAATCTTTCCAATCTATTTCCCATCACAATTTATTGACCTATACCCGTGTGCAATTGATTCACTTTCACTGGTGGGTGCTCAGGGCAAGGTGTGCTGCAGCCCTGAGTATCCCCATCCCTGCAGGCAGGACTCTCCTCCCTGCCTGTTTTGTGGCTCCCTCCCAGGTGGGCAATAGTAAGGGAAGTTGTGGCTGGCCAATGAAGAGAGCACTGATAGCTGCAGACTGAAACACTTCATCCCTAAATGTTGCTTTCTGGTTCACCAGCGTAGTACAACAGTTAAATGACCGTGGCATCCATAAAAAGCTACCAGTAACAAGTTTTACTAAGGAGGGAGAGGGAGATGGAGAGGGAGAGGGAGAGGGAGAGGGAGAGGGAGAGG
>JAYDZK010000169.1:79968115-79980403 GCA_034509185.1 Euphonia xanthogaster | reverse complement strand
CTTGGCCTCCATCTTCTGCTGTGATGTTGGCACTTTTAGATTGGTTTAGAGTAGAAGCTCACTGTCTAACATAGGTACTAGGTATTGGGAAGTAAATGTAAATATTGTACACGTAGTTTTTAGAATAAAAAGATAACACTACCCCAGGGGCAGGCAGAGTGCCTCTGACTGTCTTGCTGAGTAGACCTCGGCTAGGCAGGAGAAAATATTTTATAGATAAGAAACAGTAACCTTGAGACCGAGAACTGAAGAGCTCTGACTCCTTCTTCGACTGCCAGGCTGGGAAAAGAGACTTTCAAACTTATCTCGGGGTCACTCTGACCAGCAGAAGTCCTGAGATTTTTCTTCTGTGCCTTTGTCTCATTAATAATATCAATGAGCAACATCAGTTGTCTTCTTAGGCAGGTTGGGGAACACAAGCAACTGTGGCTGTTCATTATCTCATTTACCCAAGTAGTATTTGCTAAATATGCACATATTCTTGTAGCCTCACTGCACAGACAAGACAAGATTAAAAAAAAAAACCCCAAAGATAAACCCAGAGGGACTACAGGTATTTATTTAATGACAGGACCATTTACCTGATTATGATAAGGTGTTTGCTCACTTGAAACCATTCATAATAATGAATAAGCAATTCACTGAAATATGAGAATTAGACATCAAAACAAGTCTGTTTTATCTGCTGAAGTAAGTTGAAAAGAAAATTTCAGTGTCTGGCACAGTCAAAGGTAGAAATCCTTCCTCTTTGTTATCCTCCCCCAGATGCTTCACCTTGTCTTCAGGAATACATCACGTGAGAAACTTGTCAATTATCAAAACTTTTAACTCTAAGACTGTGATTAGACAGAAAATAGAAATATGTTTCAAAATTAATGCAGTAAAGAACTATGGCAGTAATAAAAGAAGCCTTATGCTTCATTTCAATATTTCCTCATTTTAGTTATTGGTTTGCAATAGCAGCATCCCATTAGAGTCTAACCTACAAAGACTTCAGGATAATAGATCTTCCTTTAGGCACCAGTGTTTGAAGGGAAAAGGACAATTTAATATTCTAAAATCAGTGGAACAGTGTGGGCAGTAAGGAAGAGGGGCTTATCTGTAGATTTACTGTGAAACGATTACGCTCCTGCAAGCTCTAAATCCCTCTCCTACTCACAATTAAAGGCATAGATAACTTCCTAATGTACAGCAGCTGACAGATCAGATGATGGAAAGCCAATATCTATCACTCTTAGTTTACTTCTTACTTTGTATGGGGAAAATCAGCCATATGCAGAATTCATTTGGGATAAAAAGAGCTCGGGTAGCAGTGCATAGTAGGAAATAGTTTCATTCATCAACTGTCCCCAGAAAGACAGGACTGGGTGTTTCATTTTCAGGGCAGAGGAGGAGATACCAAAGGAGGAAGCAATCAGTTCAATAACAAAGGGAAAACTCTCAAGCAGAATTTCAAGCTCCTAAATGACTTCCTGAAAGGCCCTTGCACAGCTCCTTATTCGTTCTTTTGTTTGTCCTCAGAAAGGCAATTGCCAGAAACTTGATTTCAATTTGAAAGCTTTCATTTATAAAGAATGCAGTACCAAAGGAACCGTTGTGGCATATTAACTGGTACAGTGAATAAAATCTTGAAGATTTTTTTCAGAGTTTGTATTTTACAGCCTATAAAAAACTCTCAACCAGACCTGGCAGAATCTTTAGCACTTCAGGAACCCCAGAATTTGGCCTGCTGGGTTTACCTGTGAAGCTCTTACCTCCAATCTTTTAAACGGTTTGTACATCTAAATTCAGTTTATGTCACTAGTAAAATTAATCCAATCCACCAACAAAGCTTACATTTAATGCACATTACTGTTCTCTTATGTCAGAGAAAGCTATGAAAGTGATCGTACTGAATCCAAAGCATCCTATGACTCTCCTAAAGCTTTTTGGAGGCAGAGAGACTTGCCCACTGCAGGAGGAGAGATTTACTGCCTGCAAACTCAACATCTGTGATACTTAGATTGTCAGCTTAAGTACTTTAAAACTTTCTTCTATGTCCTTATTTTTCCCATTAATCTCTTACCTTATGCACTATAAAAAGAAGACTGACAAAATAAATTGTGCAAGTAGGAATCCAAATGAGTAGTTTGGCTTGTCTCCAAAATATCAGTAAAAACATTCCCATTTTCACATTACTTTTCAAATTCCTGTATTCTTCCTTCTCCCCTTCTCTTAATTTCACAGGAGATTCCTGGCTGATCCTTACTTGTCATAAAGATTTTGCAAGGAATTTTTGAAGGGGGATTTAATTAAGATGGCCAGTAATAGCTCACTTTTGTTAACTCAAGCACAGCATCACCAGCCGGGCAAGGGAGGGGATTGTCCTGCTCTGCTCTGGGGCAGCCTCACCTCGAGTGCTGGGGGCAGCTCTGGGCACCACAATGTAAGAAAGACATTAAACTATTAGAGAGTGTCCAAAGGAGGGCAACAAAGATGGTGAAGGGTCAAGAGGGGAAGCCTGGAGGAGGCTGAGGGGAGACCCCATTGCAGTTACAGCTTCCTCTTGAGGGGAAGAGAAGGGGCAGGCACTGATCTCTTCACTCTCCTGACCAGTAAAGCACCTGAGGGAATGGCCTGAGGCTGAGTCAGGGGAGGGTTAGGAAAAGGTTTTTCACCCAGAGGGTGTTTGAGCACTGGAGCAGGCTCCCCAGGGAAGTGGTCACAGCACCAAGCCTGACAGAGTTCAAGAGTTTGAACAACACCCTCAGGCACCTGGTGTGATTCTTGAAGTGTCCTGTGTAAGGCCAGGAGCTGGACTTGATGATCCTGCTGGGTTCTTTCAACTCAGCATATTCAATGTTTCTATGGTTCTATGAGAAATACCAGAAAGCTTTGTAACAATTCCAGAGATCTTTATGATTACGATAGAATTTAGAAATAGTTAACAAGATTACTAACTTATTCTTTTCAAATTAAATTTATCAGTTTTTGTTATGAATCCACTCATTCCTTTCAGGAGGAAAAAAAAAAAAAGCTGTATGATTAACATATCAATAGAAAGAACAATCTTATTTTTCTGAGAACAACTTCCTATAAATTTGAACTATAGAATCTTCCTTTACAGCCAATGCTAAGGCTCTGTTATTTCCTTTCTGATAGTTCTAATTGTCAGCTTTAACTGACCTTAGCTAAATGCTGACCTCAGTTAAAACTCCTGAAGAAAGTACTCTATTGGTTATATGGGTTGCTGGAGCCTGAACTCAGCTCTGGACTGAAATCTGGAGACTTGTAAACAAGTGTGACACAGAGCTCTAAATTTAAATTCAGGAAATAAATTGCACAGAAGCACATGAAATGCAGAACTAAGCACCCTTCATGTGTGCCTTCTGAAACATTAACTGTCCTAACGCTGTGTATTTTGCAAATGCTTCTTCCACATTGCATCCCACAGACGGCTAAGTAACATTAAACTGTAACTGAAAACGAATTTGGTTTGTTTAGTCTACAGAAGAGAAGCCTGAAGGAAGACCTGATAACAGCCTATAAGTACAGAAAGAGCTGCCACAAAGAGCAAAGGAATAATCTCTTCTTCATGCCCTTGGACAGAGGACAAGAAGAAATAAGCTCGAATTACAGCTACAGAAATTCAGGTTCGATATCAGAAAAACCCCTTTATCTGCAAGAATCACTAGGCCTGGGAACAGATTGCCTTGGGTGATTGAGAAATCTCTGTCACAGTGAGCTTCTAAGGAGGAATTAGACAAATGTTTACCAAGGTGACAAAGGCAGAGTTGAATTCTTGAGGCTGAATACAGACTACATAACCTCCACAAATCTCTGCCAACTCTATTTTCTATGTTTTTTTTTCCTTTACTCTTCTGACTTATATAAGGGAGTTCTTCATATTTATAGAAACTCACCAGTTCCATAAATTTGAAATGCATATTTATTCACAAATTTTCATAAAGAGAGAGAAGTAAATGAGAAAAAGCTGGTAAAAGCATGTAAAGAATCAGAAATATCTTAGAAAGGCATGAAATTACTCTTCATAGCACCACCACAAAAACTCGTAATGTAACATTGCAACAAATATACTCATGAAAACTTTTCACTACTCAAAAGCAGAACAGGCATCAAAACCTGTGGCTTCATATCCCATAAATACAGCTCTCCCCTAATAAACCGTATTTCCTGTATTCCACACTTTTTCTAGACAAAATTCAAAAAGAGGAAAGAAACAAATGTGCTGCAAGTATCCACATCAGGTGACTAACTTGCTAGTAACATCCTCTCTCCCCCTCAAGCCAAGGAAAAATATCTATAAGGCTAAACCTAGTGGGTTTAAACAGCAGGTAACTTTTTTAAAAACCACATTCATGATTTTGCCAATCAGACTAAGACATTATTGACAGAAAAACTAATAAAATGTCCTCTGATGCAGAATTTCAGCAATAAGATAATCAAACCCATCCTTTACTTGATCATTTTGAAGTCTTTTTGAAGCAAACAATGAAACCATTTTTCTTTTTCCTCAAACAGCCCCCAGATAGTATTACTGCCACATTTGTATTAGCAGCATCATAATATTAAGGATTTTTTTTCACAGAAACAGCATTTTATACTGATCTGTGGCAACCAAACAATTTTATTCACTTTTGTGTTTGTTTCCAAAGCCTTTGCATGCACACAAAGTTTTTATAAAGTCTATCCTTAAGCCAAGGGCAATGGATGCAGATGCAATGTAATACCTTTTATCTGAGGATCTGAATCAACTTTCTTTGATTCCAAGCTTGCTCTGGACATAAATGAAGGCAAGTATGGTCACAAATTGATCATTCACAGCATCAGTCAATGGCAGTTTAAAAAGAACAAGGACTGCAGTATAAGGGTAAACATTTGGTATGATTCAAATCTTATGCAATATAGAAATTAGCTTCAGCCAAGATTGCTTTTGATGCCTTAGCCAGTCATCCCCATAGTGTGACTTGTCATAAATCGCCTTGCAGAATACTACAAAGAAGGAGAAGCAAAGAGAACACTCAGCTAATGGCTAACACACCACAGTGCTCACACAATGTGAAAATAAAATGGAAAATTTAATAAACCATATATTGAATTATACACCTGCTCCATTAAGATTTTTTCATATTATCCTCAAGTTCTTGGCATTAGAAGTTTCTTAAAAATAAATAAATAAATAAATAAATAAATAAATAAATAAATAAATCTGCTTAAGAGGAATTTGGTATAGTTTCCAAAATCAAAATAAACTCTGTCTTTAGGAAACATATTTAGTTAAGTTCTCTGTTCCAGCATTCCTAGAAATCTACTCAGCTTCCTTCCTCAGTGCTCTGAATGCAGCTGCTTAAGCAAGTTTCCTTACTTTACATCTCACTGGAGCTGTAGACAAAAATGACAGTATGCAGTGCTTTAAGATTGTATTCATTAGCATTAAGATGCTTATATATCTTGCTCTGTAGTTATTTGGTATCATTATAACCTTCATATTTTCTCACCCTTCTACATTTTTTTTCTTTAACTTTGACCCATACCTTCTAAATTGAAAATCTTTCTTTAGTTACATATGCAGGGGTGTAGCTCAGTTTTTGTGTCTGAGAGTGATTTCCACAAGGAGTGCAGTTCTGCTTGTGGGAAAATACAAAAAGTTTTGCTCATCTTCTTTGTAAGCCAATAAATTCCCTAAGTGTCTTGTTGGTTGGGTAAGATTCCTTTTTGCATTTGGCTGCATTTTCTAACCTTTAGGGCTTTGATACTGTTGCTTGACCTTTTGCCAATGTTTTAAAACAATAAAACCCACTAGAACATCCAAAAACTAAATGCAAAACATGTTAATGAAATTTGCAAACTGTGCCTGGCCTGTGCTTTGTGCCATAAGAGTCTAGTAACTATGGAAGTTTTAAAATATAATCTAAAACATACAACTCTGATATTAAATAAAGAAAAAAATGTTTACAATGTTTTCAGTGAAATGTGGATGGACTTACAGTCCTGGCTGATGTCAGCTGGAAAAGTATTAGAATAATCACTGTAAACTGTACTGGAAGCAATTTTAATGCCAGAAAGTATATTGTCAATAAAATAAACTCTATTGTCAAAAAATATATTTTATATTGGAATTCCTATAAAACCAGTATAAGGACATCTACAGAAATTCAGAGAATAATGTGTATGAAAGTAACTGTCCCACCTGTAAGCAAAAAGGACACATCTATATTTGGAAGGGAGATAACAACAAAGGGAAATGGAAAATGATGTTGATATGATCAATTCTTACCCGCTTGCTACAATTCTGTATGCCAGGTGAGCTGTCCCTGAGAGGATGCAAGTGAGCTTCTATGCTTGACACAGACTTGTGACATAGAATTCTAATGGTTCTTGATGGTTTTAGTCTTCTTCAACCCTCCTGTAAAATGTGAGAGCATCAGCTACTGAGCAGCTGCCATGTTCCAGCCTCCAAAAGCCAACACTGGCTCTTCCTCCAATGAGTAAAGCAATCCCTAAATATGTACATACATATCCACATAAATACGGAGTTTCTGTCTCTCGGGGAAGAGATTTTGAAATTTAATTGCAAGATGTTATTTTACCGCAATAAACACCCACCAGTTTTCCCAAAACTCGTCTTGGAACTGTGGCACATTGTTTTCAGGAAAAAAAAAAAAAAGAATGTTTTGAGTTTATTTTACATTTCTTAAAAGCTGTTACGTGCAATCCTTAGCTGGATAGTGATGAGGAGGCAGTATGTTCTTGTTGACTTATAAAAGAAGCTGTGCTATTGAAAATAGACTATTATATGCCTCTTTCCCTCCAAATTAGTCAAACAATCCATGGGGAAGCTTTTATGGAAAACAACTTTTCTCTGATTAATTCTACAAAGTGGTGCCATTAGATATTTCTGACTAATGTTTTTTTTATTCTCTTGTTACCCACCACATCTTGTTACCTTTCACCAGCTGTGAACTTGAAGAGAGTAGGTCTCCTCTCTCTCTATACCAAGCCAATGGTCTTACCATGAGATGAAGATACTTTCATCCTGACAAGGTGATGTCACAAGTGGTCTCACAACCATCTCTTCCATGTTAATGGCTGAGAAATCCTGGTGTTTACAGGCCCCACAGGACCATCAGCACTGAGCTCACCATTCTTCCCAGGATGTAATGGCTGCAGCTATAAAGTAAAAGCATCCCCTCCTATGGGGATTCCTTTGTGTCAAAGATATACTATTCATCATCATATTCCAGTTTACAATGCCTAGAATAATGAGAGGGTTGTGCTGAAGGCAGTCTGGCACAGCTGTGTTTTTCATAGCATGACACCAAGGATATGTGCTGCATTACCACTTGGGATAAAGTGGGAGGAATGTCCTAGATGGAAAGAGTCAATCTTGACATGGGCTGAATCCAGAAATAGACCCTGGAACAAATTATCATGTCAAGTGTTTTCTAAGTCTTCTTTCTAGGAGGAAGTTGCTGGCTCAGTTCAGCACATAGCAGGAAATAGCTAATTGCTAATGTGGGTACACATGAACCCAGCCTCATCTTCAGTAGGACCAAATTTTTTACCACATTTGACATATCAAGAGAACAAAAACTCTTTTTTCCTTCACATTTTCCAGCTTTGAAATGCTTCTGAGATTTTGTCTGTTTGATATTGCAATCAGAGTAGCTCGACAGAGGAGCATAAACTGTGTTTTGCTATAGAAACAATGAGGCCTACAGTAATTTTGGCTGTTTACAGATTGACACCCAGAAACACAGACCAGCTGAGGAGGAATCCCTGCCCTTCACAACAACAGAAATCACAGCTGGACTTAGTGATTTTCTCTTCATGTGAAATACTATCCAATGTGGAAGAAAAGCTAATGGTATGTGTCACTTGGGCTTTGATGGTACTGAGAGTTTTGGTCCAGAGCTGTCTTGAACAGGGACCCATCTCCAGAGAGCAGGGTGTTATTCCCATCTTCTCAGCAGACAGTCTCCTTCAGCTGCTGAATTATGAACCAGCTGAGAAATTTTTAGCTTAGTCATCTCATTCCTGCAGATAATAATCAAACCCAGAGGTCACAAATGCATGGGAGGGTCTCTCCTCCTGGCACGCAAGACTTGCCAGTGACTGCTGACAGAGCTGTAAGTGCTGTGTTACGTACTGTGGGCAAGAAAAACAAAGAAAATCCAAATAGGTCAGCAGCATAGGCTGGAAAGCCTGAACTTCACACTAGAGTAGTCATTTTCTCCAGAGGAGGGCCACAGAGATGATCAGAGGGCTGGAGCAGCTGTCCTATGAAGAGCTGCTGTTCAGTCTAGAGAAGTGAAGGCTCTGGTGAGACCCAGTAGAAGCTTTCCGGTACCTGAAGGGAGCCTACAAGGAAGCTAGAGAGGAACTTTACAATGACATGTAGTGATAGAGCAAAGGGGAATGACTTCAAATTGACAGTAGGTTTAGATTAGAAATTAGGATGAAATTCATTACTCTGAGAGTGGTGGGACACTGGCACAGGTTGTCCAGAGAAGTTGTGGATGCCCCTTTCCTGGAAATGTTCAAGGCCAGGCTGGATGAGGTTTTGAGCAACCTGATCTAGTGGAAGGTGTCATGCCCATGGCAGGGGATTTGACCTGGATGATTTTTAAGGTCCTCTTCAACTCAAACCATTCTACGATTCTGTTATTCTATGATTCTCTCCTTACCTTCCTTCACAGCATTCTGGGGCTCTGGAAGGATTAAGCAGATCTTTGCCAATGGACTGTTCTCAATTGTCTACATTGTCACATTTCTTTTTTATCCTACACTTCTCAGTTCAAGTTTTCCAGTCTTTGAGGTGTGAAGACTGGTTTGGAGAAGACTCACTGTCCATGTTATGGACTCATGACTGGGTATCCACAACATGAGAACACTCATGATTCAGCATCTCAGAGACACTTTGTGACACTTTCTCTCTCCAGATGGAAAAATGCACCTATATTTATAAAGAACATTTCCAGAGCATGGGACTCACTCCATCCAACCAGCTTCCCTCTGGGATGCTAATAGATTCAGTAGGGGATTTCTTTGTGCACCTGAAACACCACCCCCTGAACACCTTTCTCTCAGTCCAAAACTTCCTCTTCTGCTCTTCCCCTTCATTAAAGACACTTATCACCCCTCCCTTGCCACCTCTGTGGGGTTTCACTCTGTTTATAGCCTCTTCTCTTAACACTCAAATTCCGTGTCAAACTTCAGCCCACTGCTCCAGTCCTGCAAACCCCGGATTGCTGAGGCCTCCACCAGCCCACGGCTCCAGGCTGATTCCTGCTCAGTTGCTGCCTGTTAGGATTTAATTGTCACCTTGCCAAGCAGGTCTCATCCAGACAGCCTGGACTGACAGGGAGGTATTCATGACGCAGCAATTTTCAGACCAGTAACCCCATAATAACTTCATTATCTGAGTTTACTGAGTTCATTAAAACAACATACTGGGCACATTTCAATTCAGCTGTTAAGGATTGTTTCATTTTACAGACTGGATTTTTATTTATTATCTTTTGATTATGGTGGCATCTCTTATTTTGAATTTTTTGCATCTTGAAACTATGGATGGGTAATGTAAGATAACTGCATTAAATTGTATAAGAGCTTGGGACACAACAATAACTAGTTTAATTTTAGGAATTAATATATATAGTATATAGTTTCAAATCAGACAGTCACTTCAGTTTTAGAATAAATGATTTCCTGTGTCTGGAATTTCCTGTTTCTGGGTTTTCCCTGAACACCCTTTTCATAGACACAGGAACCAAATCTGTGTCTCAGGGATACTTGCTTTTCATTTCATCTTATCTTAGTGCTACAGGTGATTATCTAATACTAGAAGATATATGCTGAGCTGAGCTGCATTTTCTTCCAAATACATCTCTTAGTTATAAAAATAAAAGGGATCCTGCTTTTCTTCAATTTATACATTACCTCCATCAGCTGTGTGATATTTTGTGATTTGTTTATTAACCAAGATTTCAGATGAAATGCTACATATGTTTTAAGAAACAGAATGGGAAGTTGCCACACTAGGAACTGGTTTATCTCTTGTAGAGGGTCGGTCATCTTTGTCAAGGTTTCTACTCTGAGCAAATCCATTATTTACTCTTTGACCTATTCTCTTCCAGGTAATAGATGTGTATTATGGATTTCATACAACATAATTATCATGATTCTGGATGGAATTAAGAAGATTGTGTCTTCTAGCTAGCAGACTTTGTTCTAATTTTGATGGTGGAGACAGAGAATATTGACGTAAAGAGATGTACCATGAAAAAATTACTGCTGAGGTTTTTTTAGTTTTTCTCATTCTTTACTTTAATTTTACTTTTAATTTATTTTTAGTAACAACTGGCAGGAGACAAACCCCTGGCCTGTCTGTTTAGCTTCAAGGGCTATGCAGTTTAGCTTTTACTATGTTTTATCCTGGAAGATGTCCTATCAGCCCATCTGATAGGACAGATGTCCTTACCAGACCATCTTAATTTGGGAGTAAAATCTACAGCATCCCAAGTCAAACTCTGTATTCCAGATGTTGATGTTTCACCTTGGCAAACTATCTGTTCATTTAGCCTACAGGCAGGCACACAGGCTTGAGGTAATAAGACCAATGAACTAATTTTCCTCAGGACAGCTGAGCTATTATTTACAGATGTGCTCTGGGCTTTTTCGATCTCAAACAAAATCCTTTCTTGTAGAAAGCAAAATGCAAGAACATTTAGTATGCTTCTGGTGCTGTTGCTCATCTCTTCCTTTTTTTTTTTTTTTTTAAATATAAACTGAAGAAAAAAAAACCAAACTAATGGTATGGTTTTGGATTCAGAATTAAAACAACTATGAGACACTATGGGCATGGTTGGTGCTTGTAATTTGTGGCAATTTAGAAAATAAAATTTTTGCTTGAAAAGGCTGACAACAACTATATTATATTTGTTAAAGCACCAGATGTACCTACTTCTTAATTAAATGCTTAGACTGACATTCCTTAAAATGGAAAACACATGGTCTTCGTAATTCAAATATATCCACATCAGGGCCTCTTTCAGTGTTCAGTCAGGTCCTGATGGAACAGTGAATAAAAGAAAATTTCACCACCAGTAAAAGAGGTCAGATTAACAGGAGTTCACTGTCGCATTTTACATGACTGCCTATTATAAGAATCCACATGCAGCTACTCTGGATCCTGGGCAGCATGTAACATACTCCAGAGATCTCTCAGCCCCGTGGTCCCTCTGAGGTCATTGTGTGGCTGTCCTGCTGGAAAGGAAGAGAAGGATCCCCAGCTGCAGTTTCCCAGAGCAACACCCTGTGGAGGTGCAGCTGACAAGTCCTTCTCATCCACTGGCTGCCTGGGTCTCTCTCTAAGGCAAAGAGTAGAAATCTTCTCAAATTTCCAAATCTTCAGGGGGAAAAAGAAAAAAAAGCATATTTACCATTAGAACAAAACGTCCTTCCATAGAAACTACTTTCAGCTAGGGATAAGATAGTATATAAGATGTTTACCATCCCCTCTGGCCTCACCTCAGCTTATTCATCTAGTTTACATGGCTTTTGCCATGTAAATTTCCTCCAAGTTCCAAATTCAACCTGCCTCCTCTCAAAGTCAGTGCTGAAACTGTCTCTGATGTTAGTGGATGGGGACTGTATTTTTTTTCCTCACACTCATTTAAGAATAGGCGGACTCAGGAACCCATGGACCTTTAGAGGGAAAATTCACTCCTGGTAGAAAAACACTGACTAATGCACTACTTTTTTTTTCATAAAAGGATCCATAAATATAAAAAAGCTCCAAATAAGATTTCCGTCTTGTACTTCTACAACATACCTAAGTGGAACATCACCAGTTCTTATATATGTGTGAAATTAAACACTCTTCAAACATGTTTGTCCCACAGTGCAATAAAGACCCATTTTGATACTTAGTGCAGCATTGCAACTGAAGCAATTCACAGTACAGGTTACAGATAAGCCATTTCTCATCAACTGTGCCATTCTGAAAAACAGCTGATGTTCTTTTTGACTGAGCTCATCAAGACTTTTCTGAATCAACTGCAGCAATGTTTCTGTGAGCAAAGTATTGGCTGCAGTGGATGCATTGGTGATTACCAAAAGCCAAACCCTGAACCTTCCTTACATTGTGGGGCTTCTCTTTGGGGCTGCAATGTATGAAGATTCTCAGAGATGTTGTTTATATTCCTGTGTGAGAGAAACTGAATCATTGGTTACATTCATGAAAACACACACAGAATTTCCTTAAGCATCTTGGTTCACGTGAAT
>JAYDZK010000169.1:79942492-79968015 GCA_034509185.1 Euphonia xanthogaster | reverse complement strand
GAATTTGCTTGTATTTCCTTTGGAATTTTTCCTGGAAAGCTCAGGCATCCTAACCCTCTGCAAGTGCAGTTTTACTGATGGATTTGCTCCCAAAATAAGCTGTAGTTTTCTACAGCTTACTTTCTCCCAAAGTAAGCTGTAGATAGTTGAATGGAAAATTTTCTGTGAACCTACTCTCTTCATGCTGAAGCAGCTGGCCCACGAAGACTTTTCAACAGATCATTTTTTGGGACATCTCTTTTCTTTTAGAGCTGAAAAAACTGGTTTTCGTTCTAGCTGCCTTGCCTCCTAGTTTAGACCCTGTTTCAGATTCTCACTGCAGACTTTACCGTGCCCTGTATCCAAATGTAAACCAATACAAATTTCATAGAAGGAATTCAATGCCACACAAGCCAATTTTATTAGACAGGAAACATTTGTCTATCAATATAATTATAGTTTCAAATTTCATCATGTTCTAGTACAAATATTTTCTCTGGAAAATTTTCAATTAGTCTTGGAAACCATTGCAGTGATATCTCTTCAATTAAAAAGAAGTTCCAGGCCTGTATTTCCTGGTTCATTCTGTTGAAATGCAGCTGCTACACACAATGCTCAGTCTGCTGATTTAGCAGCATTATGAAAGTACTGCTTGTGATCTCTATAGATCCGCAGAATTAAATTCAGTTTTTAATTTAATACCCTCAAATGTTACTACAATTTATACACACCAAATGAGACAGTGAAATTTTCATGGCATTTCCTCCAACCCTGTACACACAAGATAAATTTCTCTTAAGTGAAGGAGGTTCTTGACTCATCTGCTCCCCACAATGCTTTTTGTTTTCTTTTTCACATCATGTTATTCAGATCCATGACTGTTATTATTTCATTTCAAATAGCCAGATCTGAGTACTTGTGGATGCACATTGAAATCTGAGGCTCAAATACCATAGATGTTAAAAATCACAGTGTGTGTTGCTGTTTGAGAAAAATGTTCTTCAGGCAGAGAACAGCCCAGCTTCCACCTCATCTGCAGAATCATTCTGCAGTGCAAATCCTGACAATAACTCATGCTATCAAAAGCTCCCCTTCTAATATGCCTTTTTACTTGTTTCTAAGAATAATCAAAATGTAATAAAATCATAAAAATTAGTCAAATAAATGGAAATTAGACCCTTCAGACTCCCACTGCAGTCAATCTAATTAACTGACAAGTAAAATTAATTTTATTGCATGACGCACAAATGTACTTTGATGGTAAAATACAGATACCAAATAGTTTTCAAGAGACACCTGAATGTGCTCAGCCTTTCCTGTCAACCCTCAGAAGGCCACCCACAGCACCATTTTTTTCTTAACATGGGGAAGCCATAACACAGATAATGTCTAATCTCAAATACCAATACAAATAATATAAGTAATCTCATAATCATAAGCAGTTTGCGCTCATATTTTATAATTTTCTACAAATGGTTTTCTAAAGGAAACATTGTAGGTACCTGTTAGGGATGTTTTGTTGCTGTTGTTGTTCCTTGGGAGCAGGGAAGACTTTAGTATTCCTTGATCACATAGGACTAGCTATAGCTTGAAATCTGCCATCTTACTCAAACAGTTTCTAGAGCTGATGATTTAATCTCTGCTTGTCACCAAATATTTGCCTTTCATTACTAAAATATTTCTAAACATACTTCAGTCATCTAATCACCAGGCTGATTATTCCATGCCCTCTGATTCAGGTGACTGATCATACATCAAGAATAAATAGCTGAGAATAGGGAGGACTCAGTGAGCAACTGATAGGAAGAATATTGTTGAGCCTAATCAGTGACGTGTTGTGATTATTACATTTGTATGTGTGATAAACTTACAATTGTTTCTGATTATAAACAACTGTAAAGAACTTAGATTTGTAATATAAACAGATTTCAGGTGCCATGCACACTGCAGTGCAAAATGTATGTAAGAAAACAATGAAAAGATAGACCTTTTGTAACTATACTTTCTTTTTCTGGAAGGTACTTCTTCAAGGCTTACCAAAGCCCATAAGGTGTTTCTTAAACTGACATCAGTTTAAGAAAATCTCTGGGCTGCCTGTGTATCAGCAGGGCACACAGTCTCCCTCTACCCCCAGCCTGCCTTCACACAACATCAAAACCTTTCTTCCATGCAAGTCTGCTGACAAAATCAGAGTCACTTTGGTCTTTTTTCCCCTAGGATCAGAAAGGCACATGAGAGCAAAACCATCTGTCCTTAATTTTAAGCCTTCACACATGAGGAAAAAGCACAATACATGCCCCACCTTTACTGCCAATGATTTGCAGGTTAAACATGGCTACACATTTAATTAGTGTGCACTAATTCTGTGATTTTTTTTTTCCAGGCAGACCAGGTTTCCCCATGCCTTCTTGATTGTTCAGTGCCCATTCTGTAGAATAAGTGTGACACTGAGGACACATTAGAAAATTCGTAAAACCTCTAGTTCTGCATAAAAACAAAGTTACTTCTGCTGATCATGGCCATCACTGTAGTTCCACCATTTAGATGAAGTCATGCAAGAGTCAACAGACTTCAGTTCAAGAGTCACAAAAAAAGGTAAGTGCCTCCAGCTAGCAATGCTGAAGCAGACACAACACATGACTTTGCATTTCATTCCTTTAACTTTTTTTTTTTAATTTTTACCTCTTCTATTGTTTTTAAATTGTATTTCTTGTTTCCTTCTTGCATCAAATTTAGCTTATAGCATGCAAGGACTCAAAATTTCAAAGCACAACCAATGTTAATGAAAGCACCCAGGAGAAATTTAAACTACTCAATGACTTAAAATGAGCACTTTCAACCCCTGCCTGTGAGAGGAAGAAGAACTGTCAACAGAAATGTAACATAAATCATGCAGTATTTCATTAGTCTGTCTTTTTTACTATGATTCAGATTTAAATAAACTGGGAAGATATTGAAATTACGGACAGAGAGTTCTAAAATTTTTCCTTTACCATATTGCAGGCAAAAAGTGCAGTAACATAATGCCTTAATCTATCTCCCATATTTGGGTATGCCGAAAAGGAATGAGTAAGAAGAAGGGGTCAAAAAAGGTATATGAGGATTTTATGAATCACCATCCAAATTCTGCAGCTGACTGTGTGCTGAACTTAACATTCCTGATTTGGGAAGCACACACACCTGAATACTGCTGTGAAATCTAAGTGTAAAATCTATTCTATGCTTGAAAGTGTCGCTGGTTGCTTCTTTGAACTAGTATTTCTGTTTAGGAGGGCTATATTCTCAATCTGAACCCATGAACAGTTGATTGATCAGGACCAGCTCCTTGTCTTTATAACTAATTCAAATTTCAACTAGTTAGCGGCAGAAATGATTGGTCAAAAATGCATAGGGCTGTCTACCAAGGAAACACTGTGGGCACTTTGAACTCTTTTAAAAAATATTTCATTGAAAATGATAGGCAGTTTAATGATCAGTGCACACCTGTGGACCTTCTCTTTTTCCTCAGTGAGGCTGCACAAAAGTACCAGCTCCAAGTGGCCCCAGACCATTTGCAAACTTGCTTTAGGATATGAAGAATCTGAAGCTGCAGCAAGCCTTCATGCCCAGCCAGCACAACGCTTGGGAATGTTTTTTAGTAGAAAATCTAACAGCAATGTAGAATTACCAGAGACTCCAGGAAATTCTAAAAAACTGCTGGTTCTGCTTTTCTTCTGTAGCAGTTTAAAACTGGTGGGCACAGCAAGTAGCCACAGCGAAAGCCACTAGCTGTGAGAAATCCTATACAAAGCCCTGGGCAAGCAGAATATGACAAAGGATGGAAAGATTCTTTTCCCAATATTTAGTTTGGTGGCAAGCTGGAGGATAAACATATTTTACATGCATCAAAAATTATACAGAAGTAAAAAACCCTTGCTGGGATATGATCACATGATAGCTTCCTCTGCTTTATGAAGAGAAAGCAAAATTTAAAAAATGGCTTCTTAATTACCTCCTACTTAGAAAAAAGAACAGTTTAAATTACAAGAACAGTATTCTGGCTCCATTATGGCACATCAGGTTATTATTTTAATTGATTAATAAAGTCCTAGCTTCCTTTCACAATATAGTAGACAAAAAGTAGATATACTTTTTGCCTGAGACAGTCTATTTACTTTCAGTGCATTGGGTCTTCAAGTTTTCACAGTCTTGAACCCACATCTTTTTTCATTTACTGTAATAAACTTATATTCATTTCTAAGGAAATTAAAAAATAATCATGAAATTGGGGAAAAAAGAACCCCAAACGAAACTCAGGTAACTGTTCTGAACAGACTTTGCTGTTATTTTGTCACATGTCTAAAAGACATCCAGAACAACATTTTCAAAAATGTTCATGTGACTGGGGGATCTAAGATTCGTTGATTTAGGGTCCTTTGAAAGCATCTTTTCTATTTAGAATTCATTCAGTTCTTAAAAGTTGATGAACTCTCTCAGTCCTCACAGATTTTAGATGTTGTATGAATCCTGTGCCCATTTAGACGCTTGAGACACTTATATCAATACTTCAGAATATATTTAGAAGTCAGGTTTAAGCACTTATCTTGAAAAATTTTGGCTGACGTAGTCAAATAATTATTCTACAGATGAAAAATAAAGCACACTAAGAACAGTCCAAAGAGCAACTAATCCCACACACCAACTCACTGATAACGTGCCAAGACTTTAGAAAAACATAATAAAAAATATTATAAAATTTAGAGGGATTTAGTAGGTCACAGAGACCGTCTGCCTGCAAATCAAGGACAATTCACTACTACCAGGTCATCCTTACTGTGAACTATCTAGCTTTGGCTTCCTCAGAAGATTTGGCTGTCACCCTTCCTAAAATGGCCACCCACCTTCTAAGATATGATATGTTAAAATTATAATGTGTCAAATAAGTATTTTGTGCTATTTTGGAGTAAAAAAACATGACGTTATTTTCCAGTTAAGAGAGAATGAATATACTAATATACTAATATACTGTTTCAAAAGGCATACGATTTCTAGTTACATGTGCCCCACTTGGACTGGTCTGTAACAAAGCTAGAAAGCATTGAAGGGAAAGAAATATTTTATTTAACTTTTTGGCAGCAGTCCTTTTAAACATTGTGACTCAGAGCACCGAGGGATCAATAAAAACACATTTATCCCTCCAGTTCCTTAAAATGAACTCTAATCTTACTTCGTGCATTTCCTGTTTGCAAGAGGATGGGAAGAGATTCCTAGGTGGTAATAGAAAGATATCCCAAAATTTTTCAAAACCTATTCATAGTTATAGATGGACAAAAAATCAAACTTTTATGGCATTTTCAATAGCTCTACAGAGACAATTCTGAGTTGATACAGTCTAGTTCTAGTGAGGTAGAGTTTGAATTAATTACTCATAAATTATCATATATGCCTGAGAAATATAAAAAGTTATTTTGCACAACAGGAAAAAATGTGAAAACAACAAAAATATTGCCAAGAAAAAAATAGCTTGCATATTGGCTATTGTAATCTTCCTGAAGTTCTGAGTTTCCGGGTTCAGATTTCACTCAAACGTGATGTTTTATTCCACATAATTTATGCTGGAATAACAACAGTGAAAAATAATATTACCAGGAATTCTGCTGTTACAATGAAGCAGGGCAGTAAGGGGCATCCCTGTCCACAGAAATCTGCTGTGAAACAGAAACTGTATATTTTAACTTTTTCCTTCATGAAATTCTGTCTCAAATAATTTGTGAAGGTATGGTAACCTCACTCTAATGAAAAAAAATATTCTCCAAATGAAACGGAAGACAGACTGTCCTTGAGCCAGAACTGCAGTGCTGAGGTGTTGGGATATGCCCTCAGGAACTGACCATGGCTGGCAATAGAGCATAACTCCATTTGACATGCAGGTTGAATCAATTTACACACAAGTTTGAATCTCATAACTCAGCACTGCACTGGATAGCAGAGTGCATATCTTTTTTGGTATAAGACTAATTTCCAAGTCTGTAGAAGCAAGGTGGCAGTGGAATTTTTGCAGATAATCTGATGAAGCCTTTAACAGCAAGTCCAGAGCACTGAATTAAGGAAGTTCTCAAGTCTAAACAAAACGAAGTTGAACACATATATTATAATGAACTATTGATTTCCTTTTCTTTTCTGCTCATAGAACAACCTCAGGAAGATTAGTCCTTAAACTGACCTAATTCATTCTAGATTTTTAAATATTTGTGTGTGCGTGTGTGTGTGTGTGTGTGTGTGTGTGTGTGTGTGTGTGTGAGTGCAAATGTGGAACTTTTAATTGGTAACAGCCAGCATTGGGTGTTCAATGTTTGGTAGTCTAGTTCTTAAGATTAACTGAGATAACAATAAGTCATGTAGCATGTTTTCCTTCACCTGGCTGGATAAGACTACAGCCTCTTTCAAACAAATCAGATGATTAAAGTCCATTTACTTAGCATACCAAATGTTTACAGACATTAAAGACAAAGAGATAGTTGGAGGAAACTACCATAATAGTATTATTCGAATATTTCTTCCCCATTCATCCAGCCTTTACTACAATGGCAAAAAAAGTAGAGAAAGTACTGCTGTTAAAACTTTATGAATGTAAGAAATATTCACTATACAAACACACCAAACTCAGTTCTGTCAGACTAAATAGCCACTACATAAAATCAGCATGAATATATGGATCACTGCAAAATTTCCAAACAAACACACAAGACATGACCAAAAAAAAGAGAGTTATCTGTAAGTCATTCTAGGCAAGGAATTAAGGGATGTCAGATCTATAGGGAGGCAGAAGCTGCTCTGAGGTCCAGACAAGGTTGAAGAAGCTGAGGATAGATCAGTTCCAGAGTTTACACTGCTGTAACTAGAAACAGAATCTGGCCCAGCACTCTGTGGAAGGATGCCAAGAAAATTCTTGGCATCTTGAGTTAAAGCTGTAGGTGGCTAACAGGAAAGTTAAGGTCAAATAAGGAGACCCTTAGCTGGCTGTGGTTCCATCAGATAAGACAGCCCACTGGGCAAACAGCAGTCAGACTTCAAGATTTAAAGGGCTACTCTTCACAGGAGTTCAAGACTCTGTCAACCAGAATGTTACATTTCTAGAATAACATGGGCTTCTCCAAATACTGACATTTAATCATTCTTTATTAATGTGCCAGGCTATTGAATTAAAAGCAGTGTTCCCATCATAAATTGAATTCTCTTTCATTCCCACTGTGCCAGGCACATATAATATATATCACATGGGTGAACCTTGAAAGGGGAGTGTTTATTTAAGTTATATCTTCCTCTTAGTTTGAGTTTGTTTGCAATCCGCAGTTGAGCAATGAGATTGAGTTGCTGAGAATGTGTTGGTGGGCTGGGCAAGGGCCACCTCAGAGGAAATAAATCAGTTGCACAGATAAATAAGTTCTTGTGAATCTTTTCCCCAAGTCTTCTACAATATATATTTTGTGTCCTCGTTTGTTCATTAAAAGAAGGGGGGGGGGAGGGGGGAATCCAGTTCAAATAACTAGCTGAAAATCTCACCCAAAACCCAAGAATTTGTTAACTTCACATATATCTGCAAGGCAAATTAAAAGCCTAGGCTTTCCCAGGGTCCTGTAAAGCTGTGTAAGAAACACAGACTTCATGGTTGAATTTGGTTCAAGTGGACAGTATGACATTGTTAATTTTCATAGCTATTTCATGAGTTAATTCTGCCCAAAAACATATATGGGGAAAAGATGACACGGTATCAAATTACTGTCCTACATAGTGTATTCTGGCTGGCAGTCATCAAGAGTTTGGAGAAGGAAATATACTATTATTATTTTCCCTTCACAGATGCCAGGACCCGGATTACTGGCTTCTATTCAGCTGCTTTTTTGTTACTCCCATTAAGCCTCTTGCCCAAGAATGCTTTGGATTACTACCAGCTTTGGGATGATAAGAGCTTAGTCTCTACTGAGTGATTTGCTTTCTCTATGTATTGAAATCACTGAAGACAGAGTCCTTGAGAGTATTCATCTCATGGCTGAGGATTTCTGTGCGTAAAGTAATTTGGACAGAGTCACCTACGCGCCACACATATAAAAATGTAACATTCATTGCCTGCATAAGGAGGCAGCTATACCACCTGATGTTTGATCCTTACTCTTCTATGAACATAACCTCATCCAGAAGCACTCTGAGGTCATATCCATAAAGTCCTATCCTGCACATCCATCTGTATGCCATGTCAGACTAAGAGGAAACTACTGATGCAGCTCATTGGCCTGGGGAAGGTGGCAAAGAAATTACACTTCTCTCTGAGGTGGATAAACCAGCAATCATTCCCAGGTCTTTGCCTGTTGCTTGTCATCTGTCTTCTCTTTCCACCCACTTCAGCAATGCCTGCCCCAGGTATTTAAGAATCCCAATAATCAAACACATCAAGTGTCACGCTCTATCCATAATTTTAGGCTACTAAATATAGGACTGCAAGCCCTTTAGGGTAATAATTGCTCTACTTGCTAACAAATTCTGCCTCCTATATGAACCAGTGAGGCAGCTATGCAGATCTGGATTAAAAAGCAGCTTGCATCTTCCCATCCTGGAGCATGGATATGGCTAGCACATGATAGTCAGCCCTGACACCGGAAACAGGCCCATTCTCTGTGGATAAAACATTCTTTGTATCACCACATATACTTTTTTTGCAACATAATGAAGAGATCATTTCAAGAAGTTATAATACTGTCACATGTTAATGCTTCCTCTTCACAGAAGACAAAGCACAGAGTCCAACTGCTGCACACTGCAATGAAGCACAGATCTTTATTTGCCAAGATCATAACAGTTTTATTATGAAGTTCTTTTTGAAAACTGTATTTTCTTATATAAGACTATGAAGGCAGTAAATGCTGCTACGATCTCTGACAAACGATTAATTTGGGGGAGAGGATTTGATGGATCTGCTGATTTTACAGTTTTATCAGTATTCACTCTGCCTGTCATGCCAGAAAGACTCTTTATTTAATGTCATTGTAGTTCAAAAGAATGCTTATCTACAGATGGAATATTTTTGTTAAAATTTAAACAGTCTGAAAGGGAAATGAAATATTCACTAAGCAGGATCACTAGAACAAGATCACATGTTAAAGAAAAATATGTGGGAAACGAAAAAAATCAGTGGTGACACATGAACATTTTATACAAAAATATGAATTAGAGATTATATACAGAGAAATCTATTATTTCAGGTTACATAATATTTAGATAGATTGTTTTATTTTTTCCCTGAACCATAAGATTGCACAAAGCAGATTTTTCAGTGTCAAATAATTTCTGTAAGTATTAACACTATTGAAAATATTTCTAAATGCAGGAGTAAAATATGATTTTTTTCTAAGTAAGAAACAATTTTTCACTGTCTTCTACTAATCTGTCAAGAGCTATAATCAGTTGAAAATATATTTGAAAATCTAGTAAAAAAATCCCCAAATTTAGGATTAAAAACTTTTTTATCAGCTTTGATCGTCAAAAAACCACAGTGAGCAATGCAATAGTCTTTGCTTTCCAATGGAAAGGAAGCTTCTCTATGATATTTGAAAAATATCTCCCTGTATCATAGAGTTTTTTTTCTAATCTACCTAGGCAAGTCAAGTTCCTCCAAGAAAGACTGGATCCTGAGCCTGAATGAACTCTGAAACATTCTCTTTTTAAAGATAAACATACACTCCATAAACTTTTCATTGTTCTAAACATCTGTTTGGACTTATAAAGAGCTTTTCAGCCAAGTCCTGCAATAGGGAGGTTGACTTAGTATGTGTATCTCTTTTTTACTTCTTGCAAGCAGCAAAACATTATTCGTGTAGTCAGTATGATGTATCATAACTAATCTTGTGCAGAAAAAAGTAAAAATCTAAACCAATAGCTTGTATAGCCTCCTGTTTCCCCATCTTAGATTGATACAGATATAGATGTAGATATAAAGGGGGTCCAGCCATGCTGGGTCTGAAAGCAGGTGGATCATCCCCTACATTTCTTTTGAATGAGATCCTTAGCCAATGAATTAGAGTCTTCATTGTTTTTCTGTCTCAGTGGGAATACAAAAAAATCAGGACAAATAGAACTGTAACAAATAGACCTAAGAAACTGGTCTTTTAGGAAAAAATGTAGGTACTTACAGTGAAGACCACTCAGCTATGTTGGAGGTCATATAACAGAAGACTGCTTTTGCCACTGACCCAGATCTGTTCACCCGTTAGACTTTGGACTGCTGGTTATCTACAGGCTACTTTTAAAGGTTCTGCAAATGGGGGTCAAGAAGCACAAGACTGCCATCAAACACTATTTGATTCCCTCTTCAGGAACTCTGCACTTTCAAAACAACCACGTTGCGTTACAGAGCATAAAAGCTCCTCCCTTTGCTTTCTACAGTTTGTAAGAAAGGTGCATAAATGAGCCCATCCTTCAAGAGTCTAACACAATATCTGGATTGCAGTTATATGTAATTAACAGCAGATCCCAAGTTACCAGATCATCAATCATCTACTTCAAAGCAATATAAGCTGGGCATTGCCCCAAAATGTATGTTCCAAGATTTGATACAACTTGTTCAAACTTCCCCTAGGCATTTCTAGGAAAATGCTCTAAAACAGCTCATCATAATCTGTGGATCATAATCTGAAAATGTCAACCTTTCTGCAAGGTTCAAGAGCACTGTTCAGACCCGTACTCAGAGCCACCAAGTCTTGATAGATTATCTATGAGTTGGATCATGAGACCAACGATGCCGAGATCTAAGGACTTTAGAAAGCCAGAAATCAGAGTTGTCCTTTTAAAGAAGATGAGACAAGGCAGAACAGGTAATGTGAATGAGAACGTGACAAAGGAAATTAAACACAAGGAAAACAAACTGCACATGTTTGACATTAAACAAGATAGCATAAAGTGAAAACCTTTTTTTGTTTGTTTAGTTAACAATAATTCATTGAATTATATGGTTTACAAGGACCTGATCAGATAACATGGCTTAACCATGGTTTTTATAACTGTGGGATAAAAAACAATGGGATAGTAGGAAACATATATTTGGTCCAACTTTTGTAAAGTTGACAGGCAGGACCATTGGTTACAGTATTTCCGTTCTGAACTTGAATTAGCTCAATTACTGATGGGGCTGCACATTATCTTTTTTCAAAGTTCATAATAACTGAGCCCATGAAAATGCTGAGCCTGTCTGTAAAGAAAAAATTGAAAACCATTTGAGGATCAAATGTGAGGCTTGTCACATTGCAGTCATGTGCTCCCAAGGAATGAACAAAAAGTTTAAATTTAACCTAGTTAAAGATGTTATTATTTCAGTGCTGGATATAGGATGGAGCAATGAAAAAACCTCTGAGAGAACATGTACAATTTATTCAACGCTGTGCCCCACCCTCGGATTAACTTTATAGCTTTCTATCATTGGCAATATCTCAGCCAGAAATTTCAGTCCTGAGAAACGTAAAATGGAACTTCAATTGTTGGAACAAAATATATTTCTAGCCCAGAGACCGCAAAGCAGAATAAGGCCAAGATACAGAACACTGAGTGCCAAACTAGTGTGCAGCTGAGTGCAGTTCCTTCATGATTTTTAAGTTCTGCTTTTCATCTGGCAATGGCTACTTCTGTCCCTCACATAAATAAAGAGATGCCCCCACTCAGGTGAAACCAATAGCAGCTCGAGGGATGACCTTCCTGGTTTATCCATCAAGACTCTGAAATGAATGTCAAGTGTAGGATTTAATGGAGTTTTTTGTGTAGCTGAACATAATTTCCAATTCTTTTGGTTGGTGTGTGAGGTTTCCTCACTGTGTCATACTGTAGAGAAAAGTTTATCAATTTTAAATTTAATCATTCCAGGCCATCTGTAAGGAGGGGCCGTCCTTAATACACTTTCAGATTGAAAACAATTTTTAAGAAGCAAATGAGTGTTTTGGGGGAGTCAAAGGGGGTGGTTTTTGCAAGGTCTTTTTTGTTGTTATTTTCTCTTTGTTATTTTGGGTTTTCATTTCTTTGTAATACACAACCATAGAGAACAAAAAATAAAAGCTGATTAGCTTAGGGGATTTACTACATAACCAGATACTCTGAGTAGGGGAGACAGAAATATGTTTTCTTTAGGGAATATGTTTTGGTTTTTTTGTGTATTTGAACCATTACTTAAAACAAACAGAAATTTCCTTGCGGAATTTTTCTGTCACTATATGAATTTCATCTAAATACAGAACTATCAAATATTCACCTCTTCAAAAAGTGAATCCTTCTGGAATTCTTAAATTCCACGTGAAAAAAGCCAAATGTCAGTGTGCTGACTACAATATACTGGCATACTTTTCTACTTTACAACTTTCTTTTTCAAGATCTCCAGGGAAATTATTTAAGAAGCTGAGTTTCATGTGCTCTGATACCACAACAACAGAAAATGTGTCACCTTTTTATCTTACTGATTGTCTCAGAGAGTGCTCACAATAGCATAACTGAAATATCCATTTTATTATATAAGGCAGAGTTCAGTGGACAACTTGTCACAAGATAGCAATTTTTCTTAAAAATATTTATTTCTTAAGTTATTCTCTCTAAAAGAGTTCACCATCTTCAAAACCACATGCAAACAGTTTTCAAACTAATTTTTTTCTTGCATCTGAAAATATTTACACTGAAATGTGACCTTTTTCCATTGGAAAAAGAAGTCACATGGTGCTGCATGAGTCACATACCTGAAGCCTGTGCCCTTTTCAACATGAGCCCTCAACCATCACAAATACAACTTTTGCTTTCTAAGCTTGTGATAGTTGCTTGACCTTTGCTAGATCCGTAACAATTCTTGCCAGTTATTTTTGGGTTTAGTTAACGTTCTAAAATGAATAAAAGGGTGGCACAAACACTGCCAAAGTGAACATATTTCATACCATGAAGGGATATTCACATAATTTTTCCTGAAAATATTTCCCTTAAATGACCTGATATGGAGTCTTTCTCTTTGCCTTGCACATTTGGCTGAGCACTCTTCATGTATTTGGATGGGTTCTCCTGCTTGGTACCATGCCTTTGACACACCACTGAATCTTTGGTTTGGGAAGAACATTTTTGTTCCCATGCACAGCCTCAATTCAAGCAGTGTTTGCTCTCCTACAGAGGGGTCACCCCTCTCCACACCTATGTGTGGCAGGTGCAGATGGCACAGGTATTTTGGCAGTCAGTCCCCAGGGCAGACTGGAGAAAAACATTTGCAGTGGGAAGCCTTCAGCTCTGTCTGCCTTTCTCACTGCAAAAACCTTGCAACTATGAGTTGTCCTCTTCAGAGTGCACTTCAGGGCTCATCATTGTCTGGGCTGTCTAGGATTGCCAAATATGTCCTAGAGGGTCTTCTGTGTGTGAGTAGGTGCTGGAAGCAGGTGCGGTGCACATTCTTTAATTTACCCTTAGCCAGCCTTCCATTTTTAATGCTGGTTTCGTTCTTTTCAATGAGAAGAGAAGAAATCAAATTCCTCATACTGTGAAAATATGTATTTATATTTCTGTTTCAGGAGAATTGAGTAAATAACACAGAAACGGGGCATTTTATGGTCTCTGATATGAAACCTGATGTTATATTTCTGCATAGTAGCACCTGAAAAACCTTAATCCATCATATTTTCCCCAATTTCCTCAATCTTTCACAACTTTTGTGATGGATTTCTAAATCCATAGGTACCTCTGCTTTTTTGTTTATGCTGTGCATGACAGACAAGCTATGCAGCTGGTATTAATACATACCTAATACTATTATTTTATTCATTAAATTAATATAATCACTAGAAAACTGAAAAATCACCTGGTACACTGCAGTTAACTCAGGGAATATAGCTACAATATCATTATAACCAAACAGCCTTGCATTTCTCAGCTATAAAGTTCACTACAGATCTCACATTAAACATTTCCTTGAAAGACAGCCAAGTGAAGATGTGTTTCATTCCTCTGGGATCCAGAAAGCTACCAGCTGTTTCCTACAAAGTGCTCTGCTGTGTCCAACGTTGAAGGTCCATATATTAAGTATCCTTTCTCCAAGAACTGCTGGCAGCAGATGTGTACAGAACAGAACAAGAACAGAGCCCACATTAAAGGGTTCTTCCTGTGTTGTAATCCCCTGTTTTCAGCTATCAGTGGGAGTGTCTGACACGAAGATTGCATCTAATGCCTGCATGAAATAGTCACAAATGGACTTAATCTTCACTAATCTATCCAGATCCTTTCCAGCTCTCTCTATGTTTTTGGCCTCCAAAATGTCCCATGAGGATTCTTAGAATTTAATATGCTTCATAAAGATTTCCTTTTGTTTCCTTTAAACCTGCTGCAGAAAAGCTTCACTGAGGCCCACTAGTTTTTCTGCCCCCAAAAACAATGACTGATCACTCCTTGGTCACATTTTTTACATAATTCATGATTTAACTGAACATACCCCTCCTTAACTCCGATGTTTATGTAAGTCTAATTTAATTTGCTTGTATATGCTTGTTTTCTACCCTTCAATAGAAAAAGATTGTTCTTCTGTTCTAGATAATTCCTTCACTTTGCTTTTTATCACAGGATGTAGCAGAAGAATTCAGTCCAAGTGAGGTGAAGAGAGCAATTTCAATGTCAGAATAACTCTTGCAAAATCTCCAATATTATCCATTCCAAAAATATGTCAAACTTTATTCCAGCACCTCACATCCGTTCCCTAGGAACTAAAAACCACACCCTTAAGGATAAGAATTTGGTGGAGAAAGATTAGCCTCTGCGTGGGATATCCAAGAAGGTCTGCATTATGCTAGGAGATGGAGAGAAGAATTTCTATGCCCAGGCTCTCTTCCTTTATTCCTGGAAAGTCCTAAATGTCCTGGAGGTAATTTTGTCTTCTGATTCAGGAGTAGAATTTTGAGCCTGAGTGGAACAGGAGAGCTTCATATGCGACTTACACAGTCGGAAATCAAATTATTAATCATAATGATAACTCACGTCTTGTGGTTTAAAAGATAAGCACAAGAAAAGCAGAATAACAAAAAATACAGCCAGGAAATATGTCAGAGATTTGCTTCTTAAAGTATATTTTCCACTGTGTGTCTGAATGGATGAAGGTTTGCACACCTGACTTGGCAAATTGTTTCAGCCTTTCACAGGGCAGAACAAAGCAACCCAGGTTTTTCTTCTACTGACTCAGCTAAATCACCTTCTCTTGATCCCTGCCTGATGCTCTTAGGTATGTTAAGGGCAATGATTCACCAACTCTGTTGGCCTTTTCAGCATTCCGGCATCTCATACTTTATTTGCTGGGATCACATGTGCCAATCTTTACATATTTTGATATCTTCAGCTGGGATCACATGTGCCAATCTTTACATATTTTGATATCTTCAAACCTCTTTCAAATGTGCTCCTTTAGACAACCACTCTAAGCCACTTACTTCTCTTGTTCAGAGATGCAGTTCCTCATCTCCAGGACACAAGAAATTGAAGTTAGCACATCAGGCCCACCACTTCCCACTTGAGTAACAGAGTATGGGCAGGCCAATATCATTAAGGCTCCTTGGGAGCTGGACTACAATGCAAAGTCATACTCAGAGCATTACTTTCTACTGCTTCTTCATTTATTTGGGGAATTCTGTTTTCTACATTTCCCCTTCACACTTAAAACTTAAATTAGGTTCATTAAAGTTTACCCGTAGGAGTGCTAGAACTGTTCTTAAATAAGTAAATGTCTTACATTATTTACTAAATTTATTTATTTAATAAATATAAAAATTATATTATTTACTATAATTATAGTAAATGTCATAATTATTTACTATATTTATTAGTATATATACTATATACTAATACAAGTATAGTATTAATTTACTATACTAAATTAAACTTGTAATTTACTATTACAAGTCTAGTTCTTGACTAGACACTGTCAAGAATTAAATTGAGAATATGGTTTTCTCATTGTTTGTATAACATATTCAAGTATTACACTGAAGGGAGTATCTGGAGTTCTATATTTTATTGAAGAGAGTCAGAAAAACATTAATTACTTTAATAAGGCTTATTAGTGTTACTCAGATAGAAGCTGAGGGGAGCAACATCAATACATGGTCATGGAGAAGCTAAAAATTTCTCAGCATCAACTATGTCTAAAATCATGGTCTTCATTATACCCTATTTTCTATCAACTCATTCCACCTATTGTGTTCCTTTCATTTTTACATCTGCCACCCCATCATTTCTAAGGGAAGAAAAACAAAACCCATTCTCCATAGTCAAAACTTAGTCAATAAAAGAATACTCAACTGTATACGTAAGAGAACAGTAAAGACATTTCCCACCACTACTATACTACCATTTGGGAAAGTTATAGCCAAGTTCTTGGCCTAGAGCATAGTTCACCTGGCCTTTTCTTCCCCTATGTACCACCCTGGTGTAGGCACATAAGTTACTGTTTGGAACCACTACAGGACAACAAGAGTTCAATAAAGGTTCTTGTAGCCAGAGAGCAGTTACCTGCTTTGCCATGAAGGTACTAGTTGTTTTATTACCACAGGATAGAAGCATCAGACAGAGATTTCTCATCAAAAGGACCACAAGTTCTGTGAAAGAAGTGAAATAGCTGCCCTAAGAAATGACATTTGAGAGGGTGAGTGAAATCTGCTTGGGTCCATGAAGATGGCAAGAGGCAGCTGAAGCTTAATGGAAAGGATATGTTGGACTTAACCAAACCCAGGCTTGATGTTTTTTGGCTGAGTACCCTGGTGTCCCTGCTTTGGGCCACTTGAAGAAGAGTGGTGTCAGAGTTAGAGACTCCAGGAAGCATGTGGGATGTGACCACAGCATCAACTAGCATTTTAAAGAAAGAGAGAAGTTGATGTTTAGGCTTGTGTATGAGAGGGTTTTGTGCTTTTGGCATTTTTTCCTCAAAGCAGAAAGAGGGAGGGGAAAAGTTTTGGCAGAAATTGTAGAGTAAGAGAAAAAAAGAGAATGGTTTGGTTCATGGTGACTCAGTGTGTGCGCTTCTGAATAACCTGGTATTTGCCTCTGATGGAGGAAAAGAAGTAGAACAGGTTATAAAATTCCTTTATTTAATATGGACCATTAATTTGCATGGGCAGTCTGTTGAATTTAACAAAAGATATGGCTGGCATCAGTAGAAGATGATATAGGAAGCTCTGGAAGACATACAAGAGGACAGTCCATAGAAATGGTGAGAGGAATAGGAAAGAATATCCAAAATAATAATAAAAAGTGATATTTGAGAAAGAATCATATGACATCAAAAATAAAGAATCACCAAGTTTGCAAAAAAAATCCTAAGGTCAGGGAAAAGGTCAATCTTAATTTGAGACTGGACTAGAAGTCACTGAAGTGGCTAAGACAATATTTTGTGTCACAGATCTGCTAAGTAATGTTTGTGAGTAAATAAGAGAGTTCTTTTATAAGCTCACTTAAGAGTTCACCCTGCTTAAAAAACAGAATCATAAAAGCCACAGGGAGATCCACGACATTTTTCCCTCTTTATCCTTACCTATTTACATAAGTAATGAAATAGGGGATCATGATTACCCCATTTCAGTATCACTAAACCAGGGAACTGGCACTGTTAGCATTCAAGTAGCAGGATGCACTACGTTTATACGCAAACATGTGTGAGGGAGGACATTATCTCAGAGGGAAAAGTTTACAAATATAGTCTGCTCACCACAGCTGAAAGAGTTTGGACTGAGATGAGAGTGAAAATAGTGAAAAACAATAGTCATAAGGAACTGTTACGCATCTCAAGGGCAGGATTAGAAGAAAGAACAGGAAGCGTTTATTTATGAAAAAAGGAGACTTGTAAAAAAAGCACACACATTGATCGTGGGGATTTCAATTATGCTGACATTTACTGGAACACAAGTGACAATCAAAAGCATGTTCTAAAAGCTCTCAAGACTGCTACCATATGGAGCTTTCTGCTAAGTCAACCAAAGGCATAGTCTAATCAAAGCTAAATTCCAGGCTCTGTCTGTGAGGTGGCACAAGAAACTGTCCAAGCCAGCACCAGATGAATGAACTCACTGGAGGAACTACAGGTGGGGGCCACAGAGCAAACCAGCTGAGTTTATTACCCATCAGCTTTAGCAGTGCCTTTATTTTCAGCAGTTTTCAGGGATTTGCTTTCCATTTGTGCCCACCATTGGCCTATTTCTCAGGATTGTAAAATGTGTGGAAAAAATAAAATGAGAGGAAGAGCAAGAAGACCACTTCAAATTATTTTCTGTTAACTATCTAGGCAGAAACTTCAAAATCCATCACGTCAACTAGAAGGATTATTAGTTTAAAAAGTGTCAATGAAATGATGGCTTCACTTATCCTTGCCGAATTCATCAAAGGAGCTGAATATCCTCTATTAAGAGCAGATATGAGATGACTTCTGAGAAAGAAAAAAAATGAAAAATAACTTGGTGAGCGGTGAGTGTTTCCAGAAAACACAGAAATGGTTGTCCAGAGTGGTAATGATTGATCTTCTTCCTGTAAGTATATTCTACCTAACTTGGTCCTGACAGATAATTCTACAGTTCTTATCAACAATCTTGATTGCTTTATTCAATGAGTGATTCTCACTTTAAGACCAAAGCAAACATAGAGCTAACTCCCCATATTTCATTGCAATGATGTTACTCACCCTTCTAAACACTCTACTAAGCAGGATCAAGCCAAAACTTTGGTTGGAGAAAAAAAAATAAAGAAAACTTTTCACATTTCAGCTTTATACCTACACAATTAGGAGGAGCAAAGAAAACACTTATTTTAGAGCCTCTAACTCTCAGTTTACAGCCAACTCTGTTCCATTTGTCTTTCTCAGTATTTTCCTTCCCTATATCAATTGTTGCACAGGACTAACTTATATAGGCAACTATATTTACATATTTTAAAATATTTATCAAGGGGAAAATGAGCTCCACCTTCAAAAAGCTTGATGGCAGCACCAAGGGCAGGACAGAGAGTAGGGGAATGTGGTTTGTTTTTATGTCAGTCCCAAAGGCAGAATTGGTGTTGAGGGAAGAGGACATGCTGCAGAGCACGAAAAAAAGCCAAGGTGATTAATTTCTCTCATGCAATCTCATTCTGGACAGAAAAGAAAAGGATAAGAGTGTAGGCAAGCATGTCCCTCCTCCCAAACAACTCTGACTACCTGGATGCTGAAAAGGGCAAGAGGTTAATTTTATCACTTAATAAAACTAAGCAAAATTTACTTTTATGCAAAGAAGGTCACTAAGAGGTTCAAGTAGGAAGTACTGAGTATAAATGATACTGAGGTCCTGTGCTAATGGCAATAATACAAATAATTTTACTTAAGCTGTGTATTTCATCTCATCAGAGTAACATCACTTGTTCTTTTCTAAACTTTGGAAGCAACTCTGCCAAAAATCTCATCTTTAAATACTTCTGGCTATAATTTGTTTTAGAAAGATGGGATGGACAAACAAATACATATATATATGTGTGTGTGTGTGTGTGTGTGTGTGTGTGTGTATATGTATATGTACGTGCATGACAAAATTTATGAATAAACATAACATAATGAGACCTGAAGGAATTCAGAAAAATACAGATCCATGTAGTAAGAAAATACTTCTAATCAAAGCTATTGTTCAAAGTAGGCAAGAGAATAAATTGCTCCTCTAGCTCAAGTTTGTAATAGAAAAATAAATAGTTATTGCAAAATAGATACAGAAATAAAGAGTGGTTGCGCATTTTTAAAGGGATGGTGGAGAACAATTGGACCCAAAGATGCACCTCAGCGTGAAAACTAGGCAGGTGCTTCAGGTCTCTTTATAATCAACAGAAATAACCCATTTACTAGACTGGAGCAGGGGTAAGCAAAGGTGAAACCCTCAAGACGTGTGCACCCATGCAAGTGCTTCAAATGGGGCTAGTTCCACAAAGATAAGGAGACATTGGCTAATTTTTTTTTCAAGACTAGGTGGGTCAGCTAGGGAGAATCTAATTCTCATTAAATGGCTGGACAAATGATTTCAGAGTAACTGATGATCCAGTGTAAGAAGTCTGGAACACAGTAAAAAATTCAGGAAGAATGGAAACTATAATTCTTTTCAAAAAGGTGTCGTGGCACCAGCCCCAGGCATGGTGGTGGAACAGATGACACAAGATTGTATTACCAATGAACATAAAAAAAAAAAAAAAAAAAAACAGCAGATTTGAAAGATAATCAGTACCAATCATTGTAATTTAATGGAAAAATTATCATGGTAAAAGCAAACCAGATTTCACTTTTTGAGTGAAAATGACGTGCTTGATTAATAAAGGCATCTGTACTTTTTTATGTTTAGACTTTTGGAAATATCAACCATTTGTCTTACTAAACAGAAGCATCTCATCAGGGATATAGATTAAGAAATAAGTTAAATATTCATTTTAAAAAATTCAACATTGATTAGAAAATGAAACATAGAGGCATTCTCAAGGATGTTTAACATTCAACATTATCAACAACTATTTGATACTACAAACTACATGCTGTTCATGAAATCTACTAATGGGATGACTGAGAAAGCATTGAACAACATCAAGGTTTAAATGGTCATCTAAAATGTTTGGATTTTGATCCAGAGAAACACATCTATATATCACAGAATCATTGAACTCCACTTGAAGGCATGTCTGGAGGTTATCTACTCCAGCTTTCTATCCAAAGCACAGCAATCTCTTGCATGACGTCAAGTAGCTGTAGTTTTGTCTGGCTTGTCCATCCCCTCCAAGGACAGAACCTGTTCCAGCGTTGCTCAATTCTCCAAAGGAAAGTCTCCTTCCTAATGCCATGACTACCAAACATCCCAAAATGCAGTCTTTGGCCTCTTTATACCTTCTGCCATCAATGAAATGAACTTGGCTCCAGCATTTTTGTAGCTGCCAGCAATTATCTCCAGGAAGTTCTTAGACCTCACCTTTTCTTCCTCCTGACAGGTTAAGGATTCCCAACTCCATCAACTTCTCCAGGTAGGTCCCATGCCTGATGGCCCATACCGTTTGGTGGCCTTCTGCTGATGTCAGCCAATCTCGGAACAGCTTTTTTGAACAGAAAACCCAAAACTGGAAGCAAACTTCCAGTACTGCTGCTGCTGAGCAGCGGAAAAAGATGACTTCTCTCCATCAATTGGCTTTACTTCTACTCATCACGGCCATGAGAGCACTGTGAATCACAGCTGTCCCTGCCCAGACTTAATTTTATTGTTATTATTTTGCCTCCAGTATGGAAATGTGCGCTTTTCATTGAAATTTGTAACCTTCCTGTTGACACTGTCCTTAGGATACTCTTGATCGAAGTTTTGCTACTCACTATTCAACTTTCCATATTTAATGCTCTGTTTAAACTTTCATGGTCCCTTTACATTTTCTAAGGAATTTTATCCTCCAGACTGTTGATAGAGTGATTCAATAGTGGAGGCTTGAAGCGGCGTTGCTGGCAAAAGAGGCTGAGGGAGACCCCTGTCTCCCCAGTGAGCCCAGCCAGAAGTCCAGCACACCGTCAGCAGGGGGGAGCTGGCTGGAAGTCTTCAACTCCCTGCCACCTCCTAAGGAAAACTGCCCAGATCTATGTCTGGTAACAGCCTCCTTGCTGATTGCGGGCGAGACGCGGCCACGACCGGTAGGAGTGAAGAGAGCGTACCAAAGCTGCGGTTTATTCCGGTTTTTAATGAAATGACAAAGGGACCAGCAGCAAAGGACACAGATCTGAGGCGTGCAACATATTATAAAGGGCAGGGGGGACAGGGGAGTGGTTAACAACTAAACCAATAACAGGGCAGGAGGGAATGGGGTGATACAGATTGACATAAGGTCAGAACCAATAATAATGGGTAAGGGGAGGGGCCCTGGTCCCTGAACCAATCACCCGACGTCCTGAGTAGAAGTTTCTGGAGGAAAAGGAAGGAATGCCGAGTGATGGACAGAGCACCAGGGAGGGATTTGCGAAAGGATACAAAAATAGCATTCGGGGTAGGGGAGGAGAGAAGGTGACAGACATTCAGGGAGGAGGGTGGAGTGAACCAGGACCAACTATTACAACAATAGGGGGAAACAGAACATACCAATAGAAACAGAACATGCCAACACAACACAGGCTTCTCTATTTATGCTGGATACACAGTATTTATCCACTCACTACTATGCATCAAGTCATCACTCACCTTAAAGAGCCCAATTGTACTGTCGCTAAGTTAACTTCTAAATGAGAATGCTGAGGGAGGTGGTATCAAAAGCTTTACTGAATTCGACTTTCAGCTATTGCTCATTGGTCACCCACATTGAAAATCATTCAATCATATGAGACAGCCGTGCTGGTAGAGCATGTTTTCCCATTGGTAAAATAGGTAGATAATTTCTGACTTTTCATCCTTTGTATACTTGGAAATTAATATCAGGAGGACACACACTGTTATATTTCTTTTTTTTTTTTCCAGTCATCACAATCCTCCCCTAGATGCATTTTTTTTTTAATAGGTAGCAGGAATCCACCTTGCAGTCAGCTATGCCACAGACCACAAAGAATAAAGCTGTAGTCAGAATTTTGAGAAAAAATAATAAAGCCTGATCTCTCTTGCTAAAGCTAGAAAGACAGCAGTGAGAAAGAAGGAAGAAAATATGACGTTTTCTAGATATGGGATATTTTTTAAAGTATGCTGGATTATTCTAGGGGTTTCTGACACCCCTGCTCTAATGGGGATTTTTGAATACTGCATAATGCAATAGAGAACAATAAAAATGACTGGGAAAGGGAGCAAATACCCCTCAGTCAGAGTTTTACTGTTTATTTTATTTCAAAGATGATATAGAAAGTTCTGTGCTCTGTAAAGACAGCGCCCATAGGCTTCAGACAGGGAGAGGTGGGGTGATTAGTTTCTGTAAATTTCTGTGAAAGGTGTAACAAGAGCTACTGAGTTATATTAATTCATGAAGTCCATGGCACTTGACTCAAGATATTAGTAACTGAGTTAAATATAAGGCTTCCACAGATCAGGGAGGATGACAGAATCACTCTTTTTGCTCTTTTTCTCCATGAATCTTGAGTTTTATGGAGGTATCAAAATTATTCTGAGAATGTTAAACATAATACAGACAGTAAATCTATATCAGAATATCAAGTAAATCTTCTGATACTTCTTTCAGAATATCTGACCTACAGAACAGAAAGCCAAATGAAATGTAAAAGAGAGGATCTCTTCCCCATAATAAAATAAAAGTTCAATTTTCACATGGTGAGGCACTAGCACTATGACCAAAACACTGAAGAGTTTAATGTAATACACAGCTTTAAAAAAAACCAAAAACTTATGCCTTCATGTCAATGTGCAGCTGGAGCTGTAGAAAAGGTGCTTTGTTGCATTAGGGAAGTAAAAATGATTTAGAAAATTCCTAACTTGTTTATGTAATGAGGGTTAGGACTGGATATCAATATATCCCAGTGGTCAAGGAGATACCCACCCACATCTAAGTACAGAAAGCTCTTAATATATTAATTAATCCCTGTTTGAAAAACAGATCTCATTCTGAGTTTTCAAAAAAACCCATAATAAGTTGTTTTGTTAGCAATAGATAACTAAGCGGGTTTCTGTGGAGCAGTAGCTCTCTGCTGCCTTAACATTTTGATAACACTTGAGATCTTTCCCAGGACAACAATTACTAATAACTAATTACTAGTAAAACAATCTTGGCAAATATAAATCCAAGTCAGAATAAAAATATATGGAGAAGTTTAACATTTCAGGTTTTTCCTGCTCTTTTCAAGTGACCTTGGATTTTCAAGGTGCTAATGAGACGTCAAAGGAGACTGATGCAAGCTCCCCAGAAACTCTCTGTGAAAGAAATACTGACAGAGTGGTAGATAGCCAAAAATACTTTTTCTTTATACCAGACTGTGCTCAGCTGGCCAGACAGCTTAGGTGGTTTCTCGGTAGCATGCCAAACAGGGGACAAAAAGTGGAGAGCATTGTTTGAATGTGATTCCTGGGGAGAGGGGTGGAAAGAGTAATATAAAAAGGGCAGGAGAAGCAGGAGCTGAAAACACTGAGGTTAAATCAAAACATGCAAAGCTGTACGAAACACAGTTTCTCCAACTTTGCTTTTCAAAGAACTCCTTGTTTTCTGAAGAGTGGCTGTGCCCACTGTCACCCCAATGCCAGGTTAGTTTTTGAATCCTAAGTCTCAAATGGCCCCGTTCTCGCTTGGCAGAGCTGCCAGACAGGGATAAAGGGGGAAGACTTGAACAGAAGGACAGACATGTCTCTGTCCCCTCACACACACAAAGAAATAGAGCAAGACTGTAGATAGAGAACAGTGGTCGGGGCCAGGTTGTGTCCTGTCAGTCAGTGGGGCTGTGGGAATGATGCAGGGTCAGTAAGACACCCATACATATAGAGCCTTTTAAAACCCTCAAGCTTCTTTTAGACCACGGATCTGATTTACATACGCAGCACAGTCCCTATTCAGAGAGTGTGAGTGAAACTTGAGCCAAACTGCTTTGTTTTCCTGCTTGCCTTGTGCAACTGAAATTTCCCTTGCAGTAAATTACCATAGATAAACAAGAAGTGTCTTAAAAATTAGCATCTGATTGCCCTCAAATTAAACCCTCGTTTTTACCCCAGAGAGCTCAGTCAAGGAACAAGAAAATACAATGACAGTTTTACTAGAATAGTTTACTAGAAAGATGACACAATTGATAATCCATTCCCTAATGTAAGAAGGATTGATAGAAAATTTTCTAATGGAATTCTGTGAAAAGAGTCAGTAAATGCAACCCTCAGTATTCATTTTCCTGGTGTATTATTTACCTAGCTTTAGCTAATATAACAACCACAAATCCAGGTGGGGAAAATCGGCGTTGCTTCGCAACAAAATATTCTTTTGCTTCTTGTGACTTAAACATGTAATAGATTAGAAACAAACAGAAAAACCCCTTTCAATACCATGGAGTGGTGCACAGACAGCACTGGTGTGGATGGCAGGCTTTCCAGCAGATTTAACACAGCCAGGACTGCACTAGAGCAAAGTTCGGGTAAGTGAAATGCGTCACTGGACCCATCAGCAAAACACAGACGTCCAGTGCCTAAAGGATCCCCTGTGACCCCCAGATGGCAGCTGACAATCAAGAAGTAACCCAGTCTCCTGTAGGTACCTCTCTCTTCCCTGCTATCCCTATGCAGATATCTCAGGTACCTGTGGCACCCAGTGCACAATGTCATACCCAGAGTGTAGGGATCCTCCCTGAATAACCATATTGGTAAAAGAAGTTCTGGATTGTGACTATGACACAAAACAGAGAATCATGTGATTTCCTTAATTAAATAAGGAAAGTATTTTATCAGCAAAATACTTCACACTCATTTTCTTAATATATTATTTGAATGAATTATCAAACATATTGCCAAATTGGATGGAAAATCCAAAATCAAATATTGTTTACAGAACAAATTAAAAAGGTGTTAAAAATTATGTTCTAATGTATCCAGACCAGAGAAGAGTGA
>JAYDZK010000169.1:79925578-79942392 GCA_034509185.1 Euphonia xanthogaster | reverse complement strand
TAAAAATTATGTTCTAATGTCTACAGACCAGAGAAGAGTGAACATAATCAAAAGGGGGGGGGGGGAAAAACAAAAAAAAAAAAGGTGGGAAGAAAATAAGCAAATGCGTCTAAATTATTAGTAACTTAGAGAAGTGGTGGCTGTAAACATCTTAAAAGCAGAATAAAGGTAGTCAGTCTTGACAGGAGGACTACAGCACCAAGAACCCAATGGGACAATGAACATCCTGAAGAAGACAGAAAGACATTCTTCCTTCATTAAAACTCACATGACTGAAGAAATTATCTAATTTTTCTATTTAGGATAAAATAAAGATCAGAATTTCCTGCCCTTGTCTTCTACTAACTCTCATTCTCCACTCTCCAAGAGTCTCTACATTCTATCTATGCAAAACTTTTGTGTATTTAAATGTGCTTGTGTTTTTTATATGTCATCTTTTGCCATGCAATATCTGGTTTCCAAATACCCCTTAATTTATATTTTCATTATAATAATTAAATACTTGTAATAACGGGCTGGAATTCCTCCTAGCTACAGGAAACAATCACTGTAAAACCATCACCCTTCTGTCACTGCTCACACCTTAACTCACATTTAAGAGAGCTTTGCCCTAAAGAAACCTCTGATTTCCTACAATCTCTTCTCTCTTCCCCCTGAAGTTCTTGCTCCCAGATAAAAAGTAGCCCCAGAGTCTGCTTAAACTGATATATTTTAGCTCAAACCCCAGTTTTTTGCATTCAGGAACTGGGCAGTGACCAGATCCTATGTATGAAATTTCCTTTTATGCCTTCTCTCTATACCTGAGAGCGCTCTAACCTGCCCCTGGATCCTGCACTCATGAAATTGGCTTTGGCATTTGCTCTGGTTGTACTTTTCAAGAAGTTGCAAAATAATTTCAAATATGTTTCTAAATAGATATTTGCACTTTTAGGCATCCATGATTTCAAATTTCAGGTAACATTATCAACAACACCACAGCTGAAGTGTTTCTATCCCCCAGATTTGAGACCAGAGCTCAGTAAGGGAATTGCTCCCATGCATCCTTCAAGGGCATTGTCATCTTGACAAGTCCTGACAAGTAGCCATAGCACCTTCATCATTCATCAGTCATTTCAGATACACTGCTATGGCAATAACAATTATGTGGGTTTGCTTTGTTTTGTTTTTGCCACTCAAATATTTTTTTCTTCCTAATTTATTCCCCTTTGCACACAGAGCCTTAGTCATTTCCCTCATACAGGCTTGAGTAAATCTCTGATAACACTGCAGCATGTCCCACCTATGCTACATTGAGTTGACGCTAAAATTATTTTCATAATGTTTAATATGTATAATATTTATAGAGAAATTTTTTATGAAGTTTATGATAAGATAGATAGACTACTGCATTACAAGTGTGGGTGATATATAAGATTTTTTTTAATGTCAGATACTTGCAGGCAACCTGAATAAGTATTACAGTAGGTTTGCATAGATCATTGAAAGATGTTATCTGTGAAAATATACAGAAAAAAATAAGCAAATTCGCTCAAAATACATGCACAGTTTATTAAATTTGCCCTTGGTTTTGAATCAGGTGTAGAAAAAGATTTTTACCTTATACAGCAGGAATCGCAAATCCTACGTAACAAATTTATCTTGCCCTTTCTTGCTTCAGCTCCTTTTTCTTCTTCTAGTTACCTGCTAATTCTTTCTGTAGTTTATCTTTTCTATCATCTGTTTGTTGAAAACATGGATTCAAATTAAACCAGGTAACAAGAAGAAATTGTTCTCCTTTCAGAGATACAAAAAGTGAGGGACAATTTTCTAAATTCTATCGGTTATGTATTAATTCAGAGTTCACAAAATTTCAGAGGAAACCTCATTATTTTTCGCACTTAACAGAGTCCCTTTGATTTAAGCACAGAAAAAACACAATAAAATTTCCCATAAGTTAGGATATGCAGCTTGAACAGATAGACTGGATTGGGACCCAAAACTTGCTCTTTTAGGCAAAATATTCCATATTTATGTATTTGTGAAGTTATTATTTAAAAATAAAAATAGTATTAAACTAGCGTGTACAGAATATTATCTGTATTTGCATAAGCCACTCTTCATTCTCTTTGCACAAAAGAAAAAACTTCTTTTGAGAGAATTTTTTGTTCTTTGTTGGCCTAATAATACATCTTTCTTTTGAGAAAGCCTTCTAAATATAAATATTCAACATGTATTGAAAATTTGCAGCTTGGTTTTACCAGTGTTGCTTAGTCTAGCTACCAGTACTTTCTGCTTTCTCCAAATTCTCAAGCAAAAGAAAGCACTGGCATCCTTTTAATTTCTTATTAAACAACTTTAGAGTCTCTTAAAACTGTGGGCTTGAGGTTTGCTTTGCAGTTTTAAATAGCTGAGGACATGCCTGCTGGCAAAATGCAATACCAGCATTCCTGTTGTCAGTGAATGCTCTTGTATAAAATACCCACTGACTTCACATGGATAAGGTTTGAAGCATCAGAACCTCCCCATTCTTCCAGAAGAGTTTAACATCATTAACCTACACAATTTTGTTAAAAATATGAGAAAATACACAGCATTTTGGAAAAAATTGAATGAAAAAAAAAGTTCTCTGAAGATATGTAATGGCAACAGTTGGCTGATTAAATGGACAAAATGTACTTTAAAAACATGTGTCGGGGCTTAAGAAAAATAAACCATCAATTAGCGTTGTCCAGTCTTCATACTTAAATCTTACTACTGCTTTAAAAATAGTCCTGTTAAACAGGATGCAGAGTTATTTAAATTGAAATACTACTAGTTCTGGGATCCAAGATGAGGAACAGACTCAAAACCAGTCTGGTTACTGCATATGCTCTGACCTAAAAACTATTTCTCTTTGTATTTTCAATACAAATCTTTGGTACCCAGTATAAAAGGACTCTCACTGACCATCAAAATCTCTGGATTTCAATTTCATAGAAAAGTATAAAGGGTACATTCTTTTTTTTTTATCTAGAGATTTATTGTTTTGTGGGGTATTTTTAAAACCGCTAGAGGGATATATTTTTGATTATTTTATTTACTATACCGTTATTATCTGGTCTTCCTTAACAGCCTACTTAAACTCTTCATGTTATTTTCAGTCTCTGATCTATGCATAAATTTAAAACATTTCATAGAAGAGTTTCTTAAAATCTTTCAAGAAGTTGTTCTTTCAGTACTATTTTCCACAATTAAAGGATTTTATCATCATATTAACAAAACTTTACAAATGTACCCATTATCTGCCTATGGGCAACTGGCCCACAGGAAAAGCATTAGAACAAATCATGGAGTGATTCCTAAGAAGGAATCAAGATGCTTCATGCCTGATCCAATTTGGACAACCACCACAAAAGCAGCAGTGTCAGCCAAAGGCAGGAATAAACAATCTGTAAATGATAGATTGCATAGCCACCTGAAGCAAAAATTGGGCCCCAGGTACCACAATAGGAGAGATTCAATTTCTCAAAGTTCCTTCTTATCTTTCGGCTCGTACGCAGGAACATGATGTGCAGCTGAGAACTTGGCATTGACCAAAGGAGAAAAGAGGATTTCCAGCTGGTTCCCTAAAATTCTTCCTTTCATCAAGAAGCACAGTGTGGTTAATGTCAGAAGAAGCATTCAAATGGATTAGCAGAGATCCAACTTCCTCTTGCAACAAATACATGAAGAGCATTTAGTGAACAGCAATACCTTGTTGCTTAGTAACATCTCTAGATACTAAATTTTGGGCATAATCCTGAAGGTAAAGGGAATGGGTTAAGAGCCATGACAATGAAGAAGCTTTGTAGGTGGGGAAAAATTGCATTGTCAAATGTTTACAGACATTACCACTGACCAATCAGTTAAAAATTTCCCAAAATTCAGAATGCAATTAAAATGGCATGTTTTCAGCTGCCCAAAGGTAAAAAAGCATTTTGAAGAATAACCATTATCTACATGGGAAACTTTGAAAAAAGACGAGGACTTTGTAACTCAAAATAAATGGTTGATTGTCTAAGCCTCAGTCGAACAAAATCTTTTTAATGGTAAGAGAGCTTCAGAAGAGGGATAGCCAGCCAAACTCTGCAAGTGGAGCAGGGATCAATACCCACTCCAATGTACATGCTGCAGCTGAATAACCATTAGAGTCTGAGTGCAGTACAGAGAGAGGAAATCAAAGAGGTAGAGAGGAAACATGCCAAGCAGGTCACCCACCACATACTTGAAATCCCTCTTAGGACTCAGTTATCACATTGTATTGAAAAGATTATGCTTGCTCATTACATCAGTGGAGAGACTGGGCTGTAAAGATGTCTATAAAATCTTTTCTTCTCATAACCACGGAAAAAGTCAAGACTGGGTGAGGGACTGGGAGATAAATGGTAGAAATAGCTAAGAGAGTTGGCTCACATCCTCCTGAACTCTTGCCATAAACAATGTCTGGGAATGGCCAGAGGCTCCTCCAGGAGAGGAGCAGTGCGTGTTCCAATGGCACAAAACTGCAATTTCCAGGACAAGCTCTGTGTGAATTACAACAAGGTCAAGCTGTCCAAACTCGCACTTTTCTGAAGATCCCAAGAGAACACAGTCAAAATGCCCACATCTAATTTCATCATTATTACTGTCTCAAATGCTCAGTGAACTTAGGAGAAAACTGACTTGGCAGATCTGACAGCTGCGCTCTGAATTAGCTGGGCAAGTGCACGGGTGGCAGAAAGATAACATCGTTTTTAAGCTTTACCACACCAAGGCAACCTTTGGTTGTGGAAAACCCTGGTTTTCTCCTTTGCTCAGCATAGGTCACTGCCTGTCCTGTCACCTTGCAGAATCAATCAGTAGCAACACCTAAGTGACACATGAATCTACTCTTAAACATAGAATTTGAAAATGGGAGGAATACAAGAACAGCTTAAACACTGTGTTCTCAAAATGTCCCCAGTAATCACAATTCAGATGATGGGAGAATTGTTTTTAAAAATATTCTGCATTCTCTGTGTTTAAAAAACATCAAATTGATAAAAATAAAGTCTTGTTCTCATTTTATGAAAATAAAGGATTTGTTTAAAACTCCAGATACTCACCAGGAGCACTGAGAATACTAATAGCATTTGAATTTTATAATGATGAATTAACAAGTAAACAGGAAACCATAATTTTTACAGTCTCATGGGGCAGCTAAAGAATGAGAGACTTCTGGCCCAACATACCTCTCTCATACATCTCTATGCATACTAAATAACTACACTTTACATAAACACATATATGTTTGAGCACACACATGCATGAAAAGAGTGAGAGAAAAAATTCCATATTAGCTTAAATAACAAATAAAATTAATTTTAATTGAATACAGTACTAGGGTAGCACAGTTAAAATTTCAAAATTTAAGAAGTTTCCACATGAATTTGCACAGAAAACCTTACAATTGTCTTCTCTCTGCTACATGCCAAGACAGTTTCATTCAAATATCATGCATTTATTACTCCCCCAGAGAGTCTCTGAACATTTAGTGCACAGGATGGACTGTTCTCAACAAAAAAAATAAAACACTTAATGAAAACAAATCAAAATATTTAAACATCTAAAAATATAATCTCATGGTTTATTTACATGGTGTTATCAAAAATCTGTTCTGAATGCAGAGTAAGTTTCATAATGTCTTAATTCCATGGAGTTCATCAGCATAGTATGTATTTTATGGTAAAAAGTTATTCGTTAAATAAGTTTTAAAAAAATAAAAACAAAGGAATTGAAAATTAGCAAGGTAGATGTATAGGTTACAACTCAAAACCAAGTCACAAAGTCACAAAAGACATTTTCTCTTTTTCAGCAGTCCTCTGTCCTTCAACATTATTGGCCACAAAGAAAGAAGGAATTCAGCAGGGAGCAGCTGCCTTTATGACACAGCCCAAATTCACCCTCCAAGCACTGGACACCCTTGGAAATAAATGGCAGAAACTACTAGCAACGCCTAGCACTCCTGCAGCTCAGAACTGTGTAACAGAGCACACAAGTGCATGTGTAACTCCTGTACAAGCAGCTGTATAATGGCACTATTCAGCATGAGGCTTTCATCCGTCGTGTTTCATCATTCCATGTTCCTCCTCCTGCCCCAGTGCCTCCTTCTTCCTTCACAATGCCACAGCCACCCTGCCATCTGCACAAGACACCTTCCCCAACAGTCTGATCTCCATCTTCTCTTTCCTGCTTGCACCCTTGGATCCAGAGTCCCGGGTCACAGCCCAGCGCCACTGCAGCTCCCGGCCACGCTGACAGCCAGGCCAATGTGTCCCATGCCACTCAGGAAGGGACAGGCTCAGAGCCTGGCTCTGCTGGCAGGACATTGGTGCTGGCAGGGGGTAGGAGCACATCATTGTCATGGGAAAAATGAACTGCAAGCTGTCCCACGTCTGACCATCTGCATAACCATGGGTGCATTTACAAAGGAACAGCCACAGGAACCACCTTCAGTACCACAAGCACTCTCTACTGTCCTTGCTCCCAAACAGGCAGGTAAAAAATGCACATATTTCTAGAAGAGAAAAGTAGACAAGATCCTTCAGGGTTTTTAAGTCTATCCATTTATTCTCCTTACCCACATTCCTTCCTCTCTTGCCCCTTCCTGCCCCTCCCCCCACAAGAACAAAGCTTTTTCTGTGGAAAGTTAAAAACAAATTAAACTTTGGAGAAACAATAAGTCATTGAAAACAGTATTTTATAATGGAAATTGCTAGGTAATTTCACCTAGAGCCATTTCTGTTTCAGCTGCCTGTAATAACTGCAATGAGCTGGAGTAGGCATTCAGACCCTGGAGTGGCAGGAGCAGTTAGGAAGGACTGAGTAGCTTTTGGGAAAGGCATAAATCAGGAAGTTCCAGCCGTGTGGTCTGTGGAGCATTTGCCTGTCATCCACAAAGAGCTGCTTGATTATGTGATGCTGAACCTCCTCATTTCCAACTGCTAAAGTGCACTAGAGGTTTCCTAATATTTGTCGCAACATATACCAGCCACCACAGAAAGACATATTAGTACGATGCTTTGGATGAAGGGAAAGCTGGAGTCCTCATCAGTGGAAGAGAAGCATGTCTGCAAGACAAGCCCTCTCAGAGGATACAATCTGTGCTATACACTGGTGGGGAGCCTTGCTGGACCATGAAATTCCCTGGTATTTGTAGAATATTTATAGAAGAGGAAACCTTTCCCCCGTCCTTCTGCCTCTCCCCAGCTTTACAGCCAGCTGTTTGCTGCATCAGTAGGGAAACAGCAGAGCCATTCCCTGTGATCCCTAGGCCTTACTTATTTCTGGGAGTCCTCCACATCAGTGTGTCATTAACATTATTATCTTACTGAATAGAAAACACAGTTCTGAACCAATGAAGAAGAGAATAATTTATATCCCAGCCGAAACCAGGACAACATGCATTGAGAAACCTCCTTCTATCTTTTTCAATTGCAATTTTTAAAAAAATTCCTTCAGGGTCTTGCTCAACTTTATCTGCAAAACTTCTCTAAGAAAAAGAATTGCTCTAAAAGAAGTTCCTCCTTCACTCTGCATATTCATTGCAGTTTCAATACAGGCACTTTATTGTAAACCTAGACAAGAGAGAAAGGGAAACAGAAAAGCAGAACTAGCTATGATCTCATCCACATCCATGCACTGAAGGGAACTGTACAGGGTAGAGCTGAGACAAGGGGGGCAGAAAAACAAAGAAGCAATAACTCCTCAGGCTATCTCAAACAGACAGTTATGCAAAACTCACCACAAATTTAGGACTTCCCAAACCAGGATGAAATTATTTGCTCTCGTTTACAGCATCGTCTGCCTTCGCAGGACACCCTGCAGTTTCTACACAAATACTGTTCATTTATGGACTGGTACTCTGAGTTACAGAGAGCTTCTCTGCATTCAGAAGATCGTTTTGTTTCCAAACATGAAGGAGGAGAAGGAGAACCTGTGATCTTCCTCTTTAAAACATATCTGCCAGGAATGGTCAGAAAAGGAAAACAGGAAGAGAAAACAGCCATCAGTGCAAAGCAGCTGAACGAATCCAACTACAGATATTTAGATACTTGACATTGCCCAAGTCAAAAAAATTCCAGGAATATCTATATACACACATACAGAGAAATTTAATATATAATATCTGTAGTAATACATGAGTATTTTCAAAACACATCCATATCTACATGTTTATGCACAAATTTCTATGGATACATGTACATAGTAAAAATTTAGTAACAATAGCAATTTTGGGTATCTTGTTTTTATCACATATCTTATATGGTATCAAAATATATGTAAAAATTAAACTTAAAATCAAGCTTTTGTACCTGAACCAATTCCAACATTGCCGTATTTATCAAGTATTGTTTTTGTAAATAATTACTAAACAGAATGTAAGTTAAGCAAATGTTTTTATCAATACACTAAAAAGGAACTTCCTATCAAGAGGATTAAAACATTTTTATACCAGAAAGACTTCTGCTTAAAAATTGTGAGCAAACAGTTTCTAATTTTTTAATTCAATAATTCCAGAATAATGTTTTCAATAGCCTGACAATAGATAAGAAATTTATTAACACATTTTAAACTGCAGAAAAAAACATAAAGAACACAAGCACGCAAAATATGGCAACATGAAAAAAACAAACAAACAGATGGTTAATCAGAAATCAAAGCCTTGACATTGATGTTTCAGAGACGTTACCCATTGAATGCAGAGTGAGGATTCCTCAAGCTGCAAGAAGTTTCTTATTTTCAGCTGAGAGCCCTCTTAAGTGGCAAATAGAAATAAAAAAACAAAGACATGCTATTTTGTTTTGTTTCAATAAAATCAGCATCTGCTTGCCAGCTACAAACCAGAAATCCTTCATTTACATGAGTTGCATAGGAGCAGGCTTGTTTTTCTTCTCTGCATGGCAGCAAAGAGGCAGAATCTGGAAGTCAGAGGCCTATGTCCGCAACTGAGGGTTTGGCTTTGTTTCCAAGTCTCTCTTCAAATCAAAGATAACTTAAAGCCAATTGCAGTCTTTATTGGATTGCTATAGGTTTAAATCTTTATATGTCACTATTTAATTACTGTTGTTATTATTTTTAACCAACTCTTTTTTATTTTTTCTGGTAGAAAACAGTGATTGAAAGATTTCCTCTGAAATATCTTTTGATGTCTCATGGTCTGGATTCGTCATCTCTCATTTCAGACACTTGCCTAAAGGACTAAGTACTCTACTTTTAGTCAGAGAATACTATCTTCCTTTGAGTAATTTTGAAATATCTTCTGTCAATTGCAGATAAAACTTTGTGTGACTATATATATAATTCCACTGTCCCATTTTGGGTGGGATGAAACTAAAAGCAAGATTCTATGGCAAGATTTCCAGCATTTTGTATTCCAAATAAATCCAAGTTCTAACTGAAGGATGAGAAGAATAATCATGACTCTTGGATTTTGGCATTTCTTTGTTTGGGTTTTTTTTAAGTTTTTTGCAGTATGCCTCAGCCATATATTTCTCTCAACATCTCAAAAGATTCAGGAATGTTCTCATGTATTTTCCTTCTAACCAGATCCAGGGATGATTGCTCTACCCACATACAGCAAAGGTTGCTCTACAATGTAGCCTGATGATACTTAACTAAATGTTTTATTTCAGTAAGACCACCTTCAATGCAAGTAAATAATTGCAACATTTCAAAAGCCTTGGCCCAGCAGCTTAGAGCAAACTACAGTGCCAAAAGTCATATTTTATTTCAGGTCAGTGTACCTGTCTTTCTGTGATGGATCCTCTAGACACTACAAGGCACAACTGAGAAAAGATTTGATTAAATTGTAAGCCATAATATATGTCCTTCAGAGTAGAAAAGGCTGATGGAACCCAGCTGGATTGGCATCCAAACCAAAGAGTTCACATCTGCTCCAATGGTGTGAATCTCCAAAGAAGGATAAAAAAGTCAATGCTCAATTATGAGATCTGAGTGAAAAAGGGTGTCTGCAAATAACACCAGAAGAACAAAAGAATCTGCAAGGAAATCAATTCATTCACTGGATCTCACAAAAACATTTCATAAAGAAATTGGGATTTATGCTAATTTTTGCTTAAAAGTATTTCTTAGTCTGACTGCAATCACTTTTTCAATCACTGCATGAACAAGTTTGCATTCACTCATCACGTCAAATATAATTCCTAGTCCCAAAGGCAAACCCAGGAGACACACACTGTGTATTCCTCTATATGTATTTCTCTGCAAGCCTGATCTGGCAGTCTCCAAGGCTACAGCTACTGGTTGTCCTTCTGCCCACTCCACAGGTCTGGACCATAGAACCATAAAGATTGGAAAAGACCTCTTAGATCACCAAGTACAATTGTCAACCCAGAACCACCACAGCCATGTTCACCACTCAACATGTCCTCAAGTGCCATATCCACAGGTGTTTTGAACACTTCCATGAATGGTGAGCCCACCATTTCTATGAGCAGTCTGTTCCAGTGCTTTAGAATTCTTTTGGTGAAGACATTCATTTAGATTCCCTAAAATCTAATCTAAGCCTCCTTTGGTGCAAGTTGAGGCCCTTTCATCTCATTCTGTCACTTGTTACCTGGAAGTAGAGGCTCACCTCCACCTTGAAACAACCTTCTTTCAGGCAGCTGTAGTGATAAAGTCTTCCCTGTGCCTTCTTTCCTCCAGCATAAACAACACAATCTCCTCAGCTGCTCCTCATAAGACTTCTGCTCCAAGAACAGATGGCTGTCCATATCTCTCATGGAAAGGTAGAAACAATGACTGTGGAAGGAGCTGGGGAAGGGATGTCACAAGAAGATGCAGATGCAAAAGCAGCGTGAGAGTGTGGGTGGGCAGCCCAGCCAGGGCTCCCCAACACACCAATACACTCTGGAGAGATGGAAGACCCCCAGATGGACTCTCATAGCACAAACTGAGCACTTAGGGCTGCTCTCTGGTGCCCTCACTGCCATGACCTTCTCACACATTTCTTTTTGGAGTCCTTGGGATCTTACAGAGATTTGGCAGTTATTCTTTTTTTTTTTTTTTCCCTGTCTCCTTGCAGCACCTCCTCCTAACATCCTGCCCTTGCTTCCTCCCTTAGGTCTAATTACACCCTCAGAGGGGTCTTCCCCCTCTTCTTATGAGCTTATTAGCATCCTCTTGGGATTTCCATTTTCTTCTCAACAAGACAGACTGTATGTAAAACAATCTATTAAGTGCTGTCACCAGACCAGCTGTTTCCAAGTTTCCTTCCTATGTTGTAAACTTGCAGCAAACAGAGTATCCCACATGCAATACATTTATGCTCTGTTCATCCCTACTTCAGAAGGGGACTTTTCTCAGACAAATATTCCTTTAAGATGATCCCATAAGTTAACAGTAACAATTAAAAAGCCAACCAAATTTTAAAAAGAAAAAAATCCTCTCAGGTTTCTTTCCACATTCTAGTTAAAAGAAATATTTATTTGGTGTGTGTGCCTATGTCCAATTTTGCAGCCATTGTATAGATATTTTGTATATAACCTCAGCTCTCTGCTTTGCATTTGCAACAGCATGTCCTGGGAGATGACTTACTCAATGGCTCTAGCCATGAGTTATACATGCCTGCCCAATTACCAGGATTAGGATTCTCTAGGGACATTGCAGAACCCACATCACAGGTTAGACATGTCTGTCTACAAGACTTAGGCACAACAATACACTGGCCTCAGTATGGCAGAATGATCTGCATCAAATCTTCTCAGCATTCTTTGCCTACTCTTTCCACTAACAGAATTTTTCATGCTTCTCCATACAGGGATATCCACATTCCATATAAAATCATCACTGCATACTCAAGTTTTCAAAAGGACCCATCAGTAGGTTTTGCAAGCAAATACAAAGCAAGATGGATGCTTGACATCCTCAGATTTATAGCTATACCATTTTTGCATAGAAGCAATGGCAGAAGTGGAAGGAGAAATTATTCCAACCTTATTTCCAGTACAGACCTCCTATAGAAAGCTTAATCAACTACAGCTAATTGAAAACACTAATCTACTCCTTTCAACTCACCTAACTGGCTAAAATAAAAAAGGCATGTGGTGTTCATGTTAATATTCATTAAAAAGGAAAGCTCTTAAATTTAAAAAAATGAAATATTAGAACAAATTACTGATACAAACAGCAGTGTTTGAAACCACCCATTTCCAGATCTCTTTCAGTAATTCTGTGGAAAGAAGTAGAAAACACGGACCTGGTTAGTCATTATGATTGTAAATCATTTCCAGTTGTTTGCTATTGTTAATGTCATGTCTAGAAGTTTAAAAAGGTTCAACCAGTGGCTGAAATTGGACTGAAACTTTAAAATAATTTTACTTTTCAAGTCAGAATATTAAGACTGGGTTTGCCATTCCCTGAGAGATACAGAGACTCTGAGAAGTGGTAATTGAAGAAATAAAACAAAACATAAAACCGTACCACTTTCTATGCGAGAAGACATAAGGGAGCTTCCTTTTTTTGGTCACTTCCCCTTCCCTCTTTCTCACCAACACACATGCACAGTATACATACACCCCCAGACAGCTCCTGAGCCTTTAATCCTCTGCTGAAAATCTTTCTTGCTGCTTTAATGAGCTGAATTCTCTTTGGAATGAAAGAGATTAAATAACAATTCCAGCACAACAGAACAGTCAAGCCTGAGGCAGAAATGAATGGCCAGTGCAGGATTATGGTAAATAAATAAACAAACAGGGATGCAGAAGCAGTGTCAAATCAAAACTTTAATCAAAATATAGTTCTTGCATGCCCCTGTTTCCAGCTGGCCATTAAATTAGTTGAGTCCTGCTTGGACTCAGAGATCTCTTAGAGACTGCCCTGCGAGGTCAGGGATAAAAGCCTGACAAAATAGGAAATTTCACAAGAAAAAGCCTGATCACAGAAGTCTTTGCTTTATTCACTCACAAAAGAGGACAACAGAAAAGGATCAAGGACCAAAGTATTTAGGGAACAGATTGAAATAGAAGAGTACTAAAATTGAATTAACACTATAGCTTATTTAAATTTTTAGTGTTTGGAAAACACTATATTGCCTAGCACTATACAACACAGAGGAATTAGGGAACAGTTAGTTCTGTTTAATCAGGATTACATTAACTTTTCATTTCTATGTTTTATAATTCTTTAGTTAATGGCTGGGACTATTTGTTTCTTTTGCAGTGCCATTAGGGAAGGTGCTGCAGCACTACAAATAACAATAATGAGATCATGACTCCCACTAATCTGATCAGGGCTATCAAATCTAGTTCCCCAGCACAGAATGTAACCATACATCAGAATTTAGACCATACCACAACTCCACCAAAAACAAACACCATCCACCCTATAATAAGCTTAAAGCCTTTCACATACAATATAAGAAACCTCAAGAAAAGCAAAGTCACAGAAAGGGGAAAGATTCCTACAACAGCAGGCAATTACTTTGGTGAAAATGTCTAGAGATCAAGAGGATGCCTAGAGCTGCATCATTACAGCTGCACCACTTAGGCTGATATTTTCAGACTGCTTCTACCAGAAAAGATGATGGACTGGCTGGGAGACCACCAGCAGAACCAGAGACCCCAGTAACTTCAAGCACCAAAAAAAGTGCTCAAAACCAGAACAAAACAAAACAAAACAAAATAAATCAAAACAACCCCAAGCAACAACTCTTGTCAGTTTGATAGAAAAATATTTTAGCCATTAGTTTAACACTGGGTATGTGAGAAAGACATATCACTGACTCATCTGAGACTGAAAATGAAGCAAACAAAGAAAATATCCAGAAGTCAACATAAGGAATAAGCAAAACAGAGCAGGAAGGATGCCTCTTGTAGATGGCTACTGGATAGCAAGTGTCAGTGTTTGTCAGCAAATCACAAGAGCTAATGCAAAATCAACATCCATGCCTCCCCTGAAGGCATGAATAAATCCAAACACCAAAGTCCTAAATGTGCAATGGAGTTGATTATGGAGAATTGCATTAAATGTTCAGAGAATTCCTTCCATGTTGAGAGCAACCACCTAATGCTACTGGTGCTATATGACTATTATTCATACTTTAAAGGCCATATAAATAGATTGGTATGGCCATATAAATGGTTTGATGGAGCAGAAATTCAATTAACCTTACACTTCAGTGATCCTCCCTCTGAATCTAAACTCCTGAGAAGTGAGAAACACTGCTTTAATCTGTAATTTGGGACAAAACAAAAAAAAAATTCAAGGAATTCCACTTACAATTTCCAGAAGTTTCATTTTGATTCAAACAAAAAAACAACAAAAAAAAAATCCCAAACAAACGAAAAACCCCGCAACCTTGAAGAACATATAAATATATGCAAGAATCCACACCTCACAATGTCCTTGGTCAAACCAAAAAAATAAAAATCAAGATACATATAATTTTATTTACAATAAACTCATAAGAGATGAACAGTATGATTTGAAACTTTTATTATTTGCAAGCAGTCTGCATCCAGATCCTTCAGATGCATCTGAAGACAGTATAAAATTTCTGGTATGTACCACCAAGAATGCTGCCCATGAAAATATACTTCTTCTTTATCAGTACTGATAATGAATCAGCCTAACAAGTGATGCAGTTTGGGAAGTCACAGTTAAAAAACAAAACAAAACCCCACAAAACAAAACCAATGTTAGCTGGCAAGTTTCTGGAGAGGAAAAAGAGAAAAAAAAAATATTCAGAAGGGTAAAACTCCTCTGATTCCAGAATGCAGGCTGCTAAACCTATGGAGGAAGACCAAAGAGTATAAACAAAGTGGGCAAAACAGCACATGACTCCATGTAAATGAAAAAGCCCTACGACAAATGTGCTTATGATGGACAGAATAAAAGTTGCATGAATGACACAAAGTCATATAATGGACCTACAGACATTGCAGTTACATTTAGGGAAAAGTTTTCTAATTAAAAGCACAGTGAAGTAATGGAATAGAATGTACAGTCTAGATGCTAAAAGGTTGCATCTATAAGTGTAAACATCTGTTAACTTATTTAAAAGCCAACTTAATTAAATTAGCACAAATCCCTCTGCGGCATTTCATTGAGTTAAACTAAAATCATAGATTCCTTGGACTGGAAGAGGTCTCAAGAGGTCTAGTCCATTCCCTGTCCACAGGCAGGATCAGCTCATCTCACATCATCCCTGACAGATGTTTATTTATCCTGTTTTTAGAAGACCACCAAGGATGGAGAGTTTATAACATCTTTAGACAATCCCTTTACTATGAGATTTTTGCTAATCTACCCAGCACAATATTACACAGCCATTCCAAACTAGGGGCATTCACAGTCAGACACCAAAGTGATAAAAAGCAATATATTAAGCCATGATGATTACTTTGAATCATGTGAACATATATCATCTCTTAACAAATTATTGTACATCAACTGACAGATGGTAATGAGTCAAGCACACACACCACCTATCATAAATGTGGAATGAAATAAAATGTGAAGTTAAGTTTTTTTCTTCTGTTTGCCAGAGGCTAAAACCATGCATGTGATAAATTACTCTTCCTCAATTGGCAGGCAGTTAAGTCAGGATAAATCTATATTTCCTCTATGTTCAAATGTTATTTACATAATTTAATTAAAATATTGTTGTTTGAGAAGAACATTATTCTAGTTAGAGTGTTACGCTTTCCTTTTCCTGCCTATTTACATGACTAAGTCTGGGGAATCTAACCAGGCTTTGATAAAGATACAGAAAAAATACATCCAACCAAAAATAGCAGATAACACTCCTTGACTTTTTCAAAAATACTTCTCACACTTTTGACACAGTCACCAGTCCCAGCAAATTAACATCTGTTCTTACCTCTGCATTTAGCAGAGAAAAAGATGCGCTAGAGAATCATGGAACCTTAGACTAGCCCAGGTTGAAAAGGACCTTGAAAGATTACTTCATCAACCTTCTGTGGAAAAGTGTGCCTAGATGAAATTATCTAGCACCTGCTCAACAGTACATTGAAAATCTCTGGCAAAGGGGGCTCTACCACATCTCTGGGGAGGTCGTTCCAGAGGCTGTTCTCACTGCAAAAAATTCCTGTTGTACATGAACACGAAAGCACTCTTCCCCCCAAGCATCTTTCTCTGGAGTCTAAATGTAGCTCACTTTTCAGCTGCATTAGTGCAGCACAACAGGAGTGCTGCTACCATGCGTTGTGTTGGCTGCAGAATAACATTAAAAGCATTTTAAATATTTGTTGTGTTGAGCAAAGGCTCTTGCCCCCTCTCACCTCTTCAGCTGACAGCTGTCCACACTCCTAATGCCTACACTTCCCTCTGCTCAACATTTTTGGATGAGAATATAAGCATACAAGACATTTTTCATTACATTGAAGTGTACTGCCAAAGACAACATCAGAGACAATCCTGGAAAGTGACATTGTCCTAGAAAGTCAATATTCCTTTGATTGATTTTAAGGTATCTCAAAAAGTCATTAATTCCGCTCCCTTAAACATGGACTTATGATTTCTTTTCCTTCTTCACACTATCAAAAAAAAAATTCTTACAAAATTATGATCAGTAATGATACTGATTTTACAGAAAGACACCTGCACACATATTACATTAGTTGGTGGTGAACTTCTGTAACTACAAGGAATCAGTAAAGAAAGTCTTATTTTCCTCCAGAAGACTAAGAGTTATAAAAATAATATTTTACAAATACTTTCACTTGTACAAGTCTTTTAACATTCCACTTTCACTGGGATATAAATTCTAAAAATTAGGATAATAAATCTACTGTGCAAAAGAACAGGGTGAAAAA
>JAYDZK010000169.1:79907052-79917554 GCA_034509185.1 Euphonia xanthogaster | reverse complement strand
AATAAGGAGGAGGAGAGGAGGAGGAGGAAGAAAACCTCTTATTTGTGTAAATTCATTAATTGGACTAAACTCATTCATTGTTCCACTAGATTTTGCCAATATCTTCAGGCCTTCTGCTAAAGAACAGTGGCAGACAGTATCTTGCCCTGCAGGTCTAGCACAACCATTACAAACAAGGGGTTAAACAGCCTGAGAGGTAAAAGAGCTGGGGACCATGGGGACTGCAGGGTGCACAAATTCAGCACATCTCTGCAAGAGCATCTGCCAGCAAGAACACTTCCAGGGGCACAACGGCAAGAAGAAAACTCCTTCAGATGCACTGGCAGCACTCCCTCACCACTGAGCTGAGCCCACGCTGGCACAGATCAACGCAGAGCAACTTCACTGTCTTGTGACAAATTATGTCAAGGCCTTTTATTTTGCTAATGAGTTCTGTATGTCTGTTTTAGTAACTTTAGCTGCTGTGCTGAAATGGCAATCTTGTTTCTCAATTACTGTTAATTTTTACTTGGAACATCTCTGCCAGCACTTTTTGATCCAGGTGGAAAGAGGCAACCACTCTAAAGGGTGACCTCAATCTATCAGGAAACCAGCTTATTTTTAGACTGCGATTGTTAGCTGTGCAAATGATATGGCAAGTTGAGCTTTCAGTTTCCCAAAGAATCAATCAGCAAATCATGCACTAGCAAAGCACCATGTTAAGACATTCCCTTGGCAACCAGATGACTACCAAACTAAAAGGCAAAGAAACAAACACATATACAGGAAAAAAATCTCTGGTGCATGCTCTCATCCAGCTTTAAAACAGAGAAATAATTCGAAAGTCTGGGCATTAAGAATAGTCACCTGTAGTAAGGAACAGCCCTGTGAAGTAAAATGCTTAGGTAATATAGCAGCGCTACACCAGCAGGCAGCACGAAGTCACTCCAATGAAGTCATTATGTAAGATATTCAGGGGCAAAATGCCACCTCCAGTACATCTCTAAACTCTGTAATAAAGAGCATGACTCCTATGCTTGAGTTATGGCTACTAAACCCAGCTTACTCAGAGGTCACACATGACCACAGTCCCCACTTCCTCCTGCTGCTGCCATGAGCCCTCAGTGAACTGCAAGGTGAACCACAGATAAAACGTGCTGCTTGTCATGTCTCAAGAGGAGAAAGCCTGGAACATAACGTTTAGCTGCATTAACTCTTCAAGAGTAATACAATTCCTTTCTTCACACCCTAATTTTTCCTGGGAAAACACGTAAGTGTTTAAACATGAGGGAACTCCCCATGTCAGCACACAGGGCTCAGAGTTGTGGATGACCTCTGATGGTTTCTTCTCCAGGCGCAAGGTACATGAGCTACCAAAGCACTACCCCTTGTCTCCTCAGACAGATGAGATTTATCCTTCAGGTCACTGTCTTGGAAAGTGTCAAAGAGAGAGGAGCAGGATACTGTAAAAGCCCAATTCTACATCAGTCTGTGATAAAGCTATGGTGCCAGTATAATTGTCCTCCTGGGCCGCTGAGATTTTTGTTCCATAAAGAGCAGAAATCACCTACAGAGAAAAAATAAATGGAAAGAAACACATATCATCAAGTCCCCTAGATCTTTGTATTTGCACACGTTTTCTTGCCCACTGATGGGCAAGGGTCCTCTCAGGATACCTGCTTCCTACCACAGGGGTGAAACACAGTGTCTGTTAGGACAACCAAGGAGCATTCTTCTTTCAAGGAAGGTAGCAGCAGTACCATTCCCAAATCACAGTGTACTGTCAGAGTAGCATAGCAAAAATTTCATCTTTGTTGCTTGTTTCCCCTACTTTTTGCACTTGTCAACTGGATGGGGAAATTAGTTTCCCACTTCAGCAAGCTATTCATTAGATAATTTCAATACAGGCTGGTGCAGCAGACAATGCAGGAGCTGTGCAACCAGCACCAGTGATTACAGCACCTGAGTCATGGGCTAAAATAAGTTTCAAGGAAGGAAGCCACAAAGGCTTTATGATAAATGCCCTACACAGACACATGTTTAAAAAAAAAAAAAAAAAAGTATCCTGTTCAGCTAAGTTGAACAGTGAGTTGGCACCAACCTGATCCTGAAGTAGTGGTATTTGTTCCACAACAGGATGGTGTCTCAAGGACAAATCTTTCCTGATGTCAGTGGAAAGAGAGACAAGTGCAGAAAATTTCTCTGCCTCTGCTTTCTCCTGTGCATTCTTAAGCATTCAAAAGCTGTTGAAAAAAAAAACTCCTCTGATTTTCATATCTGCACTACCTAAACTTAATTTTTTTTCTCCACACCTGATTTTTGGAATGACCTGACAACCATATGGGGCCACAGCACAGCCTAGGCTCACCCAGCTGCATAAACTCTGTTATTAAGAAAAATGGATGCTAAAGTCTCAAAGTGCAAAAATAAATTATGATAGCAAGCTACAACACAACCCAAAGTCTGAGAGGTATCCTTACTAACAGCATGAGTTAAGCTCCATAGGTATGTATAGTCTGCAGTTTTGTGGTCCATAGCTCATAGTTCTTCCTCCTGAGTTCTCCCTGTTGCTTTGAGCTTTATCCTACATGTGCTGAAGTCTACAATGAATAAAGGATATATCCCAGCTCTTGCTTTCACCATTGCCCTCATAAATTTTACTGTGTGGAACTACATGTCCTGCTAAAGCCCGTAACACCCTTTACAGAAGAAAATAAAGAAGAAATTATGCACTGGGACAGTAAAAATAATGGTGAATGATACAGCTTTCTTCCAACATCTATATTCACATAAAGCAAGGGAACATTTCTTCTTCTGACTGTGCTGTCATAGGGATTAAGACCCTATATGGAGGTTCTGGCTCTGTTACAGTCTATACCCTGAGAGCATTTTACCATCAGTGCAGACTCTCTGTTCACACCCCAGCTGAGTCTGAGTGCAAACTAATGCTCCTGTAGCACATACTACCAGGAGAGCATGCCCCCAGCTTGAGGGCAGATAGGCTAATCTGTCTGTGTTTGTGAAAATTCTTTTATTGAAAGGAAGTCGTCCCATTATTTAATTGTCTTGGTAAATGAATCCACTGTTCCCATCTTCCAATTTCACGCTATGAAGCAAGACTACTCCATTCATTGTCAGACAGAGAAAGCAATGACAAAAACTATATCAAATAGGAAAGTTTGGGTTCACAAAACATGTTAAAAAAAACCCCAAACAAACAACAACCCAACTATAGAACTGGGCAATAAAGAGTATTATGCTTGGTCACTCTGCTTCTCTGAAAGCTAATTCTTTGCTGGAACAACATGTGTAACTTGTTGGTAATTTAAATTTTTCTGAATTGTAATATTATTCTGACATTGGCAGATGTCAAGTCACGTTGTTAGGCTCTCATAGAAAGGACTAAAATCTAGTCATATTTGTCAAGCTGTATACAAAACAATCCCATTGCATGAAGTAATTCAGGTATGAATTGGAAAAGGCACAGAATTAACCTGTGCCGGAAAGCTTTTCTCAAAGAAGTTCACAAAGATATCACAGCTTTGCTGGATTTCCAACAGGCTACAGAGATATGTCCCTGCCACAGCAACAATTATTTCTGCTTTTTGGGAGTGTTACTTATAATAAAGGAGCATTATTCAGTTACACTTTTTTATTCCAATTCTTGCTTCCAAAATTTTCTTTCTTTTCCTCAGTAAAACCTGCATAGGCATGACTATGTTGGATTTCATCTTTAGAAGTGAAAGTGCATTGGTTGAAACTCCTGGAAATATTACAAGTCAGAGTAACATAAACGTTTGAAGAATGTATATTTTTCTAATTTCAACAAGACCCTTTTAAATAACAAAAAGACGTTCTCACCATAAATTGCCATATGCCATTTTTAAAGTGACTGTATGTTTTCCCTGACTGTGCCAGGATTTATGTAGGTAGCAGAAATACCACAAAGGCTTATTGTACCCTGGATAGCAGGACACTCAAGTAGTAATTAGTTTAATTTTTATTTAATTACACTAATTAGTTTAATTTTTCTTACCCGTAGATTCACTACTTGCATCACATCCCTAGGCTTCTGTTTTCATACTCCATACCTAAATGCTGCTACAGCTCAGTCAGAAGGTAAGTGATCTGTGCACATTGCTGACAAACCAGTGTGGATTCTAGGAAATACACAAGTCAGCTTGTATGTCCTGGCTCATGGATTATGCCTGCATGGCCTAGGGCACTTTTGCAGAATTTTTATTGTCTCAGCAAACAAAGTCAAAGATAAAACTGCAGTCTTCCTAAGGAATAAACAACAGCTTTGCTACCAGCGCCTTTCAAATCAGGGTTCCAGAAAAGCCTGTAAAGTCCTTGAACAAAACATCAGCCTCAGAGTGCACAAAAATTCATCCTGCTTGGTAAAAAAATTTCTTGAACAAAACAAAACACAAAATCCTCCTCCAACATAACCAAAGCTCTTGGTGTTAAATATACATGTCTATAACCTTTTTTTTTTTGTTCCCCCAGCCTCAGTAAGGCAAACTTTCAGTACTGACAAGTACAGAATTAGATTTGCCTGAAACAGCACCTGCGTGTTACTGGAAGCAATGAACACCAGAGGCATCACATAAAAGTTGTTGTCTTATACAGAAGGGATCTTCTCTGACCACTTTTGGAAAGCTGAACATGTCCCAAGGGGCAATATTCAGACAAGCTAAAAAAAACAGTGCTTATTGCAGTACGTAAAACATGCTCCCTTAGTCTGTGCAAAAGCACACTGGGTCTCTGTGCTGAAGGGTATTCTGTGTCTGAAGGATATTCACAGATGCTTTGGCATGGAGAGCAATACCTATACATCCAAGAGGAAAACTGCAGATATACCAACAACATCTGAGCTCCTAGGAGCCAAAATCAGGTCCATATAAATTTTCATACACCTGCAGCTTGGGTTATCCCAGTTGATACAAAACCATGACCAGGGGAGGTAGAGATGACAAACAAGTGGTAAGGGCCTTCACCCAGGCATGAAATGGAAACACTGGCTTCAAGTTCTGCCAGCCTGAAGAGACTCAGGGTCATAACACATGTTTTTCAACAGACCTTCCTAGGGCCAGCATATACTTTTGATGGCTGATCTGTTTTCTGATCCTTTTTATAAGCAATCAGCCAGAGCTTAGCCCTGGACTTGAGGGTCACTCCACCAGAAGGCTGCAATGTGGTAGGCTCTGCTTCATAGAGGTTACTGTGCCCACTGGAAAAGGCTAATGCCAAACTCTGCTTCCTTAAACTTTTGAGGTTTTTTTGCTTTGGTTTTACTTGTCTTATGGAAAATGCATATCTAATCCTAGAAACAAAACCTTTCAAAAGCTGTATGTCCTGGCTGAGCTGCCTAGCCAAGGGAGTTCAGGGGACTTCCAGAGAAGCAAAATCTTCTAGAGGCATGAGACACCTGCCTGTGAACGTCAGTCAACACAATTAGTGAGGATCAAGGAGCACTGCAATCCTGAGTGAATCTCCAGACCCAACTGTCACATTCCCCATCCATCTGCCTACAACACCTTAAATAGGAAGTCTGAACCTTCTCCAAAGACCTACATTGAGCACAGCCACTGTGGGGTTTACTCTGAGGTTTGGGGTTTTTTTTGTTTACCTGTACTGTTAATGTAACAGCTGCTGAGAAGAAATGTCTTTTCTCCCAGATCAAACTAGATTCAAACTGCAAAACTTTCCTTCTTGTAAAAGAAAAGATGTCTCACCAGATACAAGCTTTGTCAAATGAAAATGCATTGAACTGCAGCCCCTGCTGCCATCTACAGAGTGAGGGTCTAGACATGCAGCCAGCAGGAACGACAGTTCAAGAAAGTATCATCACATGGTGGCATTCACTGTTACATCCCAGCCTTAATGGGGTGTCGTACAAACACAAGGACACGACTCCTTGTTTGCAGTGCGAAGCCACCAGAAACCACAAGGTGTTTAACCTCTGAAAAAACAAGCCCCACTGTAGGTATCAAAATCTGAAACTGGCTTCACCTAATCAGACATTTGGCATTACTGGAATCCAGCAGAGGCCAAGTATATCATTGTTTCCAGAGTAATTCTCTAGGAAGGATATGCTCCTAATTTTCTCATTTCCAACAGCACAGATAATAGTTGCTGGTACCAGCAGAATCCATAAATTTGCTCCACAGCCTGTTTCACCCTTTATTAATATTGACACTTTCTGGCAAAACTCCTTTCCAAGGATTTAAGACTTCAAATCTGGTGAATTTATAAGTGAAGAGATGAAGAAATCCATGGATAAAAACAAATCCCCTAAAATCTTGCCAAATGTACTATGGGATTCCCTAAATGCTTACTTGACAAAAAGAGATTAATTTAAATTTTCCTCACTAAGATTAAAAAGAAATAATAACACTGGAAGATATTTAAAAAACAGTCGAAAAATAAATTAAAAAGATCTCTTTGAGGTTAGCATTACCAATGAAAATCCTAGCATGCTAATCAATTTGATATTTAAATTACATAAGGTCAATCGTCTCACAGCAACCTTCTTGACAAAATAACTGTTCTATAGACTGGTGTGGAAATAGGAACTAATAAGTAACTGCATGTTCAGATTTCAAGAAATGGTTAGGCCTAGTAATAAAAGAATGAAATAACAGATGAGTCTAAGTCATTAAAAAATAGTCTTCAAATATAGTATCAGAATCCATTTCATGTACATGTTTCATTGTTTTGTATACCAGCTTCTGTTGACATATATAATACTTTAAACATACAATGTTTAGAATGTTAAGTACAATTCATTAACAAGAAGTAAACTGATTACAGAGATCCCCACCTATCAGACCCTCTAAGTTAACCTCAGTAGAATTTCCCTAAGATTTTAATAAGGTTTGAAGCTCTGTAATAGTAAAGACTGACAGTCCTTTTGTGACTTCATTCTGCTTGAAAGCAGAAAGAGTTTTACTAAATTACTCTGAGTAGGCCTTTAATTACATTTTGATGAAAGGCCAGTTACAAGAGCATAAGAAATGGTATGTATTACCTGTCTGCCTTAACTCAAAGACCCTCTTTGTAGCGAGAGCTGCATAGAGAACTCAAATTTACAGCGCATTTTGAGATGCTGATCTACACATTTGTGCAGACATGCAGAGACTAAAATAAGCTCTAGGCAAGAATACTGGGGGGGTGGTGGGGAAGAAAAATATGATCAAGTATCTTCACAGATTTCTAAGGCTGAGTCCTTCTTGGCAGAAGTGCCCACTTATTCTAACTTGAACAAACACTGTCCTTTTACTATGATGTGCTTCAGAATAAACATTTCTGTGAAAAGTTCCAACATCAAGTCACACAGGTGGCGGACACTGACATCTGCTCACATCTGGCACTGCCAGAGGTAAATTACTTACTTCCAGTACCGAAGTTTGGCTTTTGCATAACATTTCAGGGGAGGTTGGGAAGTGTAGGGGGATACAGTATGGGTAAATGAAGGTAGTCTAGAAAGTAATCTTCTCCCCCAATGAGTTGCAGCTGGACCAATTATTAAGGTTTAGAAGCAGGCCTGATCTTAACAGGCCACACCTGTAGCCAATAAGAGCAAGTGGTATAAAAGAATAGATTGAGGGGCTCTGAAGAGAGGAATGAGAGGAGCAAGAGGAGTTGGGTGACTGCTGCAAGGACCAGGATCAGTCAGCGCTCAGAGGAGTGCCGGCAAGAAACATCGAGGAGGTATGAAGCTCTGGCGATATGAAATGCTTGTGCTATAATGATGACAGAACTCATGTTGTCTAAGACAACAGGGAAGGATAGGACTTGGAGAAGAACTCCTGGTTTCACCCCACAGCAGGTCAAATTGGGCAGGAACCCAGTTTCTCTCCAAATTGTAATTAATTTTTCACTGCCTGTATCTGTCCCCGTTTTAATATCAAACCTTTCACATCTTAATATTACATGGTTTACATCTATTGGTCAGAAAAAAACACACAAGTCTTATCAACCCTCCTCTTCTTCTCCCTCCTTCTCCCATCATCCCAGCTGTAATCAGTCCTGTAATTGATCCTGACAGTAATTGACTGAGACAAATTTTTAGAGCTTTCTACCCCATACTAAAACCTGCCCTAGATCACATCCATGGCATATGGCCACAGCTTTGACTGTCTGCAATGTCATTGTCCATGAACATTACAGTCACACTGACAGTGTTTCAACAGGCCACAGTGTCCCAGCACTAAGAGTCATACAGATGTATAGATTTATCCACCTCCAAATCAGTCTGTCCCCAAAGGTTTGCACCTTGCACTTGCTGTATTGCTTCCAAAAATAAGCACAAAATCAACATTACAGTTTTAGCTGGCCAAAATTGTCAGGAAAAAAAAACAAACATCTTTATTTGGGCAGTCAGTGCATGATGGACAAGTGTGACAGCCAGCAGCACCAGCAGGAATGCAGCTGCAGGTTCGTAAGCCACATTCAGCGTGCCTGCCATAGCTTCAAAGTTGCAATGAGCAGCTCACATCTCCATGCCAATGCTTGACTTTCTCAACAGTCATAAAGATGTTGGAATCTCACTTCACAGAATCATACAGTCATTACTTGGGCAAGACCTCTTGACCTAAGATCAAGCCCAACCATTAACCCAGCACTGCCAAGTCCTCCACTAAAACACATCCCCAAGTGCCACACCTATGTGGTTTTTAAATACCTGCAGGGATGGTGACTCCTCCACTTCCCCGGGCAGTCTATTCCAATGCTTCAAAACCCTTTCCAGTGGAGGGATTTTTCCTAATATACAATCTAAATCTTCCCTGGTGCAACCTGAGACCATTTCCTCTTGTTCTATCTCTTGCTGCCTGGGAGAAGAAACAAACCTCCACCTGGCTACACCCTCCTTTCAGGGAGTTGTACAGGGTGGAAAATTCCCTCCAGGCCTCCTTTACTCCAGGTCAAACAGCCACAGTTCCGTCAGACACTCCTCCTAAGACTTGTGCTCCAGAGCCCTCAACAATTATGCTGCTCTTCTCTGGACAGGCTCCAACACCTCCTTCCTGTCTTGTGGTGTGGCACCTGGAGCTGGACACAGCACTCATGGGCACATCCTCTGCGCTGGTGAATTTACAGGGACAATCCCTTTCCTGGTTCTTCTGGCCATACTGTTTCTGCTGCAAGCCAGGATGTCTTTGGCTTTCTTGGACACCTGCTCACAGCGCTGTATCAGAAGGTCTAATTTGTACCTATTACACGGTATCTGGATATGATCCCAGCCAGCAAAACAAGAAAGCATTACGAAACACCCAGAGATATTCTTTCAAGTTTTCCCTGCAGTTTCCTTAGGGAAGAGGGAGGAGGCTGGGGGGAGAAAGTTGCTGTGCAAATGAACAAAAGGCAAGTGAATCAATTTGCCCCTGAGGGAAAACACTCCACTCCAGTGAGCAGTAGACACAGCCCATGGCAAGAGGTGCTGCTACAGTACAACCCACTGACCCACAACGAAGGCTGTGAACAGCAAGAGCTTGGCAGGGCCAGCCTGTTCATTGAAAATGCTTTCTTCCAAGTCAGAGTTCCTTGCATTTTAACAAGGAATAAAATAGGAAAGTCATAACACTTATTATTTATAATACTACTAAAAAAAGAGGCTTGTTCATATGCTTTCAGAAACAGATATAATGTTTAATGCTATCTAACCCATGTATGAAATTTACAAGTCCAGATTTTCCTCTTATCTTTTTTCTGTGGCTCAACTTTTACTTGCCTTATGTTTAAAATTCTGTTTGGGTTATTTTTGCAAAGGCACTCAATCTATCCATGGAGGATGGAGGAAGGCAGCAGATGTTAGCTGTAGGATCCCTGTGTGACCTTGCCTCTTGTGAAAGACATGGATAGACAACAAAGTGACCTCTGTGAAAGCTATATCATAGAATATCCTGATTTGAAACGGACTGAGAAAGATCAACAAAGTCCAGGTCCTGGCCCTGCACAGGACAGCCCCAAGAATCACACCATGTGCCTAGATATTAGACAGGGAGATAGTGCAGAAAATATCAAGGGAGATAACCTATGTATTTAGTCCTCTCTTCCAGGACCTACTGCAAAATCATCTATGGCTTGGACATAGTCTTTCCGCTCATTTTCCACCAAGCTCTCACAGTGACACTATTCAGATGAAGATTCCCAGGGGATTTACATAACAAATTTTAAGACATCCAAGTGCCCATTAAGGCAGGGAATAAAAAGACAGCCTGGCAATTAGGGCGATTAATTAAAGGATACATGTTTATGCTTAATAACGACTTTAAAATGCGATGATTCAATCTGATTTAAATTGCTTCTTGGTGAACTTGAAACCTTTCACTCCACCCTCTCCCTCTTGATCCTGCTTTTACTGAAGTGACTTGGATCTCTGCCATAACATATATGAAATGCAAGCAGTGGTGTAGAAAAAGCAGTACAGAAATCTCATGTGATGGAAGAAGTTGGCACCCTTTTCAAGCAGAAAAAGAATAATCACCAGCTTGGCATTTGAGTTTCTATAAGTTGTT
>JAYDZK010000169.1:79873152-79906952 GCA_034509185.1 Euphonia xanthogaster | reverse complement strand
TGTTACCCCCCCCCCTCCCCCCCCCCCCCCCCCTATTCTCCAATCTTGGAGCAAATACAAAAAAGCAAAAATAATCTTGATTTAAATAGTACTGCTTATAGAATCCTAGCTTTTGCTGTAAGGAGTGTCACAGATCTGGAATAATAGACCTGTCAAACTTAGGAAAGAAGTTCACTGGCAGTGAAAACTAATATAGCCTCTATCCATACTTGGTCTGCTGCCTCTTGGCCAGTGCTGTATTAGTAATCACTCATTTACAAATACTGTCAGAATTTTCATTTAAGGTTAAAGAAATCAACTAAAAAAGCACTAAAAGATCTCAGAAGTGTATTATGCAGGTTCAGCTTCTATATCTAATTATAAATTTTTTTAAGACACTCCTCCCCTTCCCTACTTTTTTTGTAATAGCTTCCTTTAGGATTCAATATGGAAGTCAGGAAAGGGAAAGTCAATTGCATCAAGCTAAGTTCTTACTCCCACACTAGATATTCATTTTTTCTTCTCTGCATTTGACTGCCAAAAGCATCAGCTCAAGAAATATCAAGAAATTAAAATGCACAGAGATGAGAAAAGCTTTTCCCAGAGGAGAAAAAAATATTATATGTAAAAAAGTATCTCCATACACAAAGTAAATGAGAATTTCTCAGCTTTCTCACCAGTTCATACATACCAATCTAGTGAAAAAAAGAATTTACTCCATATGCAGAAGTATCTAACCACTAGAGATTTAACGTGAGATAAAAAGGCAACAAAATAATAAATACTACTGTGTAGTTGCTGCATTGAAATTATTTTGATGTAAAATTGAAGTAAAAGTATCTTTTAACACCTACTGTCTCTGAGCACAGAGACTTGGTTTGAAAGAATCTACTTACAAAACAATTTTAAATGTTGTTTTTAAGAGAATAAGACTGACTCAGTCTTCCCTGTCTCACAAAGTCCTCACCACACCTCACTTGCTTGGCAAATATAAATAAATAATGTTATTTTTGAAAGACTGAAGAAAGCTTGAGGAAGGAACTGTGTGGTTTGATAACTAAACCAAAGCACAAAATTTCAATATCTAAACAGCACTAGGTCACACACAGAGGAAAGAGTAGTGAAAATCTTCAACTTGTGAAACCAGCACACATTTTCAAGAAACCCAGGCAGCAGGAAAACACACATATGAGTGAAATTTATGTGCTTAGAACATACCTGGGGCAGAAAAGGTGTCAAAGGAAATATTATGGAACAGCATTCACTATTGAGTATTAATAATCTCACTTTATCTAGAATAAGCCCAGCTTCACATGATGCCAGCTGCATGAAAACCTTGAAGCAATAGCCAGCTGGATCACTGCACAACTTCCAGGTATCTAAAACTTATCTCTGCCTCAAAATAATCATGAAGCTGAAATTTAACATCTGATCATTCTTTTAGACTCCGATGTCCCAGCAGGCTCATTTCCTCTCAGCTTTTCAGCCATCCCATTAGGTTACATCTTGACATACCCCTCAGCCAAGACAGAGAATTACTAATTGTTCCAACCTCCTGGATTAGACATGCCCATATACCAGCTCACATGGGAACTGAACTGCATGCCCTGAATTCTTTACTGGGACAAATCCTCCAAAAGCCTAATATTCTCCTGTTTACAAAAGCATCTCTAGATTGCACAATATTGTTTTGCAACCTGCGCCCCACAGATTTCATCTGATACTGTTACTGACCTCTCTTGGGAGACGAGACAGAAACTTTACAAACGTGCTGGTCTTTATCTTTCTAGCACCCCTGAAATATCAAAACTTCTGGAAGCAGCACCACCTGTGATAAACAGAAAACCTGTGTCCCAGCACAGCAGTCTGAGAAGGGGAAGCACATAAAAGAAGAGGGGGGAGGGGAAAAAAAAAGGAAAAAAAACAAGAAAAAAGCAACAACTAAAGTCATTGATCTAACACACTGAATACACTGGAGAATTGAACTGGACTTTATGAATGCTCCTCACCCTCATAGGCTATGAAGCTGAGAAGCAAAAGCCTCCATGTAGACATCTTTCTGCTGGCATCTACAATAAAACCAGTCTTGACTTTTATTGTCATGCTATGAAATACAGATCCATAATATTTGAGAATTCATTTTTCAGCACACTATCTAATAATCCAAATGGCAGAAGTTAGCACTGAGAATTAGGAAAAAGTTTGAGCTCTGCAACTGGAAACTGGGTAAAATAATACATCCTCAGCACAGATGTTATTATTACTTAGCAATTAATGGATAGGACACAAAAATTTTGGGCACAGTTTACTTAACGCAATCCATTTTTTCTTCTAAGTACCTCAGTCCAGCTCTTTCATCCACTTAGGCACAAAACAACCTTGCAGATGACATGAACAGCCAGAAAAATATTTTCCAGACATAAAACTAATGGCACTGGTTGAGTTTTGGTGTAACAGGTAGAGCCGAGACAGAGAGTGCCAGTGCCTCAGAGCAACTTCCGTTCTAAATTAATCCCCAGGAGCTCCTAAATTGCTTGATATTTCAAGAGAGCTATAAGAGTAATTCATTCTTTCCAAGTGCTGCTGACTCCAAGGCTGTAGCTGCTCTCAGCAGGATGGCATTTATTTTTCATCAAACAGGAACTGCATTTTCAGTTATAGTTTTACCTACCACTGGAGCACTTAGAGTCTGATCCTGTGAAGTGGTGATGGATTTCTGCAAGGTGAGAGACTAACCCTGAGGAAACCAAGGAGGATCTCTATTAGGGCTTGAAGTTTTACTTGTGTTCGTGCATGGCTTTTACCAGCCAGATTGTCCATTTTGATGGCTGTACTGCATAAACCTCTTTGCATCGCTAGCAGGGATTCTCATTGAGCCCCAGATCCTGCAGCCAAAGTCTCATCAGGAATTTATTCTAGCAACCAAAAGCCATCCTTATTATTTCATAGACAATCTGGATCAGCAAATATATATACTCTTCATTAGAGAAATTTAAGAACACTGACTGGAAAAGAAGACAGATTTTTTTCCCCATTCCTTAGCTTCTTGCCCACCAGAGGTATTCTTTTCACCATATTGGTAGTTTTCCAATCACTGATCTGTTCAATACATTTAGAAAAGTTATTTTTCTTTTTTTTTTTCTTGAAGCAGTCACTTCAGCAGAATTTCAATTGCTTACAGAATTATTTTCTTCATGTGATTATTTCTTATCTCTCACTGCCTTCCTCAAGTTGTTCAGCTGAAAAGACAGGTTATATTTTTCCATAGCCTGCAAGAGCACACATCTCAAACCTACAGACTCTGTAGGTTTCTGCATCAACCTTGAGCTGCTGTCCCCCACACATCTGAAAAAAAACCTCTACCTTCACTCCATATCTACACAAACCTTTACTGGTAGCTCCCTTAAACTCTCTCACATCTTCCCTTTTCTTAGACTATTTATACTTCTCTGCCTACATGTGAATTACATGGTCAGTACACAGAGCTCAGTAGTTAATTCACCTCACATCATGACAAGCTGAAGAAAGGCTTTTAATGCTGACACCTTTGCACCTGTAGTTATGTAGACCATATACATGCTTTTATCATGTATATAGTCTACATACATATCTGATATCAGAGAGATATTTTTATAGCTATATCTATCTATCTATCTATCTATATATATATAAATAAAGCTCCCTAAATGGACACAGCATTAGCAACCAAAACACACGTTACAGGCTGCTCCTGCAGAAAGTCTTGTAAGAACAAGCTTCAACCCCAGAGAGCCAGGAAGCAGGTGGGGAGGACATAAGAGTAAAGAGGGCAGCCAGCTGTAAAAGGTGATGGGAGTAGACTGTGATTAGCTGTTTTGAGGGTGTTATCACTAAATTTAAAGGGCTAGCACATGACACACCATGTTGTAGGAATGTATCTGAAAGACAGTCAGTTTATTTTATTAAGTTAGTATGAACTAAAAAAGAAAGAAATGGCAGTCTGAGGAAAGAAAAGTGCAAAACTATTTCTGAATGTCATTACACATCCTAAAAATGGGTAGTACTGATTCTCAGGGTTTACAAGAATGAACAGGAGACACAGCAGCATATTCTGTACGTTGATTTGGTTAAGCTTACCTTCATTCTGATCTTATTTCTTTTCTATTATTTACATTATAGTTTTGTTTAGACAACTGAATATGACTTACACCTCAGGGAAGCATGTGTGGCACTTCTCAGTGGTGGCACTTCTGCCTCCTGCTTTTCATGAGAAGTCTTTTTCTCTAGGTGTGTTTTGAAAATCTCTGTTTAGGACAGGGAACTGGTCATGTGTAGTTGGACAGGGTCTTTTAAGCCTGTTTAGTATAACTGTTTCATATCCCAAACAAATCCCAACATGTAAAGAACATAGTGAAAATACAGACTGAAAAGTTTGTGAATCTACACTGAGGTCACAACCAAGTGCTATTTTTGAATACCTTCAATTTGGAATCATGATGGCATTCCTATTGAGGATCTTGCTTAAAAACCACTCTGGGTCCTGAGCAACCCAAAAACAAGGACAGAGGAGTGGCTGGTACACAGGGAGTTTGCAGTCTGCATCCTAATCAAATCAACCTCTTTGAATCACGGATTTCACCAAGTGCCATTCTCCTCCAGGTATCTCATAAAGGTGTTAGGTGGAAAAACTTCTGATATTCCTTCCAATTGTTGACATGAACACAAAAGAGGAAGGAAGACATGGTTTGGACCACCTGACACAATTGTCTGCCATCAGAAAAGATGGGAGATTTCAGAGGTGGCCTTTACAAAGAGCTTTATATTCTGCATGAGTGACCTTGACCTACAGCAGCTTTCCCAGAGCAACATCCCGCACTACTTGTTGCTCACTGACCTCCATTCTGCTCCCACCTGCACACCACAGATGAACTCACCCTTGCAGAGAGTTTTACTGGCAGAGCCAGCAGAGCAGTCCAAGAGTGAGTGGAGGTGAGTCCTGGAGAGGTAGCACAGTAAGGATGTACTTCATACTACTCCTGTTCCCAGGCAATAACTTCCCATTCTATCCATGCTGATCAACTCTATCATGAGGGCTTCTCTGCAAGACAGTTTGTTTCAAAGCAGGCATGGGCTTCTCATTCTCATGATTTTTGCTTTCTTTCTTTTGCTTATGATTCAAAGAACAGTGATTTGCAATCACAAGAGGACAGAAGAAAAAGCCACTTCTGGCCCAGACCCATTCCCACTCAAACATTGCTACTGACATCCTCCAGTTATCTGGCTGAAGCATTCTAATTCAATATAAAGAGCTATTGGCTTAATGTTTTATTTTGGCTTTCTCATTTAGCTTCTATGCCACAAAAGTGCCTTTTTCAATTTTAAATCAGGTAGAAAATCACCATTTTGACTCCAGCATAGAGGGTGAAATATCAAAAATATCAGTATCCACCTCAGTAATTTTTAATGAATTGAGTCTTTTGTCCAACAACAGATGAACTTGTCTCTTTGGCAGAGTAATACAATCTAATCAGTTCTTATTTTTGGATTAATTTCAAAAACTGTCTCTCTGCATTTGTGAGCTTTCACTTATCTTTCTATGTGCTATTTTTCTTTCTTAAAATAAACTGTAGGCCCTATTTTTACCTTAATTTCTAATTTCTGCTTGGGGTGGGGGGAAGATATCTTACTCTGAAAGGCCTAGAATTAAATTAGAAATCCTTGTCAACATGTAGTTTTATTTGCATTTACCTTGCAGAAATACAAATAATGTATTTCTTGTCCTGATTTGAATTGCTCAGGCCCTGGGATATTCAATCTTTGGGTTCTATCTGATATGCATATTTTTTATTAGGTGGATCCTACTATCCTTTTACCAGGTAGACCTTCCGGGAAGTAGAAGACAGACATTGGTATTAAAACAGTTTTCCAAGAAACATCTAATGTGGCTGCTTGATTTATGCAGGTTTTTAATCTGGAAACCTTGGGCTCCCTCTTTTCATTGTATATAAAAGCTCAAATAATGAACACAAATAAATACATATTTTATGTATTAAATTATATAGATTATAAAAGTCTTTAAAAAAAAAAGATAAAATATATTTTGAGTCTGTCTTTTCTCATGAACCTTCTTAGATTTTCTGTCACATCACAGTTCATGACAAATTTCTTTGTCTCCTTTGCATGATATGGAGCTATTTCTGTTTCTGTTCACCCACTGCCAGAGTCTGACCTCAGTAACATTGGTGTTATTCCAGTGTAAATCCAGAGTGGCCCCCAGTGTCTGGATGAAAGTCTGATACTCTTGGTTCCATCCAGATAAAACAGTAGTAATGCTTGCTGGCAGAAGGCAGCATTTTTGGGGATTTGACAAGACTGTGACCAGACTTCAGACTGAGAGCAAACATGTATATCCATCTGTTGTCAAGGCAATCTGCAGTCCCGGGGTCTGTTGGGTTTGGCTGCGGAGGGTCTGCTCTTGGTCCCCTGGGCAGGATTTGCTGGCCATGTTCTCAGGATCCTGCGCTCCAGCTTTCTTTCCCACTGCTGTCTGCTGCTGTGGGACCAGCCCCAGCCCCAGTGCACTATGCAAGAACTCTCTGGACCAGCTTCTTCCTCTTTGGCACAGGCCCTGTCCTACCCTTAGGCAATCATCAATTCTGAGCAGTGCTCTTCTCTGGGTTCATGAGGCAGGCTGTGCCCTGCAGAAGAAAGGGACTTTTTCAGGATATTGCAACACATCCCAGCATAGATGTACAAACTCATATTCAATATATTTAGTTATCTTAGTCACACCACAGAGACTACAGAATGTGTAAGAAACTTCTTTTTTTTAAATCGAACCAATGTATTATATGTATTATATACATTGAACAATGCAGACATTAACTCCAAACTATATCTTTGAGCTTTCTGATTCACTGATGGCACTATACCATCAACATCTATGGAGGCCAAGAGAAACAAAAACTGTTGTGCTCTGACTAAGCATCTCACTCTTCCAGGAAGGAACTACTGATGGAGAAGTACATCTTGTTGGGTTTCTTTATGAAGAGCTGGAACCTTTAACAAAAGCCAGCAGACCATACCTGAATTTGAGTCAACATCAAGGGGCTGGAAGAACAAAAATCTGTTTTTATTATGTCCTGTCTTTTCAATTTCACTCAACCTTTCTACTCTAGCAAAATGCTATTTTCTATAAATAAAAGACCTAAGATGTTTTCTCTGCTTGATACCTCCACAGACATACAGATTTATCTCATTTATTGTGGTCTTCTCTTTTCTGGTGTTTCCCTACTATACTGTTTGTATTCCACAAGTCTTTTAAACCATCTTCCTTTACTCATCTCACTTTACTGACTTACTTGCTAAGCCTCACTTCTGCTCTGTTTCCATTGTAGTTTGGCTGTATACAGAGCCTGGTTCTGCTTCCAGGGTCCTCAGACTATTTGCATTTCCTAGATTGCCTATTGCCTTAGTTTTAACTGAAGTCTGTATAAAACTGTAATTTGTCCTTATGTTTGTTGATCAGACAATAAAGGGACTTCTAACTAGGGAAGAAATTGGAGCTACTTGTGCTTCTAATATATCTATGCCAAATAAAATCAATATTAGAATAATTATGTTTCCATAACCTAAGAACTTCCTGAATCTGTGGGCTGGTGGAGGAAATCCAAGGCCACTGCATGCAAGTATGACATGACTGTCATTTCTATTTTTGTGCATGCCAACCTAGTGAAGAGCAGTAGCTGACAGGCACTGGCTGTACTGGCTCCCTCAGAGGGTGGTATTTTTTTACCATGCTCAGTGGGGCCGTTACTCAGCTGGGAATTGCACCTGATACACTTAAAAAAAAAAAAAAAAGGAAAGAAAAGACAGAAAAGACTTTTTAAAATGCTTCTTGTTGTTACAAATCAATGTAATGCAGAGTGGTGTCTGCACACACACGCTGCAGATAGGAGCACAGAGCACAGCTCCTGGAGCTGCTCAGCTGTACCCCAGAGCTGTACTTGTGGAATACAAACAGTACAGTACCACATGCCCACTCTCACAATGCCCATCTCCCCTGGGCCTCTTCTCCCAGAGCTTGGGCAGGCAGACACAGCTTCTCTCCCCAGCACAGATACACCTGCAGCCTTCCAGAGGAGCCTTACAAGGGCTGCTGATCCAAGCAGTGTAGGGGAGGAAGGATAACCTACCCATGGAGTGGCTGCAGTCTGGTAGACTGACAAAAGCTGAGACCTTGGTTGGAATGCTGGAGCAAGAACTATGCTCAGGAGTCATGTGGGGGTTGGTTTTGAGGTTTGGGATTGGTCATTAGACTGTCATTATTGTTTTCTAAGATATAATCCATCTGCATAACCTGGGGGAAAGACCTTTAACTAGAGTTTTTAGGAGGCCAAGTGAAACATAAGTTAGAAGTGGAGAGTCAGCATCTTAATCTTGAGGAGAAAGCTGCAGGCACAGAGCAGGAAGACCACACAACGCAATGGAGATTGAACATGCAAAGGTTTGCATCCATCCACTACCTTCACTGGGTAGTGACAATGCGACTGGGGGGTGGTACACCCAAGGTATCCAACTTACTAACGCTCTCAGCACCATGGATTTTCCATCAGCTACCAGAAGGAGCCAGGGTTTTGGATCAAGGAATATCCTCAGCTTCTACATCTATTTCTCCTCATCACCTTTGTCTGCCGAAACGGTCAAGCCGTTTTTTGTGGCCTGGGTGTGACACCCAAGTTGTGACTGAGTCTGTCTCAAGTCTGACAGGATCAGCTACCTCCAACTCATACAATTAGACCTCTAAAGGTTGGAGGAGAAAAGTCAGGAGAATATGATTATTTTCCCCAAGACGCTTTGCAGTTTGTAAAGTGCATGATTGGGTTTTTTTCACAGTATGCAGCAGCCAGCTCATAGATCTTTCAGAAAGGTAAGTCAGACTAGCAGAGAAGACATCAGAAGGAGAGTCACTAACCATGATGGTGCCAGAATGTGCAGGTTAACTTGTTGAATCATAGGTCTTGCTGGTACGAAGACTTCTGAAAAGAAACCCTAAATGTGTCTATTTCCAGAGGTGAGAACACAATAAAATATTGCTCAAATGAAACCCTCTTCCCCACACTATGTCTTGCACCCAACACACCTCTTAAAATCTCACCTAAAAATAGGACTTTCTGAAATGTCTCTAGGAGGGCATGTGGTATCTTTCTACTTTTTTGGACCATTCAACACATCCACCATTCCCTGAGCTGTCTAGTGTGGGGATGTACTTCTCTGGTCTTCTAGGGACAAGGTAGATACAACTGGTGTTATCTGGCCTTCCAGGCTAACAGTAACAGCCATCACTGAGGGTTTTGGTGCTCAGGGTTGTGTTGCTAACTTGGATCTATGGCAAGCTGCACCATGAAAATAACCTGCAATGTGCCTCCAGAAGTTTTGCATAAACAGAAATAGACCTTCTTATTCATTTCTTCCAATACATTGATGACTTTTCTGTGAGCGTGTAACCAGATCTGCATGAAATGATTGTAATAGCAGCCTGTAGTAATGGGGGGAAAACTGGTTTTTATTCCCTTGCATAAAATGTCAAAACATGGATCAGACTGGCTGAACATCCAGAAATTCTTTCCATTGGATCACTAGATTTGCCAGTCATTCTAAGATGTCTTTTTCCAAAAATGAAGATGACTTACAAAATTGTCTAGCTTGAGTAAAGAGAGATGGTGTTTCCAAAAGGAGGGGTGAGTTTATTTTGGAGTTTTATATTATCTGTTTTTAAAGTCTTATATTTAGGGATTGCTTTTCTTTCCAAAATAGTCAAAGATACTTTATGTCATAGCAAAAGGCCCCTAAAATGGTATTTGTTTATTTAAATGGCACATTATCTTATTCTTAGCATTTATTATAATCCTTTTAGAGTCCATTAGATGTTGTCTAAGTTGCTGATCATGTAAAATTCCAAAATATTTAAACAGAGATGGGCAACAGTGTAATTATTAAACAAAATATGACTAGTCAGCTTTATGGGCAGAAAGAAGTGCTCATTTGGATATTTATTTTTCTTATGTGGGCACAAGGAGAAGGAGAAAAAAGAGTTGATCATCCTTGCAGAGGGAATCTGGTGACATTTTAACTTACATGGTAAAAAGCTCTTCAGTAATGAAACTGAGTGTGAGAAAAGCAGGTGATGTACAGTCTTCAAAGACTTATCTGTACCTTTCTGTTTAGAAATTTTGTGTGTGCATGAAGCAATCAGAATGAAAACTGACAGGTATGAATTACTAACTCAATTTATTGCTGCATACAGCAGCTACAGATGGTGGTGACAAAATTCTGTCAGATTTCTGTGCTCTGTATGCACAATCAGCAGAGCTTCAGGAAAAAGCAAAAGAACATTTGGGGAGTCTGTGCTGTGCCTGCTTACAAAAGCTTAAACAATTAGAGATGGGGTTAGTGGGAATAAAAGCTGCCGCCTATATATGTATATGCATGCATGTATATGCAACATATGCATAGACATGCTGCACTGAATAAGCAAGAAATATTTTCCACCTGGAGAAGTCATCAATGAAAACTGTGTGCTGGAACAGCCATAAAACAGTAGATATGACATTATTTTTCCTACCTTTGCCACTAGAGTTTCTCAATGTGTTCTTCTTTGGCAATGCCTTTTAGTGTCAAGACACCCAAACTGCAAAGCCCTCGACTTCTTGAAGTTACTGACTCTCAGATGAAGGCAGAGTCCATCTGAGAGCATCTGCTGTGCTGAATCCAAGCAAATATCTCAGCCTGAACATGAAGGAAAACAGCACTGCTCCTGAGCAGTCACCAAACCCTCAGACCAGTTCTGGTCAAACCAAGATTGTTCTTCAACTTCACTGCACCCATTGTCTTTTAATGTTTACCAGGATCACACCAATGCTTAAAACCATAAGTTATATACAGCAGCATCTCTGCATTGCATCCTTCACTGCTCAGCTTAGGAGGCAACAAATGGTTCCACTCAGCCTGGCTGCCACTGCTTTTGCAGAAGTACAGTTCCCATGGTGGCAGTGCAGTGCACACACCCCAGTTCCACCCTTGTGAGAGACTGGATCTCTGCAGCAAGACACTTAGAATCTGATCTGCTTTTGGCCTGAGACTCCTGCTGCAGGGGACAATGCCCCATGTCACTGTGGGCTACACCAGCTAACCCCTGAAACCTGCCAGACTTCAAAGCTGCAGGGAGCCAAGACTAGACCAGATAGACAGCCTAGCAAGTGGGAAGAAGCATCATTTCTTGGCCAGCCTAGCCAGAGGCTCCAGGCAGCAAGAGAAGGAAGGCTGAGCTACTGTAGTGGGACAAGAAGAACTGAAGAAGGAGACAACCCCATGACTGAAGCACAGGAGAGGCCACACAACAAGGATCTCACACTTAGAGATTGACTGGAGTAGGGAAAGTGCTAGGTTATTTTTGTAGGTAGTAACAAACATTTTCTTTAACAGGAAAGTTAGTGCATATAGTCTATATAGTATATAGCGTATCATATAGGCCATGATTTTCCCAGGTTAATTGCTTCCCCAGATGCAATTTCCAGACTGAAGATAAAAAGTCAAGCCCATGAATACAGCAGTAGCTGCTTTTATTCAGTACATCCCAAGAAAACCAGGTAGATGCTTCAACAGAGCTGTTTTTTAGTCAGAAGATAGATTTACAAAGGAAAGGTTTACCTCGAGTGACCTTAGACTAAAGATGTAACACACTCCTCCCCGTCCTTCAATGTTGTAGTGGTGGATTTCTCTATGGGGAAACAAGCCAAGATCCAGGTGTTGACTTCTATGGAGAATGATTTCAGATTTCAGGACACTGCTTTATGAGTAGAGACCATCTGAGTACTTCAAAAAAATTTATGTTGCTAAGATTTAGTGTGAGCAACTTTTCCATGGGAAAGGTGATATTTCAATTGGCAATTTCCAATTTCAAATAAAATACTACAGCTGGAAAAATATACATACTGGAATTCACAAAATTCCCATGAAAACAAGAGAGGAAGTCTTCTCCTAGTTTGAAGTTGTATGTGGAAAAGACATTAAATACTGTCATAATCTGAATTGAAGCCCGATATCTTTTATCCTGTCATTAATGTGGAAAAATCAGTGACTTAACGGGTAGAAAATAATGTCTATATGAGCAGTCTTCAGCTTTTTATTTCAGTTTCTCAGAATGTGGAACTTAAGGTACTGCAGTGGAGTACATGGCTGGAAAATTCAGCCTCAAAAGCAAAAATTCAGCTACTGTTTAAAGGCACTATCCTAAGGAAACATATAAAATCTGATTGCTTTTTTTTTTTCTTTCTTCATAGTAGGATTTTAAGTTCATTGAGATCACAAGGAAAGAGAAATAACATTCAGATATTTAGATAAACCCCAGCTAAAGGTCCAGATCTTGAGATGGCAAGTTAGTCCAGACCTTCTCACATCCATCCACGAGGCAGGTGATGGTCAGTATCTCACTGAATAAATCACCAAGAGAAAGTCTACAGAATCACATGGTGCTTTGATTTTATTTCCTTACAGTCTCAGAAGAAATGCCAAATGTTCCGATCTTACATAAGGAAGTACGTGCTTTATATTCCATGAACACGGTGAGAAGGAGCAGGAGTTCAACCAGCAATCCTACCTAGAGCAGGTAGGTAAAGAAGAACAGTCAAAACCAGCTGAGTGCAGTAGATTTTTGGTGAAATATTCAAATCCTGAGGATTTTTCCAACTCCTGGTTATCTTATCTATACAGCACGTACTTCCTTATGTAAGATCGGTTATCAAGAGCGTAGAAATTAAATGTATTTTTTCTCAGGGGGCTAGAGGAACACAAAGCTACTGCGACAACTAAAGAGAAACAATTGTGCACCAAACATACTGAGATCTGGAAGTATCTCAGTATGTTTGGTGCACAAGTGTGCAGCAAATTGTGCACAATTGTGCACCAAATTTGCACATTACCATGCAAATATTACTCACAAGTTACTTTTTTTTTTTTTTTTTAATCTTAGAAGAAACTGTGGGCATCTTGGAGGAGCTGAGATTACCAGGATTACTGCCTTGGAATGCTGGACACCCATCACTGGTGGTGAGGAAGCAGAGGAAGCTGAGAGCAGTGTGCTGTTACACACAATGGTTTTTGCTTCAATTACAGAACAAAAAACAGCTCTAGGTGTCATTCAAACCAATGGCAAATCATTGGTCAGATTTTCTGTTCTTGTTATTAAATTCTCTTTCTGTTATGAAAATTAGAGATTGCTTTTTAGCGATATTCTATTTTCTTATCAACATGCTGCTTGTTATTTCTAGGCAATTCTATGACCTATTCTATGCATGATTCAATTTACAGAATCAAATATAGGCCTCTGTGAAACTTTCAGTTTTGTTCTTATTATCTTTCAGATTTCTCATTACTTTTATTTACAGGTTTTAGTGATGCTCAGTTTTTCACATTTTCTTATGTAATACCACCTGCTGCCATTATCAGTTTTCCATGAAGACCTCAGGATTATATCATACTCTCCAGTACACTCAGCTGTCTAAAGGAAATTTTCAGCTCAGTTTTCACTGTGAAGAAAAGAATTTGCTGGACAGCACATGAAGTTCCAGATGTGACAGAGTCTGGCTCTCAGGCTCCCTGGTGTGAAGTACATCAAAGTGTTAATAGTTTTTACTGAGTAGTCAGCTTGAAAAGGAATAAGGGATTTGAGACATCCTTTATTGGTAGAAACTCCAGACAAGTGGGCAACTCTCAAAGGTTTTTTGTGAGGGTTTTTGGTGTCTCATGACCTATTGAATTTTGCATTTGTATTACCCTGAGCAAACTTCTGTGGTTCTCATTACAATTTATGTATAACCAGCACTGTTTGCAGCCAAGGCCTAAAGATGAGAACAAATCTCTGAGGAGTTAAAAGTAGCAAGAAGGTAATCTGATCCCAGAGGCAAACAGGAGAAGAGTGACTGGGAACAGGGCCACTTCAGGTAAAATCTGCACTGTCACCCATTAACCATGCCAAAGAAATGGGGACACTGGAAACAGTCTCCATCAAGCCTTTTCTAAAAAGGGACAAAACTACAGATGACATGTGATCAGAACATGCTCTCAAAATTAGACTTGTACCAATAAAAACCTGTCCTTTCATCCTGTTTTCTACTCTTCCTGCTAAATCCAGCATCATCTGCAGAGAATGCTCAGATTTAGAAAAGAGATTTTATGAGAGTAAGATGCCCTTCCAACAGTTTCCATCCTTTAGTCCTGTTCTGTGGGGTCATGGGACTCCACAGACCTGTTACCTTTCAATAGGTAGTTGGTTATTTGGTTCTTGGGGTCCAAGTTTGTGTGTAGAATGACAGGTCAAATGTGCACTTTGCATATCAGAAATGAACTAATTCTGCCCCATGATACTTTCAAACTTGCCTCAAGCATCTAAGGAGAAGACAAACAAAATCCCTTGCATGTCTGGGGCTGCCAATGTAGCTGGAAGTTAAAATGCAATGTGAAAAGCATGTCACAGATAAGACTCTAAAACACATTATAAACTGCACCCATTCCTCAGTGGGCTTCGTTGTTCATGGGCTAGTAACAATTTTTCTCTCATTACAGCCCTTCAATGCAGAACTGGGGGGGAAGAAACCAAAAACCAAAAAAACTTCAAATTCTGTTTGGAGCAACAGTAGCCACCCAACACTAATGGGAAAGGAACATTAAGCTGCCAGGCACACCAAAACCATCAGGTCACACTGTGCAGGACATGGCAAAGAACTGGAGGAAAGGGGCTTGTTACTCCACTGTGCTGGAAAGCATGGGAAAAATGAGAAAAAGGTAAAAAATCATTCCAAGGCAGAAAAACAACAGAAAGTGCAAACTGTTGGAAAGGGGAGGATGAAGGGGAACTTATTGCACCATTTTGGAGGAGCTAATGGTCAGGACTAGATCTGGGATGTATCTAAGGATCTACTTTTTAAAATAAAGGTGTACAGTACAATACATGCAAAGCAATGTAGAGCACTTTGCAAAGCAATTTCAATAGCAGGATATGATACAGACAGCAAATCCTCTGTATCCATAACTGTTTGCATGAAGCAAATCAGCAATTCTGATATGCCAATTCTCACACTGGCATAGTTCAAAAGAACAAAAACCCAGACACGAATCACCGTGGTGTCATCAGTCCAAGCCTCACGCCTGCAGCCTTCCCCAGGACTTGTCTCTCTTGCCCAGTCCTCTGCTTTTAGATTTTGCATCATCTCTTTGTGTTCTCCTGGAGAAGAGGGAGCTCAGGGTGGGAGGTGCTGCAGCCCTGCCCAGGTGCACAGCCAGGCAGTGGCTGCTGCAGCCGCACCAGGCAGGCAGCTGCACACCAAGAGCCACAAGGCAGGGGCAGCAGGAAACAAAAATTCTGCAATAACACCTGATGTCACTTCTCCCATTACTTTTTCTCACCACCTTAAGCAAAAGGCCTGCACCTTAAACCAGCCTCTTTCAGATTCAGTGCTGAGACAGCCTATGGGCTCCAGAAGTGCTGCAATTCCATGGGGAAAAGAGACCTGCTGGCTTGAAGTTCTCACTTTGCCGTTCCTTTCTTTCTGCGTCTGCTGCACAAACCTTTTAAAGAGAAATATTTCCACTCCTCACCTCCTGGGCAGGTCTTGATGAGATATACCAATCCCTTCCCCTCCCTGTACCCATCCTCAGCACACCTCGCTTCCTGCTAGTCTGAGATATGAAATGATAATCATCTGACAGCTTTGGAACATGGTGGATCTCTGTCACGGTTTAACCCTGGTCAGCAACTCAGCTCCAACTTGCTCATTTTCCTTAGCTGGATTAGGGAGAAAATCCGAAGGGTAAAAATGAGAAAACTCATGAGCTGAGATAAAGGCAGTTTAATAGGGAAAGTAAAAGCCATGCACTCAAGAAAAGCAAACCCAGGAATTCATTCCCATTGGAAGGCAGGTGTTCAACCATCTGAAGGAAAGCAGGGCTCCATCACACAAAACGGGGACTTGGGCAGACTAAATTTGTCACTCTGAACATTTTCCTCCTTCCTTCTTCCCCCAGCTTTATATGCTGAGCATGACACCATATGGTGTAGAATGCTCCTTGGTCAGTTGAGGTCAGATGTCCTGGCTGTGTGACCTCCCAAACTTCTTGTGCACCCCCAGCATCCTCTCTGGTGGTGTGGGGTGAGAAGCAGAAAAGGCCTTGCTATGCAAGCACTGCTCAGCAATAACAAAAACAATCCTGACCTAGGGGCAAAAAAGCAAACATGAACCAATTTTCTACCATTCAGCTTGAAGGGTTTGCTATGAGAAAATATGTTAGAGTTGTTTGGGGTTTTTTTTTTTTTGCTATTATGTTTTTTTTATAATTTGTTTTTGCTCTGGCTGTGAGAGCACAGTCAGGAAGAGTTTAAGAGCAGTTGATCCTGCATTTGGGCAGGGGGACATTGCAGAACATCCTTGCTGGCTCTTCGCACCCCATGAGAATCTCATGTTCTTCAATGAGTGCAAGGTGCAGCACCTGGGTCAGGGCAACACCCAGTATCAATACAAGCTGGAGAGTGGACAGATCAAGAACAGCCCTGCCAAGAAAGACGTGGGAGTGCTGGTGGATGAGAATCTGGACATGAGCCAGCTTGGTGCACTTGCGGCCCAGAAAGCCAATTTTATCCTGGGCTGCATCAAAAGCAGCGTGGGCGGCAGGGTGAGGGAGGGGATTCTGCCCCTCTGCTCTGCTCTGCTCTGCTCTGCTCTGCTCTGCTCTGCTCTGAGGAGATTCCATCTGGAATCTCTGGGGTCCCCAGTACAGGAGGAACATTGACCTGCTGGAGCAGGTTCAGAGGAGGGCCACGAAGGTGATTAGAGGGCACATCTCCTGTGAGGAAAGGCTAAGAGAATTGGGATTATTCAGCCTGGAGAAGAGAAGGCTTTAGGGTGACCTAATTCAGCCTTCTAATTCCTGAAGGAAGCCTACAAGAAAGATGGAGATAAATATTTAACAAAGGCATATAGTGATAGGACAAGGGGGGACAGCTTCAAACTAAGGGTAGGTTTAGATTAGATATTGGGAAGAAATTCTTTATTGTGAGGGTGGTGAGGCACTGGAACTGGTTGCCCAGAGAAGCTGTGGATGCCCCATCCCTGGAAGTGTAAAAGGCCAGGCTGGATGGAGCATTGAGCCCCCCAGTCAAGTGAAAAATGTCCCTGCCTGAGGCAGGGGGGTTGTAACGAGATTATCTTTCAGGTCCCTTCCAACACAGGCCATTCCATGATTCTTTGACTCTATGGTTTTCTCTGCTAAGGGGATCACACGGACTGACAGTTTTAGGGCTGCACACTGAGCACCCCCAGGTGTAGAAGCAGATGATATAAAGGCCCTTTGCTGCTTTACCTCCCCACCACCCTGCTGCACTCCACCAGATTCCCAACAACTGGCTGTGACCGCTGGGAGGAGCTGAGCTGTCCAACAGTCACGCTAGGTACTTCTAGGCACTTTCAGGGTTTGATGTGGTTTCTGCACACTCCCCATGGCTTAGCAGTGGGAAAAAAACCTGGTCCACAGCAGGTCTACAGCATCATGAGGGAGGGGGCCAAAATCTTTGCCACTTCTTTGGTAACGCTCCGCAGACACAATGATTTCTTGCTAGGAAGCTAAAAATCCTGATGTGGTCTTTGTGACAGCAGACATCCTTTTGTGGATCATTACCAAAACTCAGAGGCCTGTAAAGCAAGCTGGGAAGTGTCTGCTGGGGAAAGAAATCCCCCCTGCCTTCCATAAGAAGTTAATAAATGTCAGAGAAAAAATCTGAAGACATAATAATGGCTGTGAGGATTAACTTTCTCTTACAGCAGCAGGGCCAGATTATTTATTGGAAGTATATTTTTCCTCTTTGAGGTTTGTTTGAGGGTTTTTCCCTTAAAAATAGATAACCAAAGGTTTATGAATGAAATACACATTGGGGAAAAAAATCAACTTGACACATAAAATTAAATTTTAGGGTCAAAACTCTAGGATATAGCAGATAAGGAAGAAAAGCATTTCATGCAGGCATCCTTCTGCAAAAATGAAGGCCACTGGAGACTAATGAGGAAATAAATGGGAAGAATACATGAGGACAAAATAAGGAGGAAGTTTAGGCCATAAGAGATTAATGAGGAACATACACTTGCTCTAGCTTTGCCATCAGATGTATGAACTGAATTGTGTTTTATGGTTTTCAAGGTAAATTGAAAGTGACTGAACAGTAAAGAAACTTTACAGAGGGTTTTCACTCATAGTCCTCCTGGGACTGTTCCCCTCAGAGGTGGGAAAGGCTATATGTGCTAACTCTGCAGGTTTTGGTGATGAGCAGAGGAAGTCTCTCTACAGAAAGCTTTGTTAGCACATGCTTCCTTCTTTTGAGCACGAGACAACCAGTGAAAAGCCTTGGTTTTGCATAGAAGTCACTGAACTGCAGCTGAATAAGCCTTAGTTAGGATGCTATTTAAATCATATAATTAAAAGCAGAAACAAAAGTCTTAAAAGGCATAATCCAATTTTTATATTCTTACTGCCACATGTGTGCATGCATATACAAATGCACTTGCTGTCAGAAAAAATTCAAAATAAGTTTTGTCCATAACTTGAGATAAATACTTAGACTACAAAATGTCATAATAATTAATATAATTATAGTTGTGAAATCACATTTTTATTTCTACATTGACTTTTTAAAAATAGCATAAAAAGCATATTTTAAAATAATAAAATAAATTACAATAAAATTATCTGTTCTGTTTAAGATGTAATAAAATGTCTCGAATGAAGCTAAGACAGACAAAATGAATTGTTTAATTATCTTCAAATTCACTGTTTCAGTACCAATTTTCTGCATCTTCTATCCCTTCCATTAATTTTCATTTCAATGCTAACCTAAGCTATTTTCTGTCCCCATCTGCTTTCTGAGGTTTTGTCCCAGAGCCAAAAAGTGCTGTCCTGATTGAGCTCTCAACTTACTCACCATCTCCACTCCTGACACGGGTCAGCCACAACCAGGGCTGCTCTCCATGGAACCTGAGACCCTCAGCTTTGCATCATGGCAGCCCACCACCATTTCCCTTGCCCTCTTTCCCTGCATGCCAGGGGGTGTTCTTTTTTATTTCAAGTCCCTAACAGGGTGAAAACATGTGAGAAGGTGTGTTTGAATTGCTCTGGTCACTATATCCAAAATCCCAACAGCCTGAGAGAAACATGACCTGCCATGGGGGCAGCTGCTGGACTGCTGTGTGGGCCACATATGACACTGGAGTCTCTTGTATGTTCAGTATCAGAAAAGAGCCCAGGCAGGCTTGCCTGAAAACCCTGTCCAGCTCGGATCCCATTATAAGCAATGTAGGAAATCCCATATTCTGGATTCCTCTCAAGTAACACATTTCTTCCTACAGCTCCATCAAAATCCAGCTCTTGTTAGTAAAAAGAAAATTGGCAGAATCCAGATCTATTGCAAAAGGATTTCATAAGTCACTTTTCCCCCGGAACACGTCCAACAAATTAGTTGTGCACTGTGGCTACTGCACAGGTCAAGGACAACTGTGTGGTGACCCTTTACCTGACCATACTCATTCCAAGCTCTTCTTGGCAGCATCCTGCAAGGGCTGTGGAAACTGAGGATGGATTCTGCCCACAAAGCTCTGGGGTGATGAGAAGAATAAAATAGTAAGTTGTACTTTGTTGCAAGCCTCCTTCAAATTCAAGGCACGGGGCAGAAGGTTTTCATCAGCCCCTGTGATTTTTGCTCTCATCTGTCCAAAGAAGAGAGCAGAAATTACATTACCCTCCTACTATATCAGGAGTCTGAGCCATGACCTGTCCCTGGTCTTTGGGAAAGTCAGCTTGGACCTGTAAGAGAAGGATATTCTCTATAGTAGACTGGCTCTGATTAGTGAAGCAGCTGCTTCCCAAAAAGTCAGTGGGATTTTTGTTTAGATTTGCCAATTTTTGCTTTTACTATGCTTAGGAAAAGCTGGATCCAAAATTATTGGTGCAAAATAAATAAGTCTTAGCCTAACCTTTCCAAACAAGAATGTCTCTATCTGTTGCGCAACTAAAATGAGCCATATTTGGAATACTTTTTCAAAAAAAAAGGTTGTCCTGGTCATTCTTGGCATGTTATTTAAACGATAGTTAACAAATTGATTCATTTAGAAATCCATATGCCTTTCAGAAAGTAAATACAGTTCATATTTGAATAAGTTCCTTTATTTAGAGCCAAGCTTTCATGGAAAATGCCCACTAATGTTTATCAGAACATCAGAGGCATGAGCCAAACTTTTAGTAATGCATGGCATTAAACTTGGGGGTGGAAGGGATGGATTATATATTCAGAAATATCTTCTATTAGGCAGCTACCATAAGAGCTGCGTGGAGGAGATTGCCCACAGGCTACCACTTCTCCCAGCTGGCAGCATGACACAGTGCAGTAGCCTGTCAGAGGGGCAGGACAGGGAGTTCCAGCCCTAAGTCTGAATTTCTTGCCTTTTGTGGGTTTAAGCCATATGTGGACTCACCTAATTTGTGATGGGTGTTTTACAGCTGAAATATAAACCCTGAAAACAGGGAATGATGACGAAAACACAGACTACACCGTCACCACAGTCCACAGCTCTTGTGGGAGCTGCCATAGTCACAGACTTACTGAGTTGCAAATATTTTATTGAATTACAGAAAGGACTGTTATTAGGTTCCCCTTTCCTTCTGCTCATTATATGCAATGGTCTTCCATAACTAAACTTTATTTCTAGCAACTTTTGCCCATAAATGGCTTAACACTTCAAAATTTTCCAAACACTGCAATTTGATAAATTCAGGAAGCAATATGCATTTAGGGAAACTGTGTGTCCCAGGATAATGATTCTCTTCAATCAGTTTAAGCCTGGGACATTGTAGATTTATGACAGTGAGTATTACGGGGATGTGGATTCACCAGTTGACTGGTGCAGGCAGCCCTGCAAAGTGATCAATCTTTACTTGTTAAGGAAATTCCTGTACCCTCATGCATTTGTCTGGTGGCCAGCCTAGAAGAAAAAAAATGGTATCACCTTTACAGAAATAAAAAGCAATAAGCCCAGTCAGGACACCCACTCATTTGGGGAAAGCTCAGTTTTAAGACATTCCAATTGAGGGCTGAGTTTCCTCAGCAGGTTTGCTGGTTGTGGCTCTGCAGTCATTTAATGTTCCTGCACACTACTCCACTGTGGTTTCATTTCACCTCCTGAAGTAATTGAAATTCAAGATGGAAGGAGGAGAAATGCACCTGTGTCTGCATTGACTATAGAACTGATTTCAGGTCTCTGACAAAAATGTATCACATCGAGTACACAGCCTTTTAAGAGAACAACTGAGTTCAGTTATTCATGAAGGCAAGCTGAGATTATGACATGACAGACTTAGCAGGTGAACAAATTTACAGAATTCCATAATATTTCATGAAAATTGCCTCTTTGGGAACAATTTTTGCAAGTTATATTCCGTTTCTTAAAAAAGCAAGAGCCTGCCTTAAGCAAATGAGTTGACTTACTGTGAGACAGCTAAAAAATAAGCTCATTGAAATCTCCAGGCAGAGAAGCTCTAAGGGACAGGACCTGCACAGGGGTGTTTGCACAGTGCCTGGTACAGTGGGTCCTAACCTGGTCATGCCCTTTGATTGTGACTGCAGAACAAACAGTCGACAACAAAGAAGTAGCAAGTAATGCTCAGGTCAAGCTCAGCTACCAAATCTGCGTTGTATGTTCCCCACATGCCTCCTCAAGCACAGAGGCAGCTGCTACTGCTGCATACGAAGACTGGCTAAAGCCAAAGGAAAAGTCAATTGACCCCACAGCTTCTGCTTAGGTGTCTGTTGCATTGGCTGGAATTTCATCAGATGCTTCCTGTCACTCATGGATGTTCCCACTGCTGTGGGAGGGCATTTCTGTGATGATGAAAACTCTTTATCCCACAGGGAAGGCTATAACGAAAATGTCTTGACACCAAAGATAGAGCTTTTAGCAGTGAACAATATCTGCTGGGTACCTTTCTGCTATAGAGAATACCCTCTGAGCAGTCAAAGAGCAGAGTTTAAAGAGCACTTCCATATGCATCAGTCAATAACATGCACCCATGATAACTAAAATGCAAGTGATGGAACAGGTGATCTGTGGGAAATATGTCTACCCACAAAACTCCACAAAACAAATGTATCATGTTCAGCATTGAGCCCATACTGTGTGTGCATTTCTCAGAAACACTGACATTAGTGCCTACCAGAATTGGAAGTTGTTTTTTCTCTCTTAGTAGATTACCTTTGGGATGGCCATCAGTGCAGCTCTGCAGAGTCTCTGCTGCCAAATGCCTTGTCCTCATAAGAGCAACAGCAATAGCCTGATGCAAGGTAGATGCTGTAATCATCAGATGCAGATATTATTCCTGGGGGCAAAGAATGGCATGTGGCAAGCTGTGTCTGTAAGACACTGCCGACAAAGCTGGGGTTGACTGGGTTTAGGCTTGGAGGAAAACTGATTAGTTTCAAGTTCTTGGAACTTCTGTGACTTAAATAACTTTTTGAAGTGTGGCGTATGTAAAGAGCTATGATGGCTGCAGCAAAGGAGATGCTGCTTCCAAACCATCTAGCACACAGAACAAATGCCTCTGTGTGACCCCACAGTGGTCCATGACTTCAGCAAAAACAGGCAGGAATAGTTTTTCCAGACTAGAACATACAGCCTTAAATGTTTGATATTATTGGTGACAGAGGATTGGGAAGAAATGAAAAGCATGCCAGAAAGCTCCATCTACAGAAGACGCACTATTCAATTTTATAGTTCCATAAAAAATGCAAAAGAACTGTTCACAGCTGGTGAGAAGGAAGCCCAAACTCTTGGTTTCGCTTCTGCCACTGGCTGACATTTATGCGGTTTTACTTATAAACAGCACTTACATAAATCAGTCAAGTCATAGGTTGCACCACTCTTGCAAAGCAGACCCCAATCATGTATTTGTTGCTTCCCAAAAACAAAGACTGAGGTGAAGAATGAGATATGCAAACCCTTCTTCAGTGGGTAATTTAACCCAAATCCAAGTGCCTGGTTTGCAAAGTGTATAAACAGCCTGCTGAAACCCAAACAATAGAGTCAAGGAAGTTTTTTATACTGAGGAAGAGCTTCTCTCACTAGTTTGCATGCTGACATTTGAATAAGTGCCTTGTAGTGCATTTTCCCCCTGATTTAACCGTAATTGTTGTTTTACTAAATTTTGAATTTATTTAACAGTTATTCTGCACTTCTTGAGAAGTTCAAGTAACTGTATAAGGCTGTATGAATAATTCCCCTGTCATGAAGAACTGCTAATGGACAGCTTGGCTTCAAATATTTCTGAAAAGCATTTCACAAGATAGCCAGGACACATGGTTGCACAGAGATATTCCACTTCTCTTGCTGAGCCTCACCTAATGACCCATCTAGCACCCACCTTACATCAGTGGGTCTCAAACATCAGAGACCAGCAGAATTACTGACAGTCTGAAGAGAAGCATGTGGTGCTGGTCCCTCCTTCTTCTGCAAGAATCAGGATGAGAAGGCAGCAGAAAAGTAAGCAGAAAACAGCAATGCAGAAGTGAAACTGTGAGAAACTGCTCAAGTACAAAAGATTAAAAAGCAAAAGGACCATGGCTTTATCTTTTCCTCAAAGTGTTAGTTAAATTAAGATTGGTTGTGATTACAGAAAGGTTTCCTGGTAATTACTGTTCCACATCAGAATGTACTGCAGGAACTCCACAGATGTCTTGGATTGAGGGAATAAGCCAAGAAAGGGAGTCACAGTTAAAACAACAGCCATGCAGTTACTGCAGACGTGTGAATCCTCTTCAAGCACACATTTACTAAGGAACACATTCCCTGAGAGAAAACTATCACAGAGCCATGTACATCTCCCTCAGGAATGCCTGTCTTCCTGCTCCAGGAACCCCTCATCACCTTTGTTCACACTGCATAGAGGTGACCACATGCACACACAGACAAAGATGAGCTGGACGTCTCCAAAGCACATTCACTGTCTACTGTCTTTAGCTGTGACTTTAGAGGAGACACTGTTCTACAGCCCCCAATGGAGGAACTCCAGAGAAGAGACCCTGTTTAGGTTGGATACAAGAAAGTTCCATTTTTTAAAACTGCTGGCTGTTTTGGATGTCTCCATTTTCAAGAAGAAAATTTAACTAAGGAGAATTGTTCACTCATAAAACATTTTCATCCCTAAGTCCAACAGAAGAAAAGGTATGTTTAAGAACAATGTCCTCCCACAAAACAACAATTTATGCCCTCAAAGCCATTATGGGAATGTTTTCACCATGGGAAATATCCATGTTGTGTGCACAATATTTAGGTGTGTATTTAGGACATAGATGTTTAGCTCTTTTTCCTAAACAATGCAAAAAAGAAAATTTTCTGGCAAGTACACGCAGGTGCAACAGCCACATAAAATAGTGAAATTTTGCATCCACAAAACACACTCTCTGGACAGCCTAAAGCTATGAATGTATGTAGGAATCTGTTCATGATGGTTTATCAGGCTTTCGAATAGCTAATATTTCTTCTCTAATGTACAGATTTTGATTTTGTGCTCTTGATCCTCGTGCAGACTAGAGCGCCACTGCAGACATACTGACACACACCTATAGATATTCAGGGCATTGCTGCAAAACTACACCAGCTCCAATGCAACAGCATATAGCTGTGCTTTACCTAAGTTCATATAGCCACATGCACTGAATTTTACTAAAACCACATAAATAAAAGGGAGGAGGTTGCTTGGTGGCAGCTTCAGGAAGGCATGACTAGATCCACACAAACACTTGGGAAACGGGTGCATGCAACTTCTACAAAGCTGTCTGCAGAGTTTTCACAGACAAGAGCAAATGGCCTCAAGTTGCACCAGGGGAGGTTTAGGTTGGATATTAGGAAGAAATTCCTTCACCAAAAAAGTTTTCAAGCATTGGAACACGCTGCCCTCAGAAGCATGGTGGAGTCACCATCTCTGGAGGTATTTAAAGATAAGCAGATGTAGTACTTAGGGATATGATTTCATGGTGGACTTGGTGGTGATGGGTAAACAGTTGGACTTGATGATCTTAAAGGTCTTTCCAACTTAAATAATTCTATTAAAACTAGAAACACAGTTTCATTCCTGAGTAAAGAAGTTCCTGTGTAATTTTTTTTATGGCAATAAAATAAATATGTGCTGCTGCAGCCAAGGAAAACCGCAGACTGTAACTTATCTTGATAAGTGACAACTTTTCTGATCTGACTTATTTTAGCAGGGTGAGCAGAAGTTAAAGACTTGAGCTATTTCTCCTCTCCTACTGTAACCTATCAGTGTGTCCTCCAGCTTTCCAAGGTGTTGTTGTTCAGGTGATTTCCACTGTCCCACTTTGCTTTTGCCCTCCCTCCTCTTCAGTACTGACTGCTTCTTCCCTCCAGAAAATCACAACATCCTGAAGTGAGCATTCAGTCGGTTGTGTCTGCATCACACTCCTCCTCAGTTTGGGAAAGAGGACTCACAATGCTCCACTCAACTGGCTCTCCAAAAAATCCCCCCAAATTTAAGCAGAGAAATGAGAATTAACTCACTCCCAAGTGTAAGAGCATCCATCTGGGCTTTGATTTTGAGATACAAGCAAAGGCATTTAGATTTAGATGATTTCCAGTCCCCCAGTTTTCATCTGTGTCTTTGGGTAGCTGCCTTTGTCAAACTGCCTGAAATATCCCCTAACTGAGCAAGTTAACAGCAGGAAAGGGTAGGCCACATGCCCCTCCCTTTTCTGGCAGCAACATGGGAGGAAAGACGATGCTGTACGGGCAGGGATGCTGAGTGCATTTCCCCCTCCTTGCCAGGATGATTTCAAAAGAAGTACTATGCAGAAAGCACCTGGCATTCAGCAAGGGGGCTGCTTCTATGCCTGGGAAGCAGCAATCCCACCAACTTGTTCAGTTGGGGTTTTTTGCAGAGGAATACATGTTCACTCATCATTATAATAAGCATATTCACACTCTCACTGAGCCAGTTTGAAACTTCCAACACCAGCCCAGTATATGAATGAGCCTAGTAAGAGCTACATACTGCAGATTCTTAGCCAATATTTTTCAAATTTGGGTCAGTCTGAGGCACCATGGCTGAAAAAGTATTGCCACAAGCATTGTAAATGAACATTTCATATCCCCTTGAAGTGCTTTTTGAGGAAATTAGCCTTCATTACGGAGGCATCTCTCCTGTAAACATAGAAAACAGAAAATACCTCTGCTGACAAGGGCAGCATTGTAGGGCAGGGAAGAAGAGTAAACATTGAATCTGCAGGAAGAAGTGGACTGATTCAGCAGCTGAATCAATCAGGCATGTGCATCCCTCCTCCCCAGCAGCACCCCAAGCTTCAGGACCTGCAGCACCCCACCCCACAGCTGGCACCACCTTTACATCCAGGCAGCAGTGCACCATTGCCCCCCAGACCTACCAAAACGGCAAGGTGGAGACATCAGCCCCTACCACATATGCCCCAAGGACACCAGGATCCCCACATTCATGCCAGCATGGTGGTTTGTGGTGCACTGTCACAAATGCCCAGTCCCGTGACCTTCACTGGCAGGGCAGTGAGGGCATGGGGTTGCCATGGCGCTGTTTCCTTTTCGTGCTTCGGACCATTTGCACGGCCCAACCGGTGCTGGAGTGCGTATTTTTGGCAGGGGCTGGGGAGGTTCCTCTGCAGCTGAGTAGAGCCAGCCAAACTCAGCTGGCATGAGGCAGGGCTTTTCAAAATGTTCTGTGCTCCAATCGGAAAGCAGCCGAATGCTACTCTTCTCAGAAAAGTGCTGCCCTTGTCCTCTTTTAATGAAAGCAAACTTGGTATTCAGTAGGAGCAGGCCAGAGCTATTTCAGACATGGAAGACAGCAGACACAAATCAATAGAAAAAAATAACTTCTTTTTATTTACAAAAAAATCCAAATATTGGATGCTGTAAACAAAATTCACAATCTGTTCCCTCTAGAGTCTGTTTTCCATCAGCTCTTTTTCTGTCTGTGACAAAGCCTATAGTCAAAATGTTCCAAAAGAGCAATCCAAGGAGCAGTTTGCTGCAACAGGATGCCTTGCAGAAGGCAACAGTTGTAAGGAAATTTGAGGGAAAGCAAATCTGCACAGACTCCTACAGACTGCAGGAGCCTGCAGTGCCTTTAGCCAAGATGTCTTGAAATTTGCAGGCCATTTTTTTTTTACTATTTATTTTGTTAGCAAACCACTATTACAACAGCAAAACAGTACACTGATTTTCTTTCTTGCAAGGAAAATTCTCTGCATAAAGAAAACCATACAAAAGAATATATTCAAATAGGAGCTGAATATGCAAATACAATTTTTCCTTTTCTGTGCAGTTTTATCTAACACACTTCATTTTCTCAATTAAAAAAAGCGCCTTTTTTGAACCGGTAGGAGCTTCTGATGTGATGCAAACCAAGCATTTAGTAAGAGCTATTTAGAGGATTTGTGTGAAGGCCTTTGTGCAAGATAAAAAATATTTTAAGTGCAATACGAGAAACTAGAAAAATATCATCTTTTTGGTCTTCTAATTGCCCTTCTATTTTTAAGAGAAATGTTCTTGCATTTGAGAGGACAGCTACATCTAAGAAAAAAAAAAGAAGAAGAAAAATCCCATTTAAAAGCTCTTGGTTGTTTCACGATCGTTACACTTAACCAAGTTTAGCGCCCTGTTGGTTAGCAGGAAATTCAGTGGTGGCACAAACAGTTTTACTGTAATCAGGTCAATGTCTTTAATCAGTTCAGCTCTTTAAAAGGGGCACTGTCTTCTGTAGCACAAGCTCTAACCTTACGGCTGATTGGATGGGACAGATCAAGTCTACAAAGCAAGAACACGGTTATTAACTTTAAAAGTACCAGTGTGCTGAACAGGAGGGGAAAAAAAGTTAAAAAGAAGTCAGACTTTATAGAGGGAAAGGTGTGCAAACCACAGAAATAAACCAGCTTTGAAAAGGGGTTCTTATTTTACTCTTGGCCTGAACTCATGCCTTCTTCCCACCTCTAACACCAGGCACATTTTAAGCCACCAGTCATAAATAAAACAAAGCTCCACCAGTTCCACCACTTCATCATTAACATATGCAAAACAGATCTGGAATACCTATATAATATATATAAAAACATATTATATATGTATCAAAATGCAAATGCCAAAAGGTGCAGTTTAGCTCAGAGCCCTGCTGTATGCACTACAAGGTAACTAGCTGCTGTCAATCAAAAAAAGACCCAACCCACAATTAGACTTGAGCTGAGGGGAAGTAATTCAAAACTTTCTTTCAAGCAATGGCAAAATTAAAAGGTCCTTCAAAGGAAAAACAGCACTGCATCAGTGTTATGATGCAGTATTATCAGCAATGCTGTATTATCAGCATTCTGTGGTTGTGGCACAGCTATAGATTCTCAAACCCTTTTAAAGAGAGGATGAGTCATTTATTTGCCACAAACAGTTGTGGGAGAGAAGACATACCACATTACCAGCTGATCCTATTTCCCCAGCCCTCCCCTTGCTTCTGCTAGCAAACCAGGAGCAGGAGGCACGGGGAGCCAGGAGCACCCAGCCCGGAGCCTCCAGGGGGCTGGAGGCTGGGAACCTCGCTGGGACCAGAAGCCAGCACCAAAGGAAGGGAAGGTGGGGACAAGGTCTGCACATCAATACTAGCAATGGCAATGGACCAGCTTTTAAGTTTTCTGAAGGACTCGCAGGGAAGGTGCTCCAGTAAACAAATCAGGTTCCTATTAAAGTGCCTGCAGAGTGAAAAGTACAAAGCGCGACAAAAATAGATGTACCTTACTGACTCCATAGGGAAAATACACTGCCAGGACACGAGGCCTCTCCCTCTCTCTGCCCCTGACTCCAAGCCAGACCTTGCCTGTGACCAGGCAGGGCACAGACGGATTTCCTTCAAAAGCCTGAATTCCCTTTTTTTTTTTTTTTTCTCCCCCCTCAGAAAGAAAAAGCAAACTATCAGAGTCAAGTGTCACTCAGTCATTAGGTTTTCAAAGCACAACAAAGAATTTAACACCTTCAGAGATGGCACTGAAGTGAAAACAGCAGCGAGGAGGTTGGTTTTTCCCCCCTGCTGGTCTTTCGGGAGAGGAAATGAAAGTGAATAGCTATTGTTCCAATGTAAAGTGATTCCATTTAAATAAAGTACAGTACTAAAATTGTAAATGCAGTGTGACAACCAGATCAAAGATGTTTAATATTTGCATAAAAATATATATATATATAATATATATATAAAATATAATTTTCAGCAATCGTGCAACACTCTTAAAAAGGGTTCATTTCACATTTGCTAAATTCTAGTGGTCCTGGAATGCATAATGCATTCTATTAAAAATACTCCTTTAAATATTAACAATTAGTGTTCAAATGACCAACTAATACAATATTCTTTAGCTGTCAGGGGGTTTAAATAAACCTATCTTTGATCCACGTTCCACTGAAATTACACATCATGGAGGTATGCAGTCACAACATTAGTGGGTTAAATGTCAAAATGGCATTACAGTACAAAACAGTTAAAAAAATCAGCTAGTCATATGTTTCTCCATCTGTGGAATTATTATGGCTCACAAGCAACCCACTGAATTACTGTAATCCTTGTTCTTGCAACCAAAGACATTATCTGAATCCCACCTTAATCCTGACTGGTTCATTTACTCCAAATTTCTCAGGTGTGGGTTAAAATTTCACTGCAAAGTGCCCACTGTCCTATGACATCCTGTTGCAAACGGGAAAACAAGTAGTACTTTATTTAAACATTCCTTAATTGCTACATTTTCCTAGACCACATTAATATATATTGTGTGTGTATATATATAGATATACACCAATAACATGTACATATATACACACACAAACATATATACACACATACACACACGTACCTAGGATAATAGCACACCGACAAAACATTAACTCTGTACAGGTATTTGCTGAGAAAAAAAAAAAAATAGGGCATTTCCTCCACCACTTATTCACAAGCTTATGGGTTGGTTTGCTTTTTTTTATCCTTGTGTCCCTGATAAAACAAAATGCATGGTTAAACCACAAAACTATATATTTTTCTTTCTCACTTCAAATTTTATGAAGGCATCAGGCACTTTTGATTACTATTGGTGTGTACAAATATAGGAACATCTCCTTTTACATATATATATATATTTATATATATATACTCTACTGTATCTTCGTTGCTTGGATAACTTTTTTGTGAAATCTTTGGTCCTTAAGTACATACTTCTTGCCACAGCTGGTTTTCCAGCATTCTCACATTTTTAAAATGTGAGGCATGCACACAGCTGGAAATAATGGACTTTGTCATCGTACATGTTTCTGTTTCTATAACTGTACCAATCCGCTACTGTTCATTTGGAGCAAGCTGTTTCTGGTAAAGCATTCTAGTCAAGCAAGCTATACATTCTACATGGTCAATCCATAGACGGCACTTGCTGCAAGCCCCAAATGCAGTAATTCCAATATACAACTTTATTCAGCTTATCTCTGCTTTATGCCTCTAACTTTTAACTCCTGAATATATATAGAACTGTTTTTTGTGAAGTTTTTTCTTTTGTTGTTTTTTTTTTTGTTTTGTTTTGTTTCTTTCATATTCTCCCTTTTGCAGATCCCATTCTAGAGTAAGAATAAAAATAAAAGAAAATAAGGCTTTCCCACCTTCTCTATGCCAAAGCTATGGGAGCAGATATTGCCAACCCATATTGTCATCAAGCATTCCTCCCTCACTTATTTCAGGGGAAGCTGGTTGCTTTTAATGACAGGCCTCTTGTGCTCTGGGGTAGGGTCCAATTATTTTGGGGTTCTTTCTTGATCATGCTCTCATTAATTATTAAAGAATCACAAGCTTGTCCCAAGCTTGAAAACTAGAGCAGATCATCATTGCACAAAACACCCCATTTCAGAGGGACCCGTCGCCCCTTCCTACATCTTAGAAGAAGTTCTTTCCACGGGGTCTACTAATTTCAGTTCTTAATTACAGGGCAGCCAAGTAGAGTATGTGTGCTGCTGGCAAGGGAACACCGTCTGAACCTGGGCAATATAGTAATTGCTGAAGTTGGCATCTGCTACGTATGGGGCTGGCTGGTAATAGCAGGTGACATTGGCCACGTTGGGGATGATATTTTGCTCGGCTAGTACCCGGATGGCCAGCATGGTGATCAGGTTCAGAGTCTGTCTCCTCTCATGTCCCATCAGGCACACTGTGCTCTCATTCACCACACCGTGAAGGGTCATGAGATAGTCATACTTGCGGTCTTCTAATCCCACAAAGTGGTTCTGCAAGTAGGACTCCAGCTTTCTCTGCTGTTCGCCAATGTCTGAGAAGTCAATGAAAAACCTCGAACACATGTATCTCTGCAGGGATTTAATCTCAGATTCAGAGGCTGCCCTAAAGCCCCTTACCAAAAGGTTGCAGTACTTCAGAAGACCACCTCCTCTGATTTCTTCTGGGTTTCTGGTGGCAATTATCTTGTTGCAGAGGTGATCAAAGGCTTCCTGGAAATCCCCATAAACGCTCTCGCCAATGATAGTAGGGTGAAAAGTTTCAGTCATCGGATTCTCTGAGCACTCATAAAAAAGCAGCAGGGAGTCCAGCTTGATTTGAAAGGAATCGACACTGAATTCAAACTGCCGCCTCAGAGAGTCCACAAATTTCAGCTCCACATTTTTGCCACTGTTGTTGGACAGGGAGATAAGACTCCACCGGTCTGAATCATTGCATACTTTTACCATTTTCTGCACATAAGCCTCCTGTAATTAGAAAGAAAAAATGAGCAAATCAAGACAAAGATCCAAGAAATTTCTCCTTCACTGCGTCTGCTCACCCCTCCCAAGCCCCCCCCCCCCCGCAACATTTGCATTTCATAAAAGATTTCAGGGAGCCTGCAGATACAAACCACAGAGTAAGTGCTTAATGTGAGAGCTCAAAATGCTGTCACTGCAAGGATATGACAGGGGAGGGTGTTCTGCTGGGACTGTGTCATGCAAGGGAAGCATATAGCAACACTATTTTGCTCACTCACTTCTAAATACATCTACAGACTAAGTCCATGGCACATCTGCCAAGTATGCCTGCACCCATATGCAGAAGGTCACTACTACAATCTAAAAAGAAATCTTATTTATTGGTTTTCACTTCTCTCTCTACTTCCCGAAGAACAAGTTAGCAAATGTTTATTCCCCTCAATTCTACCAGTGCAGGTTCCATAAATCAGTCCCATATTAAAAAAATAAATCCCTCTAAAAATCTGGAAGGATTTGGATTCAGCCTAACCAACTCAAGCGAAATGTCTTCTAGAGGAGGGAATATGCCTCCCCACTGGAGCACTTAGCACAGCTGGAAGCATGCCTTGCAGACGGGGTTTCGTTCTTGCAGATGCTAAATCCATCTACGCTCCCCGTGCACCCGGGAACCGGGGCCGGCACACCGAGCTGCCGCCGAGCCGGGCTGGGAGAGAGGTGTGCAGCGCCTGGCACATGCCCCAGGTAAAACAACGCTCCCAGCAAATGAACCGGGACGGAGAAAAAGCTAATCAATCCTGAAGAGCCCCGGTCAGGGCGCTTCACTGTAAACTCCTCCTCGGTTTTAATCGTGGGGTGAATAAATCGCTCGGGGTTCCCGTGGGTCGCGGAGGTGTGGGGGGGAGCTGCGTCCCTGAGCGCACCACTCCATCCCCAGGGGCAAGGTGCCCGCTCCCCGCAGGCAGGCGCTCGCACCTGCCCGCTCCGGGCGTCTGGGCAGAGGTCAGGCTTACCTTGAGTGTGAGAGGCGTGATCTTCTCCTTATTCACCCCCTCGGGTAAGAAATCCAAGAGGCAGTCCAAGACCACGTCCTTCACAGTCTGAAATTCGGCCTCTCCTTTGAGGTCGGCGCAGAAGATGAGGTCCAAGTCCTTGTAGCCCAGGCCGCTGTCCTGGTGGAGGACGTGGCTGGCGGCCGAGCCGTTCAGCCGCACGTCCCGCAGGCCGATGCCCTTCTCTTCCAGCCGGCTCCGCACCACCTTGACGATCTGCCGAGGCTGCATGGCCAGCGTGGGGAAGTTACCGCGGCCGTGGATGGGGATGGTTTCGCTGAGGATGCGGTCCAGACGCTGCACTTGCTCCCAGCTCAGCACGTTGCAGTGCGCGCTCTCGCCGCCGTCCGCGGAACTCCCGCCGGCCTTCTCGTCGTCTGCCATGGTGAGCGGCCGCCGCCTCCCCGGGCTGGATCCAGGCACCGCTCCGGCTCCCCGCCGGCCCCCCGGGGCCTCTCTCTCTCCGCGCCTGGCAAAAGAGGAGGAAAAGCCAGCGGTCAGCAGCTGCGTGCACCCGGCGCCCGAGCTCCGCTCCCCTGCGGCCGTCCCTTTCAGCAGGGAAGCGGGGGGACACACCTACTGATCAGATTAAAAAATAAATAATTAAAATGGGGGGTGGGGGGAGAAAAAGCCCCCCGGGGCCAGGTGGTGCTGCACGGTAAGGGAAGGTGCCCGACCTGCAGCGCCGCTGCTTGCGCCGCTCTCCGCGCTCCCGCCGGGGCAGAGGCCGCCCCGCACCGCCCAAGAGGCCGCCCCGCTCGCTGCCGCCGCAGGCTGCCGCCGTCTCCGGAGCTTTCGTAGTTCTGGCCGGGAAAGGTCCCCAGTAGTTTTTATACGGGGCTTCTCCGCGCTTCCGGGGCTCCGAGTCACGGCGCCCGCGTCCCGCCCCCTCTATCTGCATGGCCGGCCAGAT
>JAYDZK010000169.1:79806405-79873056 GCA_034509185.1 Euphonia xanthogaster | reverse complement strand
CTGGGGAGCCGCGCAGCGCAGCCTCCCCCGCACGGCTCCGGGGAGGCAACAAGTGCAGCAGCGCTCCCTGCCCCGAACGGGGCGCGGCCCCTCCCGCTCCTGCCGTGCCTCGATGCGCGCCCAGGGGCACCCAGCTCCGCGCTGCCATTCATTCCTGGATTTTGTTTTCCTCTGCCTTTTTACCCTCCGCGCCCCCCTCCCCCACCCCCGACATTCCCGGTCATCCCAGGCTCAGCCAAACTTCATACCAGAGCGACGGAATTTGGCAAGAGCCTCTGTCCAAGCAGATGCCGAGGATCCCGGGCCGTGTGGTTTGCGCTGCTCGGCTCCTGACCGAGATTTCCAGAGCCGCGGGCGGCAGCGCAGCGGCATCACGCCGTGCCTGCCCGGCCCCGGCCCAGCCCCTTCCCCCGTGCCCGCCCGCCCTCCTCGCCAGCGACGGGAGGAAAAAGACTTCTCGAAGACCGTGGAGGAACCGGTGCCTTCCAGTGGAGCATCCTGCTTATAGAGTACAACTTGGGTAACCGCGGAGCCGTAAAAATGACGTGGAAGACAAGAATATGATATAAACATACCCATATATTTTATTTGCATTTTCTTTTAAATAACGATGAAGGCATCTGCTTGTTTTTCACCTGTTACGTACATACACGAACATAAAGTTATTATTTAAAATACATAGAGATACTATAAGTATATCGATACTATTTCAAGACAGATACTATTTAAAACATATACGTATTGTTTAAAACAGACTAAGCGCACACACCCGATGTGTGCAGCAGCACCCGGGGCCGCCACCGCCCCAGGGCGCAGCCCGCGCACGCCGGCGCGGTGTGGACAGCGGGTTGCGCGGAAGGATGCAGTGCTGGGGGACACGGGGGGGTCATGGACGGTGTTGCGTCACCTCTCGCAGTTTAGTGACGTGCGGCAGGAGGGGCTAACGACGACGTGACGAGCAGCTCCCTCAATCGAGCGCTTCGCCGAAAAGGGGGGGTGGGCGACTCAGCCCGACGGGGTTTACTGTCCCCTCCCCCCATTTTTAGCGCGCCCCCCATCTTCTCCCGTCCCGGGATGGGATCAGAGGTGTGCACTGCTCGGGAACCCCCGAGGCCGGCACTCCCGCTCCCACCCCACACGCCGGGCGGGGGTCCCGCCGCGCTGCGCCCGCCCCATCGGGGCGCTCCCGGCCGGCGCAGCGCGGGGCAAGGGCGCCCCCTGCCGGCTGCCGCGGGCCGGGGGGCGGCCCGGACTTTGATCCATTGCCCGCATTCCCTATGGCTTCAGCAGCGCGAGCCGGCTCCTCACGCCGGAGCACGCACGGAGCGGGGGTGACTCCGCCCTGTGCCCCGTCCCCGTGCCACTCAGGGGGCGATAAAAGTGTTTGTATTGCTCTGTCCATGTGTTATAAGAAAGTAGGAAGCTTTTTAAATACGAACGCGTACAAGGGACTCCAGCTTAACAGCAGAAGCAGAACGTTGTACGTCTGCCAGCATATTGAAGAATGTTTGCCAGCTTATTCCTTTATATAAAATAAATATTCCGACTTAGCGGCCTGCTGGCAGGGGAGCCTGTTGGGGGGAGCCTGCAGCTGGCTGCTGGGAGCCTGGGCCACTGGCTACTGCTGCTGGGCACAGGGAGCGCCCACTCTCCCCCTGGGTGCAGGAACAGCATCTCGTCACACTGACCACACATCCCCAGAGGAGAGAGGCACTGCTCGTCTGCCCCGGGGCTCCTGAGGCCCAGCCAGGTGACAGCCAAGGGCAGGGGCTCCCACCACGGGGGCTGCCTGCCTGCAGCACTGAGGTGTCACTGCTCTCCCTGTGCACTTTGGAAGCTCGGAGCGGTTAAAGCGTAACCGTTCCCAGACTGGCATTACTCAGGTGAACCACAGTTCACTAGGGCACATGATTTAATCTTTCAAAAGGGGTAACTACCACCTTATTTCTTAGCAAGTTGTCATTATGAGTAATCAGCTGGATTACTGATTTCTAGAGCAAGGACAAAGATCAGACTTGGAGTCTCATCCCATATTAACCAAGGCCAGCTCCAAGAAACTGAGACAATTTCCTGTCTGGGAGTAACCAACATTTTGTTTAACTTGTGTTTCTCAGCATATTGAAATGAAATTTTAGCAGTATTTTGCATACTGCAGAATGTACCAGTGCATTCACTGCGCTGGTCAGTAGGATTTAATGCTATTTTGTGTTTATCTTGTTTCATTTCCCCATGAAGTGTGACCTTTGACCTCTTTTAAGTTGCTGTTGCTTCCCACTTATAAAGAAAAATGGGCAGAAGTTCATAGTGGAGAGCACTGATTTACTAAAGGCAAGGTGAGTGCATCTCAGAAGGAAGACCTTTACACTGCTGGGTTTTGCTAAAGGAGAAGGGCTAGCCAAGCCCTGTCCTCACCTCAACCTCCCTTTCTCGGTGTAAGCATCTGCAAATCACCTTCCAGTCAATGAAAGAAGAGAGGAAATAATTTCCTGTCAGAATCACTGCATTTACATTTTTTCAGTTCAGAAATGTGCAAAGGATGGTAATCATTGCACTCTTTGTATAGATAGGAATTATTTGCACCAATGTGCAATCCTTTTCACTTCTCTTCCCCTAATTAATGGACACCAGATAAAGGATATTTTATATATATATATGTTAAATAAACTGTGTAAATAGAAGAGAAATAGAACTCTGTCAGTACAGTACTTTACCTAGGGTATATATACGTTATGGATTTTTTGCTCCTCTGTTCTACTTGAATGTGAAAGCCCACATCACTATAAATCAGTAGAAATCATTAAGAATTGTAGCAAGAAATTAAATTAGGGTGAATTACATTATGAGAAATCTAGAAATATTTGTATGAGTTACAGAGATTATTCTAATTACAACTGATACTGGTAATGCTGCTGCTAATGAAAACATTAATTCAGCTCATGAACACGCTGTCCCTTTAATGACAAACATACTTTTGGAAGGAAAAGGTGGGGGTTTTTAAATTGTCAATGTGAGCAGTAATTCTTTGACAGAATTTTGATTGTATTACTTACTCAGGTTGTTTGTGCTGCCCAAGCAATTAGTAGGAATACAAGATGTGTGAAGTGAATCATCTTTCTGTATATTCGCATGATATTTTTCAATTGGTCCCTTCATTCTCACCCCTACTCTCAGTCATACTCTGGAACTAATGAAAATTAATAGCAATAAATGTGTTTCTCGTGTATGCATTTGTGTATATTTGCCTAATAAAGTCCTCAGTGTGAGCTCTTCATTCAGCTTGGACATGTAGCAGAGAGTGTACTCTCCAGGTGAGCACTGCTGAATTTAGGAATTTAAGTAATTTATTGACTGAACTACATCAACTGTGACTGTAAAGTTGTTCTGCCTCCCTTCTGCCCGAGATGTGGTGCCTAAAACAGGAACATGCTCTTTCTGGCAGAAAAAAAAAAGAGCCAGAAACTGTGACTCTTCATCTGTGCCTAGTCTAGGAATTGGCTCCCGTTTGGTGCCCAGCAGGGGCAAACTTCCAGTTTAGTTTTTTCTAAGAGGAATTGAGTTTGTGTGACAGCTGCTCTGCCAACATGTGTTACCTACAGACAGTCAGGGGATTCACTTCTGAGCAGAAACACTACTTCAGTCCAAAAACTAGTGTTAACTCAGACAGAGGTGTTTGTTTTTGGTTAAAAACCTAACAAACAGCACTGCTGCTATCATTACTATGCATTGAAAGCAGCAGCCTGGATTGGTTTGACAGGAACAAAGAAGTCTAGGAATTCCAAAAAATAGCCTCATAAGGAGTTCAGAAAAAAAGATACAACACAATTTTATCACAATTGTGTCATGTAAAGTTTGGTAATGTCATTCCTCCTTTCCTTTTTTCTTTTCCTAACCCTTCTATTAAGAGCAGTTATTCCTATTGGAGAGACAAACAGCAGGTACCATCATGTTGATTTTCGCTACATCATTTTGACAATGTTAAAAATGCAAATAGATGTTCAGAATAATAAAAAAGCAGTAGCCTGTAGCAAGATGGACTTCGAGAGCCCCAATTTCCAGGTGGCTGAATGTGCAGTGTGTCAAGTGTGGATGAGCAGGCTGTGCAAGGGGAGCCCTGGGGCCCCTCGGCAGCCCTGGCTGCAGTGGGAATGCTGGCAGGATACAGCAGCGCTGCAGCTTCCCACCCAGGCCTGGCACAGCAGCTCTTTCTGTCTCTGCTCAGAAGTGCCTTAGCACAGCTGGCTTGGCCTATCTCATACAGAGGCCAATGGCAACTAAAACACTAAAAATGAGATCTTGACCTAAATTTTGTTCTCTGTTGAGATGGAAAGACATTGCTGGGCAGCAATCACCAGAAAAGTTCTTTATGTTATTCACTGTGTTGCTACACAATTATCTTGCCGGAAACAGCAGCTATAGGACTGAAGAATATTCATAATTGTTCTCCACCCAGATAGCATGTGAATGTATCAACTCAGCTCCAGATACCAAATTTCTGGAGAATGCAGGCTGCTGTACCCTTTTCCCTCCCTCCTCATCGCTCCATGTGCAGCTGCTGGCAGATGTTCCGGGCAGCTGCTGGCTCCATCCCACTTGCCCCTCTGCTCGGCTGGGCAGCCCACCGGGGTGCTGAGTGTGCCTCAGCTCTTCTCTGCTGCTTGCTGCCCCAGATCAGAGAGTGGGCAGAGCTCAAGCAGCCCTCAGCCAACAGGACAAAAGTTCAGAGAACTTGGCTTGGGTGGGAAATCCTGGGAACTAGTACAAAGTCATCAGATTCGAACAGAGCCCACACTTGCACCAGACATACACAATCTGAAAATTAGTTTCATGAAAACAGTAAATGGACACTTGCTGGAATACCTTTGAGTACCAAAAGGACTAGTACTGTTATTGACAGTAGCACAGAATAAAGTACCTTCAAAATAAACTCTTAAGGGGTTGTCTATACCAGAAACACTTGCAATCCATTCCAAATTTTGATTTATTCATATCTTTCCTCAGAACTAGTCTGGGCAAAGTTTGAGCATGGGTGTGGAAGCAGAGCTCAAAGTCTGTTTTTTGTTTTGGGTTTTGTAGGTTTTTTTTTGTTATTCTTTTTGGGGGTTTCTTTTGGTGGGGTTGTGAGGTTTTTTTGGTGGGGTTTTATTTTTGCTTATTGGTGTTGTTGTTTGGTTTTTTTGGGTTTTTGTTTTGGTTTGGTTTTTTTGGTTGGTTTTTTTTTTTTTTCTCACAAAAGTATTCAAATCTGATTTAATTTCTTTTTTTCCAAGGGCTTTGCCTTTCTCTTGCGTGCATGCACAGAGTAGTCTTCTGATACCTTGGTATTCTATAGTTCAGAATGATTTATTTCCAAAATTTATTTTGGTGTTTGACATTTTGTGATGGAATAATCAATACTAGGAATCAGTACTAGAATTATCAACTGCTGGAGTAGTCAATACAAAAGATACTTTGAATAAAATGAAAATGAGAGATGTTAGAAAATGTTCTTTCAAAGATAAATAAAAGAAATCTTTGTGCTTTCAAAGTACTTCTCTTTTATTAGTTTTATTTTCCTTCTGCCAGATTTTACTGGAAAGATGTTTTACTCATCCTGGGAAAAAAAGTCAATGTTTGGACTAAATACTGTGATGTTTTGAAAAGGTGCAGTTTGAAGAAGGCCAAATTATCAGAATTTTCTGATGGGCCTGCCAGTTGCTTTTTGCAATGCTGCTGAGAGCATGTTAAATGAAACAGTAGTATTCAACATGTGCATTGCTGCAACAGCCACTGGCCAAGTCAAGAGATCAGAGCACCAAAAGGTTCATCTATCAAAAGACCTATTCCTGCCTCATCTAGAAAACTCACAGCCTAAATACAGCAGAACATTGCAGTAACTTCTATTAGACAAACCCATCAGCATTTGCCCTTGAGTAGGATTTTTCAGAGCTGGTGCTGAAACAGAACAGGAAATGGCAAGCTTCTCATCTCCTCCATGTCTGGCTGGCAGCCATCCCAGCCTGCAAAGCACAGGATGGTGAGGTCCTGTCAAACCCTTTTTCTCTAGGTCACCTGCATAAAAATTAGCCATGCTCTCAGGTTCCGTTATGTTTTACACCCAGCTATTGTGATTTTGCCCATGTTGGCCTTTGGGACTGAAATGCAGTAAAAATGAGCTACACAAGATCTTAGGTATTCCTAGTCATATGGAAGTCAAGGACAAGACTTTCTTTTTCATTTTTTTTTTCTTTGGGTTTTTTAAGAGGCCACTTTTTCATTGGTATCTAGGAGAGTTTAAAGTTTCAGTATTTCTACCCCCATAGGAAAGACACCCCTGCAATGCTTCATGACTCATGCTTTCATGCAACCCCATTTGCTTCTGACTTGTAGGATTTTATGCTGATTTTACTTTTTCATGTTTTGTTTACCCTACAATGCATTAAGCTCACGTGGGAATACTCCAGTGGCTTTCAGCATTCCGCCTTTTATTTGGGGGAGATGAAGAAACTTGTCATTTCAGATTTAAACAAGCTGTTCTGCTTTTGGAACAGCAAACAGAAGAGTGAAAATACTCAACGTGAACGAACAGAAATTGGGTAACTGTTCATTCAGACAGAATTGGTTTCACAGAGTCAAAGCCATAATGTAGGTTCACCCACTACAAAACAAATTCTGCTTTACCAAGTGCTTTCACTGCCAGGACTATGACTCCTGATGGAGTCAGGACACCTTTCAGTCTAGATTACAGTCCATAAATGCTGGAAATTAATAACTGGATTACTACTGAAAATGTGGTTTATTACCCAATTAACCTCACTGTTAAAAATGTGCATTATATTCCTAGTCAGAAGTCAAGTTTGCACAGAACGAGAGTGTTTGCATTGAAATATGCTGTACACTGAAATGACATCCTTATTCCCAGAATGCTATCCTTGGCATCTATAAAAAAGTGACATATAATCTCCAGATTTGATGCTTTCCCTGTTAAACTGCCTGTTGAAGTAATACTGACAAATACCTGGATAGAGGCACAATAAGAATTCTTTAGCTGCCATCCCACATGGCTTTTCATCTCACCCAAGTCTGTTGAAGGTAGCAGGCTGCTCCTAAATAAGGTTGCCTATCTCTAGCTGTTCCCAGGGAGGCAAAATGTGCTAGTTTAGAGCCAATATATAACCATTACACATACCAGAGCAGATTTTGGTTATCTAGAGTTCTGTGGATGGATTTTTGGCTTAAAGGCAAAGAATCAAAATGCTATGAAGATGAAAGAATGAAACCCAACATGTTAGGACTGTGCACGTGGGAACACAACCAAAACTCTGTGTAGCAACGGAACTAAAGGGTGTGAGAGCACTCATCCAAAGAAGCAAAGAGCTGGAGAGTATCACAGTCTATTTGTGCATCTTACGAGAGATAACTAGGGCAGCTGATGGCTGGAAAATCACAGTTTGTGTCAGACGTCTTAGCAAACAATAACTTTGCTGGTGCCCATGGAACGCCACTGTGCTGGGCCAGTGAGCACTGTCATTTTACCTGAATCCTGGTGCTGCCTTGGCTTTTCCAGAATTGTGAGATGTCAGTAGGCATCCATTCTTAATATTAATAAACATGCAAAGTTGTCCCTTTTCTGTTTTTTTTTTTCTTCTTCTTCTTACTTTCCCCACCACCAATGATTCTCAGCTCTCTATATGATAATGATGGCAGCTGGAGCAAGGACCTGGTTTGGAATTGCACTGCTCTCACAAACAAGAATACAGTGATATACCTTGCCACAGCACCAACTACAACACTCCTTTCTTCCTCCATGTGTCTCCTTTTCTTTCACAGGAAAACCTGCTTCTCCATACCATGCACTGTTTTGGTACGCTAGGTTCAAAGAGCAAAGCGATGACAGAGACGAGTGTTTAGTCAGAGTACGGAGAAAAAATGACCTAGTCAATTTATCAAGTACATCTCAAAGCAAAAGCAGGGTATTAAAACAAACAAACAAAACCAAACCAAAGAAAACAACCAATTTTTTTTTTCCTAATTACAAAGGAAAGCATGTCATGCATGCCAAAAAAAAAAAAGGATGTTTTTTCCCATGGAGGATTTTTCCTTCAGGAATGTGAAAATTATACAGATCAGTACCTTAGGCAGCTTATTTTTTAGTGGTATGCCCTGCCACCACCTCAGTAGAAGGGATGAGAGCCACTTCTGATGAGGAAGGGCTCCAATCTGTGCTGCCAGTTCTCTTGCTGAGACCCTGCAGGATGCCAAATGGAATGAGCTGCATCAAGGGCCATTGCCTATCACAGCTGCAAGTTACCACCAGTCTTTGTGCAATGCAAGCCAAGGACCCTGGGGCTCCTTCAGCCCTTCCTGAGCACCACCAGAGCATTGCCAGCACTGTTTACTGCTGGCAGGGATGAGCAGTGGCACAGCAGCAGCTGCAACCCAGTTTTAGCTCAGAGAGAGCTACAAATTCTTGCTGTGCAGACGGGAGAGTTGTTGCTTCCCTGAGGAGCAGTTGCCAGAGCATAGAAGTCTTGACTGAGCTGTGCTACCAAGACATGGGTCTCACTGCCTTTGAAGATCTCAGAAATCAGCAAGACCCAGGAGCTAGGAGCCTTTCCCTTTCTGGGAAATTATCAGACCAGCTCCCACATCCAGCTCCCACTGAGTCTGGAGATCAGCTGCTGCCCCCTTCCCAAGAGGCAGGAGCAGCCTCTTCTTCAGAGCAGCAGCTCCAGCTCCTCAGTCCTGCTGAGCTCAGCAACAGCCCAGCTGAGCTCTGAACCGTAAGCTGGCTTTGTGTGTAGATAAAAATAGTGCGGCACAAATAACATTAACACCAAAATAAGGGCAACTGTCACATTTATGCTCCTTTTTTTACTCTGAAGCCCTCACAAGGATAAAAGGTCAGAGACTAGAAGTCCGAGTGCAAAAACTCTCTTAGTCATGGAACTACAGAGTGCTTTTAGCTCTCTTTTTTTTTTTTCTGAACAGGTTCTTTGGACATGCAAACCTTCAGGTGGGCTCTGCTAAGGAGTGAGGAGGAGTCATCACAGTGTGTGACGTCAGCACAGCACTGGGATTGTGAAAAGGTACCGAACAGGGAATGGAACCTTCCTTTCCAGCCCTGATGTTTAAATGTTGCCCATCACAGTGAAGATCCTCTAAGCTTATCTGAGCCAAAATGCAGAGAACAGTTTGTGAAATTTTGTCCTTTTGAAATAGAGCCCTGAGTTTGCCTCCTACTCATATCCAAACCTAATCTTATCCTGAGCAACAGCCTCAGCTCCCTTGCAGTCCAGACTCCTCCTCAAGTCTTTTCCCCCAGCATTAAGAAATTTCTTGTGATTGTACCACTATGCATCTGAAAGTGCTGTCGAGTGTTACGGTCCTGCAAGGTGACCTGGTAAATGAAACCAGAGTGAGTGGTGTGGGAATATTATAAGTCTATTTCTTGTTCCTCTGCTTGAAGAATCATCTTTGTTTTCAAAATTAACCCCCAGAGGTTCTTATTTATCAGCATAACATTTGTTTCATTTGCCACTGAATTCCAAATATTGCTTTGCCCTGGAGACCTGTTGTACTAATGCAGAGCCTCAGAGAAAGATTTCTATTCCACATGCCAAATGTTGCTATGATTCCTACCAGAATAATAGGGGAAAGATTTTGGCTCTACATACAGAAAATTTTATGAAGAGACAATCTCTGCTTTTACACAGCAGACCCCACATACAGCCCTGGATTATTTCTTTTGGTAGTACACAGAATTTCTCTGTGTGAGAGGGTTGATTCCCCATCAATGTCTTCCCAACAATCCGAGGACATATTTTTGGTAGGAGTCTTGTGTCTCTGGTGAGCCCACTGATGAGGCAGCTTCATATGAAAAAGCTCCCTGTGGTAGGTGTTGCTTTGCCAGCCATCCAACATCATAATCCACGGCAAGGAAGCAGAGGTGCACTATTCCTTTTCTGCTGCTTACATCACACTGTGTGCCCACTTGAGGCAGATAATACATTTTTATCTGTCTGTAATTTTAATATCCACTACATAATTTACGGTTCTTTGTTGCTCTGAACAATTGCACCTTGATTTCTGTTAAGCAGCAGATGCCCAATAAATGCTGGTGTTGCACGCATCCTTCCAGAATCTGTCTTAAATCACATCATCTTTATAAGTAAACCAGCAATCTCTTAAAAGCAGCCAATCCCCTGCAGGCAAAGTCACTCGACGTTCCTGTTAATCAAAGTGTGCAGCTTTTCATCGCTCACCACCTTCCACACCTAAATTTCAGTCTTACAGAAGCTCAGTGTTTAATTACTAACCACAATTGCCCTGGTTGTGCCCGGAGGCCAAAGAAGCCCCATGTCATTCTGTGCCAGTCCTGTGAAGAGCCAGGGGCCCTGGCATCCCCCATTGCATCTCCACTGACCTCATGACAAGTCAAAGAGAAGCCCAAATCAGGCAGCAGGGCAGATGAGCAGGCAGATGGAGAAAGAAGCCCTGAGGCTTATGAGAGCGGGCTGCTCAGAGAGGTGGTCGCCAGGAACAGAGGAAACCCAGATCCAGCTGAGGAAAATACCAATGCCATTTCTGCTTTCACAGCAGCTGCAACTGCTCCTCCAGCTTTCATCTCTGGCTGCCTCCTCCTACGTTTTCTCTCCCATGGGCGGCGTGCCGGGGACTGGGATGGAAGTGCCAGGAGGCTTCTCGCAGCGCTTCCAGCAGCCACTCTACTTAGCCGTGGTTGCCTCCGATTGTTTACATGCTCATGTACTAAAGGCACAGAGTTATCACATGCCTTTCGAAACACCACACCTGGGGAATGCACAAAACCAGGGATGGGCAAAACTGCTCTCTGATGACAACTGCATGGGAGCAGTGGGACAAAAACACAGCCTGGAAATTATTTCGCCATTTTGCCTCTCACAAACTGTAATCCTGAGCTGATTTGTTTTTAAGGAGTTCTGGCGTTACTCCAAAGGGCTGCATTTTCCAGAGATGAGCTATCCATTTCCTCTGGTCTTTTTAGCATGGCTGCAGCTAAACTTTTAAGCCAGATTATCCCAATTTGCCAGGCATGAGATTATTGCTGGTGTGCAAAATGAGGCGAAGAATTAAAAATAACCATGCCAGTAAATGTGCAGTCAGTTGGTTTAAGGCTTAGAGGTTTATGTGTCTTTTGGAAGTACATGAGTTCCAGAATAGATTGTTCAGTAAGTCTGTGTGGTAGGGAGCCATGCAGAACTGACTCCTTTGATTTTCACAGATCATCTTAGGATATAGAAGCATGAAAAATCACCCAGGCACTCATTTTAGGTCAGTGCTTTAACTGCACGTGATGAAAGCCAGAAGTGTACTTGGGTATACTTAGCTCAGCTTAGCTCAAATTAATTGTATTTTGCACATGTTAGGCTGTATTATACAGTGTAGCACAGCGAACGTGAGGTCTTCAAAGGCAGAAGTGACTGACTCCAGCCACATAGAAAAGATAATGATGAAATTTCAAGGATCTGATTTCCTGTTGGTTTGTTTTTGTTTGCAAAAATTAATTATTTAGATGAGACCATTTTTGAATCCCTGCTTTTTTCTGCTGCACAAATGCCCCGGGTTTAAGTGCAGTTCATAAAGCTTCTGTACCTACTAATGAGGAAAATGTTTGTAGCCCTCAGACACAGCCCAGACAAAGAACAGTCATAGCTTGTCATGCATTTTAAGTCCCTCTTATTTATCATCTTTTCTTCTGGTGTATGTGTTTGTATTCCTGTGTATAGAAAATACACTTTCTCTGGTCTTTCAATGCAAATTTAGTGCAGAAGATATTTCCTTCATATATCTCTTGTGCTGTTAAAAAGAGGCTCCTTAAACTAGTTTTGGATACCAGAATACATTAGCAATTCATCACAAAACATGTGTGATTTAATGTATCATTTTGCATTCAGATATTGGTATCTTTTCTTAACATTAAGAGGCTTGCTACATTATGGTCAGCCTGCTGACAACCCAGGCAAAGAGCTCCTAGTCACCTTTTGGTTTTGATCATGGCTCCCTAAGGCCTGGGCCTTGTGTGTTTGGACACTGTGGTCACTCTTCAGCCGGCAGTGGTCATTTGGAGCAGAAATGAGGAATGTTTAGCTCCTTAAAACAGTTTTTAGTGGAGCTGAAGTCCTAAATTAATCCTTTTTACTTAATAATTGTGCCTTATTTTCCTCTTGCTAGCTAACATACATCTTCTTTTGGTGTCTGAGATGTCCAAAATATTAAAACTAAACTTCTTACTCGCCCTGAATAATACAAATGCATCAGTCACCATTAGACATCTGTCAGTTTCTGCCCTGTTCCATCTGAAATATCCACCAAGTATTTAGTATTCTAATCCTAAGTGGCACAAACCACAAGTGTTTGGGTTTGTTGTTAGTATCCAACAGAGGAAAATGCCTCAGTGCCCCTAGGAGTGGACCCAAGATTTAATAATCTTTCTGCATGGATTATTTGACTTCTAATTATTTAGTTTTTATGGGCTTCTCCCAACGCTGATCCTCCTCATCCTGACCAGAGTGATCACACATCCTTACAGCCCCTGCTTGTTCCTGCCAGCATTCTGAGAGTGGCACCTGCCCAACCTTTGTTCAAAGCCGGGTGCTGCAGCCGGGGTGTCCAGGTGCTGCATCTGCCAGGGCACTGGCAGCTCTGGGCAGTAAAGCCTGCTGGATGACAGGTGACACAGGATCTGCACAGGTGGGTTATTCTGAGCAGCTCAGGCAAAAATACATCCATTGTTCAGCAGTCCCCAGAACAGCTAATCTTGCTCCCCTGTGCCAGTTGCTGTCCTGTTAAATGTGTACTTTTTGTAGACGTAGTTCTGCAAATTCCATGTGATACGTCAAGATCAGTAAAAATAAGGTCATTTATAAACACTGTCTTCTCCTTCTTCCTCTCCCTCTCTGGCCCCCCTCCTAAGATATGCCTGTGGGCAGGGTGAACACTGCCTGTCACACACTTCACCCATTTCTTCACCCAAGACCAAGCAATAAGGCATGAAAGGCATAAGGGTGGTGAAAAGTTAAAGGCAAAAAGAAAAGAGAAAAAGCAATAAAAGAGAAGCAGCTGTAAACCTGTTGGTGCATTTACAGCTCACCCAACATGGACTAGAACCACGAAATACATTTCTGCTGTCCCATGCATAGTTATTGAATGCACTACTCTTTTTGGACTCACATGTATTTTCCACAAGGTCTCACCTTCTGTTTTAGTTAATGCAGCCCACTTATTTCAAAACTTGACATAAAAAGGCTCCTCTGTGTCCTCCAAGCTGTGCAATCTCAGTATCAGACATTTTGGTAGAGGTTCCCTGACACACAGTGGGTTTCAATTCTGCCAGGCCACTGCTATTCTGGAGTGGTACAAGGACTGTGTACAGAAATATACCATTGGCTTTGTCTGCCTCTCCCATCTACAGTCCCACCAGCTGGAGACTTGGGCTTCTGACAAGACACCTGCACTCACCTGGCAGGGACTGTGCAATTTCAAAGTGCCATCTGGGTGCTTTAATAATTCTGATCATTCATGTCATAGGGAAACCCTGAAGAACAAGACAGCATTTGTATGCTGTCCTCTTTTATTGCTCTTCTACCTATCTGCTCATGTATTATATTCCAGAGTTGCAAAGGATTGTCATTCATCACAGTAATCTGGTACCAATCATGCAAAAACTTCCTTTTAACAGAGATAAGATCCTTCAGTCTACCAGTTCTTTAACTAAATAGGATTAATTAGCAGGAAGCCAGCTGCTTAATTCACCACTGACCTGTAAACCTGATAAGAATGAGGTCGCTGGACATAATAGAGCTATTTAGGAGTGTAGGTCAGACTCTAATAACAGAAAACATAGTTCAAAGATCAGTCTGATATAATAAAATTCTGGGGTAACAAAATACTGCTTATTAAAGAGAGATCTAGTCTTTAAAATAGTGTGCTCAGTATACTCAAAAGTACGTTCCTTCCAAAACAAGCAATTGCAACATCTAAGCACAGTCAGTGGACACCAGACTTTGACATTCAAACCCATCAAGATTTTGTATCCTTTCCCCCCTTATATACAGCTCACTTTTTGTAACCTTAAGATCTCACAGGAGCTTCACGTTATGAGAGCCTTGATTCATGTTTTAATGAGCAGGAAACAGTGCTCCTCTGAGCTTATCCTGAGTAATTGTCTTGATTAAAAGAAGCTTGTCTAAGGATTAGAAAAAATAAATGGTGTGCATGTATTTCTACAGCTCCCCAGTTTTCCTCCAACTTCCACCTAAGTTTTCACTATTTTTTTTCCAAAAGCAATTGTTTGCAAATCACGATTTCTATCACTAATAGACATGTGCATTTGTATCATTTCTGCTAAAAAAATGTTCCTGCTTTCCCCCAGAATCCCCGATTTCTTCCCCAAAATTATGTCTTGCCTCTTCTCATTATGGCAGGAATAACATGCAGGGTTTCAATTAATTTACTGATAGTAAATCATATTATAGCATGCAAACTATAATTTGCAAATATAGCAAATTGTAGTGTGCATGAACTTTCAAAGAGCTTGGTCCAGAACCATGTCCAGATCAGAAATACCACCTGAAGGCACTTTTGGAAACTAACTGGACATATTTTAAAACCTTGCAGTCATGTGAAAACCAGACACAACATCTGAGACAAGGAACTCAAAAAAAAAAATTGATTTTCATGTATCAGGCCAATTTCTGCTTCTGATGCCAAAACAGAGAGAAGAATAGTTACACCTTAGCTACCCATCTGGGAACAAGAAGATTTTCCTCTTTAATTTTTTCCCCCCTTTTATTATTCCCTCCATCTTCAAAGCCTTCCTGTAGTAACTGGCTAGTGTCCCACCTTTCCTTGGCAAGGAAGTTTAAACATATTTCTTCAGATAGCCAAAAAGGTTGTTATGGTTTGGAAGAAAACATTTCTTCTACCCAGGAGCTCAGCACACCATGTTCCCATTTCTTCAGCCTGCTGCCAATACTGAAAAGTGAGATTGCTTTTCAAGCCCACAGCTCAATAACGAACAGTTTTGTGAGTCTACTACAAAAGATCAGGAAGCCAGGCCCACTTTTTTATTTAATATACAGAGCCAGATTCTCAGCTGGTATAAACTGAAGCAGCTCTACTGGTGTGAAGGAAAATATACTGATTAACACCTGCCAAAGTTCTGCTCTGCATATTATGTTTGCAGAGCCGATGGCATAAATAATGGAAAATGTACTTAGTTTTTCTGTTTTGAGACATTCTTCTTCCAGTACACCCTGGGAAAACATTGTACACTTTAATAAAATGCTAAAGAGTCAATTAAAAAATGTAGGGCCAAAGTGCTTAAAAAAAATTCAAAAAATATTCTAGAGCAGTTCATCACAATTACCTCCACAGCCACAGAGACAATGGGATGAGTAGTTCCTCATCCAGAATTTTTCCCTCCTGTCTAGTATTAATATGCCAGAACTGGATTTGTGAGAGGAGGGATGCACACACACGATACACTCCTTGTTATGCACTGCTGTCATTCTGTCTGGTATACAGGGCTCAAGCTACTGGAATTCCTATTAGTTCAGTCTATTCAAATGGCCAAATGATTCATCCACAGAAAAGGAAAACTTTTAAACTTTGCTTGTCTTTTAGAGAATGCTATTTGTAAAAAGTGTTGCACATAGGAAGAAAAAAACCCCATGTTTTATTGAATTAATCTGTCTTTCATAATAGCAGTGCAGAAACAACATATATGTAACTTTAAACGGGCAATGTCAAGGGTTGTTAGAGCTGAAAACTAACACATTTTTTTAGTCTCATATAGAAGTTCATATCTTCAGAATCTGCTACTCATGTAACATTTCGGTGTATGGGTGCAACTTTACAAAGAGGAATGCTGCTTGGTGGTATATTATTAATCCCTTGATTCGATTTTTTTTTAAAAGTAGACATACAAATCACTGCAACACTCACAGTGAGTAAACAAATACTCCCACACTGCCAGAGAAAATAGGGATATGTGCAAGATGATAGCACAGCTAGTTTACTTTGAGGTTCAGATTAAATAAGATTTTTTTTTACCTTTTTGTAGATATCTGAGATGGCAAAATGAGAAGGAAGAAGGAAAGAGAAAGCCAGGTAATGGAAATTTTGAGAAAGACTGTGAGTTGTCTTTCCAGTCACTCCTGCCAGCTTGGGGTAGGGGAAGAAGGAAGTGAAGACAGAAAGGGATCATACTCGTGTTGTTAAAGTCTGTCCATGAGCAGAGAAAACCTTTGGAACTGTGCTTTGAAATGGATACACTTGCAGGATTTCCAGTTCCTACACACATATCTCTGCCATCCTAATTAAAAAAAACAAACCCAAACAAACTGTCAGTGACATGAAGTCTCATTGCTTGAGATTAATCCTCCCCTCCATGCTCCAGTTGCTCAGGCTGTAGCTGGGAAGTTTAGTAGCCTTTGAGAAAATCCTGGCTATGCCACATGCAATGCCAATCCTAGGAGAGAGCCAGGAATTCAGAAGTGACTGAAGTCTGCTGATGTGCCTGGTTCATGGAGCACCTCACATTCAAAATCATTATTTGTCTCATTCCCACTCTTACGAGCAGGACTCAGACAGCTTGGTGAATTTGTTCATCCCAGCAAGGCCATCCATGATTGTCCAGGCCTTGAACGCTGAACTTCTTGTCCAGGGCTGCATCATGCCCCAAGCCACAGCCAGGGCTCGTAAATTGGACCAACTGATGGGAGACCTTGTGCTGGTGTCAGCAACTCCCCAAACACTTCCCTTTATGCTCAAACTGTTGTACAGGCTCCACAAAAGCACGGGTCCCCATCTTGCCCCAGGATGGCCCATGCCTCAGAGACACCCTCTCAATGCCCTGAGGAGGGATATCCACCCCAAGCTCCTCCTGGGCACTGTTGGGGCACATATATAGCAACTAAATACTCAGTCCAAGGCCTGGTGGGGAGTTTGGACCTCCACAGTGGTTTAGCTTCAGAGATACACACAGCTGTTTGAAAGTCACTGCTCCAGCTCATTCACATCCAACTCTATTTTTTTTTTCTTCCTCGCTGTCCAGGAGATATTACATTTGTCAGCTCTGTCAGCACCAAGGTTTTATTTTCCCATTTTGTTCTTCCCCCTTGTTACCCATTCATCTGTTTTCCTCCTGCCATTTCTCTGCCCTCATAAACTCAGGAGCTTGGAACTAACACTTATTTCAAAAGTGGTGGTGAAGCCATCACCTGAAAGCAGATTTTTTTTTTCCAAGCCTCGAACATCTGTCAGCAAACATTACGGGGAAGTGCTTGTTCCCATAACAGGTTGTGTGGAAAAACACAGCCATGTCTCTCTCACCTCCCCACAGTCTTCCTTGGATTTGATAAACGTGGACTGTCCTTCATCTAAGGCCTACAGTGGGTAAACAGAGACCTTTATCAAATCAAAATGAGTAGGCCAGAGAGCTAAAGAGACTATAGGCAAAAAAACCCCACCCCTGCTCTGGCTAGCTTAAAGGACAGAAATCCTAGTGGCATGCTGCTTCTATCAAATCTACAAGACATATCCTCATTTATTACTCATCATGTTGCCATTTATGAGAAAATGAATGAAAATAGCAAACAAAATCAGGTTTCAAAACAGAAGTCCTGAAAACAGGTGAGTGATGTATCCCTCTGGGCACATGCTGGTTTGTAGGATCAATTCTGGCTCGAAGCCTTGTATGTGAGAAACCCCAGTGATGAAAGGTCATCAGAATATGCAAACCCTTCAACACACCTGTTGACCTGTGTCAGTCTCACACGATAGCCTTTTGTTTACTTGCTTTTTTAAATTAGAGATACAAGGTGCAAAATAAGCTGCACAAGGTATTATACCCAGGAGAATAACAAGGACCCCATTTCATGCACAGGAGCAGCCCTGGGTTTTAGCTGTAAGATATGTGACTAAGTATAGTTTATTTAACCTCAGTGACCTTTCATGAAGGTGCTCTGTGTTCTGCTGCAGCAAAGGAAAAGTAAACATTATTAAAGCAATTTATCTTAGGGTATAAATGACCAATACCCTCCAAGCATCACTTCTTGCACGCACGCTCTGAGTTCGCACTTGCACAGCAAGTGCTTTGATTTAGAAGGGGTATTTCCCCCAAACCCAGAGTCACGATGGTAGGTCACCAGAGTACTTCACAGAGTACTCTGCTCCCCCCCCCCCCAACAGGTGTGTTACAAAGGACATTGACATTGAGACCAGTGTGTGATTTTCCACCCACTCCACTGGGCTTCAGACCAGGATGACTACACCTTTGTCTCTTTGACTCCCCAGTGGATTTGGCACTGGCCCTACCCAAATGTGGAAATTGTCTGATAAAGACTGACTGGAAATTGCGTGATCTTGGCTTAGAGCAGCTGGCTTTTCCATGCCAATATTCAGCTTTTTCTGCATGCTTAGTTTAATAGAGGAGCTTGCTGTTGATAGTCTATTTACTGATATACATTTACTATCCTAATTTTCAAGAACTGGGCTCCTGAGCTATGAAATGTGATTACAGAGGTGTTCTAGTGGGGATTATTGCTCCTCAAGAGTGCAACCAGACTTGCGATTCCGTGGAGACAGCAATGGGGAGAGAAGGTGGCAGGGAAGGAAAGAGACATGGCAGGGAGGAACAGAATATTAATAACCACATCAATTTCTCTTCTCATTGCTTTCTGGACAGTTTTACTGTAACTGGACTTCCATAATACCTGCAAGGTCCACCCACTTGCACTGCTCTCTGTGTCCCAGTGCCAGAGAAGAGTAGATTAGCAGATGACATACTTTTTTTCCATTGTGTGTGCCATAAGTAATGCAGAGGCATTACCATGTTCTGGAACTGATTTTGTCCAGTTGCTGTTCCTCTTGTATGAGGTAAAAAATTAAAATAACAGTGAAAAATACAGAGGAAGCGTGTGACCTTTTCACCCAGGTGCTGTGCCTGTGTGCTACCTGCTCCCCTTTCCCTGAGCCAGGAAGCAGCAAGCTAGATTTCTGGGGATTGTGCCAGATTAGACCTGTGGCACTACTGTAGGTGTCCAGGCTGTGCTCAGCTTTGGTAAGTGCCACTCCACCCTGGGTGGAGGTCTGAGCACTTCAGCAGCCAACTTCTGCCCCGTGCCTCTGAGCAGTACAGTGCTGTTAACTTTTATGCCTCTTCCATTGTTTTTTCTTAGCCTACATGTGGGACAGAGCATTCAGATGCAGACTATTTCCAGCACAGGTCGTTAATCCATTCCTTCCTTGGCCCAATGAGATGGATACAGAATGCTGTTACTCAGTCTGTATTTCCCAAACTGCTTTGGTTTTCCTCTCTGTGGTGAGCTCTACAGCCAAGGCAGCACTTGATTCCCCTTGAACAGCCCTTCAACCACCAGGCAGAGTTGTTCTCAATGGGAGTGTCCTCACTGAGAGTGAGCAAAGTCTTCTATCTTATACCTATGTTCTCAAATTTTCCTCATCAGGCAGAAGAAAAAATGCAACTTTTAATTTTATTTTTTTTTTTTTGCCCCACAAAGCCTTAAATGACAACATAAATTATAGAAAAAGTTAAATTTGAAAGGCTTGGAAGGACTGAGGAAACTGCTGCCTCCCATCTCTTCCCTTCCTTCAAATAGGTGAGACTTGAATCTTTTACATAGGATACAAGCAGGTTTCTTCAGCAGAAATCCTTTGAGTGAGTGAAATATGCAAAATCAGACAGTTTTCTGCACGGGAAATAAGTGAATCATTGCTGCCTTTATTGCTCATTCTGTTTATTAAAACTGCTGGGCCAAGATTTATTTTAATGAACTCTGATCAGTCACAGCCAGTGATTTCACAATTCATGTTAGTACTGTAGGCATTTGTTGCACTGCAAACAGCACATTTGCTTATTTTCTGGAAGATTTTTTTTTTTCATCTGAATTGAAATTGGTCACACAGACTTCTCTGGGATTTTTCAGGCTAAGTATATTTGTTCCCATGGATAGAAGCCATATGTCAGAACCCTTTATTGTCACCAAAGGAAAAAAAAATCTCGCCTTTATTCTGCTAAGTCTTTTCCTTTTTGTTTCCTCTTTTTTTCTTTACTGTGTCTTGACATCCTGCCTCATTAAACCATAGTTCATCCTCGTGTTTTCTCTAATATGAATGTGTGTGTATAAGGGAAATGACACAGTTTACAGATGAGAAAAGACAACATATAAATCAAATTGTATGCTAAAACAGGGACAGACATAATGAAAGCTGTAGAATCACGTCTGCATTATATCTTCCATACAAATAGAACTGTGAAGTAGAAATCAATGTGCTCAGTCCTTGACCAAAAAAAAGCCAAAATTCTGCAAAATTTTGTCAGTAAAACTGGACATTTTGGAACGGCTTTTAGAATGGAATGGCAAGCTGTTGAAAAGCAAAGCAGAAGTGCTGCACAGCAGGGCTGGGCTGACAGTGCCTAGCCAGCAGCACTACAGCCTGTTCCTTTTCTTCCTGCCTGTTTTTTCTGGGATCCAGGAGAATGAACCCACTCACTCCAAAGGGATGTTTATTTTGATTTTCTGAAACAATTTTAAAGCAGCTGCTGGAAGATGATTAAGCAAAGTATTTCAGAAATGGCTTCAGATGAGGTGAGGATCCCACTGTGTGGTGCTGGAACCAGATGCCAGTTTGGGACCTTGGATGCAGGAGCTGATCGAAGTCCCCAGCTGAGGATAGGTGGCCACCTGCAGGGCTTACTCACAGTTCAGGTAGCACCATCTCAGTACCCTCATCTTCTCTCAGAGTACTGTCAAAGGGACATCACTCTTTAAAGAAACAAACTGTACTACAACTCTGCAAAAAAAGCACTGCTTTAAGAGGATGTTCTTGCCAAACCTCCCTTATTTCTTTCCCCTTGCCTCCTGCTGTACAGTGCAGCCTCGTTCTTCATGGGAGACCATGGCAGCTGGATCATTTGATGCAACAACTGCTGTATTTAGTCATTCTCCACACCTTTTTCCCTTTTCTACTCCCTCAGTGTCTGTGCCAAGGTTGCCTGCACAGCCAACAGCAATGGTATCTAATGGTGTGACAAAGGGGAACAGGATTGACACAAGGATAGTTCATCTCTTTTGTCTACTCAGAGGCTGAATTGTAGTCAAGATACAAATTTGGAGGATGTTAGAAGTTCAAATTCCTCTACCCTCACTGTAGAGTCAAATACCTGCTTGCACTTCAGCTTTTACTATGTTTTCTGTGTCACAGTGGGTATCCACTAGCCATTTGAGTAAACTCTCAGAGATTGAAGTCCTAGCCTCCCTGTGTGGAGCCTGGCTTTGTCTAGGCCTCAAGTAGTAAATTGTCCCCTCTGTATCTAGGAAGATGAGCTGGAGTGGTATTCAGAGCAGAGTGGAGTTTCCAACTTACCTCTGAACTACGGTCAAGTTGTAGACACCTTTTACGTGGAATGGGTTGCACTCTGCCTTCAACATCTGGCTATCATCACCCTGAGATGCACAGAAACATGGGCTCCCCAGGCAAAACCCAACTATCTGGCCTTTCTAGCTTGTCAATTGGGCTTTGTACTAGTTTACATTTATTTAGGACTACCAAAACAGCCAGTTCTGCAAAATGACTTTGTAAAGAACATGAAACTTACAAAAATATTTAAATACTTAAAATCATGTGTAACACAAGTATTTGCACAGCAGAAACTTATTAAATAGCTAGATCCATCTATTTAAAACACTAATATTTGCTTTTACATTGTAGTACTCTAACACTTTAGAGATTTGGGAAAAATGAAAAAAACATGTTGGCAGCAAAAGGCATGGCCTTGCTTATACTACAGAAAATAATGCCTCTATTTTCAGACACCAAATCAGAGACAGTCCTCCGTTTTGACTTTTAACATCAGTGCATAAGTTCACTTGACATGGGAATATTCAGACCTGGCTAAAATTCTGATTCATCCTTACTCTGCTTCCACAAAATGTCAACAGAAACAGAGTTTTTCAGTCTTCCTTTTCTAAGACATTTCATATTGCCTTTCAAAGAAAACTCCACATTTTTCTCTTTTTAGAGTTCTTTCAGAGGAAGGTTTACTTTTTAAAATGTTAATATAAACAATATAAACTTCTAGCCTGAGAAGTTGCTGTGGGTGCCAGAACTGAAGCTGTAGCCACAAGATAATCAGATATCTAGAGACGGAAAAGAAGACAACTCCTTCTGCTTCATGGGATTTCAGGACTGACACTACACCAGCACTCTGGCAAGGGGATGTAGGACCAGAGTAAAAAGCACTGCCATTTTAGGCACTCCTTTTCTCCCAGAATAGCCTGTTAAAGTCTAATGTCGTAGAGTGGCTGAGTAGGAGTAATGCAAACTGAATTGTTCCTGACGCACATGCAGATCATCACTGCCGAGTTAAGGGATAGCTCTCCTAAACCTCTTCTCACGTGGGTAAGTCCCTCATCCCTTGGGTAATCCCATTAACGTCCTCAAAGATCTAAATTCCCAGATAGTCAAAGAGCTCTGAATGTTTATATCTATGGTCATTTTTCAAATTGGGAAATGGAGAAAAATCATATGGTTTTTAGGTAATATAGGTCATCAGGTAGAGAACAGCCTTTGTACTGGAAATCTGGACTGTGACGATTCTCTCAAAGTTAATGGTGGCTGTGTTTGACATGAATTAAGCCCTGTTTGGCAAGTACTGTATTTGACTCAATGAGAGAAAGGTCAGAAATGAGGAAACACCTTGTGCTCTGAGAACCTCATCAGCTTTTTATTGCAGAGTTCATAGTTCTCTGCTGTCTCAGATAGATGTAACTTTTGGCCAAGTCAGAAACTCCAGGTCTCACTTGTATGCTCAGCTTTCTTTTGAGTACAGAAGAAGTTGTCATAAACTTTTCAACAAAACCCAACTAAATTTTAAATATGTAACAAACCAGCTGAGCTTTGGGTTGTTTGGAAAGTAACAACCTCAAATCTGGAAGTATTTTATATGAAACATGCAGCTCTGTTTTTAAACAAACATTGCAATAAATTCAGCATTGAAGTAGTTGGGCAACTTAATAGACCGAACTTCCTCCTCTCTTAAATGAACTGCTTACATGGGATAATTAATCTGAGACTGCAAACAAAACTAAAAGAAGGCCAGAATTGTTTTCTCCTTTCCCTGCTTTTTCAAAGCATTGCTTGTGAGTATTACAGAAATCCATAGGAACGTACAAAACTGTTCCAGTGCTCCCCACCGCCTTTTTGTCTTCACTTCTGCAAATTGATTTGCTGCTTTGTTATTTGCCTCTTAATATCACAAGGACATTAATTAAGGCTTTAGGCTTCCCTGCTTGCAAGGTAGCAAACAAGTGTGGAGACTAGAAGCTCATTAGCTCAAAGTGGCATATTTTACCACTTGTAGCCAAGTTTCAGGCTGATTCATTTGAAAACACTAGCACAAAAAGTGCAGTTTTGCATTGGAAATCTTGGTCTTTTTTCTATATACTACACTGATAATTTAGTGTCCTGTTCTTTCTCAGATTCAGTCTTAACTCTTAATTTCAAAATTATCAGACAGGCACCATATGATTTCAAGGCAACAAACATAATTTATTTGTGGTTTGATCCTCAACCAGTTGAAATTCATTCAGTTGAAATTCCTACTGTTCCGTGGGAGATTTTTCCAAACAAGGGTTCAGGACAGAGTGTGAGAATCTTCTCAAGGCACAGGGCAGAGCAGTCTTCACAGGGTAAGTGGTGGTCACCAACACAGCCTGCTGAGAATGAACTCACTGAAGTGTGTCTCATCACCATCCACATGCCCGAGTTTCAAAATGAAAGGATGATCCAAGGTGGTACTCACAATCAGAAAAGTGAGCAAAAATTGCCTGGACCAGGATATTAGACTGACACAGGAGCCCTGGATTTTAGTAATGGAGACCATGTGTTCCTACTGCTCACCAGGCAGAGAAAATACTTCAGTGTGACTTCGTGCAAGCCAAAAACTCTGGTTATTGATAAGTTTTTTCTTGACAAATTAATTACATGACTTTCACCCTAATGTAGAAAGGGCTTACAGTGTTGCTATGCATCAGAGGCAGCATGTCTTCAGTCCATTATTTATTTACTTGTGTAAGCAAAGCAGCAAAGAAAATTTTACGGTGGATCAGCAACTTCTTTTGCAATGGCCCTTTTGGTGCCTTCAAGACAGCATTTGTCCAGCATTTTCCTCTTGGCATAACAGTACAGTTTAGAATCTGGATCAGAGGGGTTGGGTGTCTGAAATTGTTTTAGTTGCAGAAGTACACTGACAATGTAAAAATGAGAATTGTGAGATTATTCAGTCTTAGTAAAAAGTCACACATTTCAGTAAAAGCATAAATATTTTGACTGTAGTTGACATAATTTCTTTTGGAACAAGTAGAAACAGTACCAGTGTGCAGAACAGCAGTGACCTCCCACAAGTGATTCTTTTCTGCCATAAATTAACTCCCCTTTTCCTTCCTCCACTACAATATTATCTGGGTGATTCTAAAATCCCAACAGTTAATTCCACTTGACAAACAACTCTAAGTCCTGACAAAACTGTGGTAATGTAGCCTTATTGAGTGTCATGACAGTTTAGCTGGGATGTTTCTGAATTAGTATTTAAGTGTTTTGGTCAGGAGGTGTGCAATAAATGTCCAGAAGAAAGAGTTTCAGCAAGCTATTGATTTCTAGAGCTGGGGAGGGGGTGGGTGTTAGCAAGACAGCAGACTCAAAAGGCCTTTCTAAATAATTGTTCAACATTGATAGATAACCAGGGCTGGGAATATAAGGCACCAACTCATGTCTGAAATGACACAAGACAACAGCCTCAAGCTCAAAGGTATTTTACCATTCCCAAATGAATTTCTTCAGTTCAGCATGCTGTCCTCTAAGCCTGCCTTTGTCAGCTTAGACACTGATGTAGAGTGTGCCATAGAAACAGGCCAGAGAAAATAATCTGAAAATCAACAACTGCCTTTTCTTGCACACATGTCCAGTGGCACTCAGGGAGATCCTCAAGAAAAGAAAGCACAGAGCAGCAGTCTCCTCTACTCTGGTGTGGGGCAGCCCTAGGCAGTTTATCTTTCCACTCCCCAGTTTGCTTTCCCCAGAAGGACTGGAGATTGTTGTCTCATCCTGCACAGAGGCATGGGCAGAGGATGCCTGTGGTAGAGCTGCCAATGTTCAAATAGATGATGGGCAAGAAAATTTTGTTCTTTGCTTAGGTTCCCTTTCAGCCACACAGAACTGATCACATTGTCTCTGCTGCTCACTAAGCATGCATGCTCAGATCTAGATACAGCAACTTGAAAAACTCTGTGCAGGACCTTCCTAGGTCTTAATCCCTGCCCCTGTTTTTGGAACAACTCATCCTCCCTCTGTTCCTTTTCTGTAATTAATTAGAGTTTTTCTTGCCCCACCTGCATTGATTCTGTTTAAATATTTATTTCATCAGGTATTTATTTTATTGATTTTCATTGAACAATATGTCAGAGACCTAGAAGGAGTCCTACACAAAATTAAATGCAGTAAAATATTTTTTATGAGTGATTAAAGGCCTTCTTTTTCTGCTCAACTTGAGCAATAAAATAAGTGTAATTCACTGCCTTTGTATTCAGAATCTTCAAAGCAATTTGTGAATAAGTAGATTCCTGTCTCTTTACAATATGATGATGCAGGAAATTAATTTAGTGGAAATTACTCTGGGAAAGATGGATTGTACACCTTGAAGTTAACTTAGTAGTGTTGTCATCAGAAAATTGTACTAGTGTAATTTTGCAGCTGGGCCTGAGCTCCTTCACTAGCTGGAGACAGTGTCAAAAACAGGCTTAAAGATCATCATGTTTAATCTATTTCCTAGCATTTAGTATAGATATAAGTTTATAGTATCTGGTCAGTCAATCTCTGAAAATCCTATGGCAATCACTGAATACTCAAAATAAGTCACTATATTGTCTGAATTCTTTAGTCAGCAGGCAAAACCCAGTTAAAGCTGAGAAATCTGAACGTATTTGAGGTAGCTTACAGAAAAGGTAAATGCTCATGCCTGGGTACAAGTTTGGGAGCTAACTCACAAGCTGTTGTTTCAAACCAGTGAAATAATGATTGGGATTTTTTTTCCTCTCCCTGTGAGTGAGGCAATTCCTGCTGCAGTCGGCAGCAGGAATTGCTACACTCACAGGGAGAGGGAAAAAAAAGTATCTCCTCCAAAAAGCACTGTAGGATATTCAGGTCAGTAATCATCCACTTAATCTTATAGAATAAGTAACCAAAAAAGGAGGAAATGTGTTTCTTCTTTGAACATACCTGCAGTTGTGTGGGCAGAACAACTGAGAGACACCAGCTACTGAGCAACCACCCAGCATGTAAAGCCAAGACAGGTCTAACTTCTGAAGGCCCCTGCTTAATCCCTGCTTGTGTCCTGTGACAGAGCCCAGAACAACCCCCAGCTGGAAGGAAGATCATCTGCCGTGATCTTTTAGAAAGTACTAGTGGATGCAGATGCAAAATCTGACCCCCTTATTGAGGGACTTGGTTCTTGCAGGGTGATCAGTGCTTCCTGATATCGAAGTACCTTTCAAGTGCCCCAAGCTGAACACCAAGCACGGTAAGTCGGTTCTAAATTACAATGCAAACCTGTGAAACAGACAGGCACACAAATGGCTACATACATGTGAGCATGTGCCTGCAGTCCCATCCTTGGAGTGAATTTGTGGTGTGTTCATATGGGAGAGTTAAAATAGGACAATGATTATTTAAATCAAGTGTGAACTACACAAATGCTGTCAACTAATTCTGAACAGCTAGAGTATTGGCTAAAATAGTTGTTTGGGGATTAGAAGGATTAGTTGTTGAGATTCAGTATAAACAGATCACAGTAACAGTGCAATTGCTCAGAGAGCTTTGCTTCAATACATGTGCTGTGGCTGCAAAACATAGACAGAGCATAAGGCATGAAGGAATACACATGCTGAGACAATGGCAGTCAATGGCTGGATGCTGGATTTCTCTTCTAACAGAACACTGGTATTCCAAGTAATGGATATTCACCTCTTCACATTTATTTCATTCATTCTCAGACTGGTGTGGCAGCCGTAGAAGACAGCATGTCAGTGAACCTGTGCCAGAGAAATATTCAGTCATACCTATTCCACTTAATCCTCATTATCTGCAGGGCTTCAGGCTGGACAGGGAAGGGGAGGCAGCCATGTGCAGCTGCAAAGAGCAATGGTGGGCTCATGTCACGCAAACAAAAAGCAGGGATTGCCTCAGAGGTGACCTAAGACCTCTCTGGATCTATTCACATATATGTGCTTTTTTGAAACAAAGTTAAATCCTTGGAGACAAGGTGTCTGTGCACAGAAAGGGTCTCTTTCTTGTTTGATCTTACAAGATATTACTGTTAACAAAGGCAAACAACCCGCACCCCATATTTAGTGTATTTTTTGTTAGCTTTAGCCTGTCTGAAATGCCTGGAGCCTGGTTGTGTTTGGCATAGACCTGTGGTGCAGCATTGCACAGGTGAAGGGCCTGAGTCCAACAGGTCTCATTGGACTAAATTTCCTCCATGAAGAGCATATACAACAAAACAGAGAGGATTGCAGCTACACACATGCAAACTTACTGAGCTCTGAAAGGCTATCTATTCCAAATGAAATAACAATGTTTGTGCTCTCAGTAGGCAGAAAGTAATTCCATTCCTTTTTAGTACGTTGTTACAATTATAGAGAGGCTTTTTGGTTCTGGATTTGCTTTTAAAAGCCATTTGGTCCCCACTGTTTGCGCCTGTCCAGTTAGATTATCTTTTATTGCATAAGGGTACATAAAAAATGTGAAAAACAAATGGCAATTCAGCTATTAGCACAGTTAGAAAAAAGAAAGCAACACAAACCCTGGACGTGTTAAGCATCTCTTTCATCAGTCCACCCTCTTGTGTTGGACTATGACCAATGAAATGACGTAGAACATCAATCTTTTTCAAAAAACAATGTAATTCTTGCAATGTCTAGATTGCTTCTGGGATTTGAGACTGTTTACTACACTTTCTGAATTGTTCAGACAATGTTTATGTAAATGAAAATATTTATCTAGGTTACTGCTGTTAAGTACCCACTGAGAAACATTTTGCATTTATAGATGACCTTAAGCAACAATAGCAGAAGAAATTACCAGCAGGCAACATTTGGGATAGGCATGAAACCCTACATAAATCTAAAAAACAATAGTCCAGATTCTGCTGTGAGGGACCACCTGGTCCTCTTAGTCACATAGTTTTAATTCCCATTAGAAACATCGATTTTTTTTTTCTGGATTACAATGTCCAACCACAGAAAGTGAACTACAGCCTCTTTTCTGACAAGCAGCAATGCTATTTCATGTAATTACTGACAAGTTTTGGAGAAAGTTACTGTCTATCCTTTTAGGCAGAGCTGAGGAAGTTTTTTAACATTCCAGTATATCAGAATTATGAAATAACAGTATAAAAATAAATTAATATCAACTTACCTGCTGTGGACTGCTGTGATATTGTAGGGCTGGATGTCATGTGAAATAAAGTCATGTTTGCATTTATACCAAGGGATGCAGTTTCATTAGCCTTATAAAAGAATTTGCCTGGACAAAAATAATAAAGACAGTTAATCTAAGCATTTTAAGTGGGATAGTAAAGCTTTTTTACAACAGTGAGCAGACAGTAATGATGAGAATTAAAGCAGTCCTCATTAAATTTAATTTGTTTCACTTCCAGCTGAGCTTTCAACTGATGATAAATAAGAACTCGTTTCCCTTTTGCAAAGTTTAAAGAGAAAGGCAGTGTTTGAGATCAAGCTATAGGCACACACTGCTTTAGATCCACTTCTTAGATGCCTGCTTTCTGGCTGAAACAATGAAAAGACAAGAAGAGAAATTATGTATACAGATTTGTTTATCTGGCATACATAAAATTGCCATGAGTCCTCTTGGGAAATAGTGATGTTGTTCTGATTGTTCTTCAGTCCAGAATAAATTGTATTTTCAGGATGGTGATCGGACAGCCCAAAGCAGCTCGTGCACAACGAAGAGAAGAGAAGGCATGGAAGCAGCACTGATCACCCTACATGCTCATCTCCATCCTTCCATCACAGAACTGCTCTCCCAGACCACTGTGCAGGATACCTTTCTCCATCTGGTGATGGAGATCCAAATGTGCATGCATGTGTGTGCCTGAAGGCGTGGCCCACACAGACTTTGCCCCTACCACCTCGTGCTTCTCTGCCACCACTGCCAGCACAACTGCTTTTGCAGCACCCATGTGGGCCAGGTGGGAAAACCATTAAGGATAAATCAGCCAAAAAAAAAAAAAAAGAGTGTATTATTTCTCAGGCCAGTCTGTCCTCAGTCTGCAATAGAAAAATCGAAACACATGGTGCTGGCACTGTTGGCCAGTGGAAGAGAGAAGAGGAGAGGTGGCAGAAGGTGATGGCAGCTGTGTGGATGGCAGTGCCCAGCATCAGGAGCCTTTTCAGCTCATTGTCATTCTCTTTGTGTCTCAGTACTTCTATTTATAATCTCTTATGCCATCACACGCTTCCAAGCTTGGCATGACACCAGAGATGTCTTTATTTGTGATATGCTTTTGCAGAAAGTCATCACACTCACACCTGTAGTTACCATGTGGCTCTTCTATCATAGAATCAGAATCATTGACACTGGAAAAAACTTCTGAGATCATCGAGTCCAACCTTAGGTTGAACACCACCACATCAATGAAACCATAGCATTAAATGCCTCATCCAGTCATTTCTTGGACATTTCCAGGGATGCTGACACCACTGCCCTGGGCAGACTGTTCCAATGCTTAACCAACCTTTCAGTGATGATATTTTTCCTGATGTCCATCCTGAACTTCCCCTGACACAGCGTGAGACCATTTCTTCTTGTCCTGTCACTAGTTCCCAGGAGAAAAGGCTGACCCCCAGCTGGAAACAGACTCCTTTCAGGGAGGTGTAGAGAGCAGTAAAGTCTACCCTGAGTCTCCTTTCCTCCAGGTTAAACACCCTCGTCTCCCTCAGATGCTCCTCACGGGACTTACACTCTAGACCCTTCACCAGCTCCATTTTCCTTCTCTGGGCATGCTCCAGCCCCTCGATGTCCTACTTGAAGTGAGGGGCCTAAAACTGAACACAGGATTTGAGGTGTGGCCTCACCAGTGCCGAGTGCAGAGGGAAAATCATTGTCCTGGCCCTGCTGGTGACACCACTTCTGGTAAAGCCCAGGATGCAAGTGGCCTTCTTGGTCATCTAGAGTACCTATGAGTACATTCTCTTTGGCTGATATTTTTCCTGCCAAGGTGATAAATCCCAAAAGCATCTCCCACAGCTCTTATTTGATGTGAGAAAGAAACAGCCTACCTCCATCTATGGAGTACTGAGCTGCAAAGGCACTGCTTCCTCGCTTGCCTGCAATGTCCCTTACCCTTCCTGCCCTGCCCTGTGCTGGCAGGTGACACTGGTTGCAGTCTTGGTAGTCTTTGGGTCTGCCCATGGTGCCTTTACTGCCCAGAATAAGCTGTAATGTGTGCTGGCAGACCTGTTGTATGTGTGTGTGTGTGTGTGTGTGTGTATGTATGTTAATATACATATATACATGTATATATATATGTATATATGCATATAAATGAATGTGAATCTACAGATATGTGGATGTAAATATGTACATCCATGTGTGTGTGTGTGTGTGTGTGTACATTTATACAGATACATGCATGCACATAGATGACAACAACCAAAGCACTTGAATTCACAGTGGTGCCAGACATTCTTATGAGATTTGTTACCATGTGGTTTTCACAGTCCTATTTCCACCTACACACCATTCCTCTGGTGTCATAAACTGCTTTCTTCCCCTAAAATAAAGGAGATGTATGTACAATGTCTAGAAGAAAATGAAAGTGTAAAGCCATTTAACACTCATGTTTAGGAAACTTCCATTGGTTAAAACTCTTTAAATAACCTTGCTTTCTGAGACTGCCATTTTCTCAGAAAATACCACACTCAGAAGAAGGTATTTTACAGAAAATTCTCTAGTTTAGAGATACATTTTTCAGTTATTAAACAATCCTGACAACATAGTCCTCACCACGAGGGTGGTCAAAGAATGTGGCAGGCTGCCCAGATAGCCTGTATTGTCTCCATCCCCAAGGGTTTTCAGAACTGGACTCAGCATGGCCCTGAATAATTTCCTGCCTGGAGCAGGAGGCTGGACTACCCCACCTTGCATTTTTTGCACAAGTCTGTGATTTTCAGCTGGTTACCACATGGAGGAAGCATGCAGTTTATACTGGCCATATGGCAGGCTTTTGGGCTTTAAAACATGAAGGGCCCTTTCTGCAGCCCTCAGTAGTGACTAGCATATTGTCAAGCTTGCGAAAGGTCCTGACAGATTCCTATCCTCAGTTGACATAGAATCCCATATTGAGCCATGTCTAATTTATTATTTCCTGGCTAGCAGCATGCTGAAGGATGAGGACCTGACTGAAGTGGTCCAGACTTTTGTAGCTCTCAGAATCTCACCGAGGCACATGAAATGGGAGTTGGCAACAATTCCCTCAGAAGCAAATTCAGCTACTTCAGTATCCTGCTCAGGAACAGAGACAGGCACACATGTGCCACTTGCTCCCTGTGCTGGTCTCACAGAGCTCTGGATCGCGCTTGCAAGGCCTTACTCCTCCCTGCCCAGCCTGACAGAACGCCTTTTCAACACTGCAGCCAGTGAAACTCGCTCCTCAAGATACCCCAAGTTGAGCTGAGGGACTGCAAGGCTCAGTTCTCTGTCAGGGGCCCCTGAAGGTCTGGCACCTCAGTGGGTCCATCAGGAGGATTTTCAAAGGCCAACTGGCTGCCAAAGTGCTGAATGATTGTGTGTGGCACATGCTTTGGCTACACTTCACGTTTCTCTTGATAATCTCGTGGTTTTGTATCTCTTACTGTCTTTTCACGTCTCTATTTCCCATCCTTCATTTTCCACTTATGCAAACAAACAAAGCCTAGTAATAATACTAATTCATTTAGCAAAATAGTAGCCTTGGCAAAAAAAGGGCCATTTTCAAAGAGAACTGGCAGCAAAATAAACATGGAAAATAATAAAAAGACAGTGCTGCTTTTTTTCCTGAGCTGCAAAAGTTGCCTTTGATCTTGTTGGAGCTCATTTTTATTCAGGAGACAAAAAGAAGACTCAAATGCAGAGCAATATGGCCAAGTTTACCTAGAAACTCTGTACCTTGGAAGAAGGCAACCATATAATTCAAAGTAGGAAAAGTCTGACATTCTTCAGACATTGTGGTATTGAAGGGAGACAAATTCCCATGAGAAGTAATGTGAAGGAATGAGCAGCCCAACACCAGCCTCCAACCACTATTTGTTCTGCACTTCTTCAACAAGAAATGAAATAGTTTGGTAACAGCCAAGAAAATCCTTGCTTGCATGTCACCATATAAGCAGGAAATTCCAGTAATGAAAATATAATCCTGCAATAAGAGAACAAGCAGATAAAATAAGAAAAGCATATTTTCAGTTCTGAGGAAGAAAGGAGAATTATGTAAAATTGAAACACCTTTCTTGCACTTGTTTAATGCAGTAGCAAAATCCTGTAGTATATTAGTTTCTTCCTCTGAAGGGACTAATACACTTTAGCTTTTTCTTATTGACAGTGACTGTTATAATAATCCCTTTGTTCACATCCTCCTAACATTCTGGAAAAACAACTCACTATGGGGACTAAAAATTCTTCAAATCTGGTCCCAGCCCAGAGACACTTCTAAAAAATTGAACAGGATCCTGTCAATTGTTTCTGAATTATGTGGAGATGTCTGTCAAAACATATATTTCTTTAATGTTTTCTTTCTTTATTCCCTCATTCACAATTTGCAACAAGGCAATTTTTTTAGCATTAAATTTCTCTTCTATCTCTATATGCTTTCATGGACAAATAAATCATCTCTGTGAGTGATTTGAAAATTGTTTTTGTTTATGTGTAGCAGGACAGTATATTCAAAATATCAAAAATTAAAAATGGCTATGATTGCCCTATGAAGTTAAAATTGTAGAAGCTGTGTCAAAAAAGTCCACTTTTCTAGATGTTCACCAGTTCAGAGGGGCCACAGTGAAATACTTTTTTCACTGCAATTAAAGTTTCTTTAAGGAGCTTGTGAACACTGGAGATCCTTTTCTTCGCAGAACTAGAAATTTTAGTGGCTATGAGTACACAATGTACATCTGCAGAGAAATAACTTTTTTTTCACTAATTGAATCAAATTCACAAGGCCCATGCTCAGTGGAGCATCCCAAGGCTGGCTCCATGCCCTGCTTGCTGTGTCTGTAGGGCTCTAGTGTGGGGCAGAGGCAGCCTCGAGAGCCCTGACACAAGGGGTCTCCCAAAAGAGCCCCAAAATGCTTTTATTCCCAGCGAAATGTGTCCATGATGCTGGAGCTGGAACCCTGCTCTTACTGTAAGTGCCCTGTGATTTTCAGTGACCACAAGTGATGAAGATCTTAGTTTTAAATTTAATCTATAAGTTGGGACAGGTTCACCAAGATCAAAAAGAAGGAGGAGGGAGAGGGCCATGGATGTCTGGGAAAACTAGTCCTTAAGGAAGAAAAGAGCTGAAATTCCCCAGGGACTGTCTAGCTTTGTGTTTTGAATGCTGTTCACTTAAATTGGTCTCCTGGTGTAGCTGTATCTGCTATAATTGCAGCAGATTGCAGTTGCTGAAGCATCTCCTGTATGTGTACCCTTTCATTATGGCATATAAGCAGAACATTTCCAGTAATTTAGAGGCAGCTAAAATCTCCTGTTCCTTGGAAGCTGCTTTCCCTATAGTAGTTCACACAGCCTAAATGGAGCAGTATAAACTGAAGAGAAGTACAGTAGTTACTATGTTAGAAGTTGATGTCACTAGTTAGAAGCTCCTAGTTGGCATTAAAAAAAAAAAAAGTTAAAATTCAAAAAAGTAATACACAGAACTGTACTCAAAGTTCAATTAGAAGAAAACAAACAAAAAAACCCCACTGGTTTTCTCTTTGTCATCGAACTCTAGGGTCAATTTGACAGTTTCTGTCTAGCCCACTGAAGACTTGTGATACATGGTTTTTCTTAGCATCCTTTGAAGCAATAACTTGGTTTTTAAGGTTCTTTGCCATGATATGCTTTCCTAACAATTTGAGAGATGGTATGATTTATGACAAAAAAGCTCTAGAGTGAGCAGCTTGAAGCAACCACATCATAGTGATCTCTTTATCATTAATTTTTCCGCTTTTCAATGTTTTGAAGAATCACCCTCTACTGAAAGTGTCCTTCATTAAAATGAGGTAAATTGCCAGCTTTCACAGCTTTGAAAGAACACTTGAGAGTCTGAAGTGACTTCAGAAACCTTGAAGCAATTAAAAAAGAAAAAACAATATTTTGATTCTTGTGAAATCTTAAAGCAATCCCATGATTTCTTAGGATATGCTTCATGAGTTTTGTTCTCACACAGCTGGCATTACTGTACTCTTTTCCTAACTGTGATGTGGCTTATTTTCTTCTTATTGAAATGAAATATTTCATGCTTCACTAAAGAGACAGCATTTTGAGTAATGCAGTTATAATAAAAAAATGTTGGATCCCTCTTTCCTCTCTCCAACACTGCAGACGAAATCTTGAAAATAGAAAGGCTAAAAATTAGTGTATGAACACAAAAAATCTGAAACCAACACCAAATGATTTGCTGCTTTTTTCTTTTAAAATAATTTCTCAGTGCTTGTAATTTAGTCTTGTGAGAAGCCAGCTTATGGCTGACACATGAGGTGAGTACTACTGCGAATTAGCACCCAAAAGAGGAGTTACATTGTATTTTTTCTTTTGTGGTGCTTGAAAATGGAAAGCACTGTTTTCCAACAGTGCCACATATTGTTTATACTTTTATATCACTTTATTTTTTGTGTTACTGTAGAGTCAGAAAGCCTGCAATAATCAGAAGTCCATTAATTGCTATGCACAGCACAAGCAAGCCTCTTCCCTAAAGACCCCAGTTGAAATAGAATGTCATGGTCAACTTGTTCAAATAGAGGAATTTTTATTTCACCTATTTTTGATAGTTTTTAGGATACCAATTTTGTTTTATTCAAAAATGGCCCAGGAGGCTCAGAGGGGGCATAACTTCAAGCAGGTAAAGGGAGGCAGCACTCATCCCTCACTCATCCCTCATCCCTCTTGAGAAGAGGTTCTCAAGAGTGGCTGAGTTGTTATTCCAGGTGGAGCCACCAGAAAGCAGGGAAGAGCAGAGGGCTCTGCTGACTGCTGGGGCACAGCAAAGCACAGCAACATGTACAGGTGCTTTATGTGCTCCCTGGCTGTGCTTCATGCCATTCTCCAGGACTATATACACATACACAGAGCATAACCCAGAACAGAGTCAAGATGTGACAGCATCTACCTGCTATTGAGGCAGTACCTTGGGCTTCCTACAGCCACTGGGGCTTCTCTGTTGGTTTGGATGGGGGCATTCATGGCAGAACAAACACAGCATACAGCCTTTGTGTCCCAAGCAGAACAGTTGTGCCCTCTCTCTTCTGCGATCTAAAACTAAATATAACTCAGGAAGTTTGGATAACAGGAAATTTAAAAATACCCCCAGTGAAATACTAACCAGAATAAGGACCAGCAGTGTAATAAATTTATTGATTTTCAGTCTGATCCTAGTTAGGTTTTGCAAGACCTTGCAGCTGCCAGCCATTCACAGGCTTCTCAAAGCAGCTCCAAGCCATGCTCAGCTGAAGAGCTAAAAACTAGAGAGCTGTTAACACAGGAGCTACTGGTAGGGACTGTCATCTGCCCAGCAAGGAAGATTTTTATTTATAGAAAAGCCTTTGAAGCAGACCCTGACATTTTAATGTAGTAATAACCAGTTATGCTGGACTCCAAGAGTGGTAGGGTGTAACACAGCCATGCATTATATACCTCATTGTAAATGGTCTCAGAGGGAAAGCCTGTAATTTAGGGAAGTTTGAATGGCAAAACCTGGGTCATTGTAACAGATATTTTTTCTTAGTTATTTTTATGGAAAGGGTGAAAAAGAAATACTGGCCTGAAGAAATCAGGCAGTGTGTGTTTTCATTCAACCTAGCTATGAAACCTCCCAGAGCCCAATCCCCCCTTGCCCAAATATTTGTTTTAAGATTAATTGTTCACACAGGAACTAAACAGCAACTTGCTGAATGTGAAGTTTTTACGGAAGATTTCTTTTCCTCCTCAGGACGTTTTTCTCATGTGTTGCTGGCTCTTTTATGTGTTCTGTCACCTTTGGAGAGTAGGATTCATGCAGAACCAAGGAAATGGCTTTTGTTTGTTTGTGTGTTTTTAAAGTTTATCCACATATGAACTGGTTTTAGGATTAATTTTACAGGAGAAACTCAGGGCTCTGTTTAGAGGTCCTTGTTGTGTTAGATCATTTCACTGCAAGCACTCCATAGGCAGCCACCACACCCCAGAGCACAAGGAGAGGAAAAGCCAGCAGGTGCTGTCCCCACAGTGCAGCACCACCTCATGTAGGTGCCCTGGTCAGGTTGAAAACCACAGGCAAGAAAATAAAAAAAACATGTGAGGAGGGAAACAGAAGCTCAGGAAGAGAAATCCTGGCTGCCTGGAAGACAGTGGTCCAGACCAGCTTCTGTAGGGCCAGATTTTTGACCAGGGCATGTTAACTAACTTGGGTGCAGAGCACGGAGAAAAGCTTGCCCTAGCTCCTTGTACAGCCCATGGTTTTTAAAGACAGCTCTCAAAAGTCAGCTGCACTCTAAATCCAAGCTCCTTGAACCATATGGTCAGTTTGGAGCAAGGTATTCTTGGTCTTTTCTGGCCAGATATATATTCCCTGCCTCATTCTAGTCCTTGTACTTGCACCTTAAGGTTTTTAGGCAGTTCATTTTTCACTCCCTCTCTTCTCTATGCAGAGGATATGTATCACGGGCAATTTTCCTTGTTTTTTCTGATGCTGTAAATACATATTCCTCAATAAGTACTGTCATCAACAGGTGAAGGATACTGTCCAAGAACCCAGCTGTGGGTAGGATTTGGTGTATGGCTCTAGAAACACTGGGGCAAATGTTCCTTCACAAATATTAGAGTTTAAAAGTGAGGGAAACAACCAAAAAATCTAAATATTAGAAACCAAGATATCTGAAAGGAAGATTTCAGTGAGGCCATAGAGTTCTTCCAGGTTATTTGCAAATTAGGAAATTAAGTGTGAGCACATGTAGTACAACTCTGCTTCTTTGTCACTAGAAATTAATTATCTTCAAAGGAATTTAAGGTCTCATAGTCTCCACCTGCCTCTTATTGAATGATACACTAACCAGAAGAGGTCTGAATTTTATCTGCATTATTAGTTTCAGCTCTCTCATGCTAACTTCCTGATGATACAGAAAATTCAGAACTATGAACTGAAATTCTTGTGTGAGAAGAACATGAATTTTGTCTGTTTTTCATGGATTATGTTTATAGACAATAAATTAGAAAAATGAAAGGAAATATTGACTCAACCACCACTTTTATTTACCCTTGCATTGTACAAGAATTGTTCAAAGCCCTTGTTCTCTTGCTTCCAACAAACACTTGATTTCCAGCCAAACATTCAAAACCAGCATTAAAATATTGGGTTTTATCATTTGACTCTCAAAGTACTGAAAAAAATTACACTCATTAAAAAAACTACAGAACAAGACGTTGCCATGTTTTGTAGTTCAAATCAACATTTGTGGCATCAAAATCAGTGGAACACTTGAAAATGACAATCTTCCTTTTTTGTTTTCTTTCCTTTTTCTTCTGGAGACATGCAAAATGATAGAACTGCGCTGAATGACAGCAGAACCATAAGCTGAGGATCCCAGTAGTCACCTACCCATGACACCAGCTGAAAGGGAAAGTGTCTTTTGTAATCAGGAGTTTTAAAGTAGGACAATACAAGGCATATGCTATGGTGAGTCTGACTCTCATTAACTATAAATCACAGCTTCATTACTCGGCAAAGCAACCCTCCTGAAAGTGAATAGTAGCATGAAATGAAAACTGGGATCTTGGTTATTGAAACCGAAGCCAAAACCAACCAAACAAACAGAATCCAGACATCATTCAATACATAGGGCATTGTTTCAGATAATACCCAGAAAGTGATAATTAGCTGCTCTTCCTAGAATGCCTTGAACCCCTGCTGTGTAGCCTATTGGTATTAGCATTTTCTTTTGTGGTAAAAAGACTATTTGGATCTAGTAATTGAGTTAAAGGAACAAACCACTGATTCAATTTCACATTCACTAACACTGATTAAATGAAAAACATGACAAAGTACTGCCACAGTAGCGTGGCTTCAGGTTGGAAAAGGATGAGCAAACTCCAAATGGCAATCAGCATCTCTGTGGGTTCTACTGGCAGAGCGTGGCTTCTGATGTGGAACACATCTTCATGACTGAAGTCCAGAGTATGAGGTCTGTCAGCTACATTGTAAAGTTTGGTTTGGTTTGGTTTGATGAGCATACTTAAATAGTTTTTTAGGATCTAAATTAGTAATATTACCATCATGCAGTAATGTCTGGAGCTTTTCTAACATTCACATGGAAAGCACAGTTGGGTTTGTGCTCAGCATGAGTTACAGACCTTTGCAAATGGAGACTGGCGTAGTTTCACATGCAGATCCGATCCCTGCTAATGTCTCCCCAGTCTCAGCAGTCCAATTTAACAACGCACCAAATACACTGTTCATACTGTTCTAATACAAACAATTCAATTTGCACTAACAGTCACTCAGCAACAATTGTTTTCTACCTAATCTCATGTTAATATTGATATTATATAAATACACTAAGTGATCAGAAATTGCTAACAGCCAGTGCCCTGCAGATGACAATAACAGTTATTAACAAGAAAACTTCAAAATACATTTCTTTTCTCCCATAGCCTTCTGAGATTTAAAAAAAAAAGCTGAGAAAAACTGTGAATGCAAAGTGACTTGAATTTGGCATAGCTAGAGATTGAGATCTGCTGCATGAAATATGGGCTTTATTTAAAATAAGTCATTAGTGCAGCTGTTGAAAGTGTTTAAATCTAATTGCTATTAAGCTATGTTTTCAGAAAGTAGTATTTTATGGGTATAATTCTAGTCACAGAGCTGTAACATGGAGATAAATATTATTTAAAATATTTATTTTACACTCCAGAGGCGCAACAAATACATCTAAATCAGACACAGTTCCTGGCCAAGATGATGACTGGAATTGATCCAGATACAAAAACAAGTGCAGCTAAAACCATGCAGCTATTTTCTGGATTTGTGAGTGAACATGTCAGCCTTTGCCTTTTATATGCTCCTAACATTCAAGGGTCTTTCCACACTTCCTTGCCTTTCCTAGCCTCCCTTTTTGCAGACAAAGCATGCAGGGAGAATAAATTGTCAATAGAAAGAGCAGCTCCAGCCCTGGTGCAGGAGAAAGATTGGCTTATGCACAGGAGAACGCTTGGAATGTCATGGCAAGCAAGGTTAATCATGTCTAACCAGCTGCACTCATCTGCCCCACTGCAGCATGAAAAATCCTGGAAAACCGGGAAAGCAAGACCATTCAAGGCAGTGAAACTTTTGCCTGTGACTGAATCAGGAATCGAAACCAGTAACATCTTGTTTCTCTTGGTTATCTACACAGGCACACCTGCATGGCTAGACTGGATTTAGACAGTTAATTTTTAACTTCTAAAGTGAGATGTGATGAAGGCAGTCTGAAGTCAGCACAGGGAAAAAGAACTTGCAATCTGCATCATCCAGTTCTGGGCTACATTAAGGTGAGGGTGTAGCTGCAATAGCACTCACTGGGAGCAGCCAACTGAACCACTGGTTTCAACATGTGACTTCTGCATCGTAGTCCTTCTTTTGCATACATAGTGTTACATAAGTTTTGGCCCTGCTCAGGAGAGAAAAATACAGACTTCTACAGGTCTCAGACTGTACTGCCACACTGCTCTGAGTAGCACAGTTGTAACCATCTGAATCATACTTCCACCGCTGCTTAGGCTTCAAAGTCTTTCTACACCAGCACTCCCAGTTCCACAAGTACCGAGAAGCATAAAATACCACATAATGCAGGGCAAAATGTTCTTAAAATGATGGCATTTAACTCTGAAGTAAAATTAAGACCTAAATTCTAGAAGGTGAGGGAGGCTGTTTTTGTTGTGGATTGGTTTTAAAACTCTCTTAAAAACCATATTCAAGTAACACTGGAAAATTTTAAACTTATCTGTCCTGTAAGCTAAAAAAAATCCAGACAATTCATTGAGGGGAGACTATAAAGACATTGTTAATCCTCCAGTGAGCCTTGTTATTCTGTAATAAATTGATTAGTCATCTGGCAGCCCCTGGATTTGATCTAATCATCCACAGAACACAACTGGCAGAAGAGCCAAAACACATCTCCTGTGCATGGCAATCTCTCAAGTCTGAAACTAGGTTCCAAAAATAACAAGAAAAGAAAATTAGGCATACTTAGTACCAACACCAAGATGAAGCAGGGGGCAGGGGGGGAAAGGAAAGATGGCTGAAGATTCGTTGCACATGATTTTTGCACATCTTTTTACTGGTATTGAGGTTAGTCAATGTTCAGCCTTTGTGGGTCCTCATGGGAAGGTGGATGCCATGAAGATGCAGCTGCCTGAGTGTTTATTATGAGGACAGCTCTCAGATGAGGCAATTCTGACAAGAAAATTCAAGTTAAGCCCTCAAAGTGGGTGCCAGGGAAGAACAGTGCAGTGCAGTAGCTATATATGGAGAGTCAGGCATGGGAACAGGGCATTCCATTCTGCTGCATATGCTTCACTGCTTCCCTGACAGCTAAAAATAGGATGTCACGCATGGGCATCAGTAGAAGCAAGGTTTATTAAGAGAGAGGAAAAAATAATCTTTTTTTCTAGTTATCTTTCTTAACTTGACTGCATTAAAATCTAGCTGAAATCTTAATTCAAAGATTATTTTAAAAATACATATTTTCTCCTATTATATTTAATTAAATTCATCCATAAATATTCATCCATAAATTTTCATGTGATTCTATTTTTTATATTATATTCTAGTTGACTCTAATATTTCAATTTTTCACAGTTTAAAGGATAGTCTAAAATGCCAAATTGCATTAACTGCAATATTTCCACTCATGCAATCAAATCTTAAGTCTAATCTCCATATTTAAAATATATTGTTATCCAGAGAACCATTTCTTTGGAAAGGGTAGATTTTGTTTGGATCTGATTTAGTGGGAACAGCTTACAAGCAAAACAAACAACTTCAAAATTTATTTTAAAAAATATCTGCTATGTATGAGATAAATACATCCAGGAAATTATATGATAATATTTCCCCAAAATAAGCATGACATTTTCACCAAAATGAACATAATAATTTAGTATTATTTGATCAAATAAATCTGCTGTTTCTGAATCACCTCTAGGGCAAGACATGAGATATTGTTAATTTAGGCTTTGAAATATATACTTTGCATGAACATATCCACAATAAATACTGTATGCATGTAATACCTATTATTAAATGAAATCAAAAAAGTCTGTTTTGAGAAACAGCCTTTAGGCAGAACTATGTCACTTCTGCAGTAAGAAACTCCTCTTTGTGAGAGATATTTTTTACTTTGCCTTTATAGGCATTTTGTACTTTTACCTTCCTGGCTACCCTATTTTGTCACCAATATTGGTGCATATGGTCCAACTTGACTTCTCTCTAGGATCCTTGGGAGGCTGATGCAATTTGTTCTGATGCTAATCCAAGGTGATAAAAAGCTGATGATTCACTGAGTGAACCTCAGGACTGGCCAGGCTGAAGCCAGGTATGAGCGAGTACCAGGGTTTTGAAAATTCAGGGATGAGATCCCAAAAGAAAAAAAAACTGGTTCATCTCTTTGGGTCTCCAGAGAAGAAAAGCAAATGGATAATCAACATCACCCTTGGACAAACTCAGCCCAACTCAGCATTCTCCACCTAGTACTGGTAGTGATTTAGGCACTCAAGCCGTATTCTGAGTCTGAAAGTCCTAGACATTTACATAACTTCACATGTAAACATCGTGCCAGCAAGTGACCCAATGACATCATCAGGGCATCATCAGGAAAGTCACAGCTTAGGCAAGTGTTTGTAATCTTTAGCTGAAATCCACTCAGGGACGGGACTGCAATACAGAGGCCCTGATCACCTGCTGAGGCTATGAGGCTTCTTCCATGGTCCATTTCCACACAGAAATGCTACTCCATAGAAGTAATCTTATGGTCATGCATAATGGCACAAGGCAGAAAGTCTGAAGGATTGTCTAACAAAAATCACATTCAAATTACTTAGGATTCCCTCTCACTTTAATTATTAACAATTAAAGGGTGGACATGTGATTGAGGTGAACAAAAAGGCAAGACAACGGTGGAATAAAAACAACACCATTAAAAATTAGATGTAGTCATCTAAATGTAATGGCTGTGACCCTGACTAACTTACATTTTCTCCGTAACTATTCTCTCACAGGTCTCATGCAGAATTTTGAGTTATGATCTTAAAAAAATTCTATTAAAAAGCCTTGTCATGGGGAAAAATACTGATAATTATGTGTGTTCTCAGTGAGCACCCAAAACATGCAGTAAAATGCTGAAAAAACCAATGTTTTCCAGTAAGCAATTAGTTGCTAGCTAATCGGTCTGGTTTTATAAATGACTGTTCAACAGGATCCTCTCTCATGGCAGCTACAGCATTTTATTGAATTAATAAGTGTCAGACATAGAGGAATAAATTTTCATACTTTTCTATTTAAAACTTGGATTACAGGAAAATAAAGGATACAACACTTTGCCTGGGATTAGACCAGTCATGGATATTTCTAAAACAAAAGTTACTTCCTATTTGTTTTGTACAAAATTGTGATCCTTTCAATTCTAGAAATGGAGAGTTTCTGTCAGTCAATCCATTTCATTGCTATACTTATTGTATGTGATACTTGCCCTCATGACATTTCACACATCAGATAAAATTTTGCTTTTCTCATTTCTCATGTTGTTCCTGCCATCATAAAGTATAACACCATTATTCAAGGCACAAGGAGGAGTTGCTTATTATACCTTACCTGAGCCACACCCTCAGCCTCTGAGTTTCAGGTGCTTAAGCTCTCTCAGATAAATACCATACAATATTTTTAATTAATTTCTTTCATTCTCATATAAACCTTCACATACACTGAAACTCAGAGGAAGATTTCAGCTGGTTTTGCTAGGCTTTCAGTCAAACGCAAATCAATTTCAATATCAAACTAGAAGTACACCAGCAGATTCTCAGTTAAATAAGCCTGCTCCAAAGCCAGTGTGCTCCTACATTAACAAACATCCCAGATTAATCACAGCTGTTCATCATGCTGCAATTCTGCCCTTAGCAGATACAGACAGCAATTATTGTATGAGAGCTGAAGTGCCAGAGTAGACACACACCTGACTCAGGATTCTAGAAAACCTCAGCAGCAGCCCAGGAAGGAAAACAGGATAGGTCACAGCAAGAGAGTAGCTTCCCTGAGCCAGCTGAGGAAGCAGATTTGCTCACTTGGCTGGGCCTGTTAAATGCCTGGATAAAGCACAAACGCCCTGGTGTGACCTCCCTTTCTGCAAGACTACTGTGCTGCCTTATATGATCACCATACTTATGTAACGTTTTCTGCAACTGAAGGATGAGAGGAAGCTGCTAGGTTTTGTTTTCCTGGCTTTCTTTGGCTCTTCAGAATTCTTTTACTGAACTGCTGAGACATGGGGTCAAATCTATGGATACCACTACCCCTCTTCATCCCTCAGATCTCCTTTTAGGGGCCAGGGAGTATACAGGTCTATGGGACCCAGTAAAACCTCTCCCAACACAGTTATCATCATCAGGCTTCAAAATATTAGAGACTTGCAAACGTCTTCTTCACCTCTCTGGTGCTTCAGTTTCCCAGTCTAAGTCCTACCTCACAAGTTTATAGCAGGGCTTCTGCTTTCACATCCAGAAATCTCAGTGTTAAAAATATCAAATTAACAAACCTTCAGAATTATACTCAAGTACATCCCTGTAAGTGTTCAAAGCAAGGTTGGATTGAGGTCTGGGCAATCTGGTCTAGTGAAAAGTGTCCCTGCTCATTACAAGGTGTTGGAATTAGATTTTTAAGGTCCCTTCCAAGCCAATCTATCCTACATCACAAAAATGAGAAAGTGCATAAGGAAGAATCAGTTCAGACAACCTAGCATTTAAATAATCAGTACAAGATTATGCTAAACCCTTGGTAGTTAAAAATACTCATGAAACACTTGAATGATATCTACAACTTGCATGAAGCTGAAACAAGGTTACATTTTTCCACAAGAATGCCAGCTATATTCCTTCTTCCAGCTTGCTCTATAAGGAGGAGTGGTTTGGCAGGTCTCTTGAGGAAAGGAGACCAAGCAACTCCTTTGTTGCATTGCCATGGAAACATAAATACAAACAGAGCACCTCCTGCTTCCACAGGCTCCAGTCATTCACAGCTCAAAAGCACCGTAGAGCACGAGATGTAGCAGACCCAGGTAACAGCAGAATTCAGTTGCTTCCCCCTTTCTGAAACTTTTCCTGAAGTGTAGATCATGTATGTGAGATTCAGCATGCCCTCACTGCAATGCTGCCATTATTCTGAATTTGTTTGTGACTCTACCTTTCTCTGTTTCAGCTGGGAATAGAAGCAGGAATACTGACATGCCATATGAAAGGCTATGTATGTTTCCCTTTTTTTGATGAGAAATATAACGTTTCAGAAACTTCTTGAGTTTTTATAAGGTTCTTAGACTGGTTTGTTGTTTTTTTTTTTTTTCTTTTTGATAATAAAGTAAGTCTTTCCTTCATTAAACCACCAAGTATGTTGAGGGTTGACCAATGATCCACAACACTCAACCTTCAAGTTTTCTTCCTGTTTTTACTTCTGAAGTTTTGTGGAACTATTCCAGCCTGTTTCTGCAGGCACCCTAATGCCTCCTCCCTATCTGTATGCCAGGAAGAGAAACTGAACCATGTATTACATGGAAAAGTTATCGGTGAGATCAAAAAGGCAAGCAGGTGAAAAATCATTATCCTAGAAATTAATTGAAATGGGATGTGTAAGACGTTAAGTTAAAAGAAAATTGTGGAAAAAAAAGTGCTTTGTTAAATGCCTTCACTGAAACCACCTTTTTAGAGACAGAAACTCTAAACTGCCTGTAAGTGCTCTTTACCTATATTTTTATTTATGTAGAAGGAGGAGGAGCAGTAGTGTCACCCTGCAACTAGGCAATTTGCATCCCTTATCATACATTTTTGCTGTATATCGAACTACTGGTCTTGTTCAATCTTCAGGTGTGCCCAATGCTTCAGAGTAGTTGGACTCTCCCCCCCCCCCATCAGGATTACAAGTGTTCACTGTGGAAATATCAAATATTTTACATATAACATTGCCCCCTACACAGCTACAATCAGCAGCCTGTAGCCTTCTAAGAGGCTCTCCTGGGCTTGGCAACACCTTTTTTAAACAGGCAGTTTATCTTCTGATAAGAAACAGAAATACTTCATTTACAGTTGTTTAATGCTATTAGAGCCTATGCACGCAGTTTCCATAACAAGATAGGAAAAATAAGCCAAGTCTTCTGCGTGGGATTTTTCTGATCTCCAGGATATAGGAACACACCTATGGTATCTTGGTGTATGAGTCATTGGGTTGCTGATGTCATGCAGTGTGTACTGTTAGGCTCAAGTAAGCGATAGAGAGAGTTCACTACAGGACAATAGCTTCTGGTATTCTGACGTATCACCTGCCTGTTGCAAAGTTGCAGCCAGGTATAAAGTTACTTTAAACATATAAAAATTACATTTAGAGACAGGAAAGCAACATTCTATTTTCCATTTGTAATACCCTGTGGCTACAGTGCTGGGCATGGAAAATCAAAATCTGCATTGCCATTAGTTCGTCCCTCTACCTCACTGCTGCTGGGCTCCCTGGACACCCTGCAAGCCTGCAAAGGTGGGGTAACAAGGCGTGCCACAGGCAAGGGGAACTGCAGGAAGGGTTACCAATTTTACTTGTTCCTCAAGGTCTTGGAAAGTGCTTTTAATTATGGCTCAGCAAACATAGCAAAAGCCAGACTCCTGAAGGGCTTGCAACATTTAAATAAGAGTCTCGCGTTACTATCCAAACATGCAACGGTGTGGGTGTTGTCAGAATGCACACTCACACATCCTGACTCACACAGGGTGAGGAGAAAAATCAGTTTATTTCAAGAGAAAAGGCATCAAAACATTTCCGAGCCCTTGGACAAGTGAAAATGAGGCTGTGCATGGGTCCCCATCACAGGTGGGAACACATGCAGGGTTCCAATGGTTTGCAAGGACAACTTTGACTGCAGCAAAGGAAACAAAAATAAATGCAGCTGGCTACTGCTGTGAAGAGGAATTGTTTGCCTACAAATCTGTTGGACATCCTAGAACATCCATCAGCCAGCTATTCTCTATACATACAGCATAACACATCTTTTTTTAGACCAAATCTAGTAAAATACAGTGACAGTTCAGTGTCAAAGTCAGTTTTTTCTCCTTACTTCCAATATTGTCTCTTAAACTCCCCATCACAAGATCCGGGCCCTGCTTCCTGGGATTTCTGAAGAGGTTTTTTTCTTAATCACTTCTCTCTTGTCCTATGGAAAATGCAATTTCAGCCACTCCCTTCTGGCTCATGAGGTGAGTTCATTCCTGTATCTTCTAGGTTCACATTTTTTTTCTGCAAATAATCCTTTTCCCCCCGTTCTTTATGCTTTCACCTTCCAAAGAATTGCCACCACAGCAAGCAATCAAATTCTCATTTGCTTAATTCACTCTTTCCTTAGAAATCAGGACTAGTATGAAATAGTTAGAAAGAAGCCATGCACTCAACCACATCCTAACCTTCATTCTAAGTAAAAGAATGCATGTTATGTCTTAAGAATCATCGTCCTTTTCGGGATAATTTGCAGAAAAGGGGGAAATTGCTAAGACTAACAAATATTCACTATAAAGATTTTATCCTTGACTATTAGATACATGGATGGTTAGATGGAGGAGCAGAATATGTTCTTTAGAGGATCTCTAGATAACTCCTCGAATATTTATGGTTTGACAGACTGCATAGGCCCTTCTGCATAGGCCCTTTTTACTGATAGCAGATATAAAGATATTAGGAAAAATTTCTTCAGCAAAAGAGTAGTCAAGCATTGAAACAATCTGCCCACCAAAGTGGTGGAGACCATTCCTGGGTGTACCTAAAAGATGTGCAGATATGGCATTTGGGTTTTGGCAGTGCTGGGCTAAGTGTTGAATCTTGAATGTCTTTTCCAAGCTAAACATTTCTAAGATAAATTACACAAACTGGGGATGAAGTGTCAGGAAAGGATCTGAACAGATTCCCTACAGAAGAAATTAGATTTCTTGTTTTGAAAGAGAAAATAATTTAAGCAGAAAGAAACAAAGAACAAATTATACCCTGAAATAAATGGTGAGAAAGAATACATTGCTGGATCTCAGGGTAGATTTGTGTTGTTGATTTTAGACAATTGTGAAAAACAACATTAAAAAAACAAACAACAAAAAAACCAAACAAAAACCCAACAAAACAAAGAAATAAACAAACTCCACAACCAAACAAACAACAACAAAAAAAACCCCTACCAAATACAACCCCAGAATTCAACAAAAGAGTCATTTCCATGACTGAATGAGTAATAATATTCATTAGGCTCTCATCTGAAATACCTTGATTATGAAAAGAAGAATACCAGCTGGGGTAGATACAGAGAAGGCTACTGGGATGTCTGAAAAGTGAAGAGTCAATCCAAAGGGAGAAGGCCAGAGAAATTATTGTGCCTGTTTTCAGCAGGTTGACTAGCAAGATAAGGACTCCTTTCTGACAGTGCCAGAAGGTAAACACGGCAGTCACAGAAGTAATCTCAGCTCATCAAAACTAACTGTGAAGGAAGCATTGCAAGGAATCAGATAAAAGTTTTTTACCTAAAGGCTGATACTCTACAGAAATAATAATAGCAGAAAACTAATTTGATTTCAATCTTGAGCAATTAATCAGCAAGGTAAAAAGAATCTGTTTATTGTGATAGCAGAAAACAGACCTTGAAAATTCAGAAGCTCTCCTCTAGTTGTCTTATTTAATATTTGTTGAACTATATTTGCAAACCTGACAAGAACATCAGCAGGATACAGAGAAAATAAAGGAATCACCCTAATGCAGTTCATGTGACTTAGACAAGTGTTTAAATATGGCCAGTTGGACCCATATTGGAAGCCAGAGTTGCTCTCAGACTTGTGTGATCCTGAAACAGTTCTTTGTTGTTCATGGATGCCTGCTGGTTGTGCTCAGCAGGGTAACTCAGAGGTGTGTCTCTGCTCGTGGTCACATGCAGACACCATTCTTCCACCTTCAGCCCCTGCCACCACCATAACCTTAGCCTGCTTCCCAGCAGGAGCAAGCATCCTCCAGCAACCACAGGGTGCCTGACTCCTTTAAACTGCAGATTAATTCAGGGATTTGTTAATATTGATTTATGGTTGAGAACAAAGTGTTCAGAATTAAGTTGGCAAAGATACCCATGTTCATTTTATTAGCAAAGATGGCCAGAGCTCTGCAAGGCTGCATGATTTTAAGTGCTTAAAACAAATTAGGACCACTAAATTTCAAATTTCGTAAGTAAAAACTAGAATTTTACCCCCACAACAGCTAGTAACTCTTTGATAATCAATTTTCTTTGGCTAATGCTAAATTAACTATTAATACACATTTCAGAGTTATAATTCTGAAACATAACCAGATAAATAGATATCAGGACACAATCAGGGATCTTACTAAATCAGCTGGAGGACTCAGAAAACATTTGGGAACTGCTGGTGACAACTTTCCAACAATTATTCAATATGCTGGTTTTACACTTCTGCCAAGATCCTGATGAGTTCAAAGACAAAGCCCAGGTTACATAGTAATCTATAAACCATGCAACTAGTGAATGAAAAACCATAGTGGAGCGAAATCCAGGAAAAAAAAATAACAGTGAAATATAAAACAGTGAAATTCTTAGCATTAATGGGTCCTGCAGTATGAGTGCAGATTCTGCAGTTAGAGAAGACCTGGAGAAAGATGAAAGAAAATAGCCACTGACATAGCAAAACTATTAAACCTGGAAGACCTATAAAGTGTGGAACCATATGCCTTAGAAAAGCTTCAGAGAAGTTATGTTTCCCTCCCTTGTCAGAGGAATAAGAGCAACAAGACATTTACCTGTGTCAGGAAGTGTCAGATATAAATCTTGTTATGCAACTTGATCTTGGAATTTATTGCTCCAGGATGTCAGTGATGCCAAATATCTAGGTAAACTGAAATAGGAAATATATTTTTGAAATGGGAAAGGTTTCCTATGTTGTAGCAATCAATGTTAGTATTACAAAAGTATATGAAAGGGTATGAAATAATTTTTTCATAGTTTATTCCCATCATCCACATTTCCTAGGGAAAAAAGGAATTCCCATCAATCAGATGAGGTTATTTCATCTTTTAATTATTAATAATTTCTTTTTATTATCTGGTTCTAATCATTTTCAGAAAAGGCAAAGAAAGCTATTCTCTTACACTGGCAATTTCAACAGTAAAATTTTCACAGAGAGTAGGAGGAGACGACACAGAAATACACTAGCAGAAGAGAAGATGAATAGTATTTTTAAAGCCTATTAATTTTTCTTGCTCCAAGAAAAGGCAAGAAAATCCTTACTATGCACTCTGCTGAGAAATAGTCCCAAGTTTTGCTGTGTTCGAACATTACAGATTAATGAGGATATGATACACACAGCTATGAGCATTTCCCTATTAACTTTGCAGGTTTACCAAGGCATTTAATACATCAGACTTGATGGCAGTACTTGGTGATACTAGGCCAGGCTTTTTGCCAGCACTTACCCACTAAATGCATTTTAAGAGAGTAAGAAAAGTAAGAGAAATGGCTGTCAGGGCAAAATGGATATAAATTGGAGGGACAGGTGTCTTTAAATAAAAAAAATCACTGGAAGAACAGTCCTCAAAGATTTTCCAGCAGACATGTATTTTAATCTATTCATTCCTCCTCTTCAATCTCAGAAAAGTTATGAAGTAAGCTTGTTTGGGGCAAGACTGGTTTGCTGGCTGGCCATAGGTGTGGAGTGTCCTGAGATGCCATTTGAGCTGGTGGATGTAACACAGGACCCATGGAAGGAGAGCAGACACCCATCTGCAAGGGCAGTCAGAGGCCAGGCAGGCTCCTTGAGGGTATCTCCTGTGGCACCAGATGTGTTTGGGTGACTTAATATGGACCCCCAGGACATACAGCTTCATTTGTTTCATAGAAAAAATTAATTTATAAAGTCCGAAAGTGTAGCTGAAATTATGATCCAAAACTATGACACAGCATAATTAAAACTCATCTGTTACCAAAATTTTGTAACAAAAAAACAGGTAGAGAAGTATGAACACCAGTTTTGTATGATTTGCTAATGCCATTCTGGGATGAAACTTTAAAACTTTAGTCTTGGTTCTGCATTAATATCTTATGCTGTTTATCAGCATAAGGATACTTCCAGTTCTTTGAAGCCTTACAGAGGAGGAGAGGAGAACAAGAATTATGATCATGTTATTAACCTTAGGAAACCTCTATAAAAGAAACTTGTATGAATTTCCTGACAAATAGTACATCATTGTAAAAAAATTGGTTAAAGCTAAACAATACTCTCACAGAGATGTTTGTTAAAATGTAATCAGTCAAACCTGTTATGTCCAAAGGATATGTTTTTAATGTATGTGCCTTTTGATAGCCATCTTAATATTTACTGAATTTATGACCAAAATTGTTGATCCAGGAAGGCACAAGAACCATGGATTGTATCTTAAAATTCAGTACCTTTTATCTAGGAAAATATGTGTCTGGGAAATAAATTATATAACCTTCCATTGACATGATTTTGCATATTCTTTTTCTCTAATAACAAGAACTGAAATCACAATGTACAGAAATCAAAGTGTTACTAAAATCTAGTTTAGGGTCAAGCAATTTCATGTACAACACCTCTCTCTGTATCATGTAGTTTTTGTGGCTTAGTAATCATATTTTTATCTCCCTATCATAAAAGATACTTTCTTCTTGCTGCTGTGATAAAAACCAGTACAAACAAGGAATTGAACATCCAGGGAAAATAATAAACCAACTGTACAAGGCACTACAGCATCATGAAGCAAAGGTAAGAGAGAGGGGCAAAAAAGTGAAAATATGTATTTAGTGCTGTTATGTAAGTGTGTGTGGTTAATTGTGACAGAGGAAGGCACATTTTTTGATGGATTTGAAGAATATTTTGAAAGGAAAATATCTCACAAGCACAAGATAAGGAATTCCAATAGTGCAGATCAGGAAGGTCTTCAACATGAAGGTTTTTCTTGTAAAGTTCATTTTAGTTGCTTATAAGAAGTCATATCAGTTCCATGATCCTACCAATGTGCAGGAAATTAATGTATAAAGACAGCTAGCTAAATCTATAATCAAATACTGTGTGTGTGTGCTCATATGATGACAACACTGAAGCAATCATGAGGACTGCTGATGACAAAATTGAATAAAAGCCCATATAAAATACTGCTAACAGATGTCATCTCCTGTGAGTGTCCTGATATTTTACCCTCTTCCTCACTTGACATTATAATTTTCTACAGAAGAACATTAAGCTCTACAAATTCTAAACATATGCACCAAGAAGCAGAAGCAGCCAAGAACCAAGTAAGTCCCTATCAATAAGTAAACTTTGAGCAGAAAAGCACACTTCTCCCTGTTTTCAACCTTTCAACATGCTTATCTGGAAATGGACTTTCCCCCCTTCCTGTTTGCTAGTCTGCCCCTTCCTCCCCACCCAGGAGCTGGAAGTACCTTGCTGATACCTGGGTACTGCTTTTTCTTGTTCAAAGCCTGCAAAGCTGATCTCCCATCCTGCAAGAAGCCAGCTGCACATCAAGGAAACCAAGAAGGCCCAAGTGCATAGGGAGCATGACAAGTTAACCCAAGTGCACAGCAAGGAAACCAAGTTAACCCAAGTGCATAGGGAGCATGACAAAGCGCTGTGTGGCTCCTGTGGGTCTCTGCTGTCCCTCCTCTCTGGCAAGGATAAGTTTGTTTGCCTTCAGTAGTTCAGCAGCCAGCATATAGCTACTCTGCTGTCCTGAGGGCAGCCTGGGAGGGCATAAGCCAAGAGGATGATGGCTCTGTACAAAGAAACATAAAGAACTTCCCTCTCTGACTTCTGTAATTTCTAATGAAAAAGGTCAAAATATTTTTTTTTTTTCTTAATTTCCCCTATGAAATTTTGCCTAGATGTGAGAAGAGAGGAGCAGCAGGTTAGGGCTCTCTGTTCTGAGCACTGACCTTCCACCTGCCTTACAGAGCAAAGCTGCAGGAGTTCTAAGCTTGCTGAAAAGTTGCAGCTTAGCTCTAAAGCTTCTCACATTATGTTAGCAGCAGCATACTTAATGGAATACCCTTGAAAGAACTGAACATCCTAAGCATAAATTAATCCACTTGGGGATTTCAGAAACATCAGGAGAAACTCTGAGCTCAGGTTTGTTGCTCTTATCAAGGTAGTCAAGTGATTGGTAGACTTACCAATCACAATGTCATTATCAAAAAGCCAGACAGGCCAACAGCCAATTTACTAGTACCTCATGCTAGAAGAATAGATCTCACTTGGATACCATGAAGCTGTATAGCATTTTCCTTGCCAAAGTAGCTTGTGCTCACAAAACTTAAATGTCAATTATTTAAATACTAATACCTGAAAATATGTCTAGGACTTGGGAATTGTTAAGCATGCATCCAACCTCCAACAAGAAATCTTCCAGCATCCTGCAAGAAATCTTCCCTTGTCAAATACAGGAAGATGCCTAGAATTAAAGACTCAAGGTTTCCAGCCATACCTTTACAATGGCCTCTGTGCCTCATCTGGAGCAAATCCCATGTCCACTCACTTTTTTCTTTTGCTTGAAGTAGGTAAATTCTGTCCCATGAGTCACAGTTTTAAGGGGGATCATTTATTTGTCTCTGGCAGCATTATGTATGCTGGCATAAGAGTCAAAAAAGAGATTTAAATAGGACTGCTGTGATTTAGGAATAGTATTCTTCATTTTAGTTTTCCCACTGAAGCACTCCAAACCATGCATCCCTCGCTCGCTCACTCCCCCCTTTCAGTCCCCCTGCGGCAGGATGGAGAAGAGATTTGGAGGCACAAAGGGTAAAGATCACAGATTGAGATAAGAACAATTTACTGGAAAGAGCAATGGAATTAAGCAAACAGTAACAGCAGTAATATCAGTAACAGAGGGAGTTGGCACTCTCTCTTCATGCCACACTTACTCAACCAGAAGGGACCCCATCCCCAGAAAATGACATGAGCTGGTACAGAATAACCTCCAGGTCCTGGCCATGTCCCCTCCTGGCTACTGCAAAAACTGACAGCCTTATCCTGGCTGGAACCAGGACAGACCTGATGCAAACAGATATGAACCACTAACATATGCACCCAGGAGAAAGAGGATGGCAAAACCAGCCCTCCTCACCTCCACACATCTGGGTAATAAAAGAGTTGGCTCCTGCTCCCAGTCAGCAAAATTATGTAACGTAGCTGTCCTTTAGTCAATGCAGTTTTAGATTACCCTCTCTAGTTGGCAACATTATTACATTTATCTTTCCACTTATCAACCAAATATCTAATCTTCAAACAGCATATCCTTTCTAGTTGAGCAACAGAATAAACAGCATAATTATATGAAGGCAATTAAGCAAACATTGCACAACATCACCACCTGAGGCTGTCAGTCCACCAGATACCGCATACTGTCCCAGCTAACCTAAGTGACACTTGAAATAATTAGGAAATAGAATGAAAGTGACTCCTGAGCTGTAGACAGGGACAAAAAGCAGCACTAGATGGGCACAAAAGATGGATGGTGACTGTGGATATTGTGGGTCCATGTCAATGATAGATGGAAGAGGCTGGGAGAGGATGTCACACAGGCAGGGAGCACATGTCAGTGCTGCCAAGTCTTCCTGTGATTTTGGCAAGGGCAACCTTTGGGTTAGGTTTTCTGGTTTAAAAAATTGCCCAGTGAGCAATATCCATTTGTCTTTTGACCTTCCTATGTTCCACCCTTATACAGGCAAAAAATTTTGAGCCTTGAGCAAAAAAAGAATCTAATTATATGTTACTGTACTTCTGAAGCAAAATGTTTAGGAAGATTGTTGAGGAAACTAATTCTTGGTTTTATGTCAGTCAGAGCTAGGCTGTCATAAAGCACTGAGAAAAAACTGAAGTACAAGAACAGAGAGATTACAGAAGAGGCAGAATGAAAGACAAAGAACACTTTTGTATGTGAAAAGACAGTAGAAAAGGGTGCTTTATTTATCAAAGAGATAGGCAGATGTTCTCTTAACGGGAACAGAGGTCATATAGGATAAGATGGAAATACTTGGCCCAAAGGAGTGCTGTACTCACCTGAGAGTCAAGCATTAACTAAGGCTGAATTTCAACCTGGGGAGACAAACAAAAAAAGCCTTGCTGTACTAACCAGCATATATAAAGGGAAAGATATCTAGAATTTACATAAATGAATGCACAGAAACCTGATTTCTTAATCAAATACATATATCAAGCACCTCTAAAATAGTTTGATTTGTTTCTTTTCTTTCCCTACCCATACATTCTATTTTTCAATTTTGCTGAGTCTTACTTTGAATGCAAAGGTAAAGGGTTTTCCATTTATTTCTATTGAACGTCTTGTGATCGGAACAGACTTTCTCTATATCAGCCAGCTTAAATATTCCTCTCTGTTACATTTTTCCTTGCCAATAGAACAGGTCAAAATAGAACGATTTTTCATCTCTTCCTTTCCCCATATTGAAATTCTGAAAATATTCAGGCAGTTCCAATTCCTAATTACCTCCTTTTATCTCCTTAGATTACTCATCTGGTACTCTTTGCAATCCATTTCCTTCAAGTGCCATATGTAATTAGGTGTCCCTATGGAGTTATTTACCTGTGATTTTTGTCATTTTTTACCAAACCATATCCATTACAATTGCATTGCCCTCTCTGGGTTTTCTGCAAATTTTCTTGCTGAAGAAATGCCTAGAAGCAGCATTTCAGGAACAATTGAGTGTGAGCTGGCATAGTAACATCTCGCTTTTCCAGGTCCCACTCAGCTCCCCAGGCTCACATCAAAAAGGCACACGCAGTGTATCTCCCTGGGGTGCCTCTCTGCACTCTCCTCCATTGCATCTTCTCAGCCAGTGCCCTTCAACTCTGATGCAAGGGAAACTTAGACCATAAATTGGTCTAAATTGGGATAAATGGGTCTGCTTGGGATAATTTAACACAATTGTAGACAAAGCCTTTTCAGCAGGCTTGGTGTTGAAGCAGCGATAGTTCCACATTTGCTGTTACGCTGCACAACTCACAGCATGTGGCTTCTCCTCCAGAAATTTGGACCTGCCTGGGTGCCAAGTTCCAATCTCTGAGATGGATGGATGTTGCTCTTCCTCCCCAGCGGGGGTCAGCTCCCTGTGGCAGGACTTACCCCACACTCCCAGGTGTACATGGGGTGTGACAGCACAGCTGTCTCCCTGCTACGTCCAAGGAATGAGCTTATCATCCTCAGTCATCCCTGTGGGCTCCCACTGTGCCCTTCTACCACCAACAGCTCCCCAGCCACAGCTCATTCCACGCTGCCTTTTCCAGAAGGCACTCCCTGCCTTCTGCCAGTCTGGGAATGGCTTTTGATTCACATCTTTCAATCGATTTGGGTAAACGTTGCTGGTGTAAGGTTGCTACTGCTCACAAACCCAAGACTTCTAACGCGTACCAAATGTTCCTGCAATATGGAACACTGGCTCACTCCACATTAGCATAAAAAATACACACTGCAAACACATCCAACTGCTTTTAACATCAAAAGGAAGTTTTCCACTGATTTTTATAAGGTCTGAATTGGGGTCTTGTGACCCTGCTACAGTGAAGTATTTACACATATTCCAGACCCTAAGTATGTGAAGAAGCCCTGTGAATTCAATGTGCTTCTCAGATGCTTAAACACTTCAGTCAAGGCCTCAATGTTTATTTTAAGCTGCTGTAACAGTGCCACTGTTGTAGAAAACAAAATCCATGTGAGAATTCCCTTGTTCCTATGAAAGGAGGAATAGGCCTTTACATTAGTGTAGATTCATACATATAATGTGCCTGTTTATATACATATGCACACATATTTACATACATATATTGGCATCTTTTCTGCTTTTCATATTCCTAAAAGTAAAGGTTTTATTTCATTCATAAAATTAACTGCAAAATGCAGCATTTGAGTCCACCTTTTTTACAGTGGAAAAAAATCCTTTTAAACGCCCTTGTCCCAGTGCTGATGGATACTTTCCAACCCAGGAAACTGTCACACAACAGAAAAAATCAAAAACCTTTACCTGAGAAGTAGAAATATTTGCCTTGGAAACATATATATAAAAACTCACAATAACAAAAGGAAGAAAGAGAGTTGGGCAACATAGTGAAAGATTTACCTCAGAGACCATCAAAAGGAAGAATCATTTCCTTTCCTGTTTTAGGGCAATGTTTATTTAGATTAAAATGTAAAAGGTGCAGTGAAAATAAATATCCTCATTATTGTCTATAGACCCTTCAAATAGACCTTCATCTTATAATGGCATTCAGGAGACATTCTAGGTCTTCTCTCTTCATTCCTTTTCCCTCCTTTATCTCTTTCCATTTTTTTTTTCATTTTGGTTTGATTTGGTTTTTAATATATAATATGCAGGGTTCAGCCTAAAAATTCGCCTCTGAAATTGAGTGAATTCATGCATATACATGCTGAGCAGCTGCAATCACATGTGACTCAGACAGGGGCAATGCAGCATTTCAACTGCAAAGTCTCCAAAAATTAAATGAGAAAAATGAGACTTTACCTTGAGGTAAAGGCTGGCAGACTAACACCGGAAGGGACAGAAACAGTATGTCCCCAGTTCTTCTGTCTCTGATGGAAAAGACTAAATTCTTGCATTGCTTTACAGAAGAACAGATTCCTCCAGATTCACTCTAAGTCGCTTAGAGCATATAGAAACAGATGGTTAGGTAAATACAATTTTCTCTTTACTAGCAAGTTGTTTCTGCTCTATTATTATTTGACTCTTTACAATTCATAAATAAAATTAAATCAATAACATCTGTGAACATCACTGCCCTTCCTCTCCTCTGAAATACCCCATAACCTTCCATAACTTTCTTTATTGCTATTGAGCCTCATGTCAGGCTATCTTGAAACTCCTAGCCCAACAGGAAATAATGTCTGGATTACAAACACTTGGGGGTTTTTTATAGTGGCAGGCAGGCAGGGAGAGGACACAACACTGAAATTCGGGAGTATTAAGAGGATTATGATAACTGTTGGATTTTGAGGGGTTTCTTTGGAGTCTTACTTCTCCTTCAAGTGCAAAACACCTGGGAAGGCAGCCAGCCAGCAGAGACAGGCTCTGGAAACATAAAATCATAAGAGAAGAGCACCAATCTACCTGCCACAACCTCTGTTAAAAACTCCCCAGGGATTTACTTCCCATGCAAGTGGTCTGTGGATAATGCAAAGTAAAGAAGAGCAGCTGGTGTCAGGACCTGAGAGGTTCATCAGTGGCAAAGCCACTTCAGTACCCTCTGTGACTGGAGAGGTAATCACCACAGCAGTCCAAGACCTAGCCCAGTGTTCCATCTGTGCTGTGCCATGTGTCATCTGGAACTAAAGAAGCATGAAAACATTTCCAGAAGGTGAAATGCTGGCAGAGGCAAAGGCAGATAGGGAGGGACTGCTGTGGCTGGTGAGGTCTTGCAGTGTTGCTTAACAGGCACGTTGTGTTACAGCATTGTACTCATGGCTCTGCTGGGACTGTGACTCCTTAAGAGACAATTATAATTTTTTTTCTCTTCTTCCATCTAAAGTCTCTGAAAAGAGAGGGATGTGGTCAGTGTTCTGCATGCTTGGCTCCAGCAAGAGGACATGTTGGATGGTGGTGAGGTTCGGGGGGAAGTGGAAGACTGAATAGGATAAAGGAAGCTAACTTTGTTGCAATTTCACTCATATCAGTGGTTGGGATCAGTGTCTGTGATGGAACGTGACATCAACCATGTTTAGGTGCTATCTAGGAGAGGGGTGGTTGGGGCTGTCAGAAAGAAAATTAACAGCTAACTGGTGATCTAGGATCTAGGTCTTGAGCTCATTCCTTGGCTCTTCCCGGACGTACAATTTTCCCTCTCTCCACTGAAGGGAAAAGCTATTTTCCTTACTGCTGTTAGTTTTCATGCCTTTAAATACCAGGTATTTATTTACAGATCAAAAATAATTTGTGGAGTAGATGTGGTAATGAAATTGATATACAGTCTGCTTTCTGGATGATACAAAAATGTATAATGTTAATGGTCATACTTCTTCCCAAAGTTTCTTAATTTCTCCATGAGAGATTACACTGAGCCTTTTACATCCATTTACACACATAATCTCTTTTTCCTGGGTTACTAGCTTCTGACTTTTCACAGGAGAATCAACAGCCATCCTACACAGTTACATACATCCATCTCTGAATCTGAACACGGAACTAAACACACAAAAAAGTCATAGGCAAGTCAATTTGCATGCAATCCTGATAGATAGTTGAATCTGTTCAAGCTTCCCAGACCTATGTTTGAACCTCCTGTAGCTGTGGTAAATCAGACACAAGCATGCATAAGACACAAATGTCAGAGAGTTTTCATTAAGGGATTGTGCTCTCCACTGTAATTTCCGAGCACGACAAAATGGCTGAAGAATAAACACGGGCAGTGACCACCAGGGCAAAGGCAAGCCCAGCACTGAGAGCAATTTAGAATAACTTCTGCTTCTTAGTCCTCAGTCCACTTGAAGCACAGATGTGTTAAGTTCTAGTATGCAAGACTGATGAAGCAGCTCCCCAGGCTTCAGTCCTCATTTCCCAGCTGAAAACCAGTATTTATGCAGCCTGCACTAGTCAGGCTTTGTGAATGCTAACATACAAAAGATGGGTGTATTCCAGACATTTTTCATCTCTTTAATGATTTCAGGATCCAGCGCTCTGTGTGTAACCCTGAAGCCATATCCATTTTTAGCAGCTTTTTCCAAACTAACAAGTTACTATTTGTCCCTTCAAAAGTGCTAGAGCTTTACATATTAGCTCCCTCGTATATTGTAAGGAAGATTGAATGCTTAATTTCACTGATCCAATTAGGCTAAAAAAGTTCACAAATGCTCTTATTTTTATCTGTGCAGTTTCTGTTTGTCGAATGATTTTGAGCATATGCTTCAGAGACACCCTGGGGCTGGACTCTCCAGATCCATAAAACATGATCCAGAAAATCTAGTCTATTTTCAGGGAGCTTAAATCAGTTTTTGCAGAGATCTGCTAAAGATTTCTAGTGGTTAGAAAATGAAAGAAGGTAAAACAAATTATTTTCTGTGTCAAAATTATTCATTTCACTTGATAATTATCAGGAACAGATGCTGTATTTAGTTATCTATACTCTGTGATGCGTTAAGCCTTGTTTTGCTAGCCCTTTGTTTATTTCACCAAACACATAGACATTCTTTCTGAAACAAGAAAAGACATCATATCTCTAAAATCTCAGTTTTGTTGGAAAGTTCAGAAAATAGATAAATAACCCGAAGCTATGGGCTTATTTCTTCTAAACAAAAGGTTATCACAGAATGTCAAGATTATTTTTCATGCCCCTCGTCTTTCTAACTTGCATACTACCTCCCACACCCACCTCCTGGCAAATCAACAAGCTCTGAGCAGTCAGTCCCCACTTCGTGACTCAGTCTCAGAGCATTAAAGCCTTAAGCTTGGCAGGTGTCCAGGATGAAGAAATATTAACAAATCTCCCAAAAAGAGCACTCTAATCATAGCAAGCACTGAAGCCTTGAACATAATATTTCCTCCATGTATAAGATTTCCAATTTGCTTAATGGCCTCTCAAACTTTGCACTATGATATCGCAAATGTTCTTTTAAAAACTCCAAGTCCTCCCCAAACACATAAGCAGCATGTAAATTACATTACAAAAAATATCATTTACTCTTCACTTTTGGCTTCTGCTGAGAAATCTTCTTCCAAGTCATCATTTATTGGAAAATAAAAAAGAAATACCATGTTCAAGTTATCGTTCAAAGATGCCTCATTTTGTAATTCCCATTGCAACAACAGAGGAACACACTTCCATGAAACATTGTTGTTTATCTCTTTTTGGATGACCTCATCGAAGGTTAGTTGGAAGAAGATGGAAATGCAGACTGATTTATTGGTAGCTGGAGTGCAAATTTCACACAAAAGTTCAAATGGCAGATTTTATAACTACAGCTAAAGTGTCACAATTTTGTGAGTTGTGAGTAATTTCCACAAGTCATTCTGCTGTCTGCCCTACATCACACACTGAACTCTCCTGCTTTCTTTTGGGATATGAGCTGACACTTTTTGCAGATAGCTACATTCAGAGCAAGGATTTTTACAAATAAATGCAACTGCACCCATTTTTGTTCATACCTAAGGGGTGTGAACGACATCCAGCTAAATCCAATTTTACTGCATTATCTATATTTAGGCTATGGTAGAACTGTAGCAAATACTCTGAACATTGCTTATCTAAGGCCTTTAAATTTATTTCTATGAATAATTACAATTTAGTTACCAGGGAAACGCATATTATAGCAGTCATTCTCCTTATTCATTGGCAGAGTTATGTCTGCCACTTTACAGACAAAATGTGTCTGAGTGTAGAACTGCATTAAACAGTAATTTCAGAGGACTTTTCAATTGATATTTTTCCTAAAAGAAAAATATTTTTCTTAAACTTTTTACTTAAAAGTTCCTCTGTCTACACTACTGAAACTCATACATTTTTCTCTGATTTGGGACATTATTTGTTATTTGAGAATTTTTCTTTAGTAGAAATCTACTCTGTGCTGTGAAGAAGAATTTTGTGACATGAGTGTGGTTAGTCTTCTAGAAAAGACAGACTATGGAAGGCAGAAGTGTCAGAAGAAATACAAAGGTACAAGAAGAAAGCAAAGCATTACAATATCTTATGCAGTGTATAAATTCAAGTCGCTACAAAAGAGCACAGCTCTCCCTCTCATAAGGATGCATGCTAGTCAAAAAGCACACACCAACCCTACCTAGCTGGGTTTATTTTAAGAAAGAAAGGACTATGGCCAGCTCTGAAAGAGCATGAGAGAATTCAAACTCTTTCTGTAAGGAGGACTTTTGCACATTCAAACCATGTGAAGTGGGGAACACCTGCTATGTCAGCTAGTATTAATGGAGAGAGGAACACCTATGCTTCAGTTACTTATGTGCTATAAAATGTCCCAGTTGTGTTCTTTAAAGCTGCTTAATTACATTAAAAGACAGCCCTTCCCACATTCCCTAGGTCAGGCCAACACATCCACTTCACAGCAATTCCATGCTATGCCTGATGTTCTACAGTCCCGGGCTAAATGTGAGCTACTGCAATTCACCTTTGAGCTGGCTATGCTCTTTAACCAAAATCAACACAGTTCTGTATCTCGTATTGTTCCTCACATTTCCACAAATGCTAAATATCTGCTTTTTCTTGTACCATTTTTTTATTTTACATCAGTGAACAAAAATGCCCTTTTTAATTTTTACCATTTTAAGCATGGAAAAATAGTGTCTAGAACACTTCATGCAGACATCTCCCTGAAATCAGAAACAGTTATTTTAAAAGGGTACAATGCACAATTCAATAAATGTGGGGGAAAAAAAGTTTTGGTGAGCCTTGAGTCATCTGTAACAAAATTAATGAATGAGATGTTTAAAACCCACAATTTCCAAGTTCAAAACTGATGAGCAAATACTTCCCTTAAATGGTTCTGACTGGTTGCCAGTGGCCAGTTCCCCACATCCTAGACAACAGACATAACTTCAAAATATAAATAACCCTCTTGGTAGTATTGGCATACACACTTCTAGTGGGGTAATAACATTTGGCCATGACCACTGAGAAATAGATTTGTTCCTTTCATGTAAAAATGAGGAGTGTTTTAATATGAAAACAAAATTGTTGGTTTGAAAATCCTATATCCAGATTACATCTAAACATATTTAGATACACACTTGTTCTTAGGAAGCAGAGCATGGAACTGGAGAATATGAAAGAACAATTAAAGAGCTAAGGAAAATTAAGCCCCTGGGTTATACTAATAAAAGAATGATAGTGATCATCTCCCCATCTAGTCTTAATAGCTGTCTTTCATAAATTTTCCATTAAAATCAAATTAAAGTTTGAGCATTGCCATTTCAATGAAATTCTTTGCAGCTGCATTTCTCTCAGCCCAGTGTTAATGTTAAGCATTTAGTGAATTTCTTTTAGAAGTTAATTCAATAGTGTTTGCCATTATATAGCTACAATCTCATTTTCATTTAATCACCAAGATGTTATGATCTTTCAGGATGAGACAGTTTCAAAAACTATAAAGATTGTTTTCTGAAGTTTAATAATACCCCCTTGGCCACGAGCATTAATTTCAATGAATAGTCAATATTTTCTACATCATACTTTCTACATTCTTCATCCTGACATTAAGTACCCAACTATTCATTTGCAAGACACCATAATCTTTTTATTAAGCACCTTTTACTGCTTTATGTCCCCCTTTCAAAGCAACGTAATTTATGACCATCTAAGTATGATCTAGTCATAGCATTTAAAATAAAACATATTTCAAAATTGGTCAGATCATACTTTAATTATATTTTCTGGAAATAATTTAATATGACTAGTTCAATAAAGGGTTGAAATATTAGGGGAAAAAAAAAACCCTCACTGGTCGATTTAAGGTAGTTTTTATGTCAACTCTGTCCATAAATGTTGCAAGATTGATTTTTCTCTTAAGCAGTTCCTTCCAACAATGTGGAAATGGGGACCTAGGTTTCTTTTTGTATCCTGACTATATACAGGGATTTTGAGATGATTTTGTTTATCAAATAATTTAAGAGAACACATGCAGAAATACTACATTTTACAATGTAACGTTTTCTCAGCTACCTTGGTAGTTCCCCCAGTATGGTATTAGATTGCTGCTTAGCCAAATGCAGCCCCTCAGAAGCAGCAAACCTCATCTCAGTTATGTGAGCAACAAACCCCATCTCAGCACCACACTTTTGGAAATCCTGGTGTGGAAAAGAGTCACAGACTACTTTAGGATAGGAGGGACTTGTGGAGGTCATCTGGCCACACCTCCAGATTGTCAAGGCCCTGCTGTAGGGTGGCTTTGACCTGCAGCCTCCCAATCACCTCTGTAGTCTGTGACCTTTCTGAGCTGGAAGTCCCATTGCCCAGGTCACTGATGAGGAATGCTAAGCAGTGTCAGCCTCAAGTATAACCCCTTAGGAAAATCACCAGTATGCTACAGCCAGCTGGATTTCAAACCACTGATCACAACCTTTGGGTCCAGCAGTCCAGGTTTCACCCACCTGTAATTCACATGCAGTCCTTATCTCACTGGCTGAACTGCAATGATACTGTGGAGAGAGATTGTGCTGTTAAAGGCCATCCACTGCTTTTCCCTCCTCTCATAAAAGATCACAATTAGGCCAACCAGACACAGTTTTTCCCTTGATCTGTCTGTGCTCTCTTCTTTTTCATGTTCCTGGACATGACTTCTGGGATCATTTGCTCCAAAATCTCCCAAAGACTGAGGTGAGGTTGGTAGTTCCCCTGGTTGTCCCTTTTGCCCTTTTATTTGTTTTTTTTTTTTTTTTTCTGAAGATAAATGTGATACTTGACTTTTTTAACCTCCCTCAATTGCTCTGACCTTTCAAAGGGGGTAGTTAGCTCCCTCAGCAGTCTCCATGGATTTGTATATGTCCAGTTCCCTTATTTGATCCTGAATGGGATCATTCTCTACTGTAGTCAGTACGCCTTTCCCATAAACTTTGCACAGAGAACTTGGAGGCCTGAAAACAGACCTTGCCAGGAGAGAACAAGAGAAACACTGAGCACATCAGAATTTTTAAGCCCTTTTTCATTAGACTGTGCTCCTATTTAATAGGGAAGTGTTTTTATATAGATCTTCAAGAGGACTGGGAGCCAAACAGAGGCAAAATATCAACACAAGGCCACGAGAGAGTGTGAGAAATGATTCTTTAAATCCTTCCCCAAGACTTGAACGCTTAACCTTATAGTCTTCTTTTAAAACATGACAAGACAGCTACTTTAGTTTTGGTTGTTTTTTTGTTTTTTTTTTAACCTACAAGTCCATGGCTAACGCACTAACACAGAATATGAAAACCCTGGGTTCTAGGCTGTGTTCTGTAAAAGGAGCTTAAGCCCTCCTCCTCTACTGCCTGGAAAAATGCTTTCATAGCAGACCTACAGACTACGTGGGGTTGGAGAAAATGTGGTGGGTTTAGTTCTTTCTACTGGAGTTGTTCCACCTTTGTAAAGGAATGCAATATTTACTAGTCCAGGAATGTTGCTTTCCAGCCAAACCATTGAGGACACTCTCTGGGAAATAGGAAAACCTGAGTTCCAAACTTTGCTTCTAGAGGCTTGTTTTTGACATCAAGCTGTCATTTGATAAAACATACAAAGACTCCAAGGCAAAGTACAATTCTTGTGTCTCTCTGCCAGTACCTGTGCAGCAAAGTTTTGGTTTTCAGTCAAACTGAAAACATCAGCCTTAGGGCAGAATGTCTCCAGACACCCAAATTCTTCCTTCCACATATTTTTTCACATAGTTTGAGTGGTCTGCTCCCATCCAAAGAGTCAGATTCCCCTGCACAGCTAATCCATTCTCACTGAGTTGCTCTGTTTAGCTTGCTTTTTCCAACAGTGACACTAACTAGGGAATTGATAGATTTTCTGGCAGGACATGTGGAATGTACCTGTTACTTTCAAATCACAGTATGTCTAGACTCATACCCCAAAAAAAATGCTTCACTGCTAAAAATAGAAGCACAGCATTTTTGGAAAACTACATTAAAAAGGAAGTAAAAACAAAGATTAAATGTCTTTTAGATTTGTGAATTACATAGGATGTGGTAAATTGTCTAGTCAGTGTTTGTCTACATGTGGTCTGAACATTTTTTATGGAGATCCTGGGTTTAAATACATATATTTTTTGAATAAAGTTTAAAATCCCAAGAGTTGTGATGCCCATAGCAAATTACAGGGCGTTTTCTTCATCTACAAGATCACTAGCTTTTGCCATTGGTTTTGGGTACCCATTGAAATGGAAAAGTCACTCTACCAGAGACATATATTGTGTTTTCAGTACAGCTGAGGAAGTTCAAAGAAAAACACACATAGGCACACTTTCTCTGTTTCCACTGCAGGAAATGCACTTTACTTTAAAACTACAGGGGACTTTGTCCAAGGGTGTTCCAGGAATTAGATATTTTCCTGTAGCAGCAGAAGCTTCAGAACCATTCAGCAGTTTTTCATTTTGATTTCTAATTTTAATCCTGACAATCTCCTTTTTCTGAAATGATAGAGTGAATTTTATCATTTCACACTTTCCTAAATAAAAGAAATAACCCTCTACATGGGCAAGGCAAGATCCTTTATTCATATATTGTTAGTGCCCTAAAATTCCTCCTATTAAATTTCATAAGTACTTCTGATGCCCCATTAACTTAAGTAGGGAAAGGTCATCTTTGTCTGCTTAAAGAAATGCAGTCTTTCCAGAGAAATGTAGCAAACCCAGAGTTTAAAATATTCCTGGCAGGGTGAGGTTGTTCAGGCAGATTTAGGCAGATGCACATAATTTACAGCATTCTTTGGGAATTCCTACCCAGTGAGCATCACTCACAGAAATTGTCCTACATTTATTCTTAGTATTGTATCTGTCTTTTCCATCCTGTAAATGTTCAGATTTATATCGTTATAATTGCAGCACAGGATAATGATACCAAACTCAAAACAAGCCCAGCCAGAATATGAGAAACAGCACAGACAATTCAGTAAGCAGGCTTATTTCCCCTTCTCTCAGACTATTGGACTTAAACCTGCTAAGCTTATACACTGTGCTTCTTAAAAGTTCACTCTATGTGAACATGGAAGGGTGAATAACACACCTGCAATAGTAATTAAAACCATATAAATACTATTCAGGACACTGCATACTTTTTTGCCCTAAATTTTGGTTGCATTAACATCACCATTATCCTGCATCAACAGTAGATCTTCCTTCAGCTTGAAACCTGCTGCTTTAGAGCAGATTAATCTAACTTGACATGATTAGTCAAACCACTTCTCAGTGCCACACAACGATTTGTGTATGTAGTGTGTTCATTTTAGAAGTGGGATTTCCTTCCTTTTTTTCTTGCATCAGTTTAATTATTTTGAGTGGAGAAAATGCTACAGACTTCCTGAAGAATACTAGTAACCACCACAGGTCTACAACCTCCCACTAATCCT
>JAYDZK010000169.1:79756173-79769289 GCA_034509185.1 Euphonia xanthogaster | reverse complement strand
TTGGCAATGTCAATAGTGGCGTACCACTTTGCTGCCTTGGACTCCAGCTCGTACTGGAGTTCCAGCATGTCCGGCACCGCAGCACTCAGCAGTGGAGTCACTTCATTCAATGCACGATAGTTCACAGTCAATCTCCATTCATTGTTAGTCTTATGCACAGGCCAGATGGGACTGTTGAAGGGTGAGTGGGTTTTGCTGACCACCCCTTGGCTCTTCAGCTCACGGATCATTTTGTGGATGGGGATCACAGCATCTCGATTCGTTCAATACTGCTGGTGGTGCATCGTGGAGGTGGCAATTGGCACTCGTTGCTCTTCCACCTTCAGGAGTCCTACTGCAGATGGGTTTTCTGATAGTCCAGGCAAGGTGTTCAACTGTTTAATGTTTTCTGCCTCTACAGCAGCTATGCCAAGAGCCCATCTGAGTCCCTTTGGGTATTTGTAATAGCCATTCCGGAGAAAGTCTATGCCCAGAATACACGGGGCCCCTGGGCCAGTCATAATAGGATGTTTCTTCCACTCTTTCCCAGTCAGGCTCATCTCGGCTTCCAACAGGGTCAATTGCTGTGATCCCCCTGTTACCCTGGCAATGGAAACAGGTTCTGCCCCCACGTCTCAATGGCATTAGGGTACACTGTGCACCAGTGTCAACCAAGGCTTCGTATTTTTGTGTCTCTGATGTGTCAGGCCATCGGATCCACACTGTCCAGAAGATCCGGTTTTCCCATGCCTCTTTCTGGCTAGAGGCAGGGCCCCTCTAACCCTGGTGTCCTGGTTTAGGGCAAATTTGGGAGAAAACCTCCAAAAGGGGGCCCCTCCAGAAAGCAAACCCACACAGCCCCTCCCCCCAGCAGTTCGGGAAGGATTCCTCAGAGAGAAGTGGAAAGAACCTGTTTATTTAACAGGCACAGCACCCCCCAGCACACAAAATAAACAATACCAGATGACACCACTCTTTCACCGCTCTGAAAAAGATGACAAATTCAGAAAGTCTCTCTTGGGGGTGGTCGCTCTGTTATCAGTCCCTCCTGTGCTCGGGTAACTGCTGCAGCCATAAGGTGCAAACTCTCGGTGTTTCCCAGGTCCTAGTCCAGAGCATGTTTGATAGGTCCGAAAAGGAAAGGAGAAACAGTCCAGGAAGAAATTTGAACTGTTTAGCTAAACTAACTAATGAGCAGAAGCAAAAAGCAAGAGCAAGCAGAAGCAAAGCAGAAGCAAGAGCGAGAACAAAGCGAAAAGCCAGGCAAAAAGCAAAAGCAGCACTATGAACTGTCCCGTCCGTGTGTCCTGCCAGTTGTGGGGGAGCGGCTGATAGCAAAACCAAAACAAAACTTCTGCTCTTTAGAGCCAGTCTTGAAGGCACAGAACATAATATCCAGCATAAACAGAACACACAAATGGGGATACAAGCATCATAATGTCACCCTAGGACACACGCCTACCTTTCTTGGACTCCTTCATTTTAAAGGACTGCTTCCCAAGGAACTCTCTGAATAAGTCTCCTAAATAGGCCAAAGTCTGCCCTCTGGAAGTCCAATGTAAAAATCTTATTGATGTTCCTCCTGATTTCACCAAATATCAAGAACTCTATAATTTCATGATCACTCTGCCCTAAGCAGCTTCCAACCACCACATCTCCCACCAGCCCATCTCTATTTGTAAACAGCAGGTCTAACATATCCCTCCCTGGTGGGCTCACTCACCAGCTGTGACAAAAAGTTGTACTCCACACACTCTAAGAACTTCCTGGACTGCCTCTTTTCTTCTGTATTAAGTTCCCAGCAGATGTCTGTTAGGTTAAAGTCACCTACAAGAAGAAGAGCTGGTGATCCAGAGACATTCTCCAGCTGCTTATAGAATAAGTCGTCCACCACTTCTTCCTGGTTGGGCAGACAATAACAGACTCCCAGTAGGATGCCAGCCTTCTTGGCCTTCCCCTTAATTCTTACCCATAGCATTCAACTATGTCATCTTTAGTTTCAATACCCATGGCATCAAAAGCCTTCCTAATACAAAGGGCCAGCCCTCCAATTTTTCCTCATTTCCTGTCTCTCCTGGAGAGCTTGTAGCCATCCAGTGCAGCACTCCAGCCATGTGAGTCATCCCACCACATTTCTATGATGGCAATTACATCACAGCGTTGCTGTTGCACCATGGCCTCCAGCTCTTCTTGTTTGTTACCCATACTGAGTGCACGCATACATGCACCTCAACTGGGCTGCTGATTTCACCCCTAACTCAGGCTTACCACCATTGGGCCTGCTTCCAGAGAGGCCAGCTGCATCCCCTTCCCCCCTCAAACCTATTTTAAAGCCCTCTCAATGAGTTCTGCCAGTTCATGAGCTAAAATCCTTCTGTCCTTAACAGAGAGATGAAGCCCATCCAGTTCCAGCAGGCCAGGTGCTGTAAAATTTGCCCCATGATCAAAGAAACCAAAATTCTGCTGATGACACCAACCCTTGAGCCACTTGTTGATAGTGTGAGCTTTCTTGGTCCTCTCATTGTTTTTCTCTTCCACCAAAGGAACTGAGCAGAACACTGCCTGTGCTCCTGCCCTATCAACCATTTGACCCAGTGCCCTAAAGTCCTTTTTAATTGCCCTGGCACTCCTCTTTTCAATCTCATCACTGCCAGACTGGAGTATCAGCAGTGGGTAATAATCAGAGGGCTGAATCAGGCCAGGGAGTCTCCTGGTGACATCCTATACCCAGGCCCCAGGGAGGCAGCAGACCTCCCTGTGGGATGGATCCAGCCAACATATGGGGCCCTCTGCTCCCCTCAGAAAGGAGTCACCCACTGCCACTACCCATCCCATGCCAAACTGTTATTCAGAAGGCAGATTGCCTGCTTCAAACTCGGGCAGCAGTTTCCAGTCTTGGTATCAGCCTTGGAGAGTCCCTGGACACAAACTCTCAAACACATAGGAACATGCCTCCACAGTGTTGTCTCTCATTGTCATGAAGAAGACCCAAAAAAGTGTTTTTCAACAATTTTCCTTGTCTTTTTCTTCATAACCATTACCTAAAGGCCATGAAAACAAAAGTAGCTCAATATTAGAAGTCATATTCCTTCATTTGAAAATCTAAATTGCTGACAATTTTCTGTAATGAAAAACATTGTGCAACACTGCGTTTAACTTGTCATGCAGAGTAGATTAAAATATCTAAAGAAATTATATTGAAGACACTGCAAACCAGAAAAAAAAACCCTTTGCAACAGTCCTTTTTTAAATTATTTCAAACATAACACTTCGTATTGCAAGTTCCCTGACATTCTACCTGAATGTTTGATCACTGGAGGCAAACAGTCTCCTTCACAAAAGAGAACATTCAGGGTTTTCCATCACTCCAAGTGTCCTATGGGCTTAAGAATAATAGAGCTGCTGGTAAACCAATGGCAAATTCTAGTCAGGCATGCATTCAGAGGACAACTTCCTGATCCTTATAGACTTAAGAAAAAATACAGCCTGTTTCACAAGTCAAAAAATGAGGCCCTGTGGGTCAGTTCTGCAAAACCACAAACATAGCACCAAATAGAAAGAATTACTAGCCTCTATTCAAACAGGGCTTTCTTGGTAGGTTGTGTTACACAACTTTTCCAAAAGCACGTTAGATATTGGCAGACACTGAGAAATATCATCCAAGTCCTGTTTTCGTTCTCTCTCTCTCTTTTTTCTTCTTTCTTTAATATACTAAGTCAATTTGGTGTCCTGGAGAGAGAAAAAATGTTCCATGAAGAAATCACTTTGAAGCTTAATTTTTCACTGCCAAAGTACTTGGGACACTTGTTTTTTCCAGTATTTCTCTAACTCTTGTTATCACTACTGCTGACTCATCTCCTGATGCTGAGGGAAAAACAGTTTTATGGGAACACAAAGAGGTCATGACTGAATTATTTTGGCTGTTATAAATGGCTCTGCAGCTTATTCTCTGCACTGCTATTAAACTGATTTTCATAAAATCCGGATCACAGCTAATGTTCCAGAATAGAAAGATTCCCAGAGAGGTGGAGAAGTGTGCAGCCTTACCTCTTAAGCAGGAGCAGCGTCTCTCAGCCAGCGGTAGTGAACATCACTCTCCTGAGTACTGATGAAGCAGTACTCCACAGCAATTCCATTCACCACTCCCCAGTGGGAAAAGCATGTCTCCAACCTTCCTCTAAGTTCTTGTAAGGTGCAGTAAATCAGGACTGATAGATCAAGGCGCTTCTGGAAAACACAGAAGTCCTGCTCTTTTTTTCTTTTTTTCTCTGCCTCCAAAGCTTGCATACAGATTTTGTTTGTATAGAAACAAAAAGAAAACCACTGAATTATTTCTCTCTCTTTCATAATGTCCCACATTCTCTCTGCATGTGCATATAAATATATTCAAAAGCAAATCAAGTAATTGCAATAAATCACTATTTCAATGAATTTTACCTGCATTTGCTGTCTATTAACAAAAGTTATTTGTAAATTCCTTTAACAAAAACTTGTTTGTATATTATGCTGTTTGTGACTGGTTCAGTGTGCACATTTATAGCAACATTATGTGCAATTACATCTCGTTCATCAATCAGATGGGTTGTATCTTTTTCTTTATCAGAGGCAGAACATTATGTGAGGAGAATATGAACAGACTATGCAGCTAAACACAACCCTGACTGGGAATCTTTAAGTCTTTCTACTTTTCTCAAGATTTTAATCAAAGTAATAATAGAGAGTATTGGTCAGATGGCCTGTATGTGTGTGTTCATGTTCATGGCTGTATGTGTGTGTTCATGCAAAGACAGCAGGCATAGGTAATGAAGAGACAGAAAGCTGAAAAATCCCTTCTATTAAAAACCACTCCTGGATACTTTCCTTACCATGAGCCGGTAGGTTGTTCAGCTAATCCTCATCTGGAGAGATTAAAGAGCATTTTACAGTTCACATACTAAAATGAATGTCTAATTATTTATGGGCAAACAGACATAGTAACAGAGGGGAAGCTTTCTCCTGACCTGAAACAGGTTTCTCTTGCAATTCTCACCTTCATCAGACAAAATATCTCACAAGCAGACAGAAAAGCACATGGGCTGGACTGCTGCATTAAAGGGACACAGTGGCAGCCTGAGGACAAAGCCCATTGCTGCTGCATGTTGTGTCTGAGACCATCCTGGGGCAGATGTGCCCTTTTCCCACCACATACTGCAGCCACACCTACAAGCAAGGCAGACAGAAGAAAGCTGCTCAAGTTTGGCACCTCCTTAGGTTTTAGGCATGGAATGCTTGCTCCATAAATACTATTAGCACAAAGAAAGTCGTTCTGGACAGGGAAGAAGTCAAATTTTGGCTGCTTAGAAAGTCAAAGACTGGATTGCCAGCACAGAGTAAACATGTCCAGCTTTGGCTGCAAGCTGACAGAAGGTCTTGAGGATCGCAGTATCAGAGACCTGCATCTCTCCTAAATCCTATCTCAGGTGTCCTCTTCCTTAATAAAGTTCTTGGTGAACTTTGTTCTGTCAGTTACTTGGAACTGTCACTGAACTTTGGAATATTTTTCATTAAGGCCTGCTGTGGGAAGTCTGGAATAAGCACAATGAAAGAAAATCAAGAATAAATCTTCTCAGTACATGTTCAGCTGAGGGCTGATGGCTCAGATTACTGTTGGCATCAGCTTCTCCTGAGCATTTCTAGTCCTGGCATTGATGAGAGTAATGATAAAATATGGCTAATGCCTGTCAATCCCCATTTCAGCGGTGAACTTCACAGTTGAATAAACATACTTCTAAGCACTACAGTTCAATTTTCTTTTTAAGCACATAGTTTCTTTATTCCTTCACGTAGAAATTACTTTCATAGGAAATTTAAAATAAATAGAAGAGAAAGTTCAGTATGGACATGTGGCGTTCATCAAGGAGAACTTCCAAATCAGCAGGAGCTTTCCTTCACAGAGCTGGAAACCATTGCCATGCCAACATCATATGCTCATTTGGATCCCACCAGCTACCATGGCTGAAGGCCATTAGCCCCCTTGTCTGCCAGTTTGACCAACAGCACTTTCAGCAGTTTAGTCTCCAGAGGCTGATAAAATGGGGGGGAAAATAACCTGTCATGATGGTATTGTCCTATTTTTGTTCCTAGGAATGGGTCTTGAGCCAGTGGGTCCCTGAGCCATGGGTCCTAAATGAGGTTACTCCTTTAGTTGCTATTAAAATGCTGGAGCAGCACCACAATCATAGTAGAAATTTGCTTACCACAACACTAAGGATTACTCATGGCCATGCATCCTACAGAAGCATGGGGCACACTTCTTCCATCAGATGAGTGCACATGCGGCCACTTACAGCTTCCAGTGATGAGCAGTCTTTTCCTTTAAGCTTGGATGGCTTGTTTTGAATCAGTGCAGGATAAACATTAGGTAGTATTTCAACAATTCACCATGTCTCTCCATCGCACAGAATTTTCAATGCCTTAGAAAGAATTAAAAGCATCATTAGCTTGTAGTTGTACTTCAGAACACATTTCTAATGAGAAGCAGTAAGTGTCCTTTTGATATATTTATCTATGCTTGTCTGTTTCTTCTGAAATATTTTCTGGTTTTACCCTAATGTTTCCATTTAATTCACTTATTCTTTCTTTTCTCAGGACCTGATTGTATCAGGTCCTGTCAGTTTTCAATTAACTTCTTTCAGTGTTCATATCCCTTAACATTTGTAACTATTTTGTTTCTCCCATTATACTCCTTTCCTGGTTTGCATGTTGCATATATTTACACTAATTTAGTGGAGGCTTTGTAAGTTGTAGTTCCTCCACCTGATGTAGGCTGAGGCATAGGATATCTCATATGCCACTACACAAAGGAGAGACACACCATGAAGGAAACTTCTTTTGCCAGCATGAGAGATACTTTCCACAGCCCCCATCAGTGGGATGAAGCAGTTTTGGTTGTGCCAAGTAAAATCCTGGCTCTGTCAGAAGGACATTCGTCATAGCTACAATTTCTCCATTTTTCTCTCTCTCACCACAGCCTTGAACTTGCCTAATCCAGAAGATGCTGAGAAAGTTTTCTAGTCTGATTCCTGCCCAGTTGTTTTCCCAGCTTCTATTTCTCTTCCTCTGATATGCTTTGTCCAATATGAATTATCATTGTGATATTATTTTTAAATTAATTTCTCAGGCTAATATGATCAAGTGTGGATGTAAGGAAAAGGTTTGTTTCCAAAAACCTGCTTCTTTTGGCAAACATATAATGTTCTTCTACAGTTTTTATAACATATAAACAACAATACCTGATTCTTTTGGAAACTAGGCTTGAAAGAATCTTTGATATCAATATATTATCTTTATAAATCCTCTGAGTATTTCAAAGCCTGTGGACATTAGGGTAATAACTTAGATTGTGTCTTGATGAAGATCTCAAGCAAGTATGTCAACACCAGAGAAGCCCTCTAGGATAAATAACACTTCACATGCTGCTGAACAAAAGCCATTTTCCTTTTCTCTTACGAGTTTTGATAGCTAGAGGATACGAGCAAAGTGACTGTGGCACAGCCTCAGGCATACGAGATCCCCTTGCCTAGCCATTTTGCTAATGATGTGGATCCAAAATGGCAAAAAACCCGTCAGTCTGAACTTTTGTTCAAGCAATGTGCATTCCAGCAGACACAGTGGTTATTCCCCATGTCAGCAGTCACTAGCATCATCCTCTGCAGCAAAATTCAAACCATTTGTTCAGCATCTGCACCCAATTAATTCTGTGTTTGAGCTGTGGCAGGGTGCAATGAATAATCTCTCTACAGTTGTTCATTTGTACATGCAATAAACTTCATGACTTGTGCACGTTTTCACTTGTCAATAGGGCACTGAAACACAGATCACAGAAAAGTTATTATAGTCCAGCAGAGCAACAGATAGACCCTACAACAAAATCATTTCTGTTCATACAGATGCGAGTTCATTCTTTCTTCACACTGCAAGACAGAAGGCTCAAACCTGGAAATTTTTTGAGATGTCAACTTGGGAACTTGGGATCAAAACTCATTTTGAATATCCACCAAGTTTGCAGATCTTTTCCATCTCTCCTCTCTAAGAGAGGACTGGTGGGGTCTCAGTACAATCAGTTAACCCAGATTAGGTCTTGATTTCAGATTTTGCCACCGTGATTTTGAGCACATCACTCAAGTTTTCAATGTTTTTGCTCTTTTGCTAAACATTCAGATTTATCACTTCATAGAAATTTTGTGAAGATTGATTATTTTTCTGTCATGTTCACCCACTGCAAGCAAAAAGCATCAGAGAATTTTTAAAAAGGGGTATTGGCTGTCTTAGAGCTGCAAGTTATATAAAATCAATCTAGTTATCCCCCTTAATAAAGAGTTGACTACAGCATCTGTATGTATAAAGGATCTTCAAGAAGAAATTCTGCTGTGTTAGAACTTCCCCCATAACCAGTCTGTTCACATCAATTAGGAATATAAATGGTCTGCTCCAGAAGTAACAGCTTTCAACAGTCCGGGTTTTGCACATACATGCCTCTATGAAAACCCTTGAAACCAATACACACAGCGGGCAAAGCAAGAAGCAAGAAAAGTACATGTTGAAAGAAAAGGTACTGGATTATTTCTTTCAAATGATGAATATAATGTTGTACTTCACTGAAAAATATCTGCATTTGGATAGTCTCTTATTTCCTTTTTCAGGGCTAGGCATGTTAGTTCCTGAGGTACTGAGAGGATTTGTTTCAATTTTAGGAGACATAATCTTTAAATATAAGCTTCCCCTCTCCAAGTAAAATATGCTACACAGAAAGCTTACCTGTCATCAATTACATAAAAATAGGGAGACTGAAGGCTTCCTGTGTGTTTTGCTCTCAGATGTCAAGCTGAAGCCACGAGAAAGCAGTAGGGAGAAATTCAGATAAAGAGTATTCGCCATTAGTGTGAACATATGAGTCTGGATTATGTTCTAGTAGTGTGTGTCCAGCATACCTCCAGAACAAGATTTCATCAGCTTACTGAGGAAACAGCTTTTGAAAGATTTAGAGCAGAAATGAACCGAGTCATCTGGAAAACTTAGGTCAGTATGGATGCAATTTCCCAGGGACCTTCTCACCACAACAGCTTCTTAACAGGAATCAAGGTTCGGTTTAAGTTCAGGTCCTGTTATGCAAAGCCCTTCAAGAGATTGGCTTAAGTTATCTGATAAAGGAATTGCCTACCTATCCCAAATCACCTTTGCCATGATGTTGCATTCTCAGCTCAGCAAAAAACTGTTACCAGTGCCACAGACCCAAATTCCACCTTGGGCAGCCTCTTAACTGATGTCTCACATCTAAATGTAACACCGACTAGACTTAAATTTACTGCACATTGGCACTAGAATAAAATATTTAAAAACACCTGAAAACACACAGAGTTATTTATATCATAGAATGTGGGAAATCAAAATAAAAAGCAACTATTTGGAAGATGATCAAATGCTGCAAATGATGCAAAAACATGCAGATTTTGTGTTAGAATGACCTTCAAATTCCTCTGCAATATATTTGTCCTCCTGCTCCCTTTTTTCTTATTTCATGGAAAGGCTCAATGACAAAGTAAAAACAAATCTTTTAAGCAGATATGTTTTAGTGTACTGATTCACAGCAAATATGATTAATATTCATATTTGCTGTGAACCAGATCAAACTTATCTGGGAAAGAAAATTACGCTGCAGTAGCTTGAGGATGTTTTTGCAGTCTTTTCATTTGATTAGTTAATTTTTTAAAATAACATCTACTATTGCATTAATTAGTTTGAATTTCAGGTTTTTGTATGATACTTAAGTTGCCTTAAATTGCTATTGCATTCTTAGCAACAGCTTGAACCTGTCATACCAATTATTCAGAAAAGCCAGCCATTAAAGTACACTTTTCCTTCACATCTCACCTTTATATATTCTAGTGTCTTCTTATCTTGTGGTTCAGTCCTCGGTAAAATTTGGATTTGAAAGAATCAAAGGCTACTACAAGTTTTTAGGGGTTTGCAGCTACAAATCCTGTAGTTTTCTGGATTACTAAATCCTTAGTGTGAAGACATGAATCAAGGAGGGTTCTTTGGCTGGTACCCTTCTTTGCTTCTAACTCCTATGTCAAAAAACCTTACTGAATTTAGTGCAACTAAACCTATTCTCCAGCCTTTACAAATACAGGCACAAAAACTACACCTTCTGCTACAGAACAAAACTGTTGAAAAGAGTGGTTTCATTCAATAAACATTGCACCCTTTGGAGATTATGAAATGTGGAATGCTTCCAAAAATCTGCAGTAAGTCCATGGGCATGCAGTGGCTGCGTTTGAAAATGTTGGTCTTCATTTTTGTTTTCATCCATAGCCCTTTCAGATCTGTTCTTTCATCTGCTGGAAGCACAGCTTGTAAACTAAATTCTGGCACTTACTAACTGTGCTGAAGGACAGCAGATCTGCCCTGCCTCAGCCCTTGTCCCTGCTGCATGTTGCAGAACTGCCTGGCAAACTGCAGATGAATCTTAGGTGGTGATGGAGAACACCTGGGAGCAGATGTCCCTCCAGTGAGAAAGACAAAGGGACAGATAACTCCAGCCCTGCTCACCTTCATTTATTGCCACTTTTGACACAATTTGTACTCCAGGAGTGTCAAGAAAGACTGCAGCTGCTTTTGATTTCCCAATGGGAGAGTAGGTCTCAAAATCCTAGAAAGAATCCAAATGGAGATGGTATGAGCTATTGCTACATTTATGTCCCCTGCTGGAGTGGCAAGTTTATTAAGTACACTTTCCTGTACAGAGAAATACTTCTGCAAAACAGACCTTGGATAACAACATTTGTGATCTAAAAACCAGGAAGGCAGGGCAAAGAGAAGATAGGAAGGCATTAGGTATAAACAGGGAGGAGCTGGCAGTGGGGGCTGCAGAGGGTTCCAGCCGGCTCCAGCAGACCCCCCTGCAGGAGGGCACAGCTGAGCCCAGCAGCTGGTACCTGTTAATTTTATCCAGGTTTGCTCAAATATTGTTGGAGGCAGAAGAATCCTGACTCATCACTACCATTCAGCATGATGTGGTGCATCAAAGACATAAGGAGTGGTCACAACAGCTGAAAGCTCTTCTCAGTATCACTGAGAAAAAACCAATATAAAACCCTCAGCCTATTGATATGGTGAACTTCTTTCTGCTGGGCGCCTGATCCTCATTGTGCTCAGTATCTCACAGGATCAGATGAAACTAAAACAGAAGTGGAAACACTGGCTGTGTCCAAATGCTGAATATTTTTGTGCACTGTCCAGTGAGTAATTTACTCTGCTCACTTTGCTTAACCAAGGCCTTTGTCAGACAACCAAGAATATTATTTCTCTCCAATTGAGCAAGTATCACTTGCAATTCATTCTTGATTAAAAATATGAAATAAGGATCTCAAACCTGTTTTCATACAAATTCATGTGAAAAGCATAATCTCCAGTGAAGATTAAATTGTACAGCCCTAATTTTCCCCTGGCAGTTTACATTTCTTTTAATTTAGGGATAATGTTGCCTGCAAGTTAGCTCCCACATGCAAAAGTAGAAGAAAAACAGACATAACTGATAATTCATCTTTGGCTCTCACCACATTTTTTTAAAGCAAACATCACTTTACTTGCTGTAGCATATAATAGCAAGAAATTCTTTTAAGGAAAAAAAATATATTTCATTGGACTTACTGTAGCCACTGGATAATAGATAAGTTTTCAAGCACAAAAACACTTCTTGAAAGAGCCCTAAATGTTCATCTGTTTTCCACAAGTCTTTCACTAGTAACAAACAGAGGTAAGATGATAGCTTTCCCTAAAAACTCGCCCTCACATTTACTCTGAGATTTTGTTTAATGTTCAATGTCCTAGTGGACAGTGGCAGCCCCACAGCTGCTGCAGAGTAAAACACCACTCCTTTCACCCTGCCCATTTTCACCTGCTAAGAATGCATCCCCATGCCCTCTCCCTTAATTTTCATAGTGTAGCAAAGTGCAAACAGAGAGCAAATATTTCTGTATGCTTCAAGGGCTTTTCTGTTCCACTGAGCCAACAGGTCAGTAAAGCCTGTGGCCATATAAACATGAGGAACAGGCCCTGCAGTTGGAGAGCTGCCCCACGTGGCTGCAGGGTGGTGAGCTCCCTGGCTCAGGAGGGAATGGGGCAGATCTCATCCATTCATCCATGCATTCGAAAGCTATTTAAGTAGATTCGGAATGCAACATAGTTTGTCATTAAAATAGGAAAACAGTCAATAAGACACTTTATGGAAGTGGGCTGTTTAGCCACAAACTACCTCATGCTGAAAAGGCACATGCACATAAGAGTTATTTCCATTCAGATAAAACAGGAGAGTGTTTCTATCCCAAACACACAATATTCATTTACTGCAGCCACACACATGCCACAAGCAAGGAAAATAATACAATATTGGAACATTTGCAAAGTGTTTCAAAAGCATCTAAAAGGAATTTACTTATTTACACCAGATGTTACAAATTAAATGCAGCCTTAAGAAAGAAGATGAACACTAATGTTTTCTGAGGTGTGACAAGAGTATGAAGGTCACAAAAACCTCCCAAGCATTTACTGCACTTTCCTGCCTTCTGCAACAAGAACTTGAAAAACTCGGGATCATAAAACTTGGGTTTAGGTTGGAAGAGACCTTTAGAGATCATCTAGTGCAACCTCTCTGCTATAGCAGAGACATCATTCACCAAGTCAGGTTTCTCAAAGTCATATCCAACATGACCTTGAATACTTCCACTACAACTTCTCTGGGCAACTCTTTGCCAGTGCCTCACCACCTTTATCATAAAAAAAGTATTTTCCTTGTGTCCAATATAAGCATGCTGTCTTTCAGTTTAATACCATTGCCCCATGTGCTATCGCTACAGGCCCTTATAGAAAGTCTGTCTTGCTCAGAAGCTCCCATCAGGAAGTGGAAGGGTAAGTTCTCCCTGGAACCTTCTAGTGCTCCAGCCCTCTGATCATCTTTGTGGCTCTCCTACGGATTTGCTCCGTCTTCTAGCATCTCACAAGAGTGGAGCAGGGGTAGGAAAATTTTTCTTTTCTTTTCTTTTCTTTTCTTTTCTTTTCTTTTCTTTTCTTTTCTTTTCTTTTCTTTTCTTTTCTTTT
>JAYDZK010000169.1:79724294-79756073 GCA_034509185.1 Euphonia xanthogaster | reverse complement strand
TTTTCTTTTCTTTTCTTTTCTTTTCTTTTCTTTTCTTTTCTTTTCTTTTCTTTTCTTTTCTTTTCTTTTCTTTTTCTTTTTCTTTTTCTTTTTCTTTTTTCCTTCTCAGCCAGCTGGTCACTCCCCTCATTATGCAGCCCAGGAATGGATTGCCTTTCTGGGCTGCATGTGCTTAGTGCTGATTAATGTTCAATTTTTCTTCCCCCAAAATCTCTAAGTGTTTCTTGTCAGGGCTGCTCTCAGTTTGACCACCCCCAGTCCCTATTGATACTGGGGATTACCCAGCCCAGGTGTAGGATCTTGCACTTTGCCCTGTTTACCTCAATGAGGTTCACACGGCCCCACCTCTCAATGCTCCCAGGTCCCTCTGGATGTCATCTCTTCCCTCCAGCATACTGCACCAGCCAGCTTGGTGTCAGCTACAAAATTAGCAGAATGTTTCCCATTTGGTTGTGTCTTGTAAGTGAAAACAGCAAGTTGAACCTCCGCACTTCTTCAATTCATCTCATTTTACCATGCTAATGAATATTTCTATTAACATTAAATTGTATACATGAGCAGGGCACACAATATACATAAATATTATCTACTTCAGACCCCACAATCTGAGACAACCTCTACTTATTCTTTGTAGGCTGGATTCTGCAGGTTGCTTTAGTTTGCCACAAATGTCATTGGTCCAGAGCATTTTAAAATAGAAGATAACCCAGAGCACAGTAAAAGCTCTGCTCAATAGCAGCATCTCTCAGCTGACTGCAGTGGTACATAGACCCTCCATCAGAAATAGCTGTTGTCCTAAAATTAGAGCTACAAAGGATAAAAGGTCTCCTTGAAAAATGTCTCTCTGATCTTTTTTTATCTCTTTTAGATGTCTGGAGAGAAGTGTAATTACCTGAAAGAGTACAATCTTCCCTATCTTGATTATTGCAGACACTGACTAGATCCATGTGTAGCCAGTATGCTGTGTTCTCCTTTGACAGTTCAAAACAGAAACAATTCAGGCATTAACTCCATTTAGAAGCTGCAGAGAGTATGCTTTCATTTTCCAGTTTTGCAAGCAATTGCAAATTATAATTTCATTCACTGCTCTTCAAGCCATGTGAGCTCTGTCAGAAGTGTAGGACCTCGTCTAATTCTGCAGGGCCCAATGGAAGTTTTTTTCCTACTAACTTGCTTTAACATTAATTGGACAACAGGAATTCATTTGACCTCAGGCACAACCACCACTTTTTGAATTTATTAGTTAAGACTGTGACACACATCCACAGAGCCCCAAAATTACATTGGGTAGTTAGAAAAGAATACTAAAAAGGTATTTATTGTAAAATTTAGACTAGCTATATGTTACATTGACTAAGATGCTGCCCTTGGAAGAGTCTAAACACAAAAGCCTGCAAAGAGATTTAAGGAACTTACCTGTGTAGAGAGAGGGCAAAGTCACACCAATAAATGAGAAAAAAACAATGTGTTTGCAAAGGTCTCTATTGTTGACTTAAGTTGCAGTCTGGTGAGTGCCAGAAGGGAATATGAATTTTCACTGTAAAAAGCCAACCTCAAAGCAGACAAAAATCCCTAGACCCTCCTGCCCCCAAAAACTAGATCTTTATTTACCCTTAAAACAAGCACAAGATGGTGAAAGTGAACTGAGTCTTATGACTGTAATTTGTTACACAGTCACTAAGCTAATATCTGAACCTCAGCATCTGCTGACTGCTCACAAAAACATTCTATTTAGCAACAGTTTTGCTGATACTGTATAACAGATTGGCTTTATTTTCTCCTTCTTTCCCCTTTATTGCAAGGGATATTTATACAGAAATAGAGTGCTTGCTTCTCGGGAGTTCATCTGTGCCTTCTGGCATTTCCACCCCTGTTATCACAAACAGATGATCAAGACCTGACACAGAGCACCAGCTGAGAGAGCTGACTGACCCGGCTGAAGCAAAAGGCCTGGCTGGTGATTCAGAACAGAATATTCTCTCAGGAGGACTCACAGACCAAGGCTTCTGGACACTGACCTACATTTGCCACAGAATTGCTAACTAACCTGTCACCTTAACTTGTGTGTATGTGTTGGTGTACACACACATATTCTCTAGTTCATATGTGTCCTGCATATAATTGTTTTGTTATTATTACTTCTTATCACTAATAAAAAAAATAACAAGGAACTCTTTGACTTATTGATGCTGTCATCAGTCCTACCATGATACGGGGGAAAAGGTTACTCAGATCTTGGTCAAGTTAGTTGCCATGGATTTTCCCATGTCCATTGCATCAAGCACCCATCCAACTACTCGTCTTCCACTGGTACATCTTCAACAGCCACATCTGTACTCTTTTGATTTTACCTGATATTGCTAAACACAACTCTGGCAATAAAATGGATTCCATCTCATTCCAAATACATGCCAGCAGCAATCTCCTAGGATTTTCCACCACCTTAAATTATTACTATTACACTGTCATAATTTGTCATGGTGCAGAAATGCTTACCTGGTTTTAAAAGCTGATGAAGGTACTATCAAAGTAGGTGAACACTTCCTAAACAAATTCAGATACATATTTTAAAATAAAGAGACATGACTGACTTTGATTTTCACTGGGAAACTGAATCAACAGTGAGGATGTCCTCAACACAATGTAAAAACACTCTCAGTAGAAATTCTGCTGTTACGCTAAATTCAATTGCAATTGCAAAATTGTCCCATGACACAGGCCCTTGGGAGAGGTTTTAATATAAAAAATCCTCAGTCCTGGTTCTCAGACAGCAGGGACTGGCTCACTGAACATCCCAGAGCAGTTAGATTAAGGGTAGCATCTGTGGTACTGATGAAAAAAGTGTCTAATTTTAAAGACTTGCCAAAATCAAAAGCTCCCACTGATGTCTCATTTTCTAAAGACTGTAGTGATTCATCATAGATCTTTGCCTTTTCAAGTTCAAAACTCCCTGCAGTCACATCCTTAGGAGGAGAACCTGGTTGCTTAAAACTTAAAGGAAAGGAGGGAGCTGTGAAATTAGTAAAAATATAAAGGCAACCACTGGGAACCCAAATACACTGAATGCCCAAAGTGTAGGTGCCAATTCAACGGAAGTTGAGAAAAAGAAACTGGGTTTTTTTGTGGTTTTTTTTTTTGTTTTTGTTTTTTGGTTTTTTTTTTTTTTTTTTTTGTTTGTTTTTTTTTGTTTTTTCCCTAAGAGAATAAAAAAGCTGTTTAGGAAGCAACCTTTCTGTGACAGACTGCAAATCCCATTTGTTATTCCACATCATCCAGGGAGCTGAAACTCGCTAAATACACTAAATACACTGCAAGCTGAGGAAGAGCACAGTGAAAAGATCTGTGCAAGCAACACAAGCAACTCTTCCTATGCAACTGCAGTTCAATAATAACTCAGAAGGCCCTTTATCCCCCAGTGGAGAACAGTGACTCCTTTCCAAAGGGAGCCGTAGAGACTCCAGAAGTTCTCATCCCTTCTTACATATCAAAATCCTCTGGAGCTCACAGACTCCAAGTGGGGTTCATTTGGGCATGAAGAGTAACAACTGGCTCTTCCAGCAGGACCCCACAGCCCTTAGAGGAGGCCAGCACATTCTAGCTGAGTAGAAAAGGGTAGGACACAGGTTAGTCAGGCCTTTCAAATTTCACTGTAGCATTTCTGCCTTCTTTCTTCAGTAAAAATCTGTTATGGTCTTTTTCCTAACAGAGCACTAGTAAAGAGGAAAAATTTTGCTTCTGGGAAGCCTAGGCTGTCCAATTTTATCGCAAAGGCTTTGGGATGAAGTAAGTGAACCGAGATAGTTTATGTTTTTTAATTAAACTGGCCTGAAAAACAGAACTCTGCTGCTGACCCTGCTGCTCAGTGACTCAGAGAGGGTTACAGCTCATCTTATCTTTGCATTTTAACAGCTTTTACCAATCACCTCTCCTACATCTCAGTAAAGTTGATGGAAATTCACACAACTAAGACACAAGACATTTCAACAGTATAATTCTCAGTATCACATTCTTTCCTCCAGCTGTACTTGTGGGAAAATAATGGAAATCCAGAATGTGATCTAAAGTTACACAAATGTGGAGTGGAGGCCTGACTGCTGGGATTCAAACAGGGACGTGACCCTTACAGAGATCATCATAAGCTTATTCTGAGAAGTGAGGGAAGTTGTGGTATAGCTCTGACACATCTGATGACAATTCGGAGCCACCAGAGATTCTGACTCAGTTCTCACCACAACTGCCACGCCTGGATGGCCTCCAGCAAAACAGATTAGCACTTGAAAACTAGTTGCTAGAGATGTAGGTGGGTAGCAGATCACAGTTGCCACCTCAGAAGAAACTTTGTCTTTGGAAAAGAATTAGTAATTTTATAACTATCTCCAAGTTACATCTGCATGTGTCCCAAGTGCAAACAATATGCATACTGGACATGCCACATAAGAACTGTTCAACCTCTTTGCTAGCACTCTGTCATGAATGCACCAACAAAGTCTAGAATTAAGCAACCAGAGCAGCAGACCAGGGGTGTACCAAACAACAGACGCTGTCTGTCCATCAGCCTAAGACACGATCACTCTCAGAAGGTCTGACAGTTCAGATTTCCAAGGAAAACATAAGAAAAGGCGTGGGTGACTTAATAACTGTGACTTTTCCTTCTGAGTAATGGTCCAATTCAGTGGTTCTTTCAAAATGAAGAATCTTTCCATTGATGTCAACAGAAGTTGACCATCACGCCCTGAGAGAGAGATGGTGAAACTTCTTGGTCTCTGTGACTACATTGGTTTTAAGAAACAGCCCAGTTTCCTTTTTGGCAAGTCTTGACTAATAAACTGTTGCTGATGCTAACAGTTTGCCATGGCTGCTGAGAAGGGAACCATCCCTCACTGCAGGTCTCTACAAATTTTGTAAACCAGCTGATTGCTGTTCAGTGATGCAGCTACAGCCAAGGACATGGAGGCAAACACTGCACAGCAATTCAAGGAAAGGAGGTCATGGGAAGAAACTAGAGCTCTAAAAAAATGAAAAGAAAGTAAAGGAAAGTGATTGCAAATAACAGAGTTGATTAATAAAGTCGCTTTAAGTGAAGAGGCAGTAAGAGTCAGACCTGTCCCTTACTAAAGCCAACAAGATGTTTTTACATAAACCTGGTAATCAAATGCTACAACAAAGTTGGATTTTCGGACTCAGATTTTACACCACACTTTGCATCCCCCTCCCTATCATACCCCATCTGCCTCTGTTTTCTCCCACAAAAGAGTATGCCTGTCCAAATTGTTCATCAGGAATTATCCTGGGCCATAACATGCCTGGATCATGTCAGAGCACTACTGAGACACCTGTTGGTCACTGGTGACCAAAATCATGCCTGAGAGCATGCTGGCAGTCCAATGATCAAAGGACAATGCCCTAACCTCACCCCCAGGACTGCTCTTACCTGCTCATATAGACATAAGTAGGAAAACACGGGGGGAAAAGCCTTGTGAAACCAAGTGCTCCTTACTTGTCACCATTTGGTGTTAAACTGTACTGCTGTCTGCTCTTCAGGAGGTTTCCAGCTTCACCTCAGCTTTGGCTTGAGGCACCAGTTCATTCATTCTGAAACCGTTTTAATGTGGAATAAGATTATTAAAACCAAGAAGCATGTTCACACCTTTAAAAATTCACTAAATAAAATAATAATCAATTCTCACATACCCAGTAAAGAAGAATCACATAAAAATGTACACTTGGCCAAAAGACCCACTGGGGACACAGATTAAGGCTGGGCTCCTGCCTCTCAGAAGCTGTGCAGCCAGGAACAGTGTGATTAAATTCCCAACTCTAAGCTTGCTAGCCAGAGTCTTTAACCAGCTGTTTGAGATATTTGAGGAAAAACACAGATAGCAGACTGCTAGAAATTATATACATCATCTTATAGCTATAAGTTCTGTTTTGAATTTTTAGCTTTGAGTATTTCTGTGGGAATAACAAGGAAAGACAAGCACTGTGAAGACAAAACAGCACTGGAGTTTCCATTTCCATAGCACTTTATAAAAGCTGTGATTCTATATATTTCACTTTTTGAAAACAGTTTTAAAAGAAAGGAAAGTTTCCAAAGCAAATGTAGTGGCCATGTTCCAAACAGAGGAAGCAAGGAGATTTCAAGGTACATTTGAAATTTACACTAAACTGTGGCACAACTTAGAGCTGCTTTTTCACTGGAATCATCAGCTTGGAGGTTCCTTGGTTGTTGGTTTGATTTTTCTTTCATGTGATTCTCAAGTCCCCTCTTGACACAGTAATTTTACCTTTCTGTTCCTTGGAATCAGCTCTCAAGGCAAATGTTTGTTATAGAAAATTACAGACCTGAAACTTGACAATTTTGGGAAAAGAATTAAAGACTAGAGTCAAGATGAAGTGAACATTCAGGACAGAAGGAGTTCCCTGCTACTTTGCATGACTTACCACGAACTGCTGCTTCCACATTGTTTGAATGTTGGCATTTGTTCAGCTGAGTTTGATCTCTTATCACAGCTGGCTATCAGCCTAATGCCGCTGCTCCTTCTTGACCTTTCACTTGAAGTATATTTTCTCCCCAAAATCTCTTAGGATGCACAAGGCTGGGCAGAACTTCCCTGAGGATGACAAATGTCATTGGCAGGGCCTTCAATACCTGCAAGAAGGCTCCTTCCTAGTATGATGCACATTAGGAGAAACAGAGTTCCACACAGCAGAGCAACAGGAGTGAAGAGAAAAATATCTAATGTTTCAGGTCGCAGCTGTCTCATCTATAAAATTGAGAGGGAAACAACAACTGGAGAAACCTAAAAAGCAGCTACTGGAAAACGGCAAGGGACAAAGATGATGCTGACAGGGCCCGTGGAAATGCAGTATTTCCCAACAAATAATTAATTAACAACAGCCTGGTATGGTGGAGGAGAGAGAAATCTGGACTGCAATACTACTGAGAAGATCTCTCTTTTCCTTCTCCTCTATCTCCTCCCTTTCTGCACCCCAAGCCTCTTCTCTTCCTGGTGACTGCAGGGTAGCTCACAGCTGATGCCTTCAGAAAACAGGGGGTTTTACTATCGAAACTCAGATCATCTCTGGTCCTAATTATGCCTGGAATATAAATCACATGTTACAACCAATGGAATGTCATTATATCTCTCTCGGGGAGAGGGAGTAGTAATCTACCCTGTAAAATCCAGCCTTACCAATAGCTAAAGTCAAAAATCAAATCAGTCTTCTGAGGGTACCACAATATTTCCCATTTTGATCTCTGTAGGGGAACTAGAGCAAAACAATATAGGCCTGTCAGTTTCTGAGCTCCTTGTTTCAGAGGGCTCCTAATGTGACTCAGTGGTGTAGCAATGAGCCAGTGCCCCACACACCTTACCACCAGGGATTTGGGCATGGGCACCAGAGAACACACATGCACACATTGGCATTTTGTAACAGAATCTCAGTTAAACAGTGAACAAATGTCAAATGTTAAATAATACCTCAATTTCAAAAGGAAAAACTGCTATGAGCAGTTGCAACCTCTTACAGCAGAATTAACCATATGCTGAAGAGCTCCTACCCAGGTGGCACAATCACTCAAGAAAGGAGCCATAGGTCACAGTCACATCTCCACCAGGAAGGCCAAGAACAGATCCACTACAAACTGCAGGAGCAGGATGGGGCTGCAGTGGGCTCAGCCAAGACACTGCTGCCACAGGCCGTTCTGTAGCTATGGGGCTGAAGGCTGTATCCTGACCAGATATCCTGGTTAGCCCAGGAAATCCAAGAAGTCCAGGTGGGAACATGGGTGACACAGAGAGACCTGTGGCACAGCTTAGGGGAGGATGAAGCTGATAGTCCCAGCAGAAATGCAGCTTCAGTAGAAGGGGGGAATCTGCTGACACATCCTGGTCTCTCAGCACTCCCCAGCCCTTTAATGGTGACCACTCAAAGCTTCATAGTTTTTGGGAAGAATCCTGAATATTACATTTTCAATGTTAAACATGCTAGATATTCTTCATATGTTTTGAAAAGCTAACACACTGTCTAGCCCAGCTCATCAAGCAGCAAAATTAGATGATGTTGAGCTTTGAACTCATGTTAGTGATACACCCCTTCATTTACACTCATGGCTGGGGAGACAGGTGCTGTCATACATGTGTGCTCATGATTCTGCAGAAAACTTAAATGCAACCATCACAGTTTTTACCTTTTTTTGCCTCCTTTTTTCGCCTCCTTTTTTCCAAGCACATTCAGACACCACATTAGGAGAAGAAAATTGTTTAATTCTATAACATTTTTATTGGGTTGCGGGGAAGCAAGTCAATCCAGGCAGCAATGTAGATATATTTAACTTCTATTCATCCAGTCATCAGTATTCTGTTCTTCCTGTTGAAGCACTCCTCTAAATATTAGGTAGCTAATGAACTTGTGCCTTTTTAGTGACATCAACACATTGAAGACTTGTAGATTTGAGTTCATTGCCATTTTGTTTTTCTCATATAGCTTTTGCAATTTGCTTAATATTAATCCAAATATTCAGTGAGAGAAGGGGCCAGTTTTGGGGTGGGGGGAAGAAGGTGTGAGTTACATATATTCATCAAGACTTCATTTCTGAGCATTCTGTGTGTAATTCAGCAAGACAGCTAAGAGCATTACAAGGCAGCAATATGAGGGCACATATATGCTTAGAATTAGATGCAGACATAAAAAGCTTCCAGAGCTGGAACACATAACAAGTGTTCCACTCTAAATCCACCGAACAATGAAATTCAGGAAGTGAAAATGCATTTTGTAGTTCATGGTTCTTTTTCTGTCAGCATTCCAGGAGCAAAAGCAAAGAATAACTGTGGGAAAGATCAAGTGCTTAAAAGCCTCTTCAGAAAGGATATTTAGTCCTTAAAGAAAAATATACATTAAAAAAAAATGCCCATCATTACAACATTTCACAATACACATGTCTTGATCATTTGCATTAAATATAATGTTCTGAAAAGCTCAAAGAACCACATGACTGTGAGACTGGGAGAAAAAGGCATTTATATGATTATAAAAAAAAAAATGTAATTTATTGTATATCTTGGGGCCACATCCTTGGCTTTATCCAATTCCAAGCTTTTTAAAGTACAGTGTATGGAAAAACTAGAGATATGGTTTATCAAAATTCATATATTTTCACAAGCTGGACACAGGTCTTAGAGAACCATAGTTCAGAGTAAAGAAAGGAGTTGAAAAATGCTGTTTGAAAATTATGCACTTTTTATACCATTCATAGTTATAGCAGAGCCCTAGTTTAATAGAAATACTACCTTAAAAAAAATTTAAAAATCAAACCAATAAACTTCACCTTAGAAATAGCAAAAGATTTTCTATAATCATTTATTTGAAGATATCCAGCCTGCTACACAAAGTTAAATTTTCAAAGCAGTAAAATCACAGAGAGGGTGTTACTTTTCAGAATTTCTACAGGAAATTCAAAGGAAAAGCTGAGTGCCTCTAAGTATACTATGAGTTTCCTGGCATTTGCTTGGCTGGTGCCAACAAGAAAGCTTAGGAATGCCACTATCCCAAGAGAACTGGCTAGAAAGCATCTCATTTTTCCAAGGCCATAAATCCTCTCCAGCACAGCAGATAAGAGCCAGGTCTTTCTCTTGACATGGAGACCTATATGTTCTCATCCAAGTGGTGAGCTGGAAATCTCAAGACATCCGTTTACTCTAGGCCAAGAGTCCATAAAATTCCAAGAAATCTCTGTGGAGCTTACCTCAGAAACAGAATACCAAAGCAGAACAAAGAAAATAATTAGGAATTTGCTTTGCCAACAAATACAACATCTCTTTATTCTGCACTAACACAACCTCCCTTCCTATTGGCAGCATGCACAGAGTGAGACAATATGAACAATATGAAGGATTAAAGATAAATTTGGATTTTTGTCCTTTGTTTAAACAATGCTTGACTCCCTTTCTGAAACCAAACAAATAAGTGCTAGTGGCAATGACCATGGGGAAATTCTGTTGAACTCCCTGCCCCCTTTTTTTCTAGAAATACTGAGTGCACATGACAACATCACAAAAAGTCTCATAAGCAAGCTAGAAAAAAAATGAAACTTTCCTTTTACGAAGATGAACACCATCTTGGCTCCTTTAAGTTTCCCCCACTCAATCATTTCCCTCCTTTTTTCTTCCTCTTCTTCATATTTCCTAGAGTAATTTGGATTTGATGTAGTCCATTATCAATAACAAGAAATATGCCAAAAGGCTTGCAAACAAAAACTCCCCTGGACTTTGGTCTGAGTCTTTATTTTTCTCAACTCCACCATCATGCTCAAACAATTCATCCATCATGGCCTGAAATGTGCATGGACAGACAAATGGGATTGCAAGAGCTCACAAGAGGAGAAAAGCAAAATGGCTGACAGACAAACACTGGACAGCTTTGCCCCTGAAAGACTTAGCTGGAAAGAGGCAAAGGTAAATACTATCCATCTGGCCTTCTCATTGAATCAGAGCTCTTCTTGTCACACAGTGGTTTCACCCATCTGAGCTAAATGCACAAAATGCACAAATTTAACTGTCTTCAAAGTTCTGTGGCAATGGCTTTGTTGTATTTGTGCTACTTACTACTGGTAATCTATGTTCCATTACAAGATCCCTGGGAGGAGAAATCCCCATTCTGAAAAAATAGGCATAAGCTCCAACAATGCTGAGGGTAAGTGGATTTTTTTTTCTAGTTCCAGAGGAGCCACAGCATTGCAATCCCCATCCTGGGTAAAAGTGAAATAGGTTTGAAGGATACCTTAAATTTCCATAGGGAACCAGACAGTAGAGAAAGGAATCAAATTCAGTATCAACTGAATAAATTTCATTCAGGTCTCTGGTCAGCTCTGTCTGACCAGCATGTCCTGTTTCCTTGAGTTCAAAAACCAGTTTGATTATACAACAGAATCTGCCAGAGAAGCCCTTCGTTCTGTTTGCAGTATCCAGACGGTAGATGGGATACATTTGACTAAATAAAATTTCTCAATCAACCTAAACTCAAAGAACTCTTTCATGAAGATAAGACAGTCTTCAAAATCCATCCCAATAACATTCAGCCCCAAAGAGTGGACTCTGGATCATTCATTTTATCGTCAGTAATATCTGGTTTTGGCTTTAGATGCAATTATCTCTTCTGAACACTCATCTAAAAAAGTGCACTGATATTCCAGAAGCCTGTGAACAAGATTATTTTATGCAGTTCAGTAGCAAACAGTGCAGCACAGTGGGTGCCATGGAGAGGAAATCCCAGCTCAGCACACACCTAAGGTTACACACATGCATAGAACTGTTGAAATCAGTGGCTTTATCTGGGTGTTTACATGTTTAACTTTCAAGTGGGTGTGGGCCAGAGCAAGAACAAACAGTGAAATCTTGATGTGTTGTAATCACTAAAGATCCCGCTGAAGTCAGTGCTGTAAAGATGCCATCTGTGGCAGCAAGAATTACACCCAGCAATTCCTGCAGACTTGGGATGCTCTCCTTAGTGCTGCTATTCTTGTCTGTGCCAGTAGTACTGAGCACATGCTTTTGTTTCATTATTTACCTTCTTTTTCTATTTTTCCCCCCAATAAAAGAATAGATCTGAGACATGTAATTTGCATTATTGCACACTCAGGGATTTTCTGGCATCATGAAGAAAATAATGCAATCTATAGTAAAAAACTCTTTCATTAGGTACATGGTGTTTCCTTATGTTTGCCATGAGATTCTAGAACACATTTGAATAGTTGCAGTGACTCAGATGCTCACTGTTACCTTGCTAGGCCAGTATCCTGGAAGAGGGGAGATCTCCCAGAATGTGTGCAACGTTGCCACCTGTCCTCCTGCCCTCTCTGTCTGCTGATAACTCACAAACACCTTAAGTACCACATCCATTTCACAGACAGGGGAGAGAAGAACTTTTTAGTGAAATTTTCACCTAGCATGGCAGGAATTGCTAGAGAGCACACCAGGTCCATCAAGTCCAAGTGACACCCTTCAGCATATAAGGTTCTTTTCTTATTTATTCCCTGTATAACTTTTTTTTTGGTGTCACAGGTTCAATTTCAGAATCTAGTGAGGCTCCAATATCTGCTGGGCAAGGCACTCTTGCATCTTAAGACTTAACAGTTTCAAAAACCATGGAGCAGTACACTTGCTAATAAACAGAATTCTGCAAGCCTACTAGACATCAGTATGCCAAAAGCATTCAGATGGCTTGTCCACAGCCTTGTGAAAAGGCACAGCAACAAGGGTGTCTGGGTAGCCCATATTTTGCACTCAGGGACATCCTTACAGATATTTGGCTTAAACTGCATTCCAAGCACTGGCTGCATAGCCAAGGAAAACACAGCTTCAGAGAGCTATTGTTCCTTGTTCACTTGATTTATTTCAAAGTATGCATACATGCATACAAAACTCAGCAGATAGCTCCAACCATATATCTGTTCATCTGCGGTCAAGCAAAAAAAGACAAGATCCCTACGGTGCAGAAGGCACAGACAAGTATCACACAATATTTTTCCACTGGAGCAACCGTCATCATCCACCACAAGCAAAAAATGGTGATGCCAAAAGCATCACACAGATGCAATTTTCCAAGTAGCCTCATTATCTTCTAAACTTAAACATTTTCTAATAAGGAAGAAAAATTTATTCCATTGTCAGTCTCAATCATTGATTTCAAAGAATATGACAGTCCAGGAATGAAAAATCAGCAGCAGCTGCTAATGATTCACAGCAGCTAACTGGTCTAAAACTTAAAGCCCTGGGTTTGAGGGCTTGTAATTTTCTGCCAATTCCTTCTTTCCAATTAAAAAAATATATTTTCCATGGTGTGCAGGAGATGTATAGTGTCAAGGCCTACATACAAGCACAAAATCATAGAACAGATTGGGTTGGAAGGGAGCTTAAAGATCATCTACTTCCAAACCCTCTGCTGTGGGCAGGGACACCTTCTGCTAGACCAAGTCACTCAAAGCCCCATCCAGCCTGGTCCTGAACACTTCCAGGGATGGAGCATCTCACATTCATTCCTGCCATTGAGCAGTATGGAGCATCTCACATTCATTCCTGCCATTGTTAAACATTTCAGCAACCATTTCCTCTCTAATTTGTCTCCTTCCATAGAGGAATAGGAATCCTCAGAGTAGCCCAAACCACCTTACATAGTGCTAGGATACGTGTGCAATTGTAAACACAAGGTGAGAAGTAGAAAAAGTGATAACAGTGCTGAACATGTAAAAGCAATGCATCTGTAACTCGTGTGGAAGCACCATCCCAGTACAGGCTGAGCTGTCCTCCCTGCTCCCATTGCTCTTCTGTGGGAACCAGAGGTCTCAGAGAGAACACAACAGAGACTCTCACAGTCTGCATTGTTCAACCCATTTCTCCTCTCTGGATCTACTCCCTCTTTAATCTGCTGATAGCTGTTTTGACATGGAGCAGTATTTCACTTCAAACCCCTTCTCAGTGCTTCAGTGGCCAAAGTGTGGTGGAGCATCAATCTAAATCAATGGAGATAAGGCGAGAGTTGTTAAGAGCTACAGCTGACATCTGTACCCTCAACAGCTCAACAATTCACACATAAACAACAGCCACATTTCCTGGTTTTATGTTTTCATAAGTTAATGAAAAGAGATAGGTTTCCCATGAGAGGTGCTGGAGCTCCACACAGCATTATTTACCCTTCTTTCAAAAGCATAATTGTCGCCAACAGAAATTACTCAGAATGCAGTAAAACATGTTTTTCTAACAAGATGAAGTCCAAATCCTGCTTCCTGGACCAACATGAACTTTCCAATAGAGGACAATAAAGCTGCCTCTCAGACCAGGAAAAATATTATTTGGGCCCTTTTCTGAACCATCCAAGAGCGGTAAATAAATATGTAGAGACAAACATTTCACCTCATTATGCTTTATGGGGACCTGGGATGTTGCACGCACAGGAAGATTCTTTAATGATCTCAGGTTGATACTGCGCAGACCATGCTGAAAAGCTTTCTCTGATTCACTAATCCCAATCAAGTAGTGATGTTACAAATATCTTTCAACAAAAACACCCACATCTTTGTCAGTGTTTTCAAAACAATTGGTTATAGATCAAACTAACTTAGATATATCATTAAAAAAAAAAACAAAATTAGGAAGCCATTTTTCTTTTCTGTATGTTTTTAAAGCTGTACAAAGGAGGGGTTTTGTAGCTTATACAAGCAAAAAATTATTTCTAATCTGTCTGCCTCTATACTGTGGAGATCTTTTCCAGCTTTATCATTTCAGGTCTGCAATAGAAATTTTTACCAGTTTTTGTACTACACAGTCTGAGTGGGATGATCTATTTCTTTCTTAAGTGACAAAATTGTAATGGTTTTTCAATTCCTCCACAAGAAGGAAAGTACTTTAGTAAAGTATTCCTTCATGTATACTTGCAATGCCATGAATTTCTGCAGGCAAAATTTTTTTTGTTGTCATCATAAACTATGTTTATCTTAGATGAGTTCAGCATTCTGGTTAGAGACAAACCTTTTCTAATGAGACTAAAACTTTTCTTACAAATGAATAGTGGCACTGTTTTTAAACAGAATTTTTTTTCTGTTCAAATAGGCTCTTTATAGAGCATTTTCCCATATTATGATTGCAGACATTTCATCCCAGCAAGCAACAAAAAACTAAGTATGTTTAGTTCTTCTCATGTATCCTCAAAAAAGGACAAAGTTTTACATTACTCATTTTTTAAATTCTAAAATCCTAAACAACCAAAATTATAGGCAATGTATGACAGTAATAAGGACCAACATGAAGGGCTGGGGATGACTGGTTTTTTTCCCCCTGTGCAAATACTACTTTTCTTGTTTAAAAGTCAAAAAACAATAGCTAGATATGGTTGCTGGATATTTAATAGACAATCATTACTCTCCTTCAGAAAAGAACCCCAACCTAATAAGCGAACACATCTCAATAAGAAGTGTTTCACACCAAGGTCATTGCCTGATGTCCCAGACTCTCGGGCACCAAAGCCCACTGCCACCAGCAGACCTGGGAAGGCAGAGCAAACAGAGCTTTTGCACCACAATAGAAGCTGATGACTAAACAAAAATGCTGTGTGATTTTTCAAAGGCGAGATGAAGCGTTTCATGCAGATGACAACTCTGACCTGGACTTCTACCCTCTAAATTGTTTGACTAGGTGCATACTTTTAAATGTGTTTTAAAAGTATGCACCTAGATGCAGATGAATGCAACAGGTGAGTCTACTTAAATAAATACACACAAGCATTTCTGAAGTTACTAACTTTTAAAAATTACAGAGAAAATCTAATTCTTCAAAAGTTATGGTCTCTACTCACAGTTTCACTAAGTCTCTTCAGCCAGCAATCATGGTGGCAAACAAATTCTTGCTCTCTGCAGGCAACTTGCAGTGAGTCCTGATGGGGTTTTTCGTTACCACAAAGCATTTTTGGCACAATGGGTAAAGTTTTTCAAGCATCAGGATGGAGCACCGTGTGTTCAAGCTTTCAGAGGCTTTTGTGCTGAATGTGGGCTGCAATGGTGATGCACAGCCCTCTAGCCATGCACATGTACTGTACAGCAGCACCCTGGCCCAGACACCATCCCAGCTGCCCTTGATAGATTCAAAGTCTGTCACGGCTCTGACCACTTTGATAAGCAGCTCAGCTGCTCTTCCTTTGCCATGGAACCTTTTGCAGTCTAGAAACTAAAACAAAATAATAAACAAATAGAAAGGAAAAGAGTAATTGTTTACCTTAGAGTAACTCTGAAACTCTAAGATGAGCTGTTAACTTAGACTCTACCTTTGCGGGTTTGTTCAGTTCAGGTAAGAAAGATTTGTTCTGCTTTTGCACTGCCCAGAGGAGTGTCCTGCCCTATAAGAACACCTGACCTACTCCTATTCCTTCCAGAGTCAAGGAGCCCAGAAGCACAAGGATTTAAAACCAGGGAAAAGAGGTACTAATCCACCCAAAAAAAGCTGCTGAAAAAGCCTGCTTGCTATAGGTTGAGTAGCCCTTCTGTATTCCTTCAGCAGTTACCCACACGGACCCCATCTACCAGTTCTTGTAACACCAAATTAACACTTGCAGGGTTCCTTAAACATGATCTTCTGAAATGGGCGCCCAATCCACAGGGAGCACCAGGCCACACAGGAAGCATTCAAAATATTGATCAAGACCCACACAGGTGCTTTAGAAATTTCAGAAGTTCAGTTGTTTTTCAAAACAGTCAACTGATGCTCTATAAAGGATACATTTTTAAGTGTTTGTTTTGCCTGATGATTTCAATTTGCAGTGATGTTCAGAAAATCTAGAAAACATCATTTTCAGAGCCATTCAACCTCCAAAATGGATCTTCTCCTCATCTTTAATTTGATGTCTTCCTGTGCCATGGCCTCTCACTGCTGCTATGTCTTCAGATGGAAAGGTTTTAGGTCTTGGGTGCTGACAGGAAGACTGAGTGGTTGAAGATAGCCTATCCCCTTATTTGAAAAACACTTTAAAGAACTTCCCTTTTACTAAAGAGATTACCTAACACATAGACCTAGGTCTAAATTTAAAAGATATGATATGAAGAATATTGAAATAATCTTGACAACATCATGATCAGAAGGAAGTTCACATAAATGAGAAGAAATGTACTAATTAGTGAACACAACTGAGCTGTAAAAACTAAGAGATGCTGTGTACCACAGTTGCATTGAACGGCAATATGATCTAATTTAAGAATAAAACCAGCATGAGTCTTCCAGGTTTGAGGCCCCAGCTGATAGTTTGAATATCTTTTATGACAAATAGCCTGTAACAAGTCCAGTGATTGTGTTTAAATAATTTTCCAACAATGAGCTTGGGGGTTTAAAATGTTCTCTACTGCACAGACTTGCTAAACATGTTAGAGGAATACAGAGGTAGCTAAAAATGAGGGCAAATTTAAAACAATAAGAGTGGATAAATAGGATCTACTTACTAAAAGAGAAGATATCCAAATCACAGAGAGAGTCCAATAAATCAAACCATTTACTCCTTGAAAGAGAATTTTACTGTCTCAATGGCGCTAACCTTTCAATGCCCAGTTAGCCATTACTTCATCAAAATTTCAAGTAGGAGAATTACTGGTGTGCTCAGGCTGTCTTCAGATTTCCTAGTATTTTCTCATTAATGTTAATATGCCATTAGAACATTCTGCACTTGAATTAGTGACTCATGATATTAGACATAGCCCTAAGGCAATCAAAAGTCACAAATATCTCATAGCACACTTCAGTAGCAGTGCTCTGTAAAATATCCTTTGCATCTGAAATTCATCACTTCCTCAGCAATCTCACAAAAATGGTAACTTTTAGTGATGCCTGCAGCAATGCAGGGAGAACACAAGCCCTTCTTCCACGAGTTACTTCCCAGTGCTGTTATTAGCATTCAGTGGTGGAGCTGGCTGGTAGGGAGCAAAGCTCTGACATCTTGTCATGTTGCATCAGTCACCACTGATACAAACTGGTGAATAACATAGGGTAAAGCCAGAACTTCTGCAGAGAATGGCAAAACATCAAAAGAACAGCAAGGTCATTACTGAGTGATATGCATTTTATAGTGTGCTTTACTTAATAACGCTGACAGTGAGTAGCTATTTTTATATAAATGCAATTTTATATAAATGCAATAAAAGTAACTGTTTCTTGGTGGCAACTGAATATGAGACATTGTAGGAATCCAGGCTTATGGAAAGGGAACCAAACAACTAAGGTTGTTAGTTTAGGTAGAAAACACAAAATGAAAAAATGCCTTTGATGGAGGAAGAAGAATGCAGAGATATTTCCAGTTCCACATGACACTAACAAGTATTGAGCACTGCAATCAGGATGGAAAGGAGATTAGAAAATGTTGTCTATACATCCACCAGTTGCCCACCTTTCCCTAGGCTCTACTAGTTTTTGTTTCTATGGAAATATTCTTTTTCCTTCAGTGCTAATTCCATTAGTGTTATTAACAGTGGTGTTGATCTCTAATCATTGTATTCATTCACCCAACTGCAAAGCACCAACTTCCTGTACACACCGAGACTTCCCCACACAGCACCAAACCTGATAGAGAAATAAAAGACATCCTTAAATTGCCTGTGCCTTAGGAAGAGTTCAAAGTGATCTAGAAGCCATGAATTGTGCAGGAAAAATTGAAGAACAGATTAAAACCTCTAATTACAAAATGGAGATTATCTTTAAATGTTTCAATTTGAATGGTAATTAACTGAGATAATGGTTGCAAATACATATTCTGAAGTGTTCTTACCTTTCATGTTGAAGTAAGGCTAATATCCTTAAGGAAGAAATGTCCTCAAAGCATGCTTACCATGTTAACCCAGTTAACATAGTAAGCATGCTTAGTAAGCATGTTAAGGAAGACCCAGTCTTCCCCACACAATGTGAAGTTCTCCTTCTGGCTTAACTCTTCAAGCAATCGATTTCCTACAGTGATTTTGCTTCCTGGTTTTCTGCTGCATGAACTTCAGCAAGATTAATCTGACTCCAAAGCAGGCAGTGCTCTCTCAGTACTCATTTGCATTGAGTTTTGTAGTGTAGAAATAAAGTTATGCTACATAGCTTACTTGAACATTAGTCTTCCATCAGCCATTTGACAAAGCACTGAAAATAAACTCTGGTCAATAAATTAAAAAAAAAACCAAAACAGTTCATGAACACAACTGCCTTAGGTGGGCATGACCCAGTTTTTGGATTTTTTTCCCAAATGCACATTTTAATAAAGACTAACAAAATTGACTGATAGGATATTGCCTTTTTTATGTTATAGGATAGCTAGACTGTAAACTGCAATTCTCATCTCAGGAGCCCAGGGGAACCAACCCTGTCTTCAGACCTCCCCCTTATCTGTGGGATATTTTCTTATTCTGTTATTTTCTTATTCAGAATTACAGCTTTGTTTAAGCCAATATAGCATGAAACATTCCAGAAATTTGACTGTATCTTCACACCTGAACTTGGCTACTCCTCCTCACAGCTACTGATGAGGGCACTAGGTACATCCTAGGTTACCTGAGATGTACCAAAGATGTACAAATCCATTCTTACCTGGAAACTTTCCCACCCACTCCACACTTCTGAGAAACAGAGTCATCATCAGGCACAGAGAGGTTGCCGCCCACCTTGAGTTCACAGCTGGGGACTAATTGGCATAAACATAATCAGAAGATGTCACTCCCTTTGGCAGTAAAAGCGAAGAAAGAGCATTCCTCCCCCAGACACTCCAGCTGCTCCATATGCTCTTTATGGTAAGCTGAGTGGCTGCAAACCCCAGCTATACAACAGCCAGAGAGTAGCTGAGCAGGGAAAGAGTCACAACATGCTTTGGCTTCCAGCTGCTCCCCTACATTTCTTAAGTAAGGGCACATTTTGTGAAATAATACCCTGAGGCTCAGTGGAGAAGGAGGTTGTTTGCAGAGCAGCCACCATCAGTCCCTGTACACACCACAAAATTGCTGTAAGCCTCACTGTTTCACATGACTGCCTCAGACTTGGTAAAAACTCTTTGGTTATATTAAACATGAAGATATTAAACATACCTGCTGGGAGACTGGAGGTGTGAGATATGAGACACAGCAAGCAGGAAAGCAGAAAGGCAGGACCTTTAAAAGTTATGTTGCTTTTTGGCTCTAAAACACATTTCTGGAAGCACAACAAGGAAGAAATATTTACTGTAATGGCGAGATGACAAGAAATTGTAAGAGAAAAGGCATCACATAGGAAGGTGACAGGGAAAAAAGATATAGCAGGAAGGAAAACGAGGAAATACAGTGAGAACTCAGACTGGAAGCAGCAGTCAGAAATTTTGATTCCAGAGGAAATGTTCATGGTCAAGCTAGAGCAGAAATAAGTTCAAAATGTATTTAGGATGTGTTCACCCACAAAGATCAGAACCACTTTGCCAGCTTTCTTTCCAACAGTTCCTCATGCCAGTACACAGAGCCTTACCCCTGCACAAGGCTTCTACAGCCACCCACATCTTAACCACTAGACTGTCTGAGACCTTTCCTTTGATGACTTAGAGGGTATGGCCATGAATTAAGGCTGCACCTTTTACCACTGGCCAGGTGTTAACTGAGATGGTGGCTTTTGAGGGGCTTTTGTGTGTGTGTGTGTGTGTGAAATGGGGAGGGATAACGAGGGGAAGTACAGCCACAGGGTCTTGCTCTGGGCTGCCTTGTCTGAGCCAGTTTCTATTGCAGTTTCCAGATCAAGAACTCACTGTTTGTTAGTGGTCTGTGGAAACCTAACTCATAAAAGGCTTTTTGGCTCTCCTCCTCATTTCAACTAGCTAAATTGCCATAAAAAGCAGGCATGTTATGCAGGGATTTTCACCTTTGGCATTTCTGAGATGTCTAGCCTTCTTGTTTTTCACGTTCCTGCCCTGTGTCAGCAAGTGGTGTGGCTTCAGGAAACAGTCTGGGTAGTCATGATTAGCAGAGAAAAAGTCCTATGAGCTGTGAACTGTGAGGCCAAGAAGCAAGTGTGACCTGCTGCTGGTTTGAAAAAGTCCAAGAGAAAGGGGAATTAAAAGAAAATTCTGTTTTCTCAACTCTACTGGAATGTGTCAGTGGTGCTGGCACAGAGAGATTCAAACCCTTCAGAGACCCCTGCTCTGGCCCCAGCCTCAGAATCTTCTTTTCCTCCAAATTCACAACTAAGCCTCACTGGTAGAGGCTCCTGATTCAGAGGTCCACTAAATTTCTCAAGAACAGGAGGCACAAAAGCTGTGACTGGACACCAGGGAAAACCACACCTTGTAACCATTCTTCACATATATCTTCATCACTTAGAATCTAAATAAACCCTTCCAGAGCTGTTGGTGAGTACAACTCTCACAATAAGGGGGAAACAATAGATCTACAAAGTGTGCAGACGTGGGATGTTCTTAGAGGGAAGTTGCAAGTTCAGCTGTAGTGGAGGTAAATGGAGTGACAGGACAAGAGGTCTGAAGGCAGAAAGGAAGTTTCCTCAAGGTAAAGAAGATGGTTTTACAGTAGATTTTGCTTTCTATTCAAAACTGATTTGTTTTGTGCATGCCTTATCCAGAGAGCAGCACAACATTCCACTGCCCTGTCAGACTTCTAAACATCCTCTTTTATTGCAAAGTGAGTGTCCCCTCACCCAGCTTGAGATCAAGCACAAGTGGATTGCATTACTCTGGGCTGATACTGATGGTACATATGGCAAAATCTGAGCCTATGCACTAAATTCACGTGCTACACACCACCTCTCTATCTCACAATGGGGTCCAGCCTAAGCAGTGTCAAACTGAAACATTGCATTTCTCCAGTCCCCTGCTCGACATTGCTCTTGCTTTTCTCAAGAAATTCCAATTTATTTCTTTCACTTAGACTTCATTTTTGAACCTTCTTAGTGACACTCAAAAAAGGGAGTTGGGGGACCAAAATAAAATCAGCCAGGCCACAGTTACTTTGACTGAGTAAACTATAACTACTAGTGAGTAGAAAAAAACTTGGGAAACCATCACCACAAGAAATGCACTTAAACCAAAAATATTATAGTACAGATTGATTTGGTCTTGATCACTATCTCAAAATTTCTCTTTTACTGGTTTTTTTTTTTTCAAGAAAAGGTCACTAGAAAGTCAGCTATAACATATAAACTCTAAGTGATCTTGTGATTTCTCAGCAAAACAGTCTCATTCCCTCTGTTTTACTCAGGTGAAAAATATTTAAACTGAAACCCACAGCTCCTATACCTAATTATGAGGTTCAGCACTGCAGAACACTTCTCATAGAATGGCTTCATTTCTGTTTCTGTAGACGACTTGACACAAAAGGAAGTGCTAAGAAGCTGTCCAAAAATTAATTCTGAGCAACTAAGGGAGCTGGGGACACTACATGAAGAGAATCAGGGCTGAAGAGACTATGTAGTACTACAAATTGTGAAAATGGAGCAGATTAAGTCAGGCACTTGTGCCCATCTGATTTACTTGTTCATGCACACTTGCACATCCATACTGCTATTGTACTTCACTGAAAACTGGGCATTATGTGCTATACTTCTCCTTCTGATTGCCAAGATAAAAGCACCTGGTTCTTGCTTCAGTTACTGACCTTTCCAAATCACAGCTCTCCTTTTTAAAGAGCATCATGGGGTTTTTAAAGAAGGTGGTTTTTGCAAATTCACCCAGGCATAGCAGAGTTAATACATTATTTTTGTTGAGACAATGCCAAGCTCTAACTACTTTGAATGGCCTTTTAAGTAAATAGATGCATATTAAAAGCCACTTCCAGAAATAAACTGAAATAATTAAAATAATTTCTGACTATGCTTAAAGAAAACTCATTTCCAAGCAGTAAAAATTGATAGTCAAATCTTGTTATCCATCCATGGCACGTGACATTTATGTTTTGATGTCTATTAGTTTTGTAATTGTTTTCCCTCCAAGCATTCATTTCTGGAGATTTGGTAGCTCTCTGGAGTTGTTATTAATTACTCTAAAATAATTTGTCCTGAAAAAGTTGCTAGTGTTCTTAATAAGTGGCAAGTCTGAATGCTTACCTGCATGATTCATGAACATCAAACTAATCACAGCTCGTCACTAAAAATACTAAAAGTTCATTGCAGTAATTACAGCCTTTAATGCAGAACACTTCATGTAACTGTCTCTATATAAAGGTCTCAGTTTCATACAGATGTCAGCAGTGGCAGAAAGTGCTCCCTTTTTAGGAGAGTACTGATCATGATTTCAGGTGAACTGCTCTGCAAGAGGCTATCTGCACAAAAAATGAAAGAAATGGCTTGGAAGGGAACTCAGACCACCTTATCCTGGCTTGGGATTAGTTACACCTGCCTTCACACAGCCTATTCTTAAAGACATCAGTGATTAAGAACACCTAGGGAAGTCATGGCAAGGCTTAACCATACTTGTTATCACAAGGATTTTTCAAGTGTTTAAGCTGTCGTCAGTGGTCCAGCTGTGTGGTGTATTTCTATTTCTTTGTAAGATGTACTACTATTTTCTTCTTGAGGCTAAAAAAAATTTTATTTTTTCCAGACCATCTTCAGTGGTGGTATTTTCTACATGTGAAATAACTTTTCAGAGGAAATGTGTCCACTTCATCCAGAAATCTGCATGGGAAAGCAAGTCCAGCCCACTTTTACAGGCATCTCTTTACTGCAGAGACAGAGGAGGATGTGCTCCAAGAGCCCATCCTGTGACCTCTGGCTGCAACAGGCAGCCTCTGTGTGTGCAGCTAACACATAACTCTGCACATTGATGTAAAGTCACACATACAGAGGCAAAAATGAAAGCCACAGTGAGAATGAGAGATTAACCAAGGGAACAGCGATGATGAGAAAGTTGGGATCATGACACGAACATAAACACCGAGTATGAGTTTGAAGGGTTACTGGGATTTTTGTACATGTCAACAAATCAGATGAGAAAAGCAGGGAAACTGTATTCCTCAGCATTTGGTTATACTGCAATGTCTGCAGAGTGCTGTAGCAAATCACAGCACACAAATATTCACATTTCAAGGAAGACTTCAAGAAGAAAAGAATAAAAAATCCAGACCTGTTTAATGAAGAGCTGTTAAATAACTAAGAAGATGAAAATCATCGTAGGAATCCAGCACATTTAATTCACAAAGTTACTTAGTTACATCCTCTGGGATTATAAATACATTGAGGCCCCACACACAAAGCAAATGCTTGGAAGCTGAAGCTAAGATTCAGAGATAACCAAGATTCAAACTCAACTCACTAGTGTAAAACTGTTCAGAGTGTTTTACTGGACCTGTGGATCTGTTAGTTGCCTTTTGAATAGTAGACTCTGTGCATTAAATGTCAAGGACTTCCACTTACATCAGGATTTGATTAAGTCAACATTGCAATGTCAAAACTTGCTGAGTTTCGAAATTCTTAATTCACAGGGTTATTGTCAGTCTTTAATATTAATATAAAGCAGTTTCCTTTGTTCAGAACAGAAAAAGAAGGTAAGAATATGAAGATATAAGACTTTATGTAGTAAAGCCCACAAGGAGAGACAACTCAGCAGAGACTTTTGCTTGCACTGTCTGTCTCTGCCCGTGGCAGATGTGTTCCTGAGACAGAAATGTACTGCTGAGCTTCCCACAGCAAGCTCTACACATGCTCCTCACAAAAATTCAGCTCCTCCGAAATTGTGTGTCAGCTTACACAAGACAGGATAAAGGGGACATGCTTGGTACTGGAGATTTTTTGCTGGAAGGAGCTGAAACACTTATTTTCCTGGTCTGGCAGAGTCCCTCTATTGATTTACCTTATCTTACTCAAGTCTTGTTGACTTCTCTGAATCTGATTTCACAGATATTTAATTAAGCTTCTTAAAACACTAGCACTAACTGTTGAAAACTCACATATGAGATAGTGCATTAAAGGGTATCAGATAAGGGGAAATCCCAGATGTGTATGAAATGGCTTTTAGTGTCCAAATGTGCTGGCTAACAATTAGCAGCACACTGTGGGAACAGAAAACTGTAACCAGAGATGTTTCTGACCACAGTTTTACAGGCCCCTGTAGAAGCACAGAAAAGATTGTAAACTTCAATCCCATTTCTAAATTGTACTGAAAAAAAAAAAAAAAACTTAATCTGGGCTAAAAAAGAAAATTGTTTGCATCTGGAAATAATAAGAAGGCTAGAAAAAAATTGAGTGTGATTGTGGCTTCCTGGTAAAGCAAAGTTGGATATAGATTTAGACTGCAGAAACAGACATGAAATCAGATGTTACAAATATTGCAAAGAAATGCATAAGCAAAATATAGCTAGTGAGAACCTGTTAGTAGATCACATTCTTGTTTACAAGCTGGTGAATTTTCAAGGGAAGATGTATAACAAGGAGTGTTCCCCTAGATAAAGAGAGGTACCATACAATTGCAGTAAGAAGAGGGAAAAAGATTGGGAGAGGGAAGCTAAGTGCAGTGCAGCAAGGAGTAGCAAATAAAAACTGGTGCAACACAATGCCAGGGCATTTAAATGAAACAGAATATTGTGGAATCCTGGGAAATTTCTAAAAGCAGTTTAAAGCTGTAGAAAAATGGCATGCGTGAAAGACATTTTGAACGGGGTTATCAAGATGTTGAAGGAACACCACAATAATATTTTGCCAAGCTAGAAAAAAAGTTACAGGCTTGTGTAACTACCCAGTTTCCAGAGATGAACAGATGGCACTAGTAACAGGAAAGGAAAAGGCAACAGCTGAAATGCAAGCACAGAAAGATGCAAACTCCAGCAAACAGTAGAGACTTGCACAGACCTGAGAAACAAGCTTGTACACAAACAAGAACACTGAAGAGAAAGGGGCATGCAAGCAACACAGAAAATAAACCAGCATTCAGTCAATAGCAAATGTACAAGATACAGAAAAAATAAAATGAGAAAAGCAGTGACATCATGCAGAAAACTTATTGGGAAAACTTTATGCACAGAATCATCATGTCAGGAGTTTCAGGAACAAATTCCACTGCTGAAAACTTTGAGATTTCTCACAGATGACATTAATGAAATACAATAAGTAAAAAGTAAATGTTAGTCATACCTCTCACAAAAAAAAAAAAAAAAAAAAAGGCAGCAGTGAATGAACAGGAAAACAGAAACCAAAGAGAAAATCAACACTCTTTTTTTTTTTTCCCATGCTAAAGTGTGTACTAAATAGTGCAAATTAAACCTATAATAAGATGAGTCTGAGGACTTTATTATAAATAACACTTAGACTGATGAAAAGGGGAAAAGACTGAAATTTCACATAGGGAGGAAAAGCCACACCTTCTGAATAAAAAAAAAAAAATGTATATGGTAACTAAACCTGAGACATACACTAAGACATAAGAAAAAAATATAAAATTGAATAAAACCAGGTTATTTACAAATCAGATACAGTATATGTGACACATTGTCTATCACTGACTCCAAAGAGGTAAAAATGCTACTACATTATCAGAGCAATAATCTAGGGTATAAAACTTACTAATATTTTCTCAAAAACCTCCAAGTACATCTGCCACCTGAGACAACAAATGGAGTAAGCTTCCACAGGATACTGTCTCAGCACACTGCAGCTTGAGTGTTGATGGGAGCTGGAAGCCAGCTACCACATCCTGAAAAATAAAGCATGAATGAAGAGGCAATCAGCATACAGCATGAGATCAGCCAGGCAGAGCAGAAATACCACTCCAGGAAAAGGCAGTGAGCTGCTGGATTGCACATCAGCTTCATCATCAAGAGATGGTCAAGAAATACTTGGAAAGAATATCTTGAAATAAATGCCTTCTTGACAAGAGCCAGCCAGAACTTTTAAGAGTAGGTAAAAGCTAGTAGCAAAGGATACTAGAGGATAATAGCCAATGAGTAGAGGGGGGGGTTTGGGTTGGCTTTTTTTTTTCCTTTTTCCACTTAGCTGATTTCTGGGCTGTGGGAGTTTTGGGGTATATTTTTTCATTCTGTTTAATTTTTAATGAAAAAGATCACAATTCAAACAGGTACTTCACTAAAGTGACTGAGAGGTAGATAGCTAATTGCTGAGACAATGGCCTTGCTATGTGAAAACACATCCACTGAACAAAAACTTTGACCTCACAATCAAACAGAAAACATCACCATCTCAACTAATGGAGAATTTTAAGGCAGGCACTAGAAAGCCACGGGGAAATAAAGCAGAGGTTTCCAAGTGGGCATATTTATTATTCTGCCAGCCTGGCCTTGCCAGAGAGGAATTCCTCTCTGTGCCCATAAAGACAAGAAACACAGAGAAAAGATGAGCCAGGTTGAAAGCATCACTCAAAAGATTAGTGGATCATGAAAAACAAATGGGTTGTCAAAAGTCTGAGCCACTGTCAGTGGGAAAGCTATTTCTGAAAAGTCAGAATTGCCAAATTCAGCCAACGACACTGGGTTTAGTGGTCATGGTACTTGCAGAAGTCAAGTTAAGAGCCAAAGAGAAAATGACAGCTCATAGCACTAGCAGCAGGGTTTAGATTTTAGAGTTACTAGTTCCAGAGAAATTTTTGCAGGTTAAAAAAAAAAAAGGAAAAAAAAAAATTGAAAACAAAGGAAAAAAAATTAAAAGGAAAAAATAAAAAAGAAAAAAAATAAAAAAGGAAAAAAGAAAGCAGAGAAAATAAAACAGAAGCAGAAAGAAAAACAGAAGTATTTTATGAGCAAGAAGCTGTGTGGGGCTGAATTGGTGGCCAGGATTAAACCATGACACAAATTATAAACAAGTCAGCTAATCTACCCTAACAGATGTCCTGATTTTTAAATTTTCATCTCAAACAAATATGACAGAGGGGAAAGTGGTGCAATCTCCCTGAACAGGGCACTATGATCTTACATAAAGAAAGTGAAAACAGCTTTCAGGACTTTTTACTTGGTGAGAACAACACATGTGAAAGAAGAAGCAAGACCAGGACACTGCACTCTTGTGTCTCACTCCTATCTCACACAAAAGGGGAGGGAGCCAAAAGAGTCTCTGTGACAATTTATCTGCTTGAAATGCTTTTAGCCACAGGGAATGGAGGTAATTTGGCCCGAAATTTACTCAGCGCATTAGGAAGCATTTCCTGCCATGGAAGTGAATATGTGAAGGTGCATGAGAAGGAAATTGGTTCCTGATTTCAGTCAGCTCCCCATCCCCCTCTTCACTGCTGGCATGCCTGTACCTCCATAGCACTCTCTAGAAGTTACTGTAATCTCCATGGCATGCATCAAAAGCATACGATGGTTTAATGAGAAAATAATCCTTGCTCTCTCTCTCTCTTTTTTTTTTTTTTTTTTTACTTTTAAAGTAATCTTTCTGGTACTATATAGTTAATACTTGCCATGAAATACCATCAAAAAGCCTTAAAACAGCCCTTGGTAATGTTACTACTGCAAGACCATGTTTCAGTTAGTTTAAAACATAACACATTAAAATAAATACAACCTGGTTTGCATTTTCTTCCTCATTTTCAGCCTGATCCAAAATATGTTAACCTGATAGAAGGAGGCCAGGAGTGTTGCAAAGGCTAAGGCTCCATACATTGCCTCCACAGCTGCAGCTGCACCACCACAGGAGAGCACATGAAGAAGCAACCATACTTTCTGGAGGTATTCAAGGCACAGACACTTTTGGGAAAACAGGGCTGGCAAACTGGTGTCTGGTAAAGTCAGGGAAACCACAAAGGAAATACTCTCTGTGTACAGCTCAAGAGGACATAGGACTCAATGACATTTTCCAGTTCTTTCTCACAGTTGGACTTCACAAAACCTAAGACTTCGTTCTCTCCCCATGAACTGCTCAGCAAGGTTAAAAGGGATTCAACATCCAGTACTGAAATAATTCATCATTATGCTGTCAGCAGTAGAATCCAAAAGAGATGTTATTAAAAAAGAGAGCAGGAGTAAAACAGCCAGTTCTTGAGTGTGTTGGATGTCAGCATATTGCTTCAGAGTCCAAGGCAGCATTACAAACATTCAACTCTGAACACTTCTAATAAGTTAATTAAAGAAATATTACATTCCTATTCATAACATCTTCCTTCTTCCAGAATGGACATTGATTGATGTTCTTAATAAATAAGAGATCAACAACTTTTATTCTATGATAAATCTTTCAAATTGCCATGTGTTTGTACTTTCCTGCTCTGCCCACTGCAACTCCTCCAGCTGCTATGAGCTATTAGCAACATTTCAGGAATGAAAACATGGAACTGTTGTCATTCCTTCCCAAATGCCAGAACTGACAAAAATGAAACAGAAAGTGACATTTTCAACAGTTTTTTACCTGATCCCATCATCCTTGCTGAAAATAAGTGTCCAAATAATAGAGTGGGCAGCATTCTACTCCTACCTGTTAACCTAATACTTTCTTTGACTGAAGTAGGCAGAGACCTTTCATATGCCAGTCCACAATTCCTAAACATAGCAAAGGTCTCTATACTTCTCATTTTGCATCTGTAACTTCACTTGGGGTAGGGGTGGGTGGTGGATGGAGCAATGGATATGACAAAACCCACAAAACCAGCTCCAACAAACAGGCCGTGAAAAACCCAATTGCATAACACAAAGAAATCCTGAACCATACATCATAGTTTAGTTAATATCTGGCCATGATAAACAGTCCACAATTGTTTACAGGACCATATTAAAGAGCAGAATGTGTAAGTTTATTTTCATACAGCCACATGCCTACAGTTGGGGAAGGCCATGATTCTTGCATGAAAAAACCTTGTAAAGCAGCAGTCTAAAGCAGAGAGGCTTGCAGAGAACTATTTTGCAAAAACATTTCATTTTTCGAAATATTCTTCAGCTTTGTACCCAGAGATACAAACAGATTTACAGTCTTTCAGGAGGACCCAGTTAGACTACAACAAAAATAAAAAAGCAGCAATGAGTTTAAATGTGATAAGGCAAAGCATTGATTTTCAGTCCACTACATTGCTCCTTTCAAAGGCATCCACAACAATCCCTGCATTGGCTACTCGGGGAGATAAAGCATCTGTGCTTTTTCCTTGCCTGAAAATAGCTGATGCAAAAATTCTCTTTTCAGATTTCTTTATCTCCAGTATAACCATCTTACCATAGTACCAGTAAGAAGTCCTATCCAAAGTAGATTGCCTGCAATTGTTCATAGATTCATTTCCTTTCCTATTTAAAAAATAAACTTTAAGAGCTTGCTGGACTTTTGTACTTCTGCCCCTGCAGTAAAATTTCTTAGAATCTGGTCAAGACCTTGCTGCAACAACAGAATCACAGTAATAGCAATAAATATCTATTATAGTGTTAGACAATTAGTGAGTAATCTGCTTTAAACTATTGTTTAAGGAAAGTAATCTGCTTTAAACTATTGTTTGAGGATAATTCTCACCATGCTGACACTCCCTATCAACAACGCCTCTAAGTAAAGCTGAGACAGACACAAATGCGGATGTGGGGGAAGGTGGTGAACAGAGAAATCTCCTTTCCCACTAATGAAACAACTGAAACAAGTTTTTTAAACAAAGACACCACCAGTAAGTGAACTCTGACAGCTTTTTTCACCAAACATCTCAGTAACACAGAAACATGGAGGCAGGGAGGTGGTGAGGTCTGAGATGGATACAGCCACTAAAGATCTCTTTCACCCATCAGTGATGTCTCATCCAAACCAAAGGGAAGGAAAAGGCAAGAGGGTTCACACCCTAAAGGGAGAGAAATGGAAACACTCCTGAGCAATTGAAAAGGAGACTAGTGGTATTGGTTATATTCTACTTACCCATTCTCCTGGGTCACAGAATATCCTGAGTTGGAAGTGACCCACAAGGATCCTCAAATCCAGCTCTTCAATGGCTGATACAAACCCACAACCTTGGTGTTAATAGCACCATGCTCTAACCCACTGAGCTAATCTCAGCAGTCAAATGGTGTTTGTCCCCAAATTTAGGGCCATTCCACTTCAAAGATCCCACTGTTTGAATGAGGCCCTTGGACAGTCAAAAGGGAAAACTTGTCCCCTAAATATTCCTAGACAGTACAAATGCATGGACATTCAATTTTCCCTTGGTGAGATGATTAGTTTGCCAAAAGGGAACCCCAGGCTACAGATGTGGCTTCTGTGATTTCCAACACTGTGTGACAGAAAGGTAGTAGGAGAAGTCAGCCTTATGCTGACCTCTGCAAAACAGGACAAGAGAAAGGGGCTTTAGCCCTCAGTTCTTGTTTTGATACAAACAAAAGCATTTTTATTATCTAGTCTATAATAAAAATGAAATTTAAAAAATCAAATAATAATTCCCACAAAGGTCACAGCAGCATCCAACACACTTGGAAACAAAAGCCAAATGAGAGGTTCACTTTGAGGTTCCCAGGTGATGGGGCAGAGTGCACTGTCAGCACACATGGCACCAACCTGGGGAGAGTGACTGATACACCAGAGGCTGTGCTGCCATCCAGAGGGACCTCCACAGGCTGAAGAAATGGGCTGACAGGCACCTCATGAACAACACAATACTATACAAACAGCTACAGAAAAAAAATTCATCATCAAGATTATGCTGTGGAGGGGAAAATATTTTGTTGTCATATGTTCAAAAGCAAAGAAACAAAAAAAGTCCTTGTAACTTGCTCTTCCAACTCCTTTTTGTGCTCAGCCCAAGTTGCTTCAAGTGCATCTCAGTAGCTTGGGGGTAGATACTGAAATCTGCAGAGGCCTACTGCACAGGCACAGAAACACCCAAGCATTCTGCAAGGTGTTAAAGTGCTAGTAAAGATTTCCTGAGACATTTTGTGGACTAACAAAAGTTTGCACCATGTCAGCAGTTAGATTTATTTCTCAACAAGCCTAAAATCTCTGTTGCCATTTACCACTACAACTGCATATGACATGAGACAGAAGAAAACAGAAAAAATACTGAGTTTATAAAGCTCTGGGGAGGATGGACTATACCCAAGGTAGGAGCTGCCCTTTGATAAACTGGGTGTGCTTCTTGGTTGATTTCTTTGCCTCAGTCCCTTGAGAATCAGCAGGCACCTCCTGTATTTAAGACTGAAAGCATCACAGCTTTCAGAAGAAAACTATGGAAAAAATTCAAAACAACAGAGCCATTTTGGAACGCCCAGCACTGCAGCCACTGTGCCAAGGCTGTGGGCACTACAGTCACCAGGAGAAAGGCACATTTGAGAGCCAGCACATACTTTTGATGCCTCTGATGCAGCCAGTTTTATTCTGCTGCATTTTCATAAAGCCTTTTCAGTGCTTAGTGTAAATCTTACTC
>JAYDZK010000169.1:79713120-79724194 GCA_034509185.1 Euphonia xanthogaster | reverse complement strand
CTTAGTGTAAATCTTACCCTATATAGCTTCTTTCAGGGGGAATTTTTTAAATCTCCGCCCCTTAATGAACTAAATTTTTTATCATCACAGACTTGTTTGTGGTCCAAGTTACATGAGGTTTGAAAGCACTACTCAGGAGAAATTAAATTTAGCTTCAAAACTACATGAACTTGAACATTACTGAAATTAAGGTGGTCATTTTGGGCTCTGAACAACACAGGTTAATGACTTCTATGCAGGCAAGATTTTAATATGGAAACATTGGTAATATTAGGAATATTTATATTAAGTCCACTCCATTAAAAAACCAAAATATCACACACATGTGGTCATTGGCACTTATTGTGAAAGCCTTATAGCTCCTGCTGCAATTGGTGCATTTCTAATAAACACATTTCCAAAAACACTTCACAGAGTAAGCTTGCAGTGCACAGCAGCACATAAACCTTTCCATCTCCTTGTCCACCAATGATTTATAAATACTAGACCTTCAGTTATTGCTGCTCATTCTGAACCTGCAAAGGAGCAGGTTGCAAAGGACTAAGTAAAACCTGGGTTTATTGTTTCTAGGAAAGAAGATGTTGGAAACTAAGAGATGAGAGTGAATAAAAGGTAGCTCAAAAAATTTCAGCTTGCAACTTACAATGGGTGTTCAGCAAAATTTCAGCCAAAATCTCATTTTTGATGCCATCAGTGAGAAGAGAGCGTGCCCTGGGAGTGGAATTTCCACCTCTTCTTGTGGTGCAAGCCTGTTCTGGCAGCAGATGCACTTGTTTCATAGAGAGCATCGGAGAAAGAGAGGAACAAGTCTTGGTTGAAAGGCATTCAGCCTTTCAGCATTTAGCCTATACAGCTGATCCCAGAAGAGTTTTAGGCTCCACACAGGATAGTGAAAGGAGGAGAAACTTCCAGATTCTCATTCAGGATGTGACCATAAATGTACTGCTTAGCCTTAGACTAATCAGCTTCCTACTTGTGTGTTGACAGTCACCACCTGGAAGCTGGAAAACAGTCCACAGTTAGTGTGCCTCACAAATACAGTGAGACGTAATCGTTAACATTTGCAAAGCTCCTAGATAAAGTTCAGATGAAAAGGTTCACTACCACTGAGTACACAGAGATGGAGGGAAGAGATAACACATTACCTGTATTTGTTGAATGGTGCAATATAATTCAATTCTACAACCATAAGTAAATACAGCTATGCACACGTGCATGCACACACATTCTCCTTCAGCCCACATGCTATCAGCTATTTGTGTAACACAAAGACGTGATCCTGGAAACCCTGCTGCACTCACAGCCCAATTCCATCTTTGCAGTATGCATGAACACGGGCAGTGTGTCTTGTAAACATCTTAAAATACACATAGTGGGAAAAAGATTTAGATTCTGCACATTTTTCCCTCCTGTTGCAATAGAGGCAGTGTAGAGAAGGCCAGGTGAACAAAAATATCTGTATGTGTGTATAAGGAAAAGAGAAAAAAAAACTTTAATACATCCTTTATGCCTTTTTCTTTTTTGCTAACGTATCTGTTGTTCCCAGAGTTGTGTCACCAAATGGCACGAGCACAGCTCTCATCACCAAGTCTGTGTTGCCATCTATGACATCTGCAGAAATGGTGGAGTCCTCTTCAGAACAAACCTATTACAGTAGATAAAAAACTAGCCTAGAAGCCCAGTCCCACTGAAGGCAGTCACAGCTGATGAATCATGAAGACTGCAGAGACATGAGCAGGAGGCAGGAGCAAACAGCTTGTACTCCCTGCACAGCTCTCACGACCTCTCCACCGACAGCACAGGGGCTGCAGCCGTGCTTAGGCAGCAGGTACAGCAGCTGTGCTTACAGCACAGGGCACCTGGCACCCTCCCAGCCACGTAACCTACAGCACAGGCAGCTATTTCCTTGTAGTCAGGGTCCACTGCCTGGCAAACACACCTGACATATTCCTACAGAATTACAGGATGGTGAAATGACTACATGAAGAAGAAAGACCCTTCTACTTTAATGGCATGCAGTCTGAGGAGACAAATCTGGAAACAGTTTACTACTGAGAGAAATTAGTTGAGAATCCAGCCTCAGGTGTTGCACTCTATCTATCTTCCTGAAACAAACTTTAAAATAATATAGAAGGGAGAAGAGGAAAAAAAAATCTTACAGTAATGAGAATGATATAAAAACTCCTGTATCCATTTTTCCCTGCTCATGTTCTTATTTGAGAATTATTAATGAAAATTATGACATTATTATTATTATTATTACTACTACTACTATTAATTTTGGGGAGAGAACTGACTCTCAGCTTTCCCTCAGCTGTACATTATTACTTGAGAGCAAATGCAGCAGATCTGTTAAAGTCTGCTGTAAGGTCAATTTGCCTTTGTTTGTTTGCTTGCTTATCTGTTTTTCATACATCCTTTATGCAAATGAAAAAATAAAAAATCCCCGAAGCATACCCAGGCTTTTAACAATTATATTTCCTTCATTATCTGAAAACTTCATGCATGATTTGGAAGAACTGACCCCAAACATTAGAATTATGTGTTTTAAAACTCCATAGATCTACAAAGAGTTCATTTAAATCAAGATCAAGGAGTGTGATGATCTGTCCTAAACCATCACTTGACTCAAACTTTCTTATCTCCCTGGATCAGTTTCCTCCAAGAAAACTGCAGTTGAATAACATTGTTCTCCCAGTCCATGAGATTATGAATCCTGTTGAGGGGCCTGATTTTGCCTGGGTATTTCCAGTAAAAAGCATTCTCCAAGACGAGCCACACAAAGAAAATGCACTCGGCACAAAGCCAATGCTTTTGACAGGTGTTTCCATGAAAACATGAACCAAGGAATTTTCCTCCCTCTTTGCAAAGGTTGGGACATGGCAATTCAGGCACCTTCACATGCTCTGAATGGAGGTGCAGAAGACCCAGCTCAGGCAGACACCAGAACCTGGAGAGAACTCCCCTGCAGAGTCCCCAGAAGTCACTCCAGGATTGCCATGTTGCCCTCACTTGACTGCCCAAGTCTTTACTGTCTGTGACCACGGCTCAGTCACACACCACCCACCAAGGGCCAATTTCATGATTCAGGCCTGAGCTGAAATCTATATATTGTATAGAAACAGAACACCGTCAGTCACTTGAATCACAGGAAATAAAGCATGCTATAAGCAATACCTTGATAAACCAGAGTACATTCTTCAAGGCTGATCTAAAGAGCAGACTTTCAACTATTAGTATTAGTTCCTGATAGTCCTTATCTGAAGCCATTGCAAAAGTTTCCTCTTTTCTCATGTTATTCAGGTGCCACAAAATAAGGGGATAAAAGACAGAAATACTTTTATCATGCTAAAGAAATAGTATTCCATGTGAGAAATAAAAACAAGAGAAAAAAAAGGAGAAATCAAGATAGAGAATGAAAGAGGAATAGAGAAAGAGAAATAGAGAAAGAAAAACAAAACCAGAAAAACAGAACAACAGAAAGAGAAAAACCAAAGAACAAAAAAAGAGGAAAAAAATAGAAAAGCAGAAAAGAAAACAGAAAGCCAAATTGTTGCTGGAACAATAGACACCTCACCTGAGGAGTATCTTCATCTCCACCACATTCTTCACATCCAGCTTCCTTTCGTCCAAGCAAAGCTTCCAAGTGCTGAAGGGCTGAAGGACTAGTGTAATAAGAGTCCATGCAGGTATCTAAAAGCTGCTATAAAAATGCCATTTTTTTTGGCGCCATGATACACACTGTAGTTCAGGAAGCATTTTGTTGGAAAGCAAAAACTTTCTAGGTAAAGTTTGTGTCAGATACCACTCTCTTGAACAAGAAACATCTCACACAAGCCATTAGAGGGACTCCCTAAATTCACAAGAACTTCTCTACTGCATCATTGCTAAAACCCTTTCATTTCAAACATACATTGTGTGTTGGTGAATTTGTTGGCCTTCCGCAATTAACAAAGTTTGTTTTTTTCTCAAGGTTAGACACCTGAAACACTACAAAAATAGTCCCTTCCCTCTTGGCATTTCTCAGGTCTGCCAAATCTAGAGCCTTGACAGGAGGGATTAATTTTGGTCAAGTGAGATGTTGAGGCATACATTTTCCAGCACATCAGGCCATAGAGAGAGAAAACCTTTCCCTTCAGTTTAAGTAGCAAGCATTTCAGTGGAGTTTTACAAACTTTTCTTGGAGTAAGAATGGATGAAATACATTCAGAGATCATTTGATACCTTGACAGCTCCTGTTACTACGTGTCTCTGGTGACATCCTGCAAGTCAAGGATTAAGGGCTTAAATTTATTCCAGTGTAAATCTCTTCCCTTTGTATTTAGAATATGATCTAACAAACCGATGTTCTGCTCTGCCTTTACATCAGAGCTAGCAATTTTTTGGGTAAGGAGGAGAGTTCAGGCTGCCAAGGAGCTGCAGAACATCATTTCAATTGCAGAACAATCAAGTTGAATGCTGTCAAAAGAGCTGAGAGTCTCTTTTTATATCTTTTTATATTATTAAAAAAAAAAAAATAAGGAGGGGTGAGCATAGGGACAAAAAATGGATACACTTGAAGTCCAAAAGTGTTCATTTTAAAACATGCAGCTAAAATATCCTATTACCACCTACAAATGATGCTAACCACAGGGTGAGAGATGGGGAATTCAGTTAAAAAACACACAGTAAGAAGGTATCATGAAGATTTATAACAAAAGCTAAATTAGGAAATTCAGCAATTTTTTTGTCAATGCTGTTCTGTGAAAGGCTGCACAATCAGTCCTAATAGGGAAATTTCATTCAACAATACTGTCAAATTAGTCACTAAAAACAACCTCTATCCTTGAGGAACAGAAGTAGCAAAGATTCTACAATCGACTGAAGTCTCCCATTTTACTTACATTTTCATTTCACTATAAAGTGCAGAAAAGTTATGCATTCCTCAAATGCCTTGACACGGTAACAGCAAGTCCTGAAGGTAGTGCAGTATTATTAAAATTTTAAATTGTTTTTTTTTATCTCCATTTGAAAGAGGAAAATTTGCAAGTTTTACTTATCCCTCTATTTTTCAAGAAGTTACTGAAGTTTGGGAGAATGAACGATGAAGGAGAAAAGACAAAATGCTTATTCAAGGAAACTGTTTCAAAGGATGGTTCATTTGTCTTTGAGATAAAACAAATACTTCAGTAGAATCCTTTTGTTAAAGTTGTACTTCTTACACTAAATAGCTGCCATACATCTCCTTTAACTTATAAATCTATATGTGAAACATTGTTTTTTACTGCAAACTCTGATGTGCTGCATTATGTTCACTAGAACCTGGGAATTCAACCCTGTCTTGGTGCAAGTTAAAGGAGTTAACAGGCCCAGAAAGGACAAAATGTAATTAGAGCTGAATTCGTGTTTGGCATAATGAAAAAAGGCATAATAAAAAAGTTAGGCATCTGAGCTGGAAAATGAGAGTATTCTGTGACACATTTTAGCCTTAACAAAGCTGTTCAATCACAGCAGTTTAGTGTTCTCGACTCCAGAAGAGTCTGATCATTCTTCACTTTTGTTTATTAATATTACATATAATCAGTGATGATGCCTAAACAAACTGTGACAATAAAACCACAGCTTGAAAGCAGTCAAGCTCTTTGGCATGGTGGAAACATCAATCCTCTTAAAATTTCAGGAGAATGAGATTTTCAATGGCATATTTTGCAAAAAAAAAAAAAAAAGCAAATTAGCAAATTTACAATAATTTTACTCTTGATAATAAATTAGTTCCCACCTGGAAAGGCCTGCTATTTCCGTAGATATTTCTCATATTATATAAGCTTTTTTTTAAAATAGAGGATAGATTCAGCAGGCCCTAAGGCTCTTTAGTGCATCAAGTAAAGCCCTTAATGCAAGTATTACCATCAGTTTAGAATTACCAGTAGAATTCGAAACAGAATTAAAACCTTCATCTTTCCTGGCCTGTGCAGCTTCAAAATGTCTGCAGTTCTTGTTTCAGACACAAAAAAAAATACTTAGCAATTGCTCCAGTTACCTAAATAAGTGATTATATATAGACAGCACATAAAAGTACACTAACTTTGTATAAATCAAGATTTTATGTTTTATTGTGGTTTTTTTACAATTTTTGTGGGGGATTTTTTTGGTGTAGCTTGACCTGAAATCATTAAGACAAATCTACATCACTTTTTTCAAGACTCTTTTATCACACAGTGATCAATTTTTTACATTCATTTTCTGTAGATCTCTCCATTCCAGTTTTCCAGAGTTCATGACTACTGACATTACTGAGGAAGCACAAGTTCAAACACATCTATACAAACAAGACAAACTAGACAAAATATTGCAGATAAGGCTACCTTTTTTTTCTTTTTTTTTATATCTATAAATTTGTTTCAACCAGGCACAGAGAACTTTGGAACACAATATTGAAAGCCATCTATGATAATCTTTGCAGCTCAGGTATTTGCAAACTTCCCAGTCAAGCACTCGCCCATACAGCTTCAACAACGTATACACTGATCTTTTATTTCCTCAGCACTTCAAGTGAATGATCCCCAAACACAGTGGCTCTAAAATCATACCATATTTACCAGAGTAAGACTATAGATGGGCTAATTAAGTGGCACCACATCCTCTTGAGCTGTGTGCTTTACTTCAAGACAGAGCTGGCTGCTCCAAGGCGGGGTCACTCACAGCAGTGACAAACATGCATGGCTGAGCCCAGCACAGGCCATGGCCGGGCACAGCCTGGGGCACAACAGGGAAACGTGCTGGCCACAGCAACCAGAGAACCAGGACTTGCACATATAACTTAAGAAAAACTGCATTGTCAAACTATACTTTTACATGAAGTTCAAGCACAAACTTTTTCCCAATATTCCCAATTTGCAAGAAAGGTCTGAAGGACACACCCCCGAACTTTAAAGGTGTTTAATTCTGCACATTCAATTCCACATAAAATCACAAAATAAACACTCGCTTGTCACCTGTTAATTTAACAAAAAACTCTTACAATTTAAGATTAGCAAATACATTCCCAATCTACAGCCTCATGTACCATTACTAATTGTAGGTGTCATTAATGAAATGCTGTCAAAACATATATACAATAGATACTGTGGGTAAAGGACACAGTGAACACATTATTTCATTCTCTCTAACAAATACCTAGTGATTATGGGCAGTGTTTTAATGCTGATGATGTTAAAAATTACATGATTCTTATTCTTCCAGTCCTGTATTACTTGTAAGAAGAGTTACGATTTCAAAAGTGCACATACAGCTGTGAGAACTGTGGAAGGGAGGACTGTGAAGAGTACAAATTAGTGCTTGTTCCACATAGGTGCTGCTATAGGTCCCTGTGGAGCCCTTTCAACGGTCACAAATTCTTCAGGGTTGTCAAAAGCTTCATAGTGGACTAATAAGTCTTGAATAGCACACTCCTCAATCTGGAAGGAAAAAAGAGCATGTATGTCAGTGTCAGGTCTACATTTACAGCATAGGCATGGTTATGAACTGGCTTTACTGGTCCTGAATGCATCAGACCTCCTAATCAGGAGGGAGTGGCAGATGATACATTCTTCAGACAGCTTGAAGAAACCTCACGTTTTCACATCCTACTCCTCATAGGAAACTTGAGGTACCTTGATATCTGCTGGAAAGGCAAGAGAGTTGCCAAGACACTCTAAGACAGAGAGTTACTCTAAGACACCTCCACACTGGTGAAAAATTCAACACAGGTGATGAAGGAGGTGATCAAGGGAGACATTCTGATGGATCTCATACTCCAAAAAAAAAAAAAAAGACTGGTCAGGGATGTGAAGGTTGAGGGCAACCTTGGCTGCAATGACAATGAGACGCTGGAGTTCAGGATCCTGAAAGCTAGGATACAAGAGAAATAGCAAACAACTTGAGACTTCAGAAGAGAAGATGATGAAGGCATCTGCTTAGAAAAATTCATGGGATTTGGCCCCAGAAAGAAGAAAGGTCCAGGGCTACTGGTTGACTTTAAAGATCACCTCTGCCAAGCTCAAGAACAGGCCATGGCAATGAGCTTCCTAGCCAAATAAGAATGGCAGGAGGACTGCACAGCTGAAAAGAAGACCTCCTGACAAAACCCATACAAAAAAGGAAGCATACATGATGTGGTAGCAGAAAAAAGTCACACAGAAAGAAAACAGAGACAAAAATTAGGAAAGTCAAAGGCCATCTGTGGTGTAATCTGGCAAGGAACATGAAGGGCAGCAAAACAGGCTTCTACAGGAGCCAAAAAAAAAAAAGACAACATGGATCTACTACTGAATGAAAAAGACAGGGAAAAGGCTGGGGACCTTTATCTTGGTCTTAGGTGTACAGATCATGTCTCTGGCAATGCCAGGCCCTGGAGATCAGAGCCAGCCAAAATGACTGCAAGACCACTCTTAAAAAAACCTTTGAAAAATTGTTGCAATAAGGGTTGATTCCTGAGGAGTAGAAGGAATCAAATGTCATTCCTACCTTCAAGAAAGGCAAGAGGATCTGAGTGACCACTAGGTGATTCCTGCAAAAATGGTACAGCTTAAGTATTAACTAAGAGTTTAAGTGGACAAGCTTAAGAACAGACCTCATAAATGCAATGTGAGACAGACTGAAAACTGGCAGAACTGGTGATCTCAAAGGGCTGTGGCCAGTGGCACAAAATCCACCGAGAGACCAGTCACTAGCACCAACACTGAGACTAGGGCCAGCACTGTTTAACATCTTCATTACCCACAGGAAGAGACACAGTGCACCCTCAACAAGGTTACAAGCAGTAGAGAACTGGAAGGAGTGGCTGATATACCAGACAGCTGTACTGCCACTCAGAGAGACCCAGACAATGCTGGAAAAATGGGCTACACGGAATCTCATAAAGTTCAAGAAAGGGAAACACAAAGTCCAGCTCCTAGGAAGAAAGACCCCAGACAGGAATACACACTGGGAGCTGACAAGTTGGAAAGCAGCTGAGCATAAAAGGAGCTAGGGTCCTGCTGGACTTTTTAGCCTTTTAGCCAGCAGTGCACTCATATGGCAAATAAGAGCCTCCTGTGCTCTGCGAGGGACAGCACTGCCAAAAAATGAGACAGATGATACTTTCCCTTGACCCAGCACTGGTAAGACACACTTGAAATGCTGGGTCCACTTCCTGACCTCCCAGTACGAGAAAAACATGGGCTATAATGAACAGTCCAGAGACATGGCATAAACATGATTAAGAGCCCAGCACATCTGACACTGAGGAGATGCCAAGCACACTGCACTTGTTTAACATGGATAAAAGAAGGCTTAGGGTGATCTTAGCAAAGTGTATAAATACCTGCTAGGAGAGAATAAAGACAACTAACCCATGCTCTTCTAAGTGGTACCCAAAGACAGGAGAAGAGGCAATGGGCACAGACTGAAAACAGAAAATTGCATTTAAAAATCTTTTTCCATGTGAGGGTGGTCCCTGAAACAGGTTTTCTAGAGAGGCCATTAGTCTTCATCCTTGCAGATAATCAAACGCTGCCTGGCTTTGAGAAACCTGCTCTAAACCTGCTCTGAGCAGGGGTTTGGATTAGACAATTTCCAGGGGTTCATTCCAAACTCAACCATACTCTGAAGCTGCAAATACATTTATCACAGACTCAGCCTTTTTAACAGACCTTATGAAATTGCAGAGTGAAGTTATTATTATATTATATTTACTACCATTATGTAAATGACATGTACTAATACATAATTAATACTAATAACTGATCTCTGAAAGAGCCATTGGAAACTCCTCATGTTACTTTAGAGCAGCAGTAACTCAGCACTTTACCTGGATCAATGCCAAAGGTTTTTCTCTGCTCCTAATAAGAGCAGCTTCCTGCTGGAGCTCTTCCTCTACAATAGCTGAGAACATGACAGGTGCTATCACAGGAGAGCTGGCTGGTGATGCTGTTGACCAAGGACTGAAAAAAAAACCAAACCAAAACAAAAAAAACAAACAACATTATGAGGCAACATCAAGGTCAGCACAACACAGAGTAAAAAAGTTCCAGAACCTACATCATTACCAAACTTACTTATGACTCTCCAGCTGTGGAGATTCCAGAATATGGTCTTCCAGACCTGGGTTACTTCTAGTGTTGGACCTGGAGAGAGGTAGGAAAGGAAAGAAAAAGTCATTGGCAGAGCATTCTCCTACATCATATTGTAAAATACAAAACTGCAGTACGAAATCACAACAAATGTGTAGGACTTTTACAGAGGAAAGGCATTAAGATATAATGTGGAATTTGTTTTTAATTGTGATACTGAGACTGAAAAAGACACTGATTCTCATTTCTAACTACCAGACCCTAACGGAATTTCATCTTGGGCATTAATTCTGGCATTTCCTAACATTTGAGGATTTGAAAAAAGGAGTTTCATTTCTGATTATTAAGAAAAAACAAAAGGCTCTTTTGCTTTTTTACATGTAAATTAGCCAACTGAGTTATGCACTAACAGCACTACCTATAAAAGTTCCCAATTAATATGAAGGAACAAAAAAATCAAGTTAAAAAGATAAAGATTCAAGATAAAAAATTGAACTGTCCTGCATTCAAAGTAAGTGTTTCATGCAAAAGAGTCAGTGCTACAATCTCACTAGAGTAAATTCTTTGAGTGTAAACCCAGAAATTATGGACTTTCAGTACATATCCTGTAACCACCTCTCACATTCACAAGAACAGCATAAAACTAAAAATAACAGAATAGAAAAAAAAAATCTTGAAATATTTATCTAGTTCCCAACAGGAAGATATTTTACTCAGTTGCAAAATGTTAACCTCTCAACAAAAAGAAATTCGCATTTGTTACACTGTATTTATTAAGAGACAAGTATATTTGTCAGAAAAATCCTACACCAGTAGGAAGAGAGGCCCTATTCTCATGATTTAATACCCATCTTTGACAAGATAGTTTTGTAATTTCCAGAACCTTAAAATAGTGTTACGGCATAATGTTACATGCTGGCAAACATTTTTTAAATTATTCTATGGCACTGCAAACAATTTTAAGGGTGTTCCTGTTTCAATAAATCACTCTCAATTTTCTTTAA
>JAYDZK010000169.1:79683332-79705788 GCA_034509185.1 Euphonia xanthogaster | reverse complement strand
AGATCCAAAAAAAAAAAAAAAAAAAAAACAACCCACAAACAACATCTCCCCCAAAAATCAACTGTGTCATTCTCAGTTTGTGAACCTATCCAAAACAATTGTCTGTGGCTTAAAATGATATGTCTGAAAAGTGTTACAAAATTTTCCTAATGTGTAACAACTCTAAATTTCAGCTTGTCCTGTCTGATACACTGACATTTTTATCTAATTTGCAAAATTAGAAAAACTAATTTATAATGTTTTTTACAAAAAAAATGGAACATGTCTAAGTTTCTCTAAGCTGTAACTGCAAACCATCAAAGCACGGAGTTCCAAAACAGCTGCTGATGTTAAGCATAAGCTGTCAAACCGACAACCTAGACATCAGGATACACAATTGTTAATTCTCAAGAGAGACTTGAAATTTCTTCATGCCTCTGGTCTTGAAAAGCCATAGACTCTCCTGAGCTTAAAAAAGACCCAAAACAAGTAAGCAGCATTCCTACTTACTTGATAACAGAAGGTTTAGAGAACTAATAAAGTCAACATGCAGTTAACTTTATATGTTTTTTCAAAGTATTACTAGAGCAGCATTTTGTTTTTCCCTTCTAATTTTCAGTTTTCTTCAAAGGAAGAAAGAAAGGCTCCGTTTCCCAAAAAACTGTGAAAATTGAGGTTTCTCTTGGTGGAAAAGGTAGGGCATAGTGTATAACAGACTTTCAGTCAACCAAAAAAAAACAGAAGGTCCCACACCCTTCTGGCAAGTGTGCTTTACTGCATTCAACATCCAAGTTGAATATCTGATTTCACTGGAACACAAGTTCTATGGCTTTGACTATACTGCAAGTGTGGAAAGCTCAACTGACTGCCAAATGCAGTCAACTAATAGTCCACTGTGAATTTACAGACTAACTCTGCAAATATGATATTAGAGTAGATGAGTAACAACCATTCTACCTTCCACACAAAAATACTTTGAATAACTAGCAGGGGCAATTGAATAATTGATCGCTTGCCTAAAGCAGCTTGAAGTTTATTCAATAAATGCTTTCTTCCAGCAGTGAGGCCTAATTTTAAAATTTCATATAGCTCACACTGGTTCTGTGCTTGAACTCTTGAGCTACCGGTATTTTCCAGATTGGCAGCCAGAGGAGTGCAGGAGGAACGTGTGGAATCACACATGGTGACCACATGAGTGTTAGACTGGATTCCATCCTCCTGAAATATACCCTAGCCTTTCCACCTAAGATGGTTTGAGTAACACAGTAGGCCCAGCTCTTTCCAAAAACTGTTTAATCAGAACCTTAAGAGCACAATATACTTTTTGGAGACATTTATCGAGGGATATGGAAAAATCAGTCTTTATTTGCTTTTTTAAGGCAAGGAAGAATTCATAGGCAGTTTGCAGTTTAAATAACACTCACTAGGTAAAGAACTATCTATCAGAGAGTAGATGAATAGTATGAATAAGTCAAACTATTCAGGCAGGACCTGCCTTTCTTAAACCTATGCCAGCTAGACCTGACCATCTAGCTGTCCTGCACATGCCATGTTAAGGCACTAAGGATGATCTGCCCCATGAGCCTCCCTGGAGCTGAGCTCAGGCAGACAGGCTTGTAGTTCCCTACACTCCTTCCAATCCTTCTTCAGATGGGTGTCATATCGGCTCACCTCCAGACACCAGGGCCCTCTCTATTTGACCAGGGCTGCTGGTAATGATTTGAAGTGGCTCAGTGGTCACCTCCACCAGCTCCCTCGGTATCCTTGGGTAGACCCCATCCAGCCTCATGGACCTCTGTGTATCTAAGAGTGTACCACATCATTCCCCTTGGATTATGGGGGAATTCATTCCAGCCCGTGGAGTTGGGTACCTGGAGAATGACTCATCTTACTATTAAAGACTGAGTCAAAGAAGACATCAGGTGCCTCAGGATTTCCTTCAGAGTTTGTCACTGCACCTGATAAAAGGATGGAGATTCTCCTTCAACTTAATTTTATTTCTATCAACAATTTTGTCTTTATTTCTTCGAATTTTTGTATGAATTGTGTTTATGGATAATTACAACATTAGTGGTGAGATTACAAATAATAGATAGAGTACCACTTTTTTAATATAATAAAGTATAGAATGACTCAGTGTTTACTGTGCTCATTAATATGTGATTCAACCATCAATTTCACCTAGCAAATTTTAAGCCTCAGAGCTGTAACAGCCCTGTGACGTCCATTAGCTAAGGCAAATAATCAACCTGCTGCTTGACCTGCAAATCACCTGCGTAAAGCAGGTAGCATGCTCTTCAAAGCATTTGAGAGGAGCAGTTTTAAGGACACAAATTCATCCACTCACTAGACTTCAGATGAATCATGCAAACATTGTTTCTCCTTTTGTCAAGGTCTCAATTATTGTTCAGAGATCAGGAAGAGTCTGAATCCTTAAATGCAAGCTAACTCATTGTCTTTTCTCTTAAAAATGTAATTGTGGGCTTTACCCAATATTATTTCAGAACCAATTTAAGGGATTGGGGGAGTAAATGAGACCCTAAATTTTAGTATTAGGTGTACATGGATGAAAATCAATTGAGAAGACAGAAAGCTTAAGAGTGACTGTGATGGGTATGCTGAAACCTTTGCTCCCACTAAGGTACAACCAAGTAAGCTACAGAGAAGACTGACAAATCTTCTAGGGTAGCAGTACAAATGTAATCTGCCATCAAAGTCCAGAATGTCTTGAACGGGGAAAACTGGAGAAATGGCCACATTTACTTAAATGAATTTTAAATGAACATTTACTTCATACTTAGAGCATGCAAATAGGTATTAATCCTGCGATAATCTAACACATTGTAAATTTGCAAAGTTTGAAATTTCTACATGTTTTGTTTATGCTTTTACCAATACCAACAGTAAAAGTGAAGAACAAAGCATGGCTTGGGCTAGCACCTTACTGTATTTGTTATAAACCTAATTCACTGAACAGACAATAAACTATTTTTGCATTTGATACTATGATATTAACTCAAACCCTTAAATTGTATGTGATCAGCATTCAAAGTCATTTTAAACCCCTATGTATCCTTCCACCATAAAAACTTTTAGAAGCATCCAATGCTCCCTCCAGCTCTGAAACACCTAGATAACTATGTTATTCCTCATTTGGGTCAATTTTGCTCTACTCCAAAGTCATTCCAGACCTTCTCCCAGGAAGGGCTAACATTTTCCTTTGGTTTTGACAGAGAAAAAACACCATTCATAATAGTTTTCAATAACCTCTTCCAAACTAAGTTTCAGAGCTAGTTCTCCTTCTTCTGTGATTTTCTTAAACGCCACCTGCAAATACAACAATGTACACAGGAACGCACCAGATGAGATGCAGTCTTCTGACTCAGAGCAAAATTTCAAAGAACTGTTAAACTGCAACCACTGCGTTTCCCTACCCCCTTTGAATTTCTAGATTACTTCCAAATGTAGATACAAATAGTTCAGTCTGCCTATTCAATGTAAGAACTCTCAAAAAAATTTTTATATTTGATTTATAACATACCACACATTCCCTAGTTTTGCAACTTTTGTGGGTGGAGGTGGTGCAGTTACTAGAGTGGTAGGCTCTGGGCTGTTAGTTGATCCATTATCTTTTGCTGCCAGGGCAATCATTTTCCTTTGCTTCTGAGAAAGCTTGATTCCATGAGACACCATTCTGCTGTGAATGGACATTGCAAAGAAAGAAGTTGTAAGACCCATGTTCTTTGAGATGACTCACCTTTAATCCTGCAAATTAAACTGAGAAATAACTTCTTTCCTAAACAAAAATACTTTGCTTAGAATGCCAAAAGGCGAGGGGGGGAGGGCAAGGGCTCAGATGTCTGGGAAGCAAAAAAAAAAAAGGATCAATTAATATTAAGAGAGATAGAAAGAAACCATCATAGAAATATTCTTCTTATAGATGTCTATAAATGAAAACATGCAGAGTAGGAATCAAGTCACCAAAAGAGGACTACCACCAGATGAAGACTATTTTCTAATCTTGTGATTTTTTTAGAGATTGTCAAGCTCAGCTCCCTTAAACCAAAAATATTCATACATTAAAAAAACGTATACAACAGCATAGAGCCACTTCTTTTATCTGTAATAATTTTCTTTTCTAAACTATTTGGATTCTTCAGTCTTGGCTGTTTTGTTTGCAGTTTCTGAATCTATCTATAAAGCAAGCCTTTACCAGGTTCCATGAGTACTGTCCTAACTCTCCTTTATAAGAAAGCCACACCTCAAAGGTCATGAGAGTCACCTCCTCTTCTTTTCCATATGTTGCCACTTAAACAACACTAGCTTTAATACACTGCCTTGTAAACAAGCACATTTATCACCCTGTGTCTTTTGGGATGCTTCTACAAGAAGCAACCACACTTGTTTCTGTCTGAAGAATTGTTAACATCAAGACATGGTTTCTGGGAGAGGTCAGAGAATGCAAAACAAGAAATGAACTTCTCAAATCTAGTACTCATGCACAAGTAATTTCCAAAGTCCTAGGGATAAGAATTAATATTTTTTTTGGTCAGAAACAGAAAGGCTTAGCAGGACAGGCCACTTATTTAAGATACTAGCTCACTTGCTTTTTTGCAGTAGTTGACAAAACAAGACTGAGGTAAAATAAAGGGATACATGTATGTTCAAAGAAAAACAACACAATGAAGTAAACAAAGTTGTTCAAAACCAAATAGGACAACTTTTCTCCTGCTTTTTTTAAACTGAATGGCCTAAACCACGAAGTAAATTCCTAACAACTTAGGCCTATCACACTTTTTTATAGATTTTGGTTTTTTACCAACCTTGAATTTGCCTTTGGCATGGTTCCACATTTCTGCATACTTTCTTCAATTTCCATGATGGTTCTCAGATCCATAGCAGGAGGGCTGGCAGGACTAAATGAAAAATAAAAAGTTACCTTACAAGGCACTGATTTTCACTTACATTCCACAGTTCCAGCCTTCACTGAAATCCTCTAAATCATACATAGGATTGTAATTTATGTCTGTTTCCTCAATTATGGCAAACCTCAAATAAAATGTTTCTGACAAAACTTTTATAAATATATACATATTTAAGAGCATACTATAAAAATACTTTCAAGACTCATTATAGTACGAAACAAAAAGATGTGAACTATGATTACTTTAAAAAAATTAGAACCCTAAAAATTAGATACCTAACACTATGATTACTTCACAAAAATTAGATAGCTAAATAAGGATACTTATTTAGTACTCAAATGCTCATGCTAAGTTATAGAGAGGCACTGCTTGCAGCTATGAATGTTGGATTAGATCTCTCTTTCAAGTGCAGGATTAAAATTATTTCACATGATAAACAAGACAGTTTTTGCAGTCAGAGCACTAGACAAACATCAGTAACATTTTCAAACTTCAGGTATCAGTCTCTTTTTCATACATGAACTAATTTTAAGTTTCAACAGAAATAAGCATGAATTAAATCTACACATTTCCAAGCTTTCCAAAAAACTATAAATTAAAATGTGTGTACTTAAAGGCATCTGTAAAGTAAGCTGCATTACAAGTCGATTCAGGGACAGGCTTTGGAATAAAACATAAGCAGCACTTCCTTCATCTCTCCTTACAGATAAAAAACAAGACTCAATTTTTTATTATTGTAACAGTTAAATCTGTAGTGTTGCTTTTTACAGCCCATTTAAGCCTAAAGGCCTAAAAAATCTCAAAGTACAGTGGAGCTTCTAAAGGCTTCAGGCAGGTATGATTCTACAAAAAACTCTCCAGTATTTTACACAGTATTAACCAAGTAGATGTTATAAAAACAGATATTAGAAGTACAGAGTGGCAAATAAAAAAAAATATATAGAAATATATATAGCATTGCTTTTCTCATGAATAATTACAAAATGTTCTCCTTTTATTAAATTACCAATACCTTGAGTTCACATGTCAAGTAATGTATGATCATTTTGAAGAGCAGATAGCTTTTTAGTCTGAAGAGAAGATTGTTAGCTTTCACTACCAAGCATAAACCAGTGACTGTAAGTATTACTGCACCTGAAACTGGTTGCTACCCAATTGGGAGAGCTTGCAGAGCTGTGTCTGGCACTGGGAATGGACTGTGGAACAGACTGTGTCAATGCTGATGCTCCCTTGTGTGACTTCATCTCCTTGTTAGGGTGAGAGGGTTTCATTCCCAGACTGCATACTTTGTCCTTCATCTAAAGATCAGGCAGAAAATTGTTGAATAAACACTTCAAAAACTAAATTTTATTTTCTTAATCAAATAAACAACAACTCTTCAAAGTTGTCTACTCCATAGTAAGTACAACAGGTTCACAGAAAGACTCTAAAATACAAACTCTGCTTTTGATGGACCAGATAAACACAGACAAAAAAATTGCTAAGAGGAAATCCAACCTCAGTCCTCTCTGGATGGAATCCTTTTGTGAAGTCAGGGGACTGCAAATCTCTGGGACTACCCACTCCTGCGTAACTACCTTCAGAGTCAGATGTTAAGAGCTCTGGAAGTGAGTCTACTGAGTTAGCTTTATCCAGTTTTACTGAGCCTAGAAATACAAAAAGATAGTAGAACTATCAAATCATGAGAGCCAGACTAAACAATGCTTAACAAACACAAAAATTATTCACACCATATGATGAATATAAAGCAATCAGAAGTTTACCTAGTCCAGAATACTACCCAGTGGTAAATATAAGCAAATTTTTTTGCTATGCTAAATATTTTTTCAGAATAACGTTACTCCCAGTTTTCTTCTTCTGTCTCACAATATACAAATAACAACACTTTTCCTTTAAATTCTTCTACCATCTTCTCAATAAAAAGTGGATAATTTATTTTTTATGTTTCAGAAAAAAACCCCACAACGCATTAACAGAAATGTTCCACTTACTAAAACCACATAAGAAAATGGGCACTATCTTTATTCGATAAAATACATGCTTTTAGCTGAACTTTGGGTACACTGACAAACACCCTTTCAAAAAAACCCTTAATCTTAAGAATTCACTATTTAAATTCAACTATAGTGTTCACTAGAAAAGAAATAATCTTTCTAAGATTTTCTTCTTGGAATACAGAAATTGCATTGCATATTACACTTAATGTTCTGTTTTTATACCTGAAAGGAATCTCTTTCCCACTGACCTGTAGAGGCCGGACTCTGAATAATATCTGACAGATTATATCCTCCAGAGCTGTCAGACCGTTTTCTTGGCTTCTTTTTTGCCTTAGTTTTTGCTTTTTTGAAAAGGGCTTCCCTAATAGGAAAAAGACCAAAAAACCCACAGAATGCATTAAAGCCAAAGAAACTGAGCTTCAGAACTACCCATGTCAATGTCACCTTTCTCAGTCAGTAGCAGCAGTTATACTTCAAGCAGTAGTACCTCATCTCAGCAGTTGGCACTAGCTGCCTGCTCCTACTCTGCTTATGCACTGGCACAACCATTTCATAAATGATTTTTGGGTAGAAGAAGAATCCAGGAGAAAAAGAAAAAAACTCTTTCCAAACTAGATCTAGCCTCTGGACTATTATACTGCACACAGACTTCTGCTGAGACAGTGGAAGATACAGCTGCTGCACAGGCTGGCACTGCCACCTAGGTCAGTGAAACCTGCTACATATCACAGCAACTGACATAAAGCAAATTAAGACAATTCTCCACTTTCTTCTCTCTTGCTTTCTCCTAAATTACTGAAGCTCAATAAATGCCACAGTTGGTCTCATTTTCCCCCAACATAAACACTGCCATTGTTCTAATACTAATCTTACAATAAAGCAGATACAGGGTGATGTTAACTAAATGTCATGTGTTCCTGTATATGCTATTAGGAAGAGTGAAATCAAATAAAAGGCATCTTTCATTTAAACAAAACTACTTGATATTCAGAATTACATGAAATCCAGCTACAGTGCCCTATTTCAAAGATCCTTTAAGCAGCTTTTTGTTAAGTAAGTATATAACTACTTAATCGCTGCTGCAACACTACCTTACAGTACTTGGGGTGTCTATTTTTTAATCCTTGGACTACTCAATTCCCTAGAAGCTACCACCCAGCCTTGAAAAACACAAAGACTTGAAGTCAAATACAAAATAGCCTCTCAGTTTCCTTGATCTACTAGTTCTTACCTACACTAGTTTATTTAGTGTAACTTTTCCTGACACAAGTGCTCAGAACATACACAATACAGCAGGCGAGGTTTTTTCTGCAGGCTGACATTTTATCCCACTATTTGGAAGCCTGTTATCAAGCCATCCTATCATACTACAAAGCTCTGTATTTTCACTTTACAATTCTGTCAATATCAAGAAATTTAGATTATCACAATTTTTCATACTGATCTATAATACATTCAGGTCTATTTTTTCTCTTTTGATATCTCCTAATACAGTGAAGTACAATGAACTGCACAGTTGGTCTCTCACATATACAGATACTCTCATCACATGCACAACCCCCAGACATTGCTATGAATGCTCACTTTGCAACCTTTACTCATATGCCACTTATAAACTGAAAGTGCTCTGCTGCAGTTTTGCAACATTTTCAAAGACTTAAGGAAACTGAGAATGGTCTTTGAAATCTCATTTCTTAATCTTTCAATTCTGAACTTAACACAGTCAGGCACCAATACCACACACAGTTCATCTAGTTAAAAATATTGATGAGAAACAAATACTTACTGAGAATTTTGTTCTGTATTCATTTCTTCCCTTAAAAAGATGAAGTTCTCTCCATCTTCAGGCTCAAAAGAACTTATGTCAGGTCCATCTGGATACGGTGTAATTACTCTCCTGACCATAGCTGGAATCTGTAGTTGTAAAAGTCGTTACAGTAAGTTTCCCTGAAGTTGTAAGCTAGCAAATTTATGTAAGAGGGCCAAAACCCGTTTGCCATTTAAAACACTCTCACACATCAGGTAATTAATTACTTAACAAGCTTATAAACTTAAGTTATATCTTTAAGCAAAATTGGAGAAGTATCTTAAGTGACAGACTCAAAATGCCTATGTTTCATCTATTGTTAACTTATGGCCAAATAAAAGCTTAAAGATTTTGCAAATAATTATCTTTTACAGTAAGAGAATACTGGATTATAATGGGTCTTGGCTTTCACCATTGCATTACAGATCAATTTTCACATTATTCTTCTTACTGATGTTAATATCTATACGATCACCCTGAACTTTTCCGCTTTCTTCTCTTTTCTTCTAAGTAAGGGATGTTCTTTTCCATAGGTTTTGCTTACACTGTCCCATGCAACAATTGTTAATTACAGAACATTAATATGTTTAAAGTCTATAACGAATTAATTTAAAAGACACTGTTGCAGCAGTAGCTAGTGAATAATGAAATATTAACTCCTTGAGAGTGATTGTAGCAGCAGACAACTTTATCTATTCTCATTTTACACCTAATCAGCTTACACTCAAGTTATACAACTTACCATTTTCCTGTAATAAACAGAAAGATCCTTCACAACTTCATCACTTAAGACATCCAGAGTCCTAAAAAAAATTACCTTTATCCTTAAATACCAAATTAATCTTAGCAGCTTATAAAAAAATCACATTAATGAAAAATGCAAATGAGCATTTTGGATGTATCTCACCTACAGGTATTATCACCTATTCATGGTGGTTAGAATCTAAAGGAATACACTGAACACAAAATGAAAACTAATCAATACCTTTGTTGTAGGGTAGGATTAAATACACAACCTTCCCACCTGCCTTTACCTAAGGTCACAGCCAAAACAGACCTATATAGTTAAGCTAACAAGAACTCATCATTGCTTTACCTATTTCTGCATACTGTCCTCCTGACATGTATCTAAATACTCCAAAACTATGTAAATTCTCCATAAAACTCAAACACAACACACAACACAGACATTTATGCCAATAAACGACACTATAGCAACAAACTTGACTCAACGGAACTGTCTTGTCCCTGTGAGCAGTTCTCCTTGCAAAAAGCTGTCAGGACTTAGTTCTGTCTCAGGTTTCTCAAATTAGAAGTCTTTCTACCCAATACTAACATTTTCAGATTTTCACTAAAATGTAGATAGACTCTTAATCATAGTAAGAATATTACATGTAGGCTTAAGAGGAAAAAAGTATGAATTCCAAGTAATATTTAAGGCAACATTACTAGATTTTTACTCTTCTCTCCAAAATCAAAGGTTAGAATGTTTCTATTTTATAGAGAGGTGAAGAGGGAAATTGCTAAATGAATGAACTTCTGTATCTGGGATGCAAGTGAAGCCGCTCTGTGATGTGGCAATGAAGTGCCGGCATTCTGAACTATTTCAGATCTCTAAGAACTTCTGTAAGTGAAAAGAAGTCTGACAAAAAGGACAGAGAGAACTCACAATCGAGATTTTTTTTTTTTTTGGCTGGGTTTTTTGGTGTTTCTCTTAAGGTTTTGCTAGAAAAGAGCTTCAATCAGTGCTGATAAGGTTTGCTCTGAAAAGATGATATGTACTTAGGAAACAATTTGACGGCCTTGTCCAAAAGCATCAAGAGAAGGAAGGCCAGAGCACACCTTCACCTTCTCAGAACTTTAGAACCACTGTGGAAAGCAAGGATAATAAATTAATTTGTTCAGCTCTCACTGCAGACATTAAAGCAAAAAGACTACCAGAGGGCAGGCCCATCCTGAAGCAGCTATTTAATACACCTACTTAAAAAACTCAAATATGTATTGTTAACAACCATGTTTAAAAAAAAAAACACCCAAAAAAACAATCCTAAAACAAAGAAAAAAATCCCCACAATAATCCCCATCCCCAAAAAAACAACCTCCAAATGGAGGGGAAAAAAAAGCCCCACAGCAGTTTTATGCATCTTCAAAAACACTTTTAAAACCCTGAAAAAGACTAGACCTAATGTTAAAGCCCACTGAATTCCAGAGAGGCTCTTCATGCCAGACTGTAACATATGGTTTTGTACTACAGAACTGGCACAGTATGGACAGAGATTTAACTAGCTTCTCTCTCCCAAACTGACAAAAACAAGCCTACCTTCAAACTAGAAGCATTCAGCTGCATTTTAACATTAAACTGTCCATATTAGTTATTACAATCCTTTTACCTTTTTGGGATATTTAAATTTTACAACTAATACATGAATACAATTGCACTCCTGCTTACCTTGCTTCAAGCAAAGCTGCCATATTGAGTCCTATGAACTGCAAGCAGGACAATTTTAGCTGTTCAGCATTATACATTGCTGAGAACTCCAACAGCTCAGCAGCATTCTTTAAGGTCACTGCAGAAACAAAACACAACAAACTAAATTAGATAATTTGCTATAGTATCAAGCAGCCGTTTTAAGACTTATTGTGCAGCATGATCTAGTTATTGAAACATATCTTATACTACCCCATTCCTAGAAAAATGCTCATGCTCCAATGGCCATAAACTATAGTAAGCTCCATGTAACTTTGTAGTAGCTTGTATGCAAAGGCTGCTTCACAGAACTAAAACGCCCTGTCTACAAACAGATCAGTCTCGAAACAATGAAACCCAGCAGTCCAAAACAAAAAGGAAAAAGAACAATAAAAATAGCAAGTTTCATAAATAGCATAAACAGTTGCTAAACTTCCAAATGTTTCAATTTAGTACGGAGAAAATAAAAATGAGAGTGAAAGAGAAGAGAGGGAACACTAAATACAAGGACAAAAATAGAAACAGAATTCATTTTACCATATTTTAAAGAAAAGAAATTTCAATTCAATTAAATGAAGATTTCATTTGGGTAAGGTTTTTTTTTTTTACTTTTTTTTTATTAAAGAGCATGAGCATAAGTAATGGAAGATCATGCTAATCTAGAACATTGCTCAGACTAAAGAAGCAATTATTAGCAGACATGCAATGAACATCAAAACACAATCACCTGAAAGGAAGATACACAAATTCTGTGCTGCAAAAGGTAAGAACATCTAAAAATACCATTTTTTGTTTTCTAACCCTTTACAGTACATGTGTAAGGACTCACATTTTTCTGCAATGGCTACTTCACAGATTTCTTTGAGTCTGGATATAAGAAGCTGGTCTGCTACCACAAGAATGTTACATATGAATTCCACATTTTGGGAATCTGGAAAACAAAGCATCATATAAACATTGGGGGCAAATCAAGAGCAACTATATAACAGACAGCTTCAATGAGACTTTACCAAAGCACAAATATAATGGCTTTACAAATTTTGATAGGATTTTCACAGCACAAGAAATTGCTTAGAAGAGCACCAACAGTCCACTTTTTGAAGCAATGGAAAGAGGGAAAAGGAAAACTGAAGTTTGACAAACTAAAGAAAAGGTAAAACAAGGCCTGGGGTACTGCTATCCCCTTAAACTCCAAAGAAAGAGTCAAGAATTTTGATTTTTTTTTAAATGTAACTCCAACACAAGCATATTAAGTTTTGAATTTCTATTTTAAAAATACAAAAATTGCAAGAGCTACAGCTGAAAATATATTAATGGCACCTTTGATGGCAAGAGCTTCATCTGTATACAAGTAATCCACAATTATCTGCAGTATGTCAGAATGGATGGGCATTTCCAGAGCTGAACAGGTAGCCTAAAAGGCAGAAATATTTAAAGAAAAAAAAAAAGAAGAAATAGAAAGAGTAAGAGAGACTGCTACTTGGAATAAAATACAAAATTAAGACAGTACCTATATTAAGAAAATAACTCAGATTGAAGTGACATTTTCAAAGTTAATTACTTAAGCATTTGTATAAAATCTCTCCAAGTTTCTCAATAAAGAATTGATTGTAGCAAAGCAATTAAAATCTGTTCAAACTTCTATAAATAAATACCCACGAAACAGTTTCATGTCTGATCACTTTGATCCTCTATCTAACAATTCTCCTTGACTATATTACTTTACCAAAAATTGCCTAAAAGTAGAACTACAGGAACCCTCTATGCAAGTACTGAACTGCTTTCCTTTCAAGGTCAAAAGAGCTAACGAAATCATAAGTTCCCAAATAACAATAATACTGAAGTAGTCACTACTGTTAGTACCTCTGAAAATAAGGTTCTCATCAAGCCGTACATTTGAAGAACCATCCTAACCACTAAGGTAAAGCTTTCGTAAGAGCAAACACTGGCCACTAAACCATGCAACTGTCATCATTTGTGTTTATGCAACATCACTGCTTAACAATTTTGGTTTAATTCAGATGGTACCCAAGTAAAGCCTCACACTAAAATATTTACTTTGCTTTAGAACAGATGACTGGTACTGACATATTTTCCTTCTAAAGGTTAAAGATCTCTTACAGACATTAAGGTTTTTATATAACATCTACAGCCCTTGCTTCATAAAATATTTACTTATTAATTTAGGTTGATTTAGGTTTACTTATAAAATAATAGGCAACTTATGAACTACACACTACTGATATACAAAACCATGATACAAATGGACACTCAACACTTGAAAAAAACCCCTTAAATCCATAATTTGTCTCACGGCGTTGCAAATATGTTTTCTCAGGGATGACTTGGGAAAAGGCAGCACGTAACCTGGAGAACAGGTGAAGTTCTGTTTCACAGCAGAACAGAACAGCCAGTATTTCACGTAAGTACTTAATGTTCTTAACGTATGGCCAGAAAGCTAAGAAATTTGAGGAACTCTTGCGCACTGCTTTAGTTTTCAGTCTCAGAAAAATGCTGCTCCACTTAGACCACTCCTCTCTTTCCATAAACATTATCAATAGTAGTTAAATCAGGTAGTTAAACAGAGACATTTGGTGAAATTACAATGCCCAGGAACAACCAGGGCATTGACACACAGCTGACAAACAGGAACTAAGACAAATTAAAGATCTACACTTTTTGAAGCAGCAGTTGGTGACTAAGTAGAATAGTCCCTGATATCCTCCATTTCATTTAATAGCAAAAGTCAGCTGGGGTTCTACACACTGACCCTCGATCCTGTTCTCTCCTGCACCCAGTACATACGACAAGCTATTCTAATCTGCATACTATTTAAATTGTACAATCTTTTACAGAAAGAAAATGAAAATTCATCCAAAGTAGTATCCCATAAGAACAGTCCAGTCAGTATTTTTTATAAATCTGTGAACTAGTTCAAACTAAACCCCTAAAACAAAAGCAGTAATTTCCTTTGATATACAGAATTACGTTTACTACTCTCATTTAATACACAAATTCAAATACAAAATACAAATACAGTGTAACCAAAAATGTGGCTTGTGGAGTTTTTTCCTTGCAAATAGAATCAAAGAATCCAATCCTTTCCTTTCCCTAACATTTAGGACATGTTGTTATAGGAAAAAATGAAAAGCTGTCACTTATTTGATGCAAAACAAATGTACCATCACACATAGTTCTGGCAAACTTACCTCAATCCATGAGCTGCTTAACATGCTGTGAAAATAATCTGTAAAGAAAGGCATTTCAGTTCAAGATGCAACAAAATGACAGTTAAAAAAGACAATATAATTTATGTTATATAAAGATATAAAAATACACACACATACCAAGTCTTGCACAAAGTACACACTTATGACATGGGAATTCCTTTCCATCTAAAGATTTCAGGGTCACATCGCAGAGGTATGAACTAGAAGATATTTAATAGCATCAGAACTGTAACTATTCAGAAGATTTACAACCATTACAAGTTGTAAACTCTACAATTAAATGCTAACTTTAGCAAGTTTGAAATAACATACACCTGAACTTGAATAATACCACAGAACATGAACCCAAAAGAACAGGCACAATATTTTCTAGGGCGAATTTCTTTGTCCAAAGTTAAGCTTCAAAAATTCCATCTGAAATATTTCCTTCAAAACTCAATCAATTACTGTTTCAAAAATCCTATAATTGAATAAATTAATTATGGCTTATTTTTGTCAATCTTAAGTGGTCTATGTTAAGTTACCTATTTCTCCAATATCAAGAGGTATCATAGACCTTGATGATACATTTTAAGAAAGAACTCAAATTCTGTGAAACCAGCTACTGTCACGCAATGTTTCTTTTCCTATATAGACAGACTATTCAGAACTTTGGGTAAGTAACTCGATCACATCAATGGAATTAAAAAACATCACTTTACTAACAGCAAATTAGAGAACATACCATGCATTTGCTTATTTCCTATCCATGTATTCTTATTGTTACAGAAAGCAGATTTACAGAAGTCAAATTGCTTTTGACTGGATTACCCACAACATTTCTCCTAGCATTAGCATTCTATGACACAGTTAATCCACAGAACACATTAAGGTCAGTAAAAAGAGACAAGGATATACCACACATAATCTATCCCCAATTACTGATTTACAGATCAAGTCTATAAATATCTACAGAGAACTTGCAAACCTGAGTTACTATGATAGAGACAATTGCATACCAGAAGTTAAAATGCAGTTGGATCAGCCTTAGCCCTTAACATGTAAAGAGATGACATAAGAGGAAGATGGTGGGGTATGGAAAGTTGATTTTTAAAAATTACCATTTCTTCTGATTTAATTTTGGTTTGTTCCCATTCTTCTTGTTGACAACATTAATTTTTCCATTTTCTAACCTGACTCCATCCAACCTGCAAATTATTAACATTAGTAATAAGCAATACAATTAGTATACAGTTCAAATAATTAAGAATAGTTTCACAAATTAACAGTACTTCAGTGGGCTCATACTGTGAACATGAAAACGAATCATCATACAAAAATAGAAGCCAGTTGTTACTTGAAAAGTCTTCAAGGCAGGTATAAAATGCAACTGACATTCTTTCCTCATCTTAGATATGTATTTGTTAGCTTAGATGAAATCTATACTGTATAGTGAATGCCAAAGTTCAATACCATAGGGTCAAAAACCAGGTGCTAAATACATATCACTACCAGTCAATAAACTGAGCAAAGACACTGGTTGGAAGAGATGTAAATTTCAGCACAGGCTTTTTTAGCATCCTAATTCATCAAGGAAGTTTGTGAATGGATGGTAAAGACACAAGAGTGCTGCTGGTGGATTACAAAGTAATGCAAAGTAATGTACCTTTAAAGGCAAAGTACTTTACCACAGAAATGTTACTTAGGAACTCAGTTTTAGCAGCAGCCTGCTTGCATGCACAGCCATGCACATTTTGGCTGTGCATGCAAGAAGTACAGTAAGAAAACTACACTGAAAAAGCTCATATCCCTCTCTGGAAAGGACAAATGCAGGGGAAAAAAAAACAAACAAAGAACAAAAACCCAGACTGATTAATGCAGTTCTACAGAGACATTTGATCTCAATTCCATTTGTTTCAGTATGTAATACAAAAATTACATCACTTGAACAAGAATTTAAAATTTGCTTTGTGGCGTTTTATACTAAACACATTTGCTGTCTCGTGAAAAAACTGCTAGACTACAGACCACAGTATAGTAATTATGCAGTCCAAAATTCAGCTAGATCAGCTGTCTCTAACATAACCAGTACTGATGCTTTATGACAGTCTTTCTGGAAAGTCAGAAGATTTATACCAGATATCAGATCTCACAGAGCTCATGTCTTAGAGGATACTGCCATGGTTTAACTCATCTGGCTAAAGACCACACAGCCCCTCACTCAGTCACTCTGTCCTCACCAGCCATAAGTGGGATGGGGGGAAAAAATTGGGGAAAAAATAGTAAAATTTGTGGGTGGAGATAAGGTTAACAGGGCAGAAAAAGAATGGAAAATAGTAATAATGCTAACAGAATGAGCAGATACAAAACAAGTGAAGCCTAAATAGTGATGGAATAGCTTACTACCCACCAACCTGAAACTCCTATATGTACTAGAAATAAGCCCAGTCAGTTCCTAAGTAGCATCCCCTCACCATCTCCCCCTAGTTTCTATTCTAGTATCAGTGTCTTAATTTCCACTACTGTCATAACAACTAAAGCTAGATCAGCTTACATAAAAAAAATTCACAGAGAGCTTGTCAAAATAGAAACGCATTTCCTTTCACCTACCTTCCACTTAAATTGCTGAGCCCAAACTTCTTTGCCACACTTTGCAACATTTTAATGAGGTTAGCTTCATCACCAGCTTTGCCTTTTTTAGATTTGCTCTTCTGTTTTTCATTTATAACTTGCACTTGATTGTTTCTATAAATCTCAAATGCCGACTTTCCATTGACATTTTCATCAAAGCTCATTTTGCTGAGATTAGAAATTAAAGTATCTTGATATTCATCTGATTTTTCTTTATATGAGATTTTTGGCTTATAACCATGAGTCAAAAGGTCACAAGTATCAGTGTATATGAACTGCAGAAGGTATGCAAACAGATCTGGATGGACCTTCTCAATCACATAGAGATCACATCCAACAGCATCTTCATCTTTACGGTAGATGTCTGGAGTGTCTAGCTGGTTGTCACTGGAAAGAAAGAGCTTCCTGAAGAAGTCGGAGCGTACAGCCAAGATGTACTTGTGCACAGGGTACATTCTCGTGCCAATCTGAAAAGTCACATCATGGATGCTGTCCATTTCATCTGTTTCATCCAACAGTTTGCCAAAATCCATTCCAAAACTTGATAGTGACACACTTGGAATTTCATAGAGACTAAAACAAAATTAAATCCATAATCAAACACTCTTTAAAACCTTCATCGTATTTTACATAGTATGTTTAATGAAGAGAACAATGATGCTTCCATTTGATTTCTTTGTTTCTTACATTGCTGCACTGCTCATCAGTACTTGTCCTGTTCTTTACAAAAATTAATAATATGGTATTTAGGCAATTAAACTACATAAATAAGACCTGTCTAGCTTCAGTATATTTACAGTATTTTGCCTTTAAACTGTACCAGTATTATCAGAACTATCTTATCTTATCTCATTTTTCCATGAAAACACAGAAATGCTTGCTGTACTTCATAGTACAAACTAAAGCAATAAGGAAAAAAAAGCTAATGTTCAGCTATTTATCACAAATGTTGGGAACTATTATGAGAGCATAAGAAACATGGTCCAGTACTCCATTTATTTTACTTTATACATTTCTTTCCAAACAAAAAAAAAAATCACTTGTCACTTTTATTTAAAAGCTGATTATTGGTGATTACTGAAGGGGTGAATTTCTACAGTATTTAGAACTCAGAGTGTGTTAGGAAATACATGGCAAATGCTTGCCTTAAACACTTCAGATAAAACATCAATACTGTCTATTATTATGCAAACACATAAGCGTAGGCCTTTAGATAACTTCAACATAATTACTAACAAAGTACTACTCTCTAGCAGTATGGATAACTGTATTTACTGTGACTTCTGTATGATCCAAAAAACGGTTTGGAAAAGAATTCTTCAATCCCAATCAGACACAAAAAAAAGCAAAAATTACAGCTGTCGCGATGATAAATGTACCTGGTTTTAGGATCTGACTGCAATACAGCAAAATTGCAGCCACTAGGATCAGTGGCAATACTGACAGCTCGGTGGACAAAAGTCAGCTTCTGAAGTTGAATCCTTTCATACACGCTGGTTGTATCATGTTCACAAGTCACATCACATGAAGGATGCTGAAGGCTTGATACAGGTTCTGTTAAAAAAAACCCAGAAAGTGAATACATATCACAGAAAGATCCTGCTAATTAAAACACAACTAATACAAAAAAAAGGCAAGACTATGACTTCGGTATGTCCATTAATGGAGTAATTGAATACGGCTAAACCATGCTGAAGATTTCAGCTTGCTTATTTACAGAATATATAGGAGGAGAGTTGAGAATTTCAGTTAAAATTTTGTCCTGTATGAGACAGGTATGTACCTTGCAGAAAAACAAACTATCAGGGCCTACTTTCAGTAATATGAGCCAAGTTAATAAGGTGGAAGTTGCTTTGGACCCTGAATTGTGCCCAGACTAGGGACTGGGAAACAGGTTTCACAGACTTAGCAGTGCAAGCAAGTATATGCTCCTTCTCTTGCTCAGTAACAGTTCTCTTCAGACTCATCATCTAATATGTGACAAGATCATTACACATTTAATAGTAACACATTAGATCATTGTGCTACTATTATTCTTCAGAAGTAATTTTTTTCCCAGAAATGTCCACCTAAAGGTGAACTGAAGGGTACAAAGTCAATCTTAGTATTACTGAGGAAAGAGTCCAGTAGCAGTCAAAAACTGTCAGTCGCAGAGGAAAGAACAAATTTGCCACCTAATACTGTTAGAGAATGTAAATATTCAATTAAACATTTTTACTGATTTAAAAGTACTTAAAAAACACTAAAAATCATGGCTAACCTTTCTTTTCTGAGTTTTTTTTCCCTTCTTCCAGCCACTTCCCTGTAAAGGCTTCACCATCATGTGTGACAAACATTATTTCGTTCCCATTCAAGGCAACATCAGACATGAAGACTTGCCGGCCATACACCCAACGACACTGCTTCATGGAGTTGTTAGAGGATTTCCAACAAAACACCTATAATATCAAATTTTTAAAGAAAAGGAAAATCTTCATGTCATTTAAAAGCAGTTACATATTACACACTACTTTTTTAAACACAAGAACATGCCATCTCAAAATTGCATATAAAAGGAGAAAGACATTCTTCAAAATTTTAGGATAAAGTGTTAATGAGCATCTATTAGAGAGAATCCACAAGTAAAACACAGAAAATCTATCATGATATCAAGATCCATTTGCTCATGAAGAGCATCTGAAAAGCTTCTCCAAGCACTCAAATATCTTCACAGTAGTCATGTATAGGACAGGTTTTATTGACATCTTGACAAAGAGAGTAAAAGGTGTCAAGTCAAGAAACAAGTTTTATCTAGTACTTAAATAACAGATTTGTCCAACTGGTTTGCTTATAAATCAGACAAAATTCAAAGCTAGCACACTGGAAATTTAAATAATTTCCTGTTGTTTGACAAAAATCTCAAATTTTTCTGTACTAGGTTTGGAATGGAGATCATGACCAAACACAAACTTCAAAACCCTCAGGAAGAATATGAAGCACTGCATGCACAGCAAGACCCCCAACAAGGTACACTCTACACATCTGAAAGACAGTCCCAAGCAAGGTAAAGCCCAAATGTGGCATCATCAGGCCTTCATTCTCTCCCACTGAAGGCCCTGCACAGGTCTGTTAGCATCCACATAAGGAAGGGACAGAAAAACTTGAGTAACCTATTTCATTTCACCTGCCTTAAGCCCTAAGAATCACAGAATGTTGAAACTGAAAGAGACCTCTGGAGGTTGTCTAGTCCAACCCTCTGCTCAAGCAGGACTACCCAGAGCCAGCTGCCCAGGAACATGTCTAGACAGCTTTTGAGTATTTCCAAGGATGTGATTTCACAGCCTTAATGGGCAACCGGTGGCAGTGCTGGACCACCCTCAGTGCTTCCCAATATTCATATGGAGCCTGCTCTATTTCTGTTTGTGCCCAATGCCTCTGGTACTGGCTCTGGGCACCACTGAAAATAGCCTGGCTCTATCTTCTTTACATCTTCTCTCCAAGTATGTATATACAAGATTCCCCTTGTGACTTTTATTTTCTAGGCTAAACAGTACTCCCTTCAAGAAAGTGCAATCAAGCCAAACCAGGAAGCATTGATTCAGTAAACCCAAGTGTTAAGATCCCATCCCTGTCCTTATTTAATAGTTTACAATGCCTGAAAGCACTGAAGATCCCAGAACTTGTCAGTATTCAACATGGAAAGATATGAAATGCACACGGACATTCTTCCTCTGATGCAGGAGATCAAGTAATTTCTTACTGCTAAAGTAGTGTCCCAAAGATGTTGAAGGGGCACTACCAATACTACAGATGCTAGAGGCTACACCTCACATGGTCAAATACTGAACTGAAAGTTTATCATCTCTGAGACAACTAATGACCTAATGAAAAGATAAGATCATCTCAAAACATAATTCAGCCAAATGTGAGGAAAGAAAAGGAAATAACCACATTGCTCCTTATTTTGATATACAAGCACCTTTTTCAAGACTACAAGAAGGCATTTCAGTAGGAAAAGCTTCTTTGTAAACACCACTAGATGGCAGTGAAGGCTGAGATCTCAGTGAGCAGATCGAAAAAAGGGATTTAGTAGGGTCCTGTAAACCAGCACTTAAAAAAGAGTAAGGGAAGAAAAAAATAAATTCACCATGGCATTCCAATTCTAAGACAAAAGCGCATCTAAACTTAAATAGTAAATGATTCACCAGGTTTAGGTGCAATATTTTGACAATAAAAAGGACATTTTATCTACCAAACAGCCATGTTTCAGCAAAGGCTCTAAAACTTCAATCCAGAGACTACTTTGAAAGGTGTAAAGGTGCCTGGCATAAGAGGGATGAAGAGATGGGAAGAAAAAAAAACACCAACAAAAAGAACCTAAACCACATACACTATATAACCACTAATGTATATGTAAAAACAAAGTTGACACCTTCACTGAAAAGCCACTAAAAGTCCATAGATTCACAAATAAACTACTGTACATTACTTTTGTAGTCCTCCCATGGCCCTAATATTAAAAAAATCACCAGCAGCTCTAAAGAAACAAATGGACTAGGGAACAATAAAAAGAGCTTTTTCAAATATATTAATGGCAATAGGCAGCATAAGGGCTATCATCAGCACATTATGGGGTGAGGATGGTCACCTCACAAACAGTGACACAGAAAAGGCATGGGAGTTTAACACATTCTTTGCCGCTGTCTTCAGCAAGGGGGTCTCAGTGCCCCAAGCTGGAGAACCATGACTGTGAGAATGATTCACTCCCAGTCAACCCTGAAACTGTGTGGGATCTGCTGTGCCAGATGGATCCCTACAAAGCTATGGGGCCTGGTGGGAATCATCTGAGAATCCTCAAAGAGCTGGCTGATGTCATCCCAAAGCTTCCCTTAATCATTTTTGAGCAGCCCTGGAAATCCAGAGAGGTACCAGCTACTGATGAACATTGTCCCAGTTTTCAAGAAGGACAAGAAAAGAGAACCCCACACTATACAGTCCTGTCAGTCTCACTTCAGTGCCTGGTAAAGCTGTGGAGAAGATTATTCCAGGAGGTGTTGAAAAACACCTCCCAGTGACAGCCAGTCACTGGTCACAGCTTCATGAGGGGAAATTCCTGCTCATCAAACCTGATTTCCTTTGATGACAAGGTAACCCACCTAGCTGACCAAGGGAAGCCAGTTGACAAAATCTTTCTGGATTTCAGCACAACTTTTGATACGTTTCTCACAGTACCCTTCTGGACAAAATGTCCAGCACACAGCTGGATAAACACATGGGTGGGTGAGCAACTGGCCCACGAGTTGGACACAAAGGGTTACAGTGAATGGGGTGACATCAGACTGGTCACCTGCCACTTACTGGGGTTGTTCCACAGGGCTCCTCAGCCCTGTGCTCTTCAACATCTTCATAAATCACTTGGAGGCAGGACTGGAAGAGACACTGAGCAAATTTACAGATGATAC
>JAYDZK010000169.1:79658159-79682802 GCA_034509185.1 Euphonia xanthogaster | reverse complement strand
TGGAGGAGGCTGAGGGGAGACCTCACTGCAGTTACAGCTTCCTTGTGAGGGGACAAGAAAGGGCAGGCACTGATCTCTTCCCTCTGGTTACCAGTGACAGGACCTGAGGAAATGGCCTGAAGTTGTGTCAGGGCAGGTTTACTGCAAAAAGATTCTTCACCGAGAGGGTGTTTTGGCACTGGAACAGGCTCTCCAGGGAGTGGGTCACAGCACCAACCATGACAGAGTTCAAGAAGCATTTGAACAATGCTCTCAGGCACCTGGTGTGACTCTTGGGGATGGTCCTGTTTAGGACCAGGAGCTAGACCTGGTGACCCTTGTGGGTCCCTTTCAACTCAGCAAATTCTATGATTCTGTGAAATTCATTATTTTCTATGCATGAATTTGTCCTGTCTTACGTTTAAAGTTTGATTAATCACTATGCAGCCTGCTATATAATTATAACAACTTACCCTTCCAGCTTCATCCAGTGCCAGAATGCAAGTCTTTTGACCCCCATTTTCTTTAAGATGCTGGGTATCTACTTTATATTCCAAATATCCCCCACTGACAAGAACTTTTTTAAGGTTCAGCTGTCTGAAAGAATACAAAAAGTTAAATTAGTATCTCCCTATTGAGTACTAAATGTTGGTTCTATGACAGTTACCTTTTTCATTCACACAAGCAGTAAAAAAGTAAAGTTGAGGCAGTGACACTGAAAAATTACTTATGTTTAGTTTCATCCTACTGGTTCTATTAACATAGTTGCTAATATTACAGCAGACTAAAACTTTTGTTTATTTTTAAGTATATCACATTGTATATCTATAAGTTCCTCACAAAATTCCATGAGTGAAAATCAGTAGATTACAAAGTTTTGATTTCATCATTACAAAAATTTATTCAGCTCTGTTTTAAAACATCTATCCTATCCCAGCAGGTCATTTCTCAGGGGTTTGCTACGTCTTGGTTTTTAGCTGATCAAAATCATACTTATTATCTTTTTTCAGTTGCTTAGCATAAGAGCACACGACACAGCATTAAGGTTCTTCAAGTGCCAACAGCTTCATTTACAGCCACGTAGAAATTTAGTATAACATAATCATTAAGCTGTAATATGTCAATAAATACTGTTCAAATTTGAAGCAAAGCTGAAAAACTAGGGGGGAGTTATGTGGGCAAAATCACATCTAAAAAATCTACTCTAATCTGCCATTACAAACTAAGTAAAAGAGAACAGGATTAAATATTTTCCTAAATTCATGAGTCAAGAATCCAGCTTCTTCAACAGGTTTTACATCCTGGTTTTAGCATATGCACCAGAGGATTGTACAATGTCCTCCTTGCAACCTAAATTACTCTTTATAATGTACTATATCTACACATTAATTAGGAAATTCAGACCCCAAATCACTGATTCAAAAATCAATTGAAATGTCCCACAAATAAACAGAATAGCAGATCTTCAACATCTCTACCAAGATGCACTTAGACAAATTCATGGTTACAGAGGAAGAAAAATAACAGTTTCAATGTCTTTAAACTTATGACACAAAATATTTCCTCCTAATGTGTTTTTTTAAATATCTGGTAAACAGTAAGTGGCACCTTAGCCTCTCATTAAAATAAAAAAAAAAAAAAAAAAAAGCACAAAAATCTTTAAAATAGCTTGCAAGTATACAACTACAGTGAAATCTTCCCCTATTGTTCTTCATGACAAATTAGAAAAGTAACACATACTTGGAAGCTATCTTTTTGCACTGATAGTCTGCAAGTAAATAAATATCTCCTCTTTCAGAAACACATACTGTAGCGCCATCACTTGCAGAGACCAGGGACACAGAGAGGTCTTTATGATGTAGAGCAGAGACTTGGCGAGGTGCAGTTACACATTTTTCTCCATTAGGATCCAGCAGATAACCTAGAAAATACAACACACCCAAAAAATTATTTGCCATTCCACACATTGCACACTTAAAGGATACTTCATGACACTACTTTGAAGAACCTTTAAATTCCAGAAGATTTTTTAGGTAGTTGGATAATTTGTCTTCAAAATATTTAGACAGATGAGACCCACCAAATCTATTTCTTACTTCACTACAAATGCCTGAAAACCAAGACCTGATACATAAAAATGAAGTAAGGCATATTCAACAGGGAAGCTATTTAATGGGGTGGTACTGCTTTGATTCCAAAAAAAGAGTATTTATTTCATCATACAAAAATTCAAGACAGTGGAAATACCATAACACTGGCATAAACTACAGATTATTTTGGACACTGGAATACAAAAAATACGCTTGTCAAAAAAATTATTGTAACTGTAGGTAAGCAGGAAGGCAGCAATTACATGAAACAGAAAAGGTCGGAGCTGTAACGCAAGATCTCTGAAAACATTACAAAAATAAAATAAAAGCAGGTCCTTGCTGCTCTGTTGCAACAAGAAACCTAACATCAGGAATCTCATTCTGTTTTGTGTGCAGGGCACTTATGCCTGCACCACAGAGCAGAGCAGGGTACAGATACTAAGAAACAAGCAGCAGAGCTGCCTCTAGAGCTGGCAGCAGTCCTGCCACAGGACAATGTAGGGCTATGCTCAAACACGTTATGGGGGCAAGGTTTGCCACCACAGGTCTACCATGGTGCCCAGCTGACAGAGATAATATCACTTAAGATTCAATTACTGTCTCTCTCTGGTACTGCACTGGGCCACATGCTAGCCAGAATAATCCCAACAACTTAAGCAACCATGAAAAAAGCTTATATGATGGGTGCTTATAAAAAAAAAAAAGGCATAAACAAACAAGAAGATACTCATTAGTAAGGTATTTCTCTGACAAAGACAAGTTTTTTCACATACCTTTGACACCTTAACATAGAAACACAAAACTACCTGGAACCTGAGGCCAGAGCTGATGCAGATTAAATGCCAGAGATGGCTAATAGTTTTGTTTGCCCATAGACCCAAAACTGCAAAAATGCAAATCCAAACCAATATAGCAATACCTGTCTATTAAAAAAGATAAAAGCAATTAAAATGTCCCATTCATACAAAAAATCAAGTTCACTAGTTGTTAATATATTTTTAAAAGGTTCTTTCTTGACTTCAGAATAAGAAAAAGTTAACTGAAGATTCTGGTAATGGTATTGCTGAAAAAAATCTGGATATAGGCAACTATTTAACTTTAAAAAGTTAGTATGGAAAAAGTTATCAGTAGCATATTTACAGTGCTTGATGAAAGAAGGACATAGGCAGGAGAGCTGAAGGCTAGTTTATAACTTATTAAAGGCAGTGCCAGCCAGATTGCTGGAAGGAGACAAGCTTGCCTTGGAGTAATTTCCAACACAGCAACATTTTGATTCCTCAAAGTCTCCAGTAGCAGGATCACACAAGATACATGGAAGGTAAAAGTTAAAAAGAGTTCAAATGAGAGATAAATCTGACAAGCTCCTGTCATCTCAAAATGTGAAAGTAATTGGTACGAATGAAAAATATTCTTTGAAAGAAGTGTAAAGGGATGATGTCATCAGATTGATTAAAAAAAACAAACAAAAAAAAAAAAAAAAACAAGAGAGAGATAAAAAAGCTTCACCCAGGCTTCTGTTCTCAGAAGCACATGACAGGTTAAGCATGAACAACATCTTTCAATGGCTGGGTTTTACTTTCAGAGCGCTTCTACCTTACCTAGTTGGCCGCCATTCAGCCCCATGGTATACACTGCTTCCTTAGTCCATAGCACAGTATGGAATCTGCCTGCAGCCACTCCAATCACCATTCTACCTTTCAGGTTTTTTGCCTGAACCTAAGCACAAATCCAAAGTACATCTTAATATTAAGTAGCAACAGGTGAATTTCACACGTACAAACTTCTGACAACATAAAGTCATTGAGAATGAAGCACTAATATCAACCCACACACAGTCTAATAAATCAGGTTATTTCAGAAGTTTGTCAAGTGGGGTACTATTGCAGTAATGACAAAAAGAACAAAACTTTTTGTAATAGCTAATCAGAACTAGAATCAAGAATCGAGTCTCCTTAGGCTGTCTTCGTATGAAAGATGTTGAACAAGACTGAACAGGAAATGAATAGCACAGCCACAGAAGACTCAGGTGCTGCAAAGTGTCAACTAGAAGTTTAAACTTGCATGTCCTAATGGCCTAAACACACTGCAGAACACTACACTGCTAATTCCACACTTCACATTTAACTTAACTTTTCCATATTAAGATGATAAATTCATAGCAAATACTGTGGATATAGAGCTGTCATTACACTACTGAAGAACACATGGTACCCCAAAACACTATGCTGTTGCATTTTGGCCAATCATTCTTTTTTACTTTCACAACACTAAGAGTGCCATGTTGCTCTACTTCAGATGAAGTTAGAACTTCTTTACTTACCAGAAAAAAATTTAGACATTAGGCATAGAAATACAGTTAAGCTGCTGATGCCCATACCCCCTCTTCCCTGTCACTACCTTCCCAGAGCACTGACTCCAGGGCTTCCAGCAAATTATGTAATGCTCAAACCCTGAGAGCCATCATCCAATGATCCAAAAGGAGCTAAGACCATGATTCTCAAGTGATACATACCTATTAATACTTCAGCTACAGAACAATTTGGGGAAGAGGGAAGAAAAGGGTTTTGGCAGTTGTACCTTGTATCATACTTAACACTACAAATTTTGGTCTTGTTCAGGTTACAAACTCAGACATTTATCAGAACACAGTTAAGATCTGAGATATCTGATAACAAAGAATCAAGATTTATCTGAACTCACATTAAACTTTGCTGTTCTGAAAAAGCTTAGGGGTTATTTTTATGATCTTCACATTTTATTTTCTGTTCAGAAAAACCAAAACAGCAACACCAAACAATTAAGCTTTGACTGATGTTATTTTTACCTGTCTTGGAACACTGCAATTAGAAGGAGGAGGAAGAATACCCAATTGATGGAAAGTATTCAAACCAAATGTGTAAACATATCCATCTTCTGTTAGAACAACAGTATGATCCTTAGCTGCAGCTATCTGGGAGCACTGATGACCAGTTAAGCCTTCCACAAGTCTTGGAACCTGAATCAGGAAAAAAAAAAGTTGATATAAAAGCACATTGTTTTGTTATTAACCAGTGGCCATCTATGAAACTACAGTTACACCTACAGAAAGTCATAACCAAATATTGAAATAAAGATAAAATGCCTTTGAACACACAACACACTTATTAACATAACAACCACATCCAGTGCAGTAAGATGAATTACTTTCATTTGAAATGCTATCAGGGAAATGTCCTTATCTATCACAGGAGATTAATTTTAATCCACCTGTTCTGAAATTAGATTGGAAACTACATCTTCAGGACAGCTGAACAAATATTAACTATCACGTGGTATTTTTAATACAGCTATCAGACACTACAGCTATCTCCCTCCAACACAGGATAATCCTAATGAAATTTCACAGAATTAGGAAGCAGTTCTGTATCTTTGAGTCTTCATGCACTCTAACATGACTTCTCCTTCATTCAACTAGATAACATCACAGTTTCAAAAGGCAATTTGAAAAAAATCCTAATTTAACAGAATTACTTTCTAAAAAAAAAAAAAAATGAGCTCCAGTCTCCACTATAGCATTCAACAACAGAATATCAAGTTCTACCAGATACTCAATATTAGATTTTTTTTTAAATCACTGTGCTGCAAGATAAACGCACACTGTGAGATAGGATAAGATGCTTAAGTCTAAGAATTGTATTGTCATCATATTTAGTCTTCGCAAATTTTAGTTTTGTGCATTGCAACAGTGTACTATTCAAATGAAAATGACCACTGACTTTTCACTTAGGTTGCATAAGTCTAGTAAAAAGCAACCCCACCACCCCTCTTCCTGCCACTACAGCTTCCCAGCACTGTACTGCTGTTTCTCTGCCAAAAAAGCCCAGCCAAAAAACATTTGCTTCCACTTATCTAGCATCAGCTGGCCTTTAAATCAACTCAGCCATAACACAAGTTTGACCACAGCACCTAGCTCTCTGAAGTTAAACTACAATTGAATGCACATTCCTCTACTCTCTGCCACCTCACTATTAGCACTGAAGAAGTTTTTCTGTTAGTTAGTGGGAAGCAAGGAGTTTGGTTTAAAATGAATGGCAAACTCATTTTGAAAGTACACTGATAGAAACCCTAATTCCCTTTTTAGACTTGCTGTTAGAAATAAAAGCAACATCATACTAGACTACAAGAAGTAACACAAGACAGCATACCAAGCATGTTTGCTCATCACCATGACCCAAGCGCCCTCCTTGTCCATGTCCACATGTATACACTTGGCCTTTGTGGGAAAGGAACACAGAGTGGAATTTGCAGAGTACTACCTGAAAAAATGGCAAAAAATTGATAGGGAAGAGGCAACATAGGAGAGATTAATTTTTCCGGATAATCTGAAAACAGCTGCCATAAGTACTTTGTGAAGAAGTTCTGCTTTAAAAATATATTCATGAAAATACAAGTAAGATAGTGGTGTTAAACCATAGGACACATAAAATACTTGCTTTAAACATATTATGTACTGCCTAAAGCTACTTGAAGAGATCAACAGTTTCAGTTCATTAAAATAAGATCAAGCATGGCCCCATAGGCTAACACAAACTCAAAAGACTGAGTTTTAAGGTCCACAATGCTGCCTCAGAAATGCCAAAGAAAACATGTTAAGACTGCAGCACAGATTGTCTGCCCTGAATGTTTGCTCAAGTTGTACTTTAAACTTTCAAATATTCTCAAACTGAAGTCACAAGAAGTTATTAGAGACATGTGCTTAACAGCATATGCTGTTTTGAACACAAGATGAATTTTAATTCAACAATTATTTGTTTATTATTCCACTTCAATTCCACAACATTTATTATTCCACTTCAGTTCAACGTGTGACTGGAGTCACACAGGAAGTCAGCAGCTCAAAACAGTTACAGGAGTGTCAAGCTTCTGAATGTATTTAATGACACACAAGCCATATACCCAAAGTAAATCATATAAAAACCCCTGTTCTCACCACAAAACAGAGAACCACAATTTCAGTAACAGTGATTGGGGGGTGCAGGGAGGTAAGGAGGTGGGCAGAGAGGGGAAGGCACCAAGAACTGTTTTTCCATGGAAATCTTCAATGCTTGATAACTCTTCAGTTACTTTTTCCCCCTTACACACCCCTCACCAAGAAACGTGCCAGTGTAATACATTAAGAATACCTGTTTAATATACACGCCATTCCGAGGAAAAAGGTCCACCAATTCAGGATGATGTCTACCCTGCTGACCACCATGGCCCAAAGTAAAATTTATATTGTTTCCCCAGGTGTAGACTTCAGTGGGATCTGTAATGAAAAAGATCCTCTCTTGTAAATTTATAAGTACTGTGCATATTGACTTCAAAAAACAATTGCTATTTGTATCTAAACACTGAGGAGGAATTTTTTTTTAACCTAAAACTGAACTTTAAAAACATTTAATACTATAAGAAGTAAGGTACCATGACAAAATATTCCAATAATATTGTACAGATGATCAACACTAGCATCGGGCATCTCAAGTTTTTGAAGTCCCAATTAAAAAGAGAAAATATGGCATACACTGGTACATACATTAATACATTGTTGAAATGGATCTCACTGCAAAATAAAAATTAGACTATTTTATTTCTTACCAGTTTTCTTGAACACCACATGGATAGGCCTATCTTTCATCACAAGATCCAGGGCTGATAAGCCTTCTTTATCCTGAACATAGAGACTAACACCATGCTGAAAGAGGAGAGAAGAACTGAATTTTAACTGCACAGCTTGATGCAAACCAGGTAAACCTTTAAGGAGCAAAACGTATCTTTAATTGAAGTTTAATACCAATAAAAGAAAATCTTCAGATTCAAGTAAACTGTATGCAAATCTAAAATAAACAAAAAACATTGCAAATCTGTTCTGCCATGTATACATCTTGTTGATACATTAACATGGATTTTATTGTCTCAACACTGACTGTGTAATAAACTGTAACCAGCAAAACACAAAGGAAACAGATGTGAAGATAAAGCACTGACATCTAGGAATGGCAAGTATTCACCAGCTTCAAAGGATGCATTTTCTTAAACTGGTATTCTACAGAATCAGTTTTGACAAGCTAGACAAGGGACAAAATTAAAAAACTGCTATTACTTTGAAAACAAGCAAGTAACAGAGTTTCACAGTTGCTGAGAAAAGGCAAGAGGACACAAACAGCCAGGAAAGAGAGCACTAGGGAAGTTTCAGAGGCACAAAGCATGCGCAGGTCATTCTTTCAGAACTTAGAGAGACACAGACACTTTCTGTAAATACCATTTTCTCAATACAGAAGAGTGCTGCTACAGCAGCATTGATTTTAGGAAGGAAGTCAAGTGCCATCAATCACTTCCCAAAAGGGAAAAACTCCAGATGTTCTCAAATAGAACCTAATGGCCAACTCAGCTGTACCTGTGTACCTGAGGTCATGGCTAATACAAAAGATACCTTAGAAAACCCCACATTTAAGAGGTAAACTCATGAAATACAACTTTATTTGGAAAAACATTTCCCAGAAGAACAACAGCATACGTTTTCCAAATTATAAAGACAACCCTAGAGCAACAGGGCTGGGATTAATTCACTATGTAACAGAAAAGACTGACCTATTTTTATGACTTAACAGATACCTGGATATTCTTCATTTCTGGAAGTTGTTTAAAATATTCACAAGCAGACAGAGGCTGCAAGGATAGTCACATGGTCAGAATTTGTGAAAACAAACTCCAATTGCTGAGTAAAAATCTTGTAGTTAGCTACATAGAATAAGCCAAGAACACCTCCAGCCCACAGCAGAAGTCTATCATCCACACTAGTTTAGGAACACAGGGGCTGATTCTGGAGCTAGTACTGTTTAACATCTTGACTAACAACCTGAATGATAGGCTAGAGTGCTGCTCCCTCAGCCAAGGTGATGACCGGAGACCAGGAGGAGTGGCTGATAAGTCAGAGGGTTATGCTGACATTCAAAGGGACTTTGACAAGCTAGAGCAACAGGCTGAGAGGAACCACATAAAGTTCAACAAAAGGAAACGCAAATCCTGGCCCTGGGAAGGAACAGCCCGGTGAACTGGTATAGCTGGAGGCTGAATGACTAGAAAGCACTTTAGTGGAAAAGGACTTAGAGACTCCTGTAGACCACCAGATGACCACGAACCAGCAAGCTCAGAGTTAAGAATGCTGAAAGCATCCAGGGCTGCAGGTGGGAGCATTGCCAGCAAGCATTACTCAGCACTGGCAAGCCACAGCTGGAGTGCTGGCTTCAGGTCTGGACTCCCAGACAGATAAGGACATACAGGAGCAAGCTCAGCAAAGACCATGAAGATAATGACTGGGGCATCTGACATTGAAATAGAAGCTGAGAGAGCTGGGATGCTTAGCCTAGAGAAGGTTTGGGATGGGGGAAGGGCTCAGCATGCCTTATCATACATAATAAATACCTAATTGGAGGTGAGAGGTAGGGATGACAGTGATATCCAATGACAGAAATAGGGGCAATGGGCACAAACTAACGTATAAGAAATTCTGTTTGAATCAAAAACACATTTTCACTGCACTGATAGTAAAACATTGGAACCGCAATGTCTGATGCTCTGCTCAAAATCCAACCAGATACAGTCCTGGGCAGTCTGCTCTAGCTGACCTTGCCTGAGCATGGGGGCTAGACTAGGCAATCTTCAGAGATCTCCTATCTCACCTATTTCATACTTCTATTCTATAATCAGTTTCTGTTGTTGCTATAATACCTTAAGAATACATCCTTTTTATAACACAGTGCAGCAGACAGACTTCAGTTAAAGAACTAGAAGAGAGAGCACCCTCCATGAACTGTTTTGTTCTGCTTCTTAGAAGAGTATCAGTACAGCTGGCTAGCAAAAAAATCTCATTCACTTATGTAACTGACAGACAAGTAAGATATTGGGGAAAAGATGTACAGGCCTCCTGTAAGCAAATATCAAAGACACAGATATACACACATGCACTAGAGGACTGAATACTTTTTCATATATCACATACACAGTTTCCAGTTTTCTAGAGAACAGAATCATACATACAGTGCTTATAAAAACATCTATTTTTTTCAAGTTTAATGAAAACTTCCCCACTCTGTAAGGGGACAGCACATGAAATAAATATTTAACAGTTATCAGACCCTACCAGATCCACCATCTTTCTGTTTAAAGTCTTGTACAAGTCAGAGAGTTATGTCTACAAATGGCTAGTCACTGTAATTTTAAAAGACAGCATTCAAAATGGAACATTCCCTGCCTTAAAAGGTTTGTTTTTAAACAACCACAAATATTTCATTTTCTTTCATGGTTAAAGAGACTCTGAACATCTCAAACAAACATCTCTCCCCTTTGCTGTACTTGCAAAAGGAGGAACAGAAGGAAGATTAATTAAAAATATATACAACTTGCTAATTGGATGGGAAGAAACAGCAGTTGTAAGAAAGGAATAAGGGGGACTGAGCAAAAGCCCTGGTTTAAAATACTAATGAAATGGAGATTCACTTAACAGAATACTCCATATCTTGAACTGTTTATCTCTTAAACATAAGATTAATTTCTAATTATAACTCCATTTATTTTCCCCTTATTTTAAGTTCTCATCAGTTGATACAATTACTGCAAGTCTATTTTCAGAGTATTTTTAGTCTGACCACTCTCTATTTTTAAGATCCTGAGCCTGATATCTACACAAACAAGTCTTCAAGGAAGTCCACAATTAATCAGGGATCCTTTCTCAGTGCTGATTTCTGCATGGGCAAAGGCAGACATCTGCATGAACAGAGACAACCTTCAAGTAAATCAATGCACTGCAATCTGAGCACAGTATTAAGACAAGCCTCAAGAGGCTTCCAGTCAAGTTTAAAAACACACTTTTACATGAGCAATACAACTCTAAAAATTGTAGATGCCAAGGAAAATTACAGTTACAAATCACTCACCTTCAGTAATGACAAAACACAATCAATGTATCCATAAAATATACTTCTGTGCAAAGCTGTCCATCCAGACTCTTTGTCTTTTGCCAAGAGATCCACTCCTTTGGTCTCAGCCAACCAGTCCAGCACACCTTTTTTGCCACAAGATGAAGCAAGATGTATAACATTTCTACCAAAGGCATCTTTGATAGTTGCAGCATTGTAGCAGTAAGAAGAGAGAAAGGCCTTGATCTGGCCTTCACTTCCTCTGGTAACTACAGAAATAACATCCAAAGCATGTTGTAGAGATCGACACTTTGAAGTGCACTCTGGCATGTAAGAATTCATCTTCAGTTCTAAAGCTGCTCTTCTCCTTAAGGGGAACAACCCTTAAGTGTATCAAGGCACTCCAATTCAGTACACAACACAGTGCCTTAGAAAAATTGTAATTCCAAGGATGTAAATCCAAGTTTATTGAGCTGCCATTAGAAATCTTTGTACTGTTATGTTTGGCACTTGATCCAAATAAATATTTATAAATATATATTTTTAGAAGTCTTATTTCACCATCTTATGTAACAAATAATCTTGTCCATAGAAAATTCCAAAAGTGAACTACCTCTAGCGTGCAGAGGGGGATTCCCCCTCCACACTACCTTATTCTTCTAAAACTCCATAATTGCAAGGGAGACCTGAAAGAGAGCAAACCAGAACAGATTAGTAAACAAAAACACTTTACCCCTGCAACTGTACTGATTTAACTGCATATCAAACTAGCAAGTATAGGACAAGACAATGAGACAAGGGCTGAATGACCTGCCTCATGCCATCTGAGCTTATACTCAGACAGTCAATCAGATTAAAAAAGCATTACTCCCTTCCGCACTCCAGCCTCCAAAGGCACCTCCTACCTTCCTTTGACATAAGTTGTTTAGGCCACAAAGTAAACTAGATCCAAAAAAGTTTGCTTCTCCACCCTGAGGATCCTCAGGATCCTGACTGTTTAGTGTCCAATTCTATCACTACTTTGTGATCAGAAAGCAAGAACTGAATTAAAAGACTGGGTGGGGTGGAAGCCATCCACCAAAAAAATCCCCTCAGCTGTTGAGTACACCATGGCTAACAGAGGCATTGTTAGTAACATAAGAGAAGGAAGGAGAGACCACCAGTCTTCACAACCACTGCAATAAAAGGATTATGTCCCATTTCCTCTTCCCTGGCCCGAATATCTGTGCATGTCCCTGCCCATTCTAATCTGCAGAATCAATAGGAAGGCTCCTCTCCACCACTCCCAGAGCTGCTCACAAAGGTGGGATGGAGGATGGCATCAAAGCAAATAAAAGCAGCTTGTACAAGAGACATGAATTCAGGCTATTAGCACTCATGCAGGGCTAAGGTCTAAAGCTCCTGAAACAGGCAAGAAGAAAAGAGGTCTAACTTGGAAGGGATAAGGGACAAAGAAGAAGGGAAAGGAAGAAAAAAAAAAGAATTCTTCTTCATGAAAATATATTCACAGTCTGGTGCACAGAGCTCTTCTGCTTAGCTGTGCATACTTCTCTTTAGCATATACATCTTTCTTTGGCATCCCTTTTCTCAAAAGTAAAGGAGGCCTGACAGAAGCACACACCCAGCCTATGAAATGTCTGCAGTTATAGTCAGAAGTGTGACAAGATGTGCAGAGTGCAGTATAAAAAATCACACACAAACCCAGAAAACAGAAAAAGTGAACTACATACATCACTATGTATAAGACCCCCAAAAAATCACTCTTCAGCCTTCCAGGTATAAGTTTCAAACTGAGTGAAACAGTATTCAGTTCATGTTTTTGTTTGCTGTGCAAAATGTAATTTAAAGTTGTTCAACCCACAATTAAAATATTCCAAGACAAGCTGAGCAATGCCATCCTGAAAGTTAAAAAAATAAAACTAAAAATGTTAACACACCCTCAGAGTGGGGAATGGGGGGGATAAGACAGGGACACACACCTAAAAAGAACAACAAAACACAAAACTCCCCCATCCTGCTCAGCTTAGCAGTCATTATAAACGTTCACATCCTACTCCTTGACCCCAACCTCATCAAAAAGGTTGAGCTTAGCTTCCATTGTTTTTCAGCCACTAAATGTATAACCATATTTTCTTAATATCTTTATTCGCATATCAGAAAAATATATTTTTGTTTGGAAAAGAGAAATGCCAGTCCTCCTCTTGCTTTAAGAATCAAGATTTCCACAAAGCTGCAAGCAATCAGCTTAGAGCAAACATTAGCAATAGAATCTAAACTTTCAAGAAAAAAAAATCTAGTCCAGAGTATTCATTTAAATATCTCATAACAAAGCCTCCAACAATTACTTTTCCGCCTCATTCAGAAGGGTTACAATACTCAGAATGCAAATCTATGGACCAGAAGTTGTTCAGTGTATACACCTTCCAAACAAGAGGCAAAGAAAGAGCAGGCAAATGAAAAAGGAAAAAAAATCATTTTTATTCACTACAATTTAGTCCCTTATCCCTGACCGGGAGGAGCACCAGGAAATCATTACAAGACTAGAACTGATCACAACTGTTCAGCTAAGATTTGTCCCAGCAAGCTTTAGTTCACTCTACAGGGCATTTTCCAAACAACATACAAACTTCTGCAGTAACACAAGAAATTTATCATATACATGTGTGGACTTTTGCCCTTTGACCTTCTCAAGCCTCAGATTATAAAGAGAAGTAAATCACTGTAACAGGTTTGGAAAAAAGCTCTGATTTCAACAATACAACCTGACTTGTTGCTCCAATGAATCAAAGCATGATAGGTAACTATTAGCACACTCAGACTGCCAGCACATCAAACACCCTTCTAAAACTAATAATTAAAACCAAAACACCCTCAAAAAAAAAAAAAAAAACCAAAACAAAACAAAAAAAATCTACAAAAAACCCCAAACATTTCAAGATCTGCAGGAAAAAATGTATCACATTTCACCAATATGACACCAGGTAATAGAATTATGTCATGGAAGAAGTAAACATTTTATGCATGCCTTGTAAAGCACATCTTAAATATAGCTCATTGTTTAAACATTACTATTGTTGCTACACAGGAAAATAAAGGTAAAGATAAAAAGAACATTAAGAAATATCATTCAGGGGAGACATAAGGTTGACTAATCTGTTAAACTGGTATGAAATGGCACCACCACCCAAGAAAACAGTCCTGCTCTCCCCTGTGTCATGCCTTCCTTTGTGCAGATCCACACCTATCTAAGGCACTGAACTGCATGAGAAAATGATCCAGAAGAAAGCAAATCCTGAGACTTGTGCCATTACAAGAAAAGAACAAAGAGGCCAGACAAAAACTTACTGAAGGCACCTGAGCTCTAGCCTATCAAACATCAAAATAATGTGAATAACAAATCAAATATTAAAAGAATAAAAAGTCTGCTAGTAAACAGAAATATAAGCCTGCCTATCACACACTAACTCCATCACAGTGACATTTACTTCAGCTATGTGAAACCTGACTCTGCTGAATTATTTCTTTATAAGTCATTCCAACCCAGCCTTTCTTTACTGTAAACATTGCAAAACTAAATACTGTATTAGTATATTGATATATACACCTTGAGCTCAAGACAGAAGGCTGTAGATCAAGTTTTCACTTAAAGCTGTCACACGGGCAACAAACACTGTCACGTTGTAACAAAATCTGAAAAAGGTTGATCAGACCTGACTGTTACACAAAGGAAGTCCTTAAGAAAAACCTTAAAACTTTCAAATTGTGAATTGAAGCTCAGGTCAGTGTGAAAGCATTTCCACTATGAAATGCTTACTCTTAGTATATGGAGTCCCAGCTGAACAGTGAGCACCTAAAACAAGCACAAAACAGGAAGCAGCAGCATTTTTTAAATTTTGAATTAAGATGATCTAGAACACGGTGCCATTTTGATTATGTGTCTCCACTTTTACTTGCAGATATTTCTGTAGGCTTCTCAGCATGAATCACATCCATGTTACAATACCAGTGTCTTCTTAATCTTGTAATTATTAAAAGACATAAAAAGCTAAATAAGACTATAATATTTTAACACTTCTGTGATACAGTAGGCATTATCTGGAATTCAAATTATTTTTAGAAATTGATTCCTAATTAACATTATAGAAAAAGTCACAAAAAATTAAGGAATTAGAGCAGCATTCAGAGTATCCCAAAGATATTTTATTTCAGCAGCAAGTGGGTTTCTAACCCTCAGAGACATAAGCTATTTATTATACATGCTCACAGCCCAGGAAAATTTTAAAGATTGGAACCAATTTGGAAGCAATTCTTTAGTAGCAAGAAAGTGTTTGTGGTATCTTGCCTCCTGCAAGTGGGTAGGTAGGGCTGTCTTACTCAGCTCTCCCCCTCAGAGAAGGCAAAGCACCACTGCACCAGAGCTGTCAGACACCCTCCATGAAGGAATGTGTCAGATGCATCATCTGACCCTATGGAGGCAGAACTCCTACAGCTGAAAAAGCAGCTCTGTACCTACTGTGGTCGTCACAAAAATCTGTTCCTCTCAGAAGTCACTACAAAAATCAAAGCTGTCACACTTCTCCTGAGTATGAAGCGAACAAAGATTCTACAAATACCTTAGTGACTAAGGATGATGGCAATAGATTTCATTTCCTGCAAACAGCAGACATGAGACCTCAACATTTGGGAAAAGTGAACAGAGCTGGCAGAAGCCTCCCACAGTGAAGTTCCAGAAACTTCCCTCTGTGTATCACATCCGCTACCAATGCTTTCCCAATTTTCTCTTTTTCCAGAAAGCATTTCCACAGAGGTTGTGTGCTCTTGGCTCAGAGGCACAAGGAAACAACAACCAACCCTCACCTCATGGGTGGCAGTGCCAATGTATGTTTCTAGCATCCAGTCTGATTTGATACTAGAACTGCCATCTGTGGTCCTTCCAATTCTTCCTGAATGCCCACACAGTGTTAGAGCTACCAAAACCTGGCTGACACGGATGTGGATACTGGTACCAAGACAGAGGCTGGCAGCTGCTGTAGTGACTTTTTTCATTTAATACAGACAATGGTGTTACATGGAAGTGAAAGAGAAGACAGAAGAGATCCAGCTACTCAGAATTCATTGCCATTCAAAGACAGATTGCTGGGTTTGCATCTCCAATGTGCACTGCATTAAAGCAACTCAACTGTCAAATTAGTCACATGGCCCTGAAACCCATCCTTGGGCTGCTTTACTAAAAACATATTTCTCAAGACCTTAAAATTGGCTTAAGTTCATTCCATTCACTGCTTTTTTTGTCAGAGTTTAATAATTTATTTTTTCAGTGTTATTAATTTTACTAAATATCAGTCAAACCTAAAATGCACATGGTGAAAAATTACCTGGCTCCCCTAATTTGGCTGTCCTAGAACAGAACTAAGTAATGGTTTCTTTTCTCTACACTTTCCTTGTCAAGCTTAATACCCTTCCTTTAAAAAAAAAAAAAAGTAAAAATAATATGGTTTTTCTGAAGGCACTACATTAATTTTCTTTTCCTTTTGATAATAAGTTGCTAAGTGAAGCGAGACTGGCAACACCACACATTTCAGGAAGGTTAAGTCTATCCTTATAAGGGTATTGCAGTATCTTAAATATTTCCAGTGTGGAATGGAAGGGGGCTCTTTTTTAAATAAGCAGGCTGATATTTCTCCAAGTTGGTCCATTCACATTTGTTTCATAACATCACAAAAGACCCATAACCATAACAGCACAGAAATCCTTAAAACATTTGTACCTAAAGCAAACTTCACTAAACAGACTACTTGATTAGTAAGCTAATAAAAAAAGGCTTACAGAAATAAAGCCATGGGAATTTGCTATCTTGTTACCACTTTTCCAGGACTTTCTGTTGACTATATTCTTACCTAAAGGCAACTATCACTAATATATATTAAAGTAACAGTTTAGAATCTGATAAAAGTGACCAGAAAATTGAGGCTAGGTAGTAATATAACAGCCTTAGCACTGGCATTAAGCAAGATCTCCAGGAAACACAGATGAACTCCTAGATAACCAAAGCAAGTACACCTTTCAGGTACAGGCAGCACATTGTCCTAGCCTTTAAAGAACAGTTAGACTACTAATTCCTGCTCAGATTACACATCCACAGATAGTTTAACCTGCTCAGAAATTCCTTGTACATTTGTTGAAGAATGGGCAAAAATCTACACTTTCCAACCCCCTGAACACAAAATGTATTTTATGGGGAGAAAAGTGATTGAATGTACAAGGAAAAACAGGTAAATCTAAGCTATGCAGTAGCTAAGAGTGGTTTAGCAGCCTGAAATTCCCACAGAGAGACCTTTAGAAAAAGCAGCTTCTTGACTATATAATAGGAGCACTGAGACACAGAAAACAAGGGTTCTGCTCTACTCAATGCACAAAATATCACTCCTGCTTCTAGTTCAGATAGCAAGTTTTAAGTAAGTAGAGAAAAACTTGTAAAGAGCCACTAGGATTCAAAATGTTTATGGAACAACCCCTGAGTACAAGCAAGTTGGGTCTCTTTTCTCCTTTAGCTGTGGCTTCAGCAGACCACCCAGAGCCTTTGAATAAGGCGTCGGTTACACAAAGAAACATCAAAAATCCAGTCACTTTTACTCCTGACAGTGGATAAAGTAGTCATTCATTCAAATTTCATAGAAGATTCAGATTATATGTCAGGAAGGATTTTCAAATAACAAATTGAATGCACGTCAGGCTCTCAAAACAAGCTAGACAACAAGAAAACTGCTCAAGTTATAAATAAATGTGACCTGCCCAGAAGCAAAGCTACGAAGGAAAACCAGCTTGCTTTGAAAGACACCACATTCCACCATGCCCACTATGTCCCTTGGGCCACTGCTGCTTCCTTCTGGGATGGGGCCTCCGTGCCACCACTCAGCACAGGTACACCCCAGCACAAGCGACCTTTAGAAGCTTTCTCCAGATTTTCTGTAACTTCCTCCTTCAACAACAACAGCATAATCCTTATCAGAATGAGACATTCAGCAATCCAACAATCCTAATTCAGTTGCTCCTAGCTGAGCTAAGCAGCACTGCCAATTAAAGGCTGACACATCTGTCAAAAAAAGACCAAAGTACCACTGGTAGCTAAATTCAGCTACAAACGTCAGAGCACATCTATCGCTTGGGAATCATTGTACATAAACAGTAAACTGTGAAATACTGTGCTGCACTTATCTAGAAATACTCAGGACTGCTTATGCTTAATAACTTCGTACTGTTTAAGAAAAATTAAAACAAAGTGCTACAGGCGAAAGTACAGTGAGTGCAGCTAGAGTCATTTCCACAATCCATCAGGATCTTGCTTCAGGGTTTATTGAAACAGATAATGCTGAAGGGAAGTTAAACACAACAAACCACAAGTGTGCACTAGAACGTCACCCCACTTCAAATTATGTCCAATAAATCCATCAAGGACTTTTCCATCTTGGGAAAAAGTGACGTTTTTGAATTAACCGGGAATTTCTGGTACAGTTTTAATTTAGACTACCCACACCAGATGTTCGTGGGCGATTACTGTTTTTTGTAAACCACAAACTGTGACCAGTTTCCACAAAGACCGACAACTACACTGACCATAACCTAAAAAAGAGTTGTATTTCGCCTAGGAAAACTGCATGAAAGTATCCTTTTAAGACAACTAGGAGACCACGGCTCTCCAGTGCTTACGGTGCTGGTCTAACCCAGCAGCACTGTGAACTGCTACCAAAAACAGACAAGTATCACCAAGAAGGAGAGAAACACGCCAGGCTTTCCCTGAATCCACAGCTAAGGAAACCTGGCAAGAGGCTCCTGCCAGTGTCAGGGCGGGGGAAGGTCTGAAATGCTCCAGGGAGCCAGAGAGAGGCCCGGGGCAGGCAGAGGGGCAAGGGGCCATTCTGACTCCCACTACACGCGTCCACGTAGCCGAGGAGCGATGAGAGACTTTTTGACACAGACAGCCGAAACACGAAGCCGGTCCCCTCCCATTCTACGTGGCCGGCTGTCCTTTACCCTCCCTGGCTGCCTTGCCCGGAGCTCTCCCCATTCCCTCAGCCGCCCACCGCCGCCATCCCGACCCCTCCGACAGAACCCGTCCCCCGAGCGGCTCCCCCGCCGGACGCACCGACCCGCCCCTCACCAGTCGCTAGATGAATGGACTCGGGCGGGCAGGGCGGGACGCGCGCTGGGCAGCGCGAGGGCTCATCCTCAATGACTCCGGGGCAGGTCCAGGATAAGGGTGCAGCCGCTACCGCGACAGCTCCGCCGGCGACAGCGACGGCGACAGGCGGGGCCCGCGGCTCTCAGCGGGGCGCACCGACAGCGGCCGCCGCACCCAGGAAGAAGCGAAACGCCGATTGGCCGCCGCGCAGCCGCACCTCGCGCGCTGATTGGCTGCGGCTGCCGTCTTGGTCCCGCCCCTTACGGCCGAGCCCGTATTGACTGACAGGAGGGGTCAGGGGGACGAGGGGCGTGGCCCGGGGCGGGGGGCGTGGCCCAAGGCGGCCGTGGTGTGGCAGGGGTTAAACCAAGATGGCCGCCGGGGTTTGGGTTGGGCAAAGGAGCGGCCTGGACTTATCGGGAAGGGGGAGGGCTGAGGGGCCTCCTTCTGGCAGTCTTGGTGGGAGAAGCACCGTGCCTTGCTGCGAAGGGTGGGATGGGTTTCTGGTAAGGTCACGCCTCCCTCCTGGAAGGCTCAGAAGCAAATAGTTAAATACCCAGGCCGTAGGTGCCGTCAAAGTAATGGAGAAAAAGCAGGGAGAAGGCTGTGCCCGTTCAGAATGTGTTAAACCACAGCAGTTTCTCTCTCTGACAGAGCAAGTGGTCTAATGTATGGGATACACTTGATTTTTTGTGAGGCTTTTGACACCTCGGGGCAGTCTCCTTAGCACAGCTGGCGTGCGCACAAGGATTTGCACACCTGCCCTTGCGAGTCCTGCCGGGCACTCCGTGAGGGCTCAGTGCTTTTTGGTGGATGTCTTGGATGATGCAATAGGTGCCACAGATTACAAATTAAATCTGGGACAGGATTAGGGTGTACTGTTTAAGAGCAGGAAGCCGAACCCAAGACAAGCGGTACCCAAAGTAAAATGCAGAGTAAAAGAAACACACATCACCCTTCAATAAAAAAAAGAAATTGATTTATTTTTTCCAAGAAAGACATTAATGATGTATTGATATTAATGTAATGGCCAGAGTTCCTGTATGCTTTTTAAAGCCACAGCATTATCCCATGTGGTGTAAGCATTATGACATTAAAACAACATAGCTATCTTTAAAACCACAGAACAGTTGAAAAAAAAGTTATGCATGTTCTTTAGTAGCAGTTCAGCTTGGGGAAGATTCAGTATGAATTGTATTTAGGTGAATCTCAAGCATTTTTACCCGTGCCATCTGACTCAGTTAATGTGAACTATACAATCTGCTCTCTGATTTTCTCTGTATAAACATTTAGTTTGCCAGCAGCCATTCACCATTGCAACTAAAACTGCAAGCTACGTGAAATTTATTTATGCATTATTTTCCCAGTGATAGTTTCTTAGTGCTTCAGTCACAAATAAAGGTTGGAGGTGGCCATGCTCCAAGTCTGCTGCCAGCTGGCCTAAGGACAGAGATGACCATCTGGGGACATGAGGAGGTCCAAATACAGCTGAAGTCAGTTCTAAACAGCTCTTTGTTGCATAATAACAAATTCAGGTGAATAGCCTGCCACCAACTTTGGAGCAGCAAAGAGCATGATGGAAAGATGAAGAGGCTTAAAGTAGAATAATGTCTAAGATTCCATATGAAAAAGATAATTTCTGGAAGCTGGGCTGCCCCTCAAGTCTTTCATAATAAATATTAATGTAAAGAATAGAAAACTGCAGCAAGCAACAAAGAAAAGTGGGAAAATAACAGAGTCATGAATAAGACCTGATAGAGTCCAAGCCAGACGAAACCTTGACAGAATAACCAAAGGCTTTTAGCAATCATTTTCTATGCAAGAGTTTTATCTTTTCAGTACTTTTAATATATTCATGGAAAAATAAGATATTAACTGCTTTGCCTGTTGTTTATTGTTTAGGTTTTTCTAATTGACCCCAGCTTCCAGGTGAGTAATAGAAACTCCTGCTGTCTTGTTCTGCCTCTGCAAAAGCAGCAGCAAACTAGTGAACACCATTCACAGAACCAGGATGCTACGGCTTGATTTGAGGAGCTGTGTTGAGGTGCTAAAGTAATATTGTAAAACAAAAGTAGCTCAAACAGGGTAACTTGAGCCTCTGTTTAAATTACTTGTTTTGGTTTGGGTTAGTTTTTTTTTGTTTATTTGGTTGGGTTTTTTTTAACTGCGAAAAATTGCAACACTGTTGCATAAAAATATACTTTTTTTACGTTTTCTGGAAAAAATTACAGATGTGGAAATGAAAAGCCAGCAACAAGTCACCGAAGAGTATTTTTAATTGGGTAGTCCAACAGCGAGATTTGTAAGTTCCTGACACACATAGTATGTGTCTGTCAATAAAGAACTGTTCATCTGGCTTTTTTCAGTCTGTCGTGAAAAGATCTGAATTACCAGAAATAAACAAGTAATTATAGGAAAAAAAATATGTCTCTAACTGCTGTTATTTTTTATAGAAGCTCTAGGCTTTAATCTATAAAAAGGAAGGAAGAGCGACACTTTAAAACGAAAACCAGTATGCTTAGCTGTCTTCAGAATTTGAGGAGGAACATTAATTTTGAGCAACTTAACTAGCCTACAGAGTGTATTTTTGTCTTTATATGCTTCTCAGTTCATTGACTGTTGAAGAATTACAAATTGACTGTGCTCTAAATGTGTGTACTCATTTAAGCTTAGGGAAGATAAATCTAGGCTATAGGGAGGACATTGCCCCATTAGGCAGCTTTCTAGTGACCTATTAATCTTATGCATCCATCCATTGTAGTCTGCACCAGACTTAGGCTGCTGGAGGAATTAGAGGAGGAGATTTAAGTGACAGAAAGGAAAAAAATAACTTTGTGCTTTATTCTGTCTGAAATTGATCCTGAATGTTGGGGGGAAAAAGGTGATTATTTTTAAGTCGTTAATCAAAAAGTTCAATCTATATATCAAAAAGGAAAATTATTAAGTTTTTCCTTTTCAGTTATACTAAATGTCAAGTGACAGATTTTTGCCTTCACATATCTATTTTTGTGCCTTAGCTGGTCTAATTATTACCAGTGTCCTCTGGAGCCTTGAGTAATAACTGTTATTGGCAGCAGTAATACTCTGCTGAAGAAAATATTAATCAGGCTTAACTTCTGCTACTAAAAATGTTTCTCATGATCCTTCTCTCTAATGAACTTGAAAAAAAAAGAGTATAATATGCTAGAAAATTTGTATTACAGAACTAATAAAGCAAAATTCAATGTAAAACCTCTTAGAAGGGAAAGCTTGCAAGAAAAAAAATGTCTCCAAATTTACTAAAACTATGTGCCTCTTGTTCTAACAAAGCTTATCCTCTTACTCAAATAGACATAATGACATATTTTTTTCAATAGGGTAATGAAATTCCTGATGTATAACAGTCTAAGAAAGTGTGGAGAAGTCCAAGGATCAAACAGCGTGGAAATGACAATGGTGATGGATATGGGCTTCCCAAATGGATCAATCTACTTGAGAGTTCCCCTGTGAAGTAGGAAATAGAGATGTGATGAGCTTCCAGGAGCTTTCTCTCAGCAAACCGTGGCTCCAGAAAGGCAGGTTCTTCATCTTGCATGGCTGGAACACCTCCGTGTAGCTGTGCCACGTCAGAAACTCCAACATCTCCTCTTTAGCTTCCAAGATTTCCAGCTTGTCTAATTAGATCTTGGGAGCCTCTCTGATGCCCAAGGTAGATTTTCTGTTATTGTAGTAGTCCAGATACACAAAAAGGACAGTTTATTATCAGTGATATGCAGTGTGACAATGCATTGTCCCCCATTTGTTCAGAATTCCCGTATTTTTAAAAAACCTTTTGTAAAATCCTGTGATAAAGGGCCTAGCATACATGAAACAAAAATTATAATGGCATCCCACTGGTACTAAAAGAACTTTTGTGGGACCTGGTAAAGGGAGAGTTATTAGAATGTAATCTTCAATAAAATCAAAGACTGCAGTATATGTAAAGTATTGTAGTATGATCTGTTGTGCTGTAAAATATTTTGCAGAAGAGCATGATTTTAAACAAAGTAGTTGTTGGACTTTTTTTTTTTATTCTGGGGAAAGTTTATTGCACAAATGCAGCAAAAAATTCAATTTGTGGCCTGTCTTTCCTGCATCACCCTTATCTTCCTGAATAGAAGGAGCAAGGCTGCAGATTATTTCAGAGCATCAGCCTTCTATGGAGAGGAGAGATGGATGAAAAAATAAGAGAATCAAGGACATTCTCTTGGGCTTCATACTGACTTTCCAGTGCAAATCTCAGAGTCCACAGCCATGGCAAATAACACTGCTGGTCTTTGGCAGTCTCACAGAGAAGGGAGAGGAAAGATTATGGTGGCTAAGAGAAAAAGAAGATCTGTTTCTTTCTTCTGAACCTGTAGGAACAGAGAGAAACTGTCTTTCTTGCCTTATTCCGATGACAGGAAAAAAAGAGATTTTTTTTTTTAACTTTTTGTAAAGACTAGGTGAACATCCTGTTTATGGTACAGCTGATTTTTTTCCCCTGTCCATTTCATGCCCAGATGCAGCTATGTTGGTGCTATCCCTGAAAAAGGCACCTGACCCCCTCTCTTGCATCAAGCCCTAGGCAGAGTGGCCATGCTGGCAGTAGGATCTTGCTGTGCTCAGTTTGGGTGGCAGAGGGAGACTGGAATTGTCTTGCACCCCTCATGTCCATCCCTGTAGCTAGTCACTGCTGTTGTGTAAGATATTGTTTCCCAATAGCACTGCATTAAATAGTATGTTGGCAAAGATAGCATGGCGTTCCTTCCATCACCTCCAGACAGGTCTCCTCTGGCCTTACCTTACTTATTTTAGGTCTTTAGTGATAAAATGCTCTCTTGATATCAGAGTGTTGATAGATAGAAAAACAATTTCAAGATAATAAAATCTCCACGGCTACTAGAGACACACCTTTGCACTTACCTTGCAGTGCCATCTACAGTCGGAAAAGTCTTGTGACACTCAGATGACACCAAAGTGTTGCTCAGTTAGCAGGCAATTCTGCAACAAAAACTGTGGCACCGCAGTTTTCTTTGCAAGTTTAGCTTGTGGAGTGCAGGCTCAGAACTCGAGGCCTTTCTCTTGACCTAGTTTCAGCTGTGCCAGTGGCTTGTTAAATATTGCATCAGGCAGTGGAAGAATATTCATCCTTCCTCACTCCATGGTGAGGTCTCATGGTCTGTCTCAGCAATCTAAATAAGCACCTTTATTGGGACTGCTGAAAACAGGAACTTAACTTTTCTGTTTTAAATTGTCCCTTGTATGAAGCTGTTTGTGATCACTGACTGCCCAGGAAAACAGAATCAGAGTGGCCTGGGTTGGAAGGAACCAGGTTGCTCAGAGCCCCATCCAACCTGGCCTTGAACACTTCCAGGGATGGGACATCCACAGCTTCTATGGGAAACCTGTTCCAGGGCCTCTTCACACTCCCATAAATTCTTCCTGTTGTCTATCTACTC
>JAYDZK010000169.1:79644289-79658109 GCA_034509185.1 Euphonia xanthogaster | reverse complement strand
TTTAGGTACTGGAGGGAAATATTTGCTGTTTCTTATACAGCCTTTCACTCATAGGTCTCAACCCTCTTTAAAATGGGTTGAGACCTATGAGTGAAAGGCTGTATAAGAAACAGTAAATATTTCAATACCTAAAATTTGAGATTCAGGTTTGTTTTAGTGTGTGATGGAAGTGCAAATGAAGATCCAAGTAAAACTATTAAAAGGGTGATTGGAGCCTCCTTTTCCCACAATTTTTAAAACATATATAATAGTTTGGGTTGTAAGAGACCTTAAACATCATCTCATTGAAGCCCCCTGCCATATGCGGGGACATCTTCTACTAGACCAGGTCAACCCTTATCCAGGCTGGCCTTGACCAAACACTTCCAGGGATGAGGCATTCACAGCTTTTCTGTGTGACCCGTTCCAGTGCCTCACCACCCTCACAATGAAACATTTCTTCCTAATAACTAACCTAAACCTACTCTGTTTTAGTTTGAAAGCATTAGACTTAGTCCTATCACACCCTGATAATCACTTTCCATCTTTCTCACAGGCTTCTTTAGGTGCTGCAAGGCTACTGTAAGGTCTTCCTGGAGCTTTCTCTTCTCCAGGCTGAACAGCCCAAACTCTCTCAGCTTGTGTTCATAGGAGGGGTGCCCCAGGCCTCTGATTGTCTTCATGGCCCTCCCTTGGACTCACTCCAAGAGGTCCAGCATATGCCAAATTTCAGGGGAAAAAGAACAGGAAAACTGAAAATGTTCATTTTTCTTCTCACAGATTGCTCCAACCTACCCAGATATCATTTAGGCCCACTGTAAATAGATCATACATAAATAATTTGTATTTCAGACAGAATATATCAGAAAATGTATAGATTTTTTTTCTCAATTAGTACCTTTAAGGATTTTTTTTATTAATAGCTTTCAACATTAAGTCTAGCAACTTTGATATAACTGTTTGAGTTTCTGCTAAGAATTCTTATAGCAGAAGTTAAGCAGCAGCATTTCTTTGAACTGCCATTGTAATGAGCATCGATGGAAATGATAAATTCTATTGTTTGTTCTAGTTTCACAAAGAAGATGCGCAAGATTTGATGGATTTCATGCACCATGCTGATTTCTAAGTTTTAATAAAGTAATACCAAGTTTGATGTAATTGTTTCTGATTGGGTTTTAATTTTGTTTATTTCCAGGTATGAAATAGGTTTCTGTCTGCTCTTCTAGCAATGATTATGCAGTGTGAACATCCACTGCAGGTACAAAGGGGTGCTTTAGTAGTACTGTAGCCCAAAAGATCATTAATGTCTCTGGGACGGCATGGATTGAACAACAATACTACAAAAAACCACTTAGCTCTCTCCTGCTTTCCTTCCCAAATGAACAGTAAATTCAACTACCTGGCTCCATGCCCTGGGACTAAGACCTCCGAAAATGGGAGTCCAAGTAATACAATTGTAGTGTATCTCACTGCACCGATACCCGGATCTCATTTTTGTAAATGTTTGCTCTCAAGAATCAAGCCAGCTCCTATTCTTACATTCATTCTAAACTCCTCAGTGCTGGGCAGTCGAGGATTACATATAGATAACCTTGCTGTAGAAAATCATGGCTGTCTATAGGATATGCCTCTCTCTTCTTCTGACTGGGAAGGTAAATCTCATGTCCCAGACGGTGACTCAAGGTGATGATCCACATCTTCATGACAGTAGGCTAGAGTTTTGCAATGTAGTGGACACACTGTAAGTAGAGTAGCACAAATATAAGTAAAATGAAGCTATTCAGAAACAGGAAGAGAAAAAGGTTGGGGTTTGTTTTTTTTCCTCCTTTTCTTTTTATGTGGTTAAATAGTTCCTGCAGGGACATTCTTCAGCTTTGAATTTGTTCTTCCCCAGAACAAATTCACAGACCTTACGCTCTTGTAGTTTGACTTGCTGTGTCAGACTAGCTTAAATACTTTCTCAGAAGATCCCAGTCTCCCTTTACGGTTTCATTACACTGGAAATTTTTCAGATGTGCAAAGGGCAAATCTTTCCTAGCAACTGAACTAAAGGCATGGACCTCTTCCCCCAGAACAACATCATCTCCCGTGCAAACTCCTACATGTATTCCTCATCTATTCTGGATGGAAGAAGCCTTCAAGTCGCCCACAGGGAGAGCTCCCAAGGTACAAATCTGTGAACCAAACATTAATCAGTGTGAAGAATAGGCTGCAGCTCTCTCAAGGGCGCCGCACGTGACGCCCTTATTATGCCACTAGATGCCACTGTCGAGACGCGTTTGGTCTTTGATCCCTCTTATCCAAAAATAAATTAAACGAATGGCAAGATATATTTCTAAGCAGTATTTTGGATTGCCTTATTCTTAAAACTTGAGGGGAAAATAAAGGCTAAGAAACTAAAATTTCTAGTGAAAATGGTATATTTTCCTGAAGTAGAACCAGGGAAACATATTTTCAGCCTACTGCAAGTAAATGAGTTCATATTGTATTTAGCTGTTTAAATAGCTATTGTACTATTTAGAGACAGAATGAAATTCTGTTAGCTACTTGCAAGCCTACTCAAACATTACAGAATCAAAACTAGGGAGAGAAGTTAGCATGTGAAATTTCTATTTCATTTGGCCAAGAAAAATTGTGAGTTCTTCCCTAGTGTTGCCAGTCCTCTTATCTGGGAATATATATATGCTTTCCTCACTGAGCTGAAAAACTTCTATTCTTTCTCATGTGAAAGACAGCTAACAACCAACAGCCAGGAGAAAAAGAAAGGCACTGATAAGCTGGACCATTCTTTCATCTTCTTTTTCCAATAATGAAGAAAATAAGAGGTTTCCCGTTACTCTGAAGATATAATATCGAGTAGGAGGACTCCATCCAGCTATTTGATTGGGACTAAAGCAAACTTGCAATCCTATTGCTAGCTCTTGGAAACAGAAGTTATCCCTTTTCATGTGCAATTCTCCTCACCCAGAATGTGTTCATATGATCCCACATTTTTTTGGTTTTGTAGTTACCTGAAAAGCTATCCTTGTACTAAACATTGTTCAGCTCCTGCCCAAGGTACTTGCAGGCAGCAGGACCATTTCCAGGCTTGGATAGGCTAGCAGAACAGGGAGACTGACCTGAAACATCAACTGAGAAAGAGTGACACTGCAGTAATTCTGATGCTATTTTGATCAAACATGGAACTGTTTTAATTTGACATCATTTGGAAGTGAAATAAAAAGACTTGTGCTCAGAATCTATAAGTGGCAATTCAGTGAATGTTCAGTATTTTGAAAAATTAGTTAAAACCCGAAGTATTTGAAATTCAAAATTATGTTAAAAATGCAAAAACATTCATTCATTCATTCATTCATTCATTCATTCATTCATTCATTCATTCATCCATTCTTCATTTTTAAAAGTATTTTTTACCATGCATACATCTTCCCTAGCTGTTCCTGCTTAAGATTTTGGTCAGCAGTAAACTGCTTGCAGAACATGTGGCTGCTACTTCTTGAAAAGCAGCCTTATCAGCTTGCTGCTTGCTGCTTTTTTTTTTTTTCTTAAGCAGAATAAACTTTTCAGGGGAGATTATGTAGAGGATTGGATTAAGTTTTTACTAAGCCACTAAGTATCATTTCAGATCTGTGAAGATAATGTAGACCCACATCACTAGATCTACACTGAAGTGATGTGGATTTCAAAAGCACTCCTCTTTTTAATCCAAATCAGACCAGATCTTGTTTTCAGCAGAGCCTCACAAACCTGCTTGAGCCCAACAGAGCAACTGCAGCAGAGACATGGCAATAAATGTGTAGGAGAGAGGACAGGATGGAGAGGCAGGAATCTTGTGGGCCAGCTATGCAAAAAGAGAGAAAACGTCGAATACACCACAGTCTGTTACATAGCTCATAGCACAATTCTAACATCTTTCTTATCAGCCATAACACTGGAATAATAGCATAATACGGCTCAGACTGCAAATGGATGTTTGAGCAGAGGTATGTAACATTTCCAAGGTATGTGGGAAAATACTTCAAAATCACTGTGAGAGCCAGGAAGCTCCAGGGTGGCTCACCATACTAGTTCTGTTTCAGCCCTTCACATAATGAGAGTGTAAATGGAATAGGGACTGACAAGAGTACAGCCTCCTTGTCCTGCTAAATAGTACATGAAAAGATTATGTTAGAAAGAAATTACAGATTAAAATGGATTTTAAAGAAGAAGGACTGGAAGCAACTCTCAGCTATAGCTGCTGGGTATCAGTTTACTCACCAATTACACGGTTAAGAAGACCCCAGGGGCCTGCCCTCCTGGCTGGCTGTGGTGATGGGATCCGTGGCTATGAGACCTTGTGAGCTCTAGGGGGGGACCCTGCCACTCCAGTCCCCAGCCCTATTGTGCCGACATTTGCTTTATCTTAAGGAAACTGCTCATTTCTCTCTGAACATACCCATTTGTATTTCAGGTATTCTTCCTCGCTCTCTCAGCTCTATTTTTATAGAAAATAGTGGAAAGAAAGAAACAAAGATAATTTTTCATGCCAAAGCTCATTAAGCAGACTTGGTTCAGCTCCCAAGCAAAAAGAAAAGGCAAAAAAAGTAATGAAGGAGCCTGTTTTTACCCATAATTCAATAACATCCTTAAAGAACCAACCTTTAAAAACCAACCTGAAAAAATATTTTTGTCTGTCTTTTAGTTGCCTCAGTAAAGAGTTTGCAGCAATGTCTCTGTCTTATGTCTTGGCCCAGCTATATGGCAGCACAACAAAATCTTTATAATCTTCTTACCAATGCAGGCGTGTTTTATACTACATGGCATTATGCTATCCTTTCACCAAAGCACAGAAAAACAAGGCTGGAGAAAGATACTCAGAGGTGGTATTCTGAGGTAACAGACACATTAAGAAATTTTTAAGTGACTGGTGTTGCACAGCTGTGAAAGGGATGAGACACAAAACACAATTTCTGCAGTAAACAGGCCTAAATAGGAGGGATTTAATGATATCATGTAGTAAATGTGATGATTCACTGGTAACTCTGTAAGGACATTGCTGCTACAAGCCCTCCTCAGGGTCCTTTTCTTTCTGCAGCCTGCTTTTATATGACTTAAAGCTTTGTATTCAGTCTTTTTCAGCCTGAAAGATTACAGCCAGATTTTTCTCAACTCTGTCCAACAAAGAGCTCTGTATTACCAGTACAGGCACTACCCTTGCACAGCAGCATTTGCCATGTCTCACACATAGCCAAACACCAAAGCCAGCACAGCTTTATGGAAAGGACAAGCTGAAGGGGAAGAAAATACAGAAAACTTTTTCTATAAAAGCAGCTTCTGAAAACTAAGAAGCTTAATTTGTCTGCTGCAGTCTTTAAAGGAGTATCTCCCTTTAACAGCTAGTAAATCTCTGATCTGGGACTCAGCTGCTCATCACATAAAAATGGCATATGTTGCTGAACCTTCAGATGCCTCAGCACCTACAGATATTTTAAACTCATAAGCACTCACAAAGAGTTGTGTCCAGATGGCATAAGACTTAAACACAGTTTCTCTGTCTCCTTGGGACTTGATTATTTCCTGCCTTGCTCTTTAAATTGCTTTCACTGTTTGTATCTTCTAATTTATGTCTCTGTAAAGCATTGTCGTTTTGGTAAGGTGAACTATACACACACACCTGTAAGTGGCTGCATAGGATATAAAGTAGAAGAAGATTAGGTCTGTGGCTCCAATCTGTCCTGCAGAAGGAAAAACAATCTAGAGATGAAAGGACAATAGGAATTACCAGCTGCTAGGACAAAAGATAAACAAACCCATTATTCTCCCATCAGTCAAGAAAGCAGAAAAAGAATTCCGGTGTGACCTCATGCACTTCATCTCAGATTGCTTTTCTCAGATCCTAAAATGTAGCTAGCTACGTAATGAAAGAAAGTCCATTAGAATGTTTTAAGGAGTTTTTCCTGAAAGCATATGAACAAATGTCATCCTGTTACCTTCAACAGAGTGCTCAGTCACTCTAGCAAACAGCAGTAATTCATTCTATTGCACACTTACCTGGCACAGCAGGTACAGCAATTCCTACAACAATATAGCTGAAGTGCCAGGCATTTGCCTCATGCACCTGAAAAGCTGGTGGGGAGGTAATTCTTCTCTTGGTGGAAGAGAGAATGCTACCAGTGCATCTCTCGTGCTGTGAGAGGAGTACTGAAAATGTTAATGCCTCTCAATGAGGAAACCAGGCTATCAACAGCTGCCTGTTGTGCCCCTTGCACAAGGAGAGAGGAAAGCATTCTTTTGTCTCCTGGGGCACATGACAGCCTCCCCATAAAACTACAGCTGCTGGAAAAAGTTCAGGTTTGTGACTCTCTAATATATCTAATTGGTCCTTTCTTACCATATCTGTAGTGCTGTACATGCAGCAGTGGATATTTATAGTGTTTGTGCATAGTTCAGACTTACATATATGCAGCTTATAAAATAATCTTATATACCAGTGTTAGTCAGATTTTCTACGTGCTGCTAAGCAAATGGGGCTGACACAAAGCCCTACAGATATGACCCCTTTCACAAGCCATTTTACCTCAGAATACTTTTTTGTCTCCCATTAGATCTATCCCCCTTGCCAAATGATATCAACATTTTAATTCTGTAAAACAAGAAAAACATAAATCCCAATTCTCCTTATGAAGGACTTGGATAAAAATGGAAAAAGGGGGGAAAAAAAGCCTGCACGAGTTTGTAACAGTCAGCTTGTCTAAAATGCAAGTTTTGAAGCTGTCCTGTAAGAAATGATGATACTAAAAAAAAAACCTGATTCAGCTGAGTTCATAAATCTGACTATTACAGTGAAACATTAACACTAAATAGATCTGCTTCACTGTCTAGAGGCTGCTAGTGAGTTAAAGAAAAGCATTGGACATCTCTGAGATGCTCTACACATTATCAGAGAAGCTTTTTAACAGCTGTAGGGCTACTTTGTCCAGAAGGAGAGTGTCCAGAAGGAGAGTATCAGAGAGCCATGGAAGGTGTAGATACATTTTCGATATCAAAGTACCAAAAAAGAACATCATCATTATTAAAATGGTGTGTGATCTAAGAGGTGAAATCTAGTGAATAACTTTAACCAGGATCCCAGAAAAGTCCAGAAATGGAAGTGAGAAACTAGTGAGGAAGATGAATGGGTTAAAAGAACTCAGCACTAACTCTGCTTGAATGGAATCAGTGCTTTCCAGAGGAAAAATGCAGGATGGTTTCTTTAAAAAAGCAGTGCCTGCAATCTTTTTTTATTCATTACCTGTTTTCATAAATTAAAATTTTCTCAAGCTGTTGAGAAATAAGCATTGCTTTATTCCAAGGATATGTATTTTTATTACTCTTACACTGAATAACTGGCAAGTAGAAATATTTCAGTTGAAACAAATGCTAGTACAGGGCTGATTTTCTTTCTGTCTCTGTATAGACAGTGCCCAGTTTGGAGTGCAGCTCCCTTCCTGGGACTCGGCTAGGAGCAGCAATGTAACATATGGAGCTGTTTGTAGGATCAGCATTGAAATTTAGTCAAGCAGCTTTTGTAATTTTAAATTTGTTCTGACCCAGCAGAGTTATTCCCATTCTATAATTAAGTTTATCGTCACTGTAATAAGAACAGTATCTGAAGCTGAAGAAATGTTACTTTAGCAAAAATGAGCGTGATAAAAACTGCCTCATCAAAAATGGAAAATGCTCAAAGATGTTAACTTAAAAAAAAAAAAAAGTCACCTAAGCTGTTGAAAAATAATGTTTTTACCTAGTTTCACATTATTGTGATTTTTCAAAGACTATCTCGTAAGCAAAATAATATATTCTATAATGCACTTAGCATTGCAACCAAAATAATTTCTGCCCATTGCAACAAAGACAGACTTTTACTTCAGCTCCAGGTAATGCATCTCTGGGATTCTTAGGCTGCCAGGTGTTTTATATAACATTCTTATGGAAAAAGAAAAAAGAAAAACTATACTCTTCCTATAAAAATAGCAGGTCTCATCATATTAACACAATCAAAGCAATCTCATATGCAAAAGAAATTAAAATAGCTACAGCAGGTTGATAAGGAGCAACCAGTATAGGAAACAAATGAAGACAACATAAGTGATGAATTTTGAATTTTGAATAAAATGAAAAGTTCTGATTAACTTAAAATTTACACAGTCTGAATGCCTCATTGATGGCCAATGCTGTCTGACAGCGTGTGCAACAGTCCAACATAACTTATCGACACGAAAAAACATTTCCATGTTACACATCATGACCAGGTGGGCAAATGTCACTGCCAGAGAGGAAATGGTTAGTAAAAAAAAAAGTGTAATGGCTGAGGTTACAGCCTAAGAAAGCCACATGCAAAGGTTTTCTCCTACAAATCTCCCCTCTTCCCCATAGGCTGGAGTCATATACATGGGCCCATGCTCATTTACAGAACGGCAGCATAGATCCATGAGAAAGTGGTTTAGTACTAATCCAAAAATATAAATGAGCCTGAGTGTATAAATATAAGAGAGGTTAGATTTCCAGAACCAGAAATGTTTTATTATTGCACGTAAAACCACTGAGATAAAAAAAGTCAGTTGTAGCCTTAACAAACTAAAAATACTCCTATCAAAATTCGCTTGACATCTCGTCTTAAAAAAGTCCAAGCCTTTAGCAAATATAATTTAAATGAAAAAAAATATGACTTGTTCAATCTAGTCCAAGTTTTGATGTAAGGTTATTTTTTTAATTAATTGAATGAAAAACTAGTTCTCTTCCCCATCCTACTAAAGACCTCTCTTACATACAATTAGCACATGCCTTGACAAATTTAGCTCTCTTTTATTTTGAAGCTCAACATTTGATCTTTTTACACACTCAGTATTGCTTTTTACAAATTAACTTTATTTTTAGATTAAATAATTACAGCACTTTTAGTTCTCTTTCAAGAAGAAGCCACCATCAAAAAGTAATTATGGGATACATTCTCCCCATTCATGTTTCACAATTAAATGTATTGCCTAAACAATTGATAAACCTTCTTTAAGAATACATTTGGCAAGGTAAGACTTAAGATTTAATAAGCATAAATACATTTTTTCTTATAGACTGAGTAGAAAAATTTAGTAAATAACAAATATTGCTAATTGTATTTTTTCCCTATTCCCAAGAAAGATATTTTGATATTATATCTAGAATCTTTATTTTTTGAGTAGAGCTGTTCTACTTATCAGGAATCTGCAAACAGTATATATTTGCCTTGTAGAGACACCAACTGTGATATCGAGGACAAGAATATCTCTGTAACAAGGAAATAGTTAGAAGCCCTACAAAGTGCCCTGACTTGAGAATTTAGTTACTTTCAATGAATGAAATGCCTGAAACCACAAGGTTAGCATTTGCCAAAGTTTTTTCCAATTACTTCTTTTACCCTGGGTTGTTTTGTTTTTGTTTTTGTTTTTTTTCTGAATGAAACAATTCATCATCAGACAGAATCTGAATTCACTTGCTGATGGATTATTCATCAGTGTATTATCAATTAACCTGTAGAAAACAAACAAAGGACTTAAACTGAGAAAGAAATGTGTTACAATTCTTTTGAAAAGCCTCAAAAATATTTGAGAAAACAAAATGATTGTTCTAGCCTTAGCACTTAGTATTGCCAGTGTAAATGACAAAAATAGAACTTGGGAATTACTTTGTCCTATCTGAATGGTGAAACAATTTATTTCTGACCTGCAACATAAGTAACTTTGTAATCAGATAAAAACATTTCTACAGAGCTTCCACTCCCATTAAAAACATCTGCAGAGTGTCACATTACCTGTGGCTTTCAAAACTTTACATCATCTGTCTCGTGTACATCTTAGTTAAAATGCTGGTCCTAGTCTTTTGTGACAGCTTTTCAAATGTTTTCCCTCTCTCCTTACACACGTTCATTTTCTACACTGGCCAAGACTTTTTAAAAATAACCACCCACCATCCAGGGCAAATATATAAATCAGCAATGTTCCATCATTATAGAGTTGGTTTTCCATTGGGTGACTCCAATGGATTCTAGTTATGCTAAAATACTGTTTCCTGAAGGAAGATTAAGAAGACAGGATTTTGCAACAGATCTAGCCAGCAGTAGATGTCCTAGCAGCATTAAATGAAATCTTATCTAAGGCCAGTCTTTTTTCTCTTGTATTTTTCCAGCAGTTGACTTTGCCTTTGTTCCCATGCAGCTCTGAACTGTGAATTGGCAGCATGAAATTGGCAAAGTGAAGGCATTTTTCAAACTGATACTAAATGATGGACAAAATGCCAACTGACTACAGATTTAGCATTCATGGCATGCAGAAAATCTACTACTACTATATGTAAGCAATAAATTATGATCCTCCTAATACTTTTTGAGTTTTGATCAAAAACACAGTGAAGAACAAATTAATTTGTCCTGCCCTTTTTTGGTTCCACCTTGCCTGGCTGTTTCCTGGATTGCAGCAGTTCTGTAGAGGTACGTGAGTTAGCAGTTTGTCTAAGTATGTCTGAAAGAAGATGTTGACTGAAAGGAATAAATAAAATATTAAAAGTACTAAAAAGGGAGAAAACTACTTTTCTGCCACTGTAGAATGGTAAATAACAAATAAAAAAAAGAAAAGAAAAGTTTTATTTGCAGCCTCAAAAATGCCAGTGTTCTGCATCTCCCATTCTTTTGAATAGGAATATATAAATGTAACAAGTAATGCCCCTGTAGTTTTGCAAAAACTAAAAGCTTCCTTTTTCACATTAAAATTACTGTTAAATACTGAAACTGGTTTCCATTCAAGAAAGCATTCATAGCTTAGTATAACTTAGTCCAGCTTAAATGCAGCCATGACTTCCATGCCCAGTGTGATCAATTGTCAGTTATGGTAAACAACTACCAACAGCAACATCTATATGAGAAACAATAAAGCATATACAGCGCTGAAAACTTCAGTGCATTTTTTTTTCAGTGTGACCTAAAGATGATTTAACCATCCTAACAACTGTTTCCCAGCCATTTTCTCCAGCAGCACATTAGTTTTCAAGTGTCATGTTTATACACTTGGTATTAGCATCCTGAACTTCAGAATATTTCAACCTCATCATAAAAGAAACAACTCTAGCCATCCTGGATCAATTTCATGTCATAAATCTCTTCAAGCAGGAAATCCTCAGCAAGAAGGATATGTTTGCTATGTTATCTTGGATCACCTCCATTGCAGGCTGTGACGCTGCCATCTTTTCCCCACTCTTCCGTGTTTCCAGCGATACATTTCTTCCACTTAGGGGAACCTCTATATCTGTGTGTCCATAATGCCTTGAGGTTATACACAACTGGAAACTGTTTTTTCCAATTACTTCTTTTACCTTGCCCTTTTGAAGGTATGAATTGTAGAAAAAAGAATATGGGGACTGAGAGTCGAAGTCTGTGCTGTAGGCTGTGACTGTTCTGTCCCAAATGTGACTCACAGCAGTCTCAGTTAGTTTCTGCCGCCCTCAATATCCACGCAACAAATTGCAGGTATATATGGTTCACTCTCAAACTAGTATTCCTTTCAAAATGTTCTATGTCCATGCCCCATTTTCTGTAGAGGCTGTCTGCACCCAGAGAAGGGAAAGAGCTTCTGAAAGCCATTTTACACCCTATAGGGCATTTTGTTCTGAATATGACACAGGGAGGCCCTAATGAAACAAAGAAACCATCCAACAAATTTTTCAGAAGGACTCTGCAGGATGCATATTGTGCAAGTTAATTTCCAACAGTTTATTTAATAACATCAAGCATACGCAATGGTTCTGAAGTGTATTGCAAATATATGGAAATTTAAAATGAATGTGTTTAGCATTATATTATCTACTGAATTTTAAAGGCAGGAAATCTTGAATTTCTTAATAAATATTTTAATAGACATGTTCAGATGGCTAGAGAAAGTCATTACTACAATTGGTTAAAAATAGAATTTCTCCCAGAAAAATGTTCAAATACTTTTTCTTGTCCCTTGTTAATAGTATTGTATGGAAAGATGGATCAGAAATAGATCTAAAAAATCAAATGTTTTCTGTTTCTCCTTATGTTCAATACCTACAAATTTAGACATTTTAGAATTTTGTCCCCTTTATTTTCATCTCTGTTCTCTCTCTCTTTTACCACAAAATGTAAACAGACCAATTAAGACCACAGCTTCACTTCCATTTTCCCCATTCTTTTAACATCCTATGATTGAAATCTTTCAGAGCTAGAAAATTAAAAGGGGTGGTGTAAGCTTGTAACTATTTTACTTTTTTTCCTTCAAAATACTAAGGATGCATGATTTTGTTTTCAAACTTTAAGTTGAAATAAAAGAATGTTTCAACAGAGAATCTTTTCATTGTAAAATCTTCCAAGTAAAAAGAATTGGCAAGCAGTAGTCATGTTCATAGTACTGAAGATTTTTAAGCTGTGATTCCTAAGTCCCTCAACCACAAATCAGTGAAGTTTGGGAAAAAATATTGAAGAGTTCATGTTTGAACAGAATTTAATATCTATCTTCAGCAATGTGTGTTGGCCACAATAAGAAACAATATGCTGGACTTGACAGGCTTTTGCTCTAAAGCCATAGCAAGAGTTTGGCTCTCTTTTTGGAAGTGAAATTCTTTCCCGTTTACATTCAGAAATAAGAAACCTAATGGGGTAGACCTCAAATCTTACACAACATTGAGCTGATAATTATAATAGACTTTGCAATGTAAAATACACTGTATTACCCATAAAAGATACTAAAATAGTTCAGCCCAGTGACATTAACTTTCCATGGCTAGCTGGTGATGGCATGCATCATGCTTCACTATTGCACTAAATCATTAAAGCTAGCATATTTTTAAGCATCCAAATTTAGCCAAAGAAAGCTGAGGTCTTTTAATCCAGACTTTAATTTTATTGGAAAAAGAGTGCCAGAACAGACTACAATTATATGCTCTACATATAATTGCAGAGGATCTTGTGATTCTCGGCTACGACATCACAAAAACAGAGAAAGAAAAAATTAAGAATGCATTCCTTAAAATTACTCAATTACCACATAGTTCCCTTTTACCTTTTATCTGTCACCATAGTGGACTGACAGATAGAAATAGGACTTCCAAGATATATAAAGATTGGACTCTAGTGAGAGCTTCTTGAACTGAAGTAATAGCCAGAAATTGCTCAAAATCAGAAAGTGTTCACAGCCATGAACTAAGGGAATGAGATTCCCAAAGTTACAAGAAGCAGTCAGGAAAAAAGAAGAGTTGCCTTTCATACAGACAGATTTCACATACACCCACCGGCCATTGGGATATCTGGGACTCTTTTCAGGCATGACAGAAATATAAGCATGTGTTAGGGTCATGTCTTCACCAATTCATTTAGCTGATTGCAGCATAAAGAACATACTATGGATTCTGACATACTTTCTATAAAAAGGCACAGTAAACTACCACTAATTTAGTGTACTAAGAGCAGAATTCTATAATGTAGGCAAGTTTATTTTTTTTATACTAAGCATGTATTTTTCTTTCCTGAATGTCATCCAATCACCTCTACCCACCTTGAAGTACTACAACTAGCTCCCCTCTTCACTCAATCTTAGCCTGTTTTGAAACAGAGGTATCTTCTGTAGCCTTTTTCCTTGGGCAAGTCTTTGCCTAAGCTTTTAAAATTTATTGCAGTCTTTCCATATAAGTCAGCATCATGGCCTCCAAATCACTTTTACTGCTCCTTCTCTCCTCTTTCTTTCTTTCTTTTTCTTTTTCTTTTTTTCTTTCTTTCTTTCTTTCTTTCTTTTTCTTTCTTTCTTTCTTTCTTTCTTTCTTTCTTTCTTTCTTTCTTTCTT
>JAYDZK010000169.1:79626382-79637366 GCA_034509185.1 Euphonia xanthogaster | reverse complement strand
TGCCTGGGGCTGCTGCTGCCCGTCCTGCTGGGCTGCGGCTCGGCGCAGCCCGGCGGCTGCCCGGCCCTCTGCGAGTGCTCGGAGCCGGCCAGGACGGTGAAGTGCGTGAACAGGAACCTGACGGCGGTGCCCCCCGACCTGCCGCCCTACGTGCGCAGCCTCTTCATCACCGGCAACCCCCTGACCGACCTGCCGGCCGGCGCCTTCCCCGCCCAACGCCTGCCCGACCTCGCTTCTCTCAACCTCAGTGGCAACCACCTGCGGACCGTGGAGGCCGGCTCCCTCGCCCTGCCCGCCCTGCGGCAGCTGGACCTCAGCGGCAACGCGCTGGTCTCCTTCAGCCCGCAGGCCTTCGGGGAGGGCGGCAGCCCGCTGGAGGAGCTGGCCCTCCGCGGCGCCCTGCGCGACCACGGCGTCCTGCTCAGCCTGGCCGCCCTGCTGCAGTCCGGGGCCCTGCGCAACCTCAGCCGCCTGGAGCTGGCCGACAACGGGCTGCTGCTGCTGCCCGCCGGCATGTTCACTGCCCTGCCGGCCCTGCGGCAGCTGGACCTCAGCAACAACTCCCTGGTGGGCCTGCGAAATGTCTCTTTCCAGGGACTGGGCCAGCTGCAGAGCCTCAACCTCAGCGATAACTCCCTGGGCGTGCTGTGGAACAGCACCCTGGCCCAGTTCCGCAGCCTGCCCGCGCTCCGGCACATCGTCCTGCGCCACAACACCTGGGTCTGTGACTGTGCCATCGAGGAGCTGGTGGCCTGGCTTAAAGAGAGCGACCAGGTGGAGGGCAAAGAAGCCCTGACCTGTGCCTCGCCTGACAAGATGCTGGGCAAAGCCCTGCTGAAGATCAATGGCTCGGACCTGAACTGCTCCGTGCCCATAGACCTGCCTTCCCAGCTACAGACTTCATACGTCTTCCTGGGGATAGTCTTGGCTCTCATTGGGGCCATATTCCTCCTAGTTTTGTACTTGAACCGAAAAGGAATCAAAAAGTGGATGCACAACATCAGAGATGCCTGTAGGGATCACATGGAGGGCTACCACTACAGATACGAAATCAATGCAGACCCCAGGTTAACAAACCTCAGCTCCAACTCGGATGTCTGACAAAATGCCCCGGATGCAGGGCAGTGCAAAGTACCTATGCATGAAAAGTAGACTTATGCTTTACCCTTGTGCTTGCTTCCATCTCCCCTGAACAGTCTCAGACATGCTTGTAACTTGACAGGGATATGCCTCCCTGTGATGTCAAGTTTTTTTAAAATTTTTGTTTTGAGACACTGGACTGCTGAGCATGGCGTTCAGCTGTGTGTAGGAAACAAGCTGCTACTCATTTTCCTCCTTACCTGTCTGCATTTGTGGGAAATTTTTTTTCAAGATGTCAAAAGGAAAAAAGGGTTCTTTCTGATGATCCAAAGCCACCAGAGTTTATAAAACATTTACTGATGCAGACGCCATTCAACAAAAGCTGCCTCAACTTTTTGGGAAAAAAAATGTTACGTTCCTCTGTGCCAGTTTTCATCTTGTATATCTGAATTGAGATGCGATGATTACATTTCATAGACTATCTTGAGATTTTAAAAACCAAACTCCTTTTAACAGCTCTTCAGAAGGAAATCAAATAGCAAGCATGCACAAATACTGTATAGTTTTACATGTTAAGAAATTTATGATCTCAGTAAGTCTCTTACTATTTTGTAGTTATTTTTGATTGCAGTTTACGTGACTTGACAGAATTTTTTATACAAACTGCATCTAAACTCCATCTAAACTCAGTCTGAACTGTTAAATTCAATAAACAGTCTTACAAGAACTGTCGTGTTTGCTGTTCAATGAGAGAAGTATGGACATCTAAGAATGTGAATAGCACTATTGTCTCTGAAGTAATAGCCCTGAAGTAGTAATATGAATAAAAGTTTATACAAATGTGTAGCTTAGAGCCATTAATGTTTGACAACTTTGTGATGTATGCTAGGAGAATTACACTGAGCTTAATTACACTGAGAATTAAACGACGGGAGCAGTTTCACTTGGCACAAACCCCTCAGACTGCTCTCTGAAAGCACCTGCATAATGTCAAGACAGATGCTAGGGTCTGCCTTCCTGGGAAGGTACAAGCTAATAGAATTTTCATAAGGTCTTCTCTACCGAATTAAAAAAAAACCAAAAAAAACCCAAAAAAAAAAAAAAAAAAAAAAACAAACCCAAAAACAAAAAAAAACCCCAACCAAATTAAATTATGGAGTATGTGAGCTAAAGAACATTTTACCTGAATGGAATGGCCTATTATAAGAAACCATACTTATGTGTCCTGAACTAAATTAAATGCAGCTCAATCGTGCGGTCAGGAAGCTCTAGGCTTGTGCATCACTACAGCATTTATTATATTGCAGTTTCCTTTTTAAGGTTTTGGTACTTGTGGGGTTCTGTAGCGATCTACGTCCAGTAACTTGATGGAACTTTACATTTATCTTAATGCATTTAACGGGTGCACTTCAGTATGGTATGTTGCTTGCTACTTGCTTGGGAATGCATTTTCTTGTAAATAGATAAAGCATGCAAAAGAACCCTTCAGAATGCCTAATTTAAGATGCAACTCTGACCACATATAGAAAGGTTAGCAAGAACCTTGCAGTGGCTGCCAATAATTAGTGCACTTTTTCTAATATATTTATGGTTTTTTAATGAAAAAAAATACACACCTGTAAAAGTGTGATGTGACTTGATATATATCAGTTTATCTGTGGAGCTTTTTCCATGGTCACTGTTACTTGAAGCTTATGAGCATCTCTCAAATTTTACTAATTACTGGCTAATTCCTTTTGCTTTCGAAAGTATAGATGTATACATTTGGTAAGAGCTCAAATATAAAATAGTCTTTAAAGTATCAGAAGAAGTATAATCTATTTTGGGCATCAGTATTATTCAAGTGTTTCTCATCTTGCGACTTCAGACAAAGCAAGTAGCACTATTTGCTTTTGATTAATTTTCTACTGCTTTAAATTGGATTTGTTTATCAGCAGTGATTTTTTATGTACTTATGTGCATTTACCCTTAAAAGTAAAAAAAGAATGGATATTAAGTACAACTATTGTTTTGTAAATCAGTATATTTTGCAGTTAATGTGGAATAAGTGATAGCATATTTTCCTGCTGTAATTTAAATGTATGAGCAATATCTGGTTAACAGCATAATAATTAAATTTGTCAATTCTTACGAATTCAGGCTGCCCGTCTGAATATTAGCTGCCCATATTTTAAGGATAGTGTGAAAACCCCCGCGTGAAGAACTATTACTGTTGCCACTATGCAAACCCTTCATACTTGGTATACATCAGATAGGTTATGTAAGAAGCTAGAATTTACAGTAGCTACGCAGTGTGCTTTGCTGTATCCGTTATCCTGGAGATTATCAACTTACACTTACCTGTACAGTGCCAAGAGGAGTGGAGCAGCATCCTTGCTCCTGTATTATAATAGATAAAATATGTGCAAACCAAGCCATTTCTTGGGCAATTTCCTGAGTTTTGTTAACAGATTCTTTAAAGTAACTACAGTAAAAGCAATTATCCGTGATGTGTTAATGTGACGGCTGTGCATTTGTAGAGCTGTGTAAGAACAGGCAATGACTTTAATTGCAGTCTCTCACCAATGGAGCGAGTATTTGTATAGTGGGCAAGTGTAACTGTTGTTGCTGTTACTACACATATTATTCTAAAGATTATTATTACTATTATTTTTGTATCTTAGTCAATGTAATAGAAATTTATTAGAGATCTGGTGACAGCTACTTTAAAATAATTTTTGTCATTTGCTTACATGTGTATTTATTAGGATGTAACATTTAGCATGTGTTGGTGTTGTGTTGGATGATGTTCCCCTGCAGTGTTTGACCAACAGTGAATGCTTTGGTGTTTTGTACAATGCATTATTTGATCTTAAATTCCCTTCCATAAACAGTGCTTGAAATTTGTTTTGCTTTTCTTTTACAACATAATTAACAGTGGTACTCAGATGACACATAAAAGTAGCTCCCACACTACTCCAGAATGTGGTTAGAAACTAAACACTTAAAAAATAATTTGTTTCAGCATTCTTCTGAAGCACATTTTATAATCCTACTCTGCTTTGACACCTGAGATTCCAATTGACTACTTCCAATTGACTATTTCCAGAGCAGCTTATTCATTCATTCTTTGATAAAACACATGTAGTTGTAAATACCTCTAAAATTTTGTATACATAAATTCCCTAAGTTCTGTGTGACATAGTTGCCACTGAAAAACATCCAGACTATAAAGTAGTGGGTAAATCTTCGTGAACAGCTAAGAAGCAGAAAGGATAATTTTTCCAAGGTTTAGCTGCTTTGTTAAAGCTAGTTTTAGTTGTAACAGTCCTATAATTTTCTTAGAAAAATAGTGCAAGGAATTGACATAGTTTTAATGTATGTTATTAAAACACTTTGGATAAGTGATGTTGCCAGGTAAAAAAAATCCCCAAATCCTCCTTTAACCTAGGTAGCTTTATTTTACTAGATAATTTTTATTTTGCCAAGCCATAATATTACCAGTAATTCTGACATCCAGAAAGTGGTTTGAAGTTTTGCAACAACTGCTTTAAATCTTTTCACTCAGGGTAATTTACTTTTTAAGCACTGGTGACAGTCCCCAGTGACATGGCAGCAAGCAGAGCAGTCTGTTCAGACCCGCATTCTGTTGTTGACTGAGATGTCACTGAAAACAAGCATGGCAAATTATTCAAAATATGACTGCACTAGGATCTCAACACTCATTATTCTTCTAGCATTTTCCCTGTGGTATACTCCAGTCTTTCTGCATCTGCATAATTTCTTTTTTGCCTCATTTTCTCAAGAAATCCATTAAAAAGAGTATCATGAATTTGCACAGGTAGAGAAACCAGTCTGACTGCACCAATATTTTGAGGTTTAGCATCTTTATTTCTCTTTAAGCCTTAATGTGAAAAAGAGCCTTTGTCGAAGTGGACAGAATGAAAATTTGATGTGCACTTTTTCTTTCTCTTTAGCAGCTGAATGTTCAAGAAGAATCATTCATTCTCAGCATATGATGAAGGAAAATAGCATTTGGTAAGAAAAATATTTTGGTTTCAAGCTTGCAAATGACATTTATATTCTATGAGAGAAAGTGGAAGGGAGAAGCTTGTAAAGGAAACAGAGGTATCTCTTCGTAATGGGTCAGCGCTGGAAGTCACAATGCTATGGGTGGGAACAATTCCTGATTGAATCTGTCCATTATGTTCTGGTCATTTTTATAGGTTCAGCTCAAATTTCTTCCTGTTGCTATAAATAGAAACATTTTGTTAACAAGTGGCATCCCATCTTACAGTATTTTCAGTGCAGGTGTTTCCATGTGAGTTTCTTGTGGAATGTAATAGAAGATTGAATTTAATTCAGTACCTGCTGTTTTAATAATGACCAGATCAGGGTCATAACTTAATAATACTTTTTTTTTTTTTTTTTGCAAATATGCTGCTTACAAGGGGAAAAGACCTTGGCTTGAAATCAAACAATAAAAGCCCAGTCAAAAAAAACAAAAAAACAAAAAAAAAAACAGGGGAGATAGAAAGCAGAACATTTGGAAAGTGCAGCATTTATCAGCTACTTCACTCAGAAAAGAGACAAACCACGTGGGAGCTGAGGGTCCTTTGGTGATACAGAAGTAAGTGTCTCTGTTAGCTTCCTAAGTCAATACAGCAGTAGCAGAAAAGTGATGCTTTATACCAACACAATAAACCTAACAGCACTTCTCTCCCACATTGAAAAAAACGCTACCAAGCCTTTAGAAGGAAGAATACAGGTTTGCAGTTTAAGTATGTCCTTAAAAAGGACTTTCACTTTCTCAACTGTGTTACAATTTATGTGTTGTCACATCCTTGGAAAACCTTGCTATGCCAGAAGTCATCTGTTGCGTAGGCAAAGCTTGAAATCAGTCTGCATTCCCAATGTTATCCTCAACAGAAAAAGCAAACTATTAAGGAAATTAAACCAGTACTTTAGACAGCATATCTATGGTATAGTTAATAATTTAATTTTTGCAATTTTCAAAGAATTCACTAGATAGCTTTTGCTACCTGATGGTAGACTAGCAGAAAAACAGATTTGTGTTTCTAGTAATTATGCATGAGAGCATCTGAATAAATTAGCAATATTTCAGTACATACGGTGATGAAAATGCTAGAAATCTTGTGTTCTAGAATGTTCCACTGAAATGAAGATTCAGTGAAAATGCTAGAAATCTTGTGTTCTAGAATGTTTCACTGTTATAGAAATGTTAGATGTTCAAGAAACAGCTGTAACTTTCTGACTGAAGTTTTGTTTCCTAATTAAAAAATATTCTTGAGGAAAACCCCGATAAAATATTTACCAGATTGCTTATACATGTTATATGTTCACCCTGTTTATTTTATTACTATAAATCTTTACAGATATTGAGGTCTTTACTAAAAGTAGTTATATTCCTTTTAGCCCAAATTGATGGTTGGGCTATGAATTTGCATGATAGAATAATGAAAAAGCAGGGTCCATATAGTTGGCCTGATTGATTTACTTAGAAAGAAATTTGGCCAGTGAATATAAGAGATTGTGCTTCAATTGTTCTAGTTATTACAGACATAATTTGATAGCTTTTTTGGTTAGAATGTATGTGGTATCAATTTTTCAGGTTAGGTGCCAATTCTAAATTTAACAGGAATGTATTTTCATCTTCTTCATTACTAGATCAGACTGTGTTTTAAAGTCTTCAAATACATATTTACATAGTGAAATATAAAGGCACCGTTATTACTGATGGAACTATTAAGGAAAAATGCTGCTGGAACAGAGAAAATAGGTGAAAACCAGAGGGGTACAAAAAAGCATTCAGTTGACAAACTTTTATTCCTTCAACTTCTTTTAATGAAATTGTTTATATTGTAACCTCATGGAAATCCAAGGAAAGAATGGCCATTTATCTTCTCATATTTAGTTAATACAGATGTCCAAAATTTTATTAGGTAGGAATAATTTTTTGGGGTTGTCCCAGGAGCAATAGCTGATAACTTAGTTTTGTGTCTAAATTGTTTGCTATTATTTTTTGCTTGTTCTTAGAACAGCTAACACAGAAGGATGTTTGGCTTTGCACGTGGTAGATTGATCTGTCCTAAATTTTACCACAGAACTGAAATGTCATAGTATTTGGCCACAGTCTGCTTTAGGTATTCCATTTGTTCCAGTAGAAATTCCCTTCTGTGCCATAGCCCAGGGTAGCTTTGTGTGATGTCATGGGCATGTATACAATAAAGAACTCCTTTGCCAAATGGTCATTATCAAAAGTCAAATAGGCGTTTCAACATAATTCACTGTATATTTCATCAAGTAATGGTAGTGAAATAGCAAAATGAGAAAAAACAACATTTATTACCAGAATGCTGTAAGCAGTCATGAACTGACACCACATTTGAGTAATTTAAGCTGCTTCTGAAGATGGAAAAAGAAAAGAAGAAGCTATTGCATTAACAGTTTTCTTCTTCAGGTAGGTGTCTTCATTAATTCTCATTAATAGCTCATGAACAAGCAATAACCGAATCCTACAGATAGTTACACATTTAAATACATTTCAGTCAGGGGTTTTACCCTACTGATTTTCTAGTTCCATCTTTGCAGAGGGAGTGCTTTAGTTAGCCTGGAGGGGACGAAGAACTCTTAAACATTAGAAGACAAGGATTTTTATTTTACGTGTACACAGACACACACATACATGCATAAATATATTTACATAATGTAAAATTAGAAGAGGCAGAAGAGGAGTAAAATCCAAGGCACACCATCTCTCCTGTCCAACATTATGTTGGCTAGCTTAGGGGCTTTTTTTTTCCACAGATTGGAAAGGGGACCTTAGTTCCTAAAGGGAGTGGGGTATTCCTCTGAGAAGCACATAAGTCATAATTCATGCTGCTGCACACCTACTGTGACCATTAGCAGCAAGTTAACAAAAACTGGTACTGAGTGGTCAAGATTTTCCAAAGTGGCTGCAGTCTGGGGTTCTGCTCTCAAAGTAGCTTAAAGGGGCTTCATTTCCAAAAGTTCTTGAACGTCTTTTGGAAAAATACATTTGTTTTCTTTTTAAGGTAAATTGAACAAAATTGAGAAAAAAAACAATTTTCAACTTCTGAAATTCCCAAGTCTTTGCTCTCTCTGTAATTTCTCAAATTGAGATCTCTGTAGCACCATCTATCCAGAATATCTTTCCTCTTCTCTGGCTTATTTAATTATCCCTAATGCAGAATACTTTTATCCATCACCTTTGTGACCAAATTTGATTACTTCACATTGGTAAGCAAAGGTAGAACTTCTAGGAAACAAATAATGTTAAAGTCAAATACTCAATATTTATCACCAAGTAGATTAATATTAATGTTATATTTGTTGACAGTCTTTCATTATCAGGTTTTCCCTTTTGCTGTTAGTCCCTTTATGTTTAGCTTTTCAACATACTAAAAAGTTCTGTGGTAGCCCAGAGGAACTCTCTGATTCCAATTTCCAGTGACGAACAAGGAGATCTTATTTTGAGACAATAGTCTTGAAAAAAACTTGCAGAAACAGTGCTTGAACTTTTCTGACGGGATAGTAAAATATCACTGAAAATAGCTCAGCTAACACATTCTTCATTTGTCAGAAATGCTACATGTGCAGAAAGGGCTGGAATGCTCAATTTGTGATGCTGGTGTAGATGCTGTTTAATGAGCCCGTGAGGTTTCTGTTACAATAGCTGGTGCTACCTCTGCTCCGATTTCTCCTCCCTACAGCTCCACACACACTCTGATGTGCTCCAACAGGACTCGGATGAGTTTAGGACATGCATTCAGCAGATTGTGGTAATTTGTTTATATCATTAATCATATGTTAATATCTCTTTATATATCTCTTTATTTTATATATCATATCTCTTTATTTTCAAGCACATAAAGAAATATATTCTAGTACTTGTAATTTTTAACATAGAAAAAACTAGCTGGCATACGCCTGGTTTCATAACTTATCTGTAAATACAAAAAAAAATGCTCTGAATTTGAGTTTGCGAGGAACAGAAGTCTTTCAGCAAGCTTGAGTGTAAATTCAGCAGGATTTCCAATTTAATCCAGGAAATGATGACATGTAAATTTATTGCAAGCAGAGAAATAACTCGTTTCTTCATCACAGTTATGCGGACTATGCCTTTTTCACAAAGCAGTGCAAGGTGTTTTTTTTCTCCTAGGTTTCCAGGGAGACAATCACAATCCAGTAGGGGTTACTGTTGTTCTTAATAAAGCTCTCTAGATTTTGTAGTTTTAGCAATTTTTCTGATCAAAATCACAGAGATAGCAGATAAGATTTGATAAATGACACTGAGTAACGTGAATTGAAGTGACCTATTTCAAACACACACAGATGATGCAGTGGTGCACTGGCTTAGAGTAGGTGGACTAGTGCTTTCTCCAGCTAAAATCATTTTAACTGGCAAGAAAGGACTCAAAACTTGAGTATTAGTCACTGTAGAGAGCTATACAAACTGTGCTTAGCATTTAGCAGTTGATACGGAATATAGTATATCCAAAAGGTTTCTTATACAGGTGTGAAGCATCTTGTCCAGTTCTGGGGTTTTTTGTATAGAAGTTGTATACTAATTCACAATCTGTATGTCTGCCCTGTGGTTTAGATGGAAAATTGAAGTAAACAAGAACTGGTTGATGTAAATCAAATGAATAGACAAAAATCTCATCTCTCAAAACAATAATGGTTAGTGATCTTATAGTTGATGAGAATTCAAGAAATGTTGGTCACAGAAATATATTTGCCTCACATATTTATTTATTGTTATACATTTAACAGTGAAAACCCATACATTTGCAGAGGTTATGTTCAGTACAAGGAGATCAATGTACTATCGTACATCTGTTGGCTAGCTTGGGGATGCTACTGATGACCTTCCCAATATTATTTTCCATTATTCTGCCATGTGAAAGGAAGAAGTAGAAAAGGGAAAACCTTCAACAGAACAAACTGTTTAAGAAAGGAAGGTGGTAGAGCCAAAAATCTGTAATGACTGTCCTTTTTATACTTACTGAAGAAGGATGTGGCTGCAATAATGGTGCAGCAGTAGAAGATAGTACGGTTTCTTTCATAAGTTTAAGGCTATTTAGGTTTTTCAGGATTTTATGTTGTTAGAGCCAGAGCTAATTCATGCATTAACATTTAATCTAGGTCATCAGAAGGTACCAGTGCCAGAATGTGCTATACATTTTCTTCCCGTAGTTTTTACACAGCACTCTGTGCCTTCCAGTAATGCATGAAGTGCTTGTTGTTCTCTCCTTCCCTCCCAAGGGAAGTGTGTACACTGGCTGAGGGGTACTGTATGCACTGTCTTGCCTTATGTTTCTGAGAGAAGGCATAAGCAAAGTAAAGCATCTTGCACTTAAAGGTGGCTTTGCTTTATGATATTCCCTAATTCCCGGACGAGTAAGTTCCTTTGCAAAGCCTGCTGCTTGGAGAAAGTTTTGTCTCCCATGCAATAAGCCTTTTGTCTGCTTTAGAAAAAAAATGTTAGGTATGTTCTTCTCCTCTTTAATTTAGTCCTAGAAGTTCATCTTTCCAAAGGAATATTATAAATACTCTTAAAATTATGTTTTGCATCAGGAAATAGAAGGTCAGCTGTGCATAAATTCAGTACCATGATGGAACCCACAGGAAAATGATCGCTTAGAAACAGTGAATAAATGAGTAAAGATCCTACCAACTAAATAAGTTTTTAAAGTACGTCATAATAAACTCCCTCCCTAAGGATCCTGTGAAGCTCTCAACTGTGGGCATCATAGTAACCTGTGAACTTTCCTCTCTCCCCTCTTCCCTTCTCTTTTTTTCCTCTCCTCCCCTCTTCCCTTCTCTTTTTTTCCTCTCCTCTCCTCTCCTCTCCTCTCCTCTCCTCTCCTCTCCTCTCCTC
>JAYDZK010000169.1:79576086-79626102 GCA_034509185.1 Euphonia xanthogaster | reverse complement strand
CTCCTCTCCTCTCCTCTCCTCTCCTCTCCTCTCCTCTCCTCTCCTCTCCATCCAGCTAAAAGGACATGAATGTCATCCTCTTACATTCCTGATAAACAGTATTTGCAGCTCACAGTTGGTTTAATGTCTTTTCTACATCAGCCAAAATTTAGCATGTACTGATCTGAGCTTTGCAGTTAAGTGAGTGAAGAATACAAGGTAAATTGGAGATGCACATGCAACTTGGTCAGCTTGTGAATTGGTCTTACTATCTTTAAAGGATGAGGGGAAACATGTCCATAGCATTTTGCTCTTCATATCTTCACCTCATAATGGCACAAAAAATAAAATACATTTTTTGCCTTTTCAATATTTTATGTACATGCATTTATATATATATATATATATATATATATACACATGCACATTTATATAGTACATTTTAGAATTCTTGCATATTTGATACTTACAAAAACACATGTTTCTTATGTACAGGCCATTCTTTTCTTGATGGAAAAAATATTTCAGTTTTAACTCATGTTCAGGCTTTTGCAAATAATGCTAATTGAAAGCTATTTATGTTTTGTTCGCTTTTTTAGATAAAATAAATAGAGTCTACTAGTTTAGAACTAATTATTGCAGCAAGCTTTGCAATAAACACTTTTGATAACAGGAATGATAGTTCAGGCTAGCATGGCAATTTTTAGCATCTATTAAGTCTTCTGAGTAGCTTGGAATTCTGTAACTTGTAAAACAGTCAGACAGAAGCTTATCCTGGGTGAATAGTTTAGCACAAAATACTCCCTTGCCTTCACTTTGTTTTTATTGCTCCTTCAGCATGAGGATGCTGCCAATATTTTGACACTTTTTTTCTCCTTAAAATCTGCATCTCTCTGACGGTATGCCTTCAGAGAAAAAGAGCAAGGGACTGGGATATTCTTGAATTTTCTTGTCAAAACACCGACAGGATAATTACCAAGAGATGGTACAGTTTGTCAGCGGGAGGGTGGGTGTTTGTGCATTGTGAGAGAGTGTCACTGTGGCAGGTACATTGTGCAGGGGTCACATCCTGCTTCTCTAACGTGAAAGGGTCTCCATCTTCAAATGTGATAGGGGAGCGAGGGCACTTCTGTGAAAGGTGCTGTAAGATCCAATGTTGCTTTTGTCCTGGATTGTTCATTTTCTGGGCTCTAAAGGAGAGAGGCCTTCCCATTATGGCAACACCTCACAGGTCTCCAGACCCATTGTAGTGAAGGAGGTCATGCATGACATCATGCGATGGCTCTTTGGTCTTCCTGCATCTGGTCTCTCTACACTGCCAGTAATCCTTTTGTGGCCAGTTATCCTGGCTGGGTGGCTGTTTTGTACTGGCAAAGAGACATAAACCAAGCTGGAAAAGGAGCTTCAGAGGTATTTCCTTAAGGTCTGGGGATAAATTGTTCTTGACAGAGATAATTTAGATTTGCTTGGGGTGGCAGAGTTCTAGCAGTGACAGGAAAAATGTTCTAAGGTGTAATGTGTGCTAGGTGCTCAAGCAGCTGTCATTAGCCTATCAGTTGCCAGTTTCCCATTAGCACAAAGTAGTAACAGAGAGGGCTGCCTTTGAAAAAGGGAGGGAAAAGACAGGGTACTTACCCTGATTTCATTTGAAACTTTATTTTTACTAGTGGATAATGCAAAGCAGAACTTGTGATAATGCAAAACTGAGGAGTTTCTGGAGGTCAAAGTTATGACTCAACAATAAAGTATTTTAAAGGAGGAATAGGCAAGTGTTCTGCCTACACTAGGAACAATATTTTTAGAAACATGCCATCAGAGAATCATAGAATCATTAAGGTTGGAAAAGACCTCCAAGGTAATCAAGTCCAGCTTTTGGCCAAACGCCACCATGCCAACTAAACCATAGCACTGAGTGCCATGTCCAGTTATATCCTGAATATTTTCAGGGATGCTGCCCTGGGCAGTCCATTCCAATGCTTGACAACCCTTGCAGTGAAGAAATTCTTCTTCATGTCCAACCTGAATCTGCCCTAGAGCGGCTTCTTCATGTCCAACCTGAATCTGCCCTTAAGCGGCCTAAAGGCCATTTCCTCTTGTCCTGTTGCTGGTTGCCTGGGAGAAGAGGCTGACCTCTGCCTGACTGCACCCTCCTTTCAGAGGGCTAAACAGAATTATAAGGTCACCTGTGAACCTTCTGTTCTCCAAGCTAAACACACCCAGTTCCCTCAGCTGCTTCTCATAGGATATGCACTCCAGACCTTTCTCCAGCTCTCTTGCCCTTCTCCGGACACCAGCTCCTCAATATCCTTCTTGTAGTAAAGGGGTCCAGCACTGGACACAGCACTTGACGTGTGGCATCGCCGTTGCAGAGTACAATCGTGCCCTGGTCCAGCTATTGCTGATACAGGCCAGAATGCCATTTGCCTTCTTGGCCACCTAGGGACATTTTTTTGGTGAATTTTTTGGAGTAGGGCACACTTGTAGCTCTGTTCTGTATTTCCACATTGCCTGCTACACTGGTTCACTGTTCTCTGTCAGGAGCATCCAAATGGTACTAGAAATAAATAATGGTAATGCTGTGCAGACTAATACACTTAACTTCCTTTCTTAGTTCTCCAATAACACTTTCTGCTTTAACACCACCAGTTCTTTTGGAATAGTGTAACAAATCCCCCAAATGCCTGAGCCTCCTCCTTCAACACTTACCATGGACTAAATACTATCTTTGGGTAAAAAGTACTTAATATTATAAGAGGGCTTTGCCAGGAAAGAGATTTTTGTATGAGGAAATTTGAGACAGGCCTAAGAATTCTTAAAACAGCTAAACACTGCATGCTAAACTGGGGGAAAGATTCCAACGTAATGCAGAGATTCCTGAGTTGGCTTTGAGTACATTGCTTTGCGTATGAGAATTCTAGCTGTGGCAATACAGAACCCTTTGAATTTTCTCTGCCAGAGAGACTGCCTCTTTCAATGCTACAGCAACAACAGCAGAAAGATACCTTCTTTTTTGCTTTAACAATTCTTAAAAAGAATATAAAAAAATTAACACAGGACAGATCTCTTATACAAAAATAAATGAGAAGGGACATCCTATTTAGTGAACAAGAATTAGGTTGTGAAAACACTGCAGTGAAAGAGGGTGAAATCATCTCAGATTATTTAGATTTTACCAGGAGCAAGTTTTCTGCTGGAATCCATGCTGCTGTGAATATCTTCAGTGCCTGCCCAGGGCTCCTTGTCGAAGCCCAGCCAGTCCATGCCATCTTTTCTGGGGACAGCCAGGTGTGCCCAGTCCCTCAGCACAGCACCTGTGCTCATAGCAAATTCCCAGTGGAGGAGGACAGACAAGAACCCTATCATGAGCTTTCTTTTAATAAATTAATTGATAAAAAGATCTGTGCAAGAGAATTTGCTGAGGGATGCTGTGGCCCAGTCAGTCGTAAGGACTGTGGCTAGTTTGCTTTGAAGTGTTTGTATCAAAGTAACGTAAACACTGCATTGCTTCTCTTTAATTTATTTTCTTTCACATGCTTCCAAATGTGCTAATTTTATGCAAAGATGTCTGTTAGCTGTAAGAAATATTTATCCTCTGCTGGAACTGAGCTCTTTTGAGTACACAGCAGCCCTTGTAAGCAGACATTTGAGGAAGGCAGGTGCTCACCTGCTCCATTCCTCTTGTTTTATCCAGCTGGCCACCTTACATTACCCTTCTCAAAGGAGCTGAACTTCCCAAGGTCTGAGTCTGTGTATGGAGTTGTAATTAATCAGCTTCAGTGGGAGCTGCATGCGTAGTATCTAAAAGTAGCTGAGAGCTCAGAAATGTGTATCAAGTACTTCAAGCAGGTAATATCTCTGAGAGAACTCTTTCTATTCCTGGCCAGCAAAATAAGCATGTCCTCAACTTCTGAGCAACTCATTCACAAAGTAATGCATTGTTTTTGCAAGGAAAGGAGCCTTAACACACTGCAGCAGGAGGTAGGGGATAGTTTTCCCAAGCCTTTTGTGTCTTGCAAATTTTGACTCCACTCCAGAGGAAGACAAGTAGAAGTGCTTTCTTTGGACACTGTGCCTCTGGTTCCTTGAAAGAGCTCAGCTACATTCTGCTTCTGATCATGTTGCATTAATGATGCTTTTTAATTCATGAGTTGAGAGAAAGTCTTGGAGAGACAGATGATTGACTTACAGCTGTTCTGAGAGCAGATTGTGATTTGTCTCATAATTTTTTTAACTCATCACTAGAAAAGATGTTTAATACAATGAGCTGCTAAACCAAATAGTTATGACTTTATTAGTAAAAAAATATTTATGACTTTACTAGTACTATGAGACTAGTACACTTCTCTTATGGTGTGGATTTATGTCAGATTTTTAGACTTATATCACCGAAAGGCTCTGGTAAATCCCTAGACTTGTACTGCAGGTAAATATCCTTAAAAATTCCATCACCAAAGTTAATATCATTTGCTCATCAAATTATGACACAAATTTGCTTTCCATATATATTTCACATTTATATGCCAGATATACGTAATTTTACATACACCCCTTTAGGAAAGACTGAAATAGTTCTAGGACATTGTGACTTAGAGGATAGGTAATGCAGTTTGTTGTTATTTTACCTGTTGGCTCAGGAAACAGGCAAACTAATTCAAGCAACTACGAGCCCCTGCTTGCCAAGCTGTTGCCTTGGACAATTCCTTCCTGTGGCTAGAGTTTTACCCCAGATTTGCTCCTATAGACACATCTTTTGAAGGAAGTGGCTGAACACTTAAGCAGAAAGTCTGTGCTGCAGGATCTTGTAGAGCAGGAGTGAAAAGAGGAAAGGTTGGAAAATGCTCACAGGCTTTTAAGGTCATAGAGACATCAGCTTCCTGAATGTCTGAAGCCAAATGACTTTGCCTGGTCCATGTGCATATCTGCCATGAAGTGAGATAGTGATTGTACTGTGATGGTATGTAGTCACAGAGTGGCCACGTGCCCTCCATGGCTTGGAAAGACAAGAATTGTCCCTTCTGGAAAGTACCTTCAGGTAGGAACTTTTCTTCTTCCTCATGCAGAGAGGGAAGCATTTGGTTCAGTCCAATAGCTCCAGTGAGCTGCTAGATCATACAATCCATAGCTTCCTGGGAGTCAGCTGGGACCTCTCCAGACTTCCAAAACTGCTCAGAAATCATTGAGAGAGCCTCTAGGATTACATCAGTCAGCTATTTGAAGATTCTTGGATGAATCCTATAGATTTGCAGGGATCTAGCTGGGGCAGCAGATCCCACACAGTTTCAGGGTCAGCTCTTAGTTGATCATTCTTGAAGTCATGAACCTCCAGCTCAGGGCACTGAGAGCTTCTTGAACCATCCATGTTGAGGACGGAGGCAAAGAATGTAATAAACACCTGTGCCTTATCTGTGTCTGGGCTGGGGTGACCACCCTCACCCTGCAATGAGCTGATGTTATTTTTACACTGCCTGTTGCCATTAATATATTTGAAAAATCTCTTATTTTCCCCTACAGTTCTGGCCAGCTTCAACTCCAGTTGAGCTTTGGCAAACAGCACAATTTTTGGTATAGTTATTTAGTAAAGCTAAAGTTGGCCTTCTTCATTAAAATTATCAAACCAGTTCTACATTGTATATTATCCAAGAAAAAGATGCTTTTATGAAGCAGTGAAACAGTACTTCATGCTGTAAAATACAGCTCATTAAAATATATTCTCATTGAGTTTTTCAGTGGTAGTATTTGCAAAGTAATTATTAAAGGAAACTGTAAAAGCTATAATTTTATTCATATAATATGAAACTGTTATTAATCATCTATATGTTTTATTTTATACAAAGTTTCTGGGATGGAGAAATTTATCACATTTTGCTTTTCATCAACAAGAGCTGCCTATAGTCTGGTGACCTAAGCTTGTTTACACTAGTCACAGCTCAATGTTTAATGCAGTAATACAAACACAATATGTAGTTCCACAACTCCTTTTAAGCTCTGGCATAATTAGCTTCCATTAATTAGTTAATGAATTAGCTTTCATTAATACCTCACCTCTACAGTTACGAAGGTCACCTTCAGATTCAGACAGAGGAGTTTCTGGTGGTAATTCTATGAGATGGAAACTGTGCTCATTAATAGCTGTTGATGTTAATTCTGAAGTTTAACAAATACTATTAAAATTTGAACAGTAGTATCACATTACCTTTTACCTGTCACTTTCCAAGCAGTGAAGGTTCTCTTTACCATGATCACTGCTGTATCCATGAAGCATTTAAGGCCATTCTGTTCCTTATGGACTGTCATGGGCTGCAAATATCATGGCCAAAATCTGTGCTAGCCCTCTACAGTGTAATTGTTTGTAGGTTTTTTGACAATAAAAATATCAGCATAGAGCCTAATGTGGCAGAAATGAGAGGGAACAGGGTCTGGAGGTTATGCTGCACAATTAGGTCTCACATGAGGTGGAAAGCTGCCTATTGGCATTACATGGAGACATGTCAGTCCTGGGTTTTCCAGATGGAATTTTTAGGCAGACACATGAGTTGACTTCTTTGCTACACATTCCTCCAGTTGCATGGTAGACAAGTAAGTACATAAATTCTGTAGGCTCACTCAGAATTCTCTTTTTGCTCAAGGAAGAGCTATGGTGTCACTCACAGTATAGCCAGAGGTAAAACATTAAAATTAACCAAAAAATTAAGAATTTGTTTAAAAAATAATTTTCTTTTAATGCCTGAACAATGCCTAATGTCCTCAGCCATTTTGATGAAAAACCACTAGGATTTTTGTGGCTGTAAAGAGAGAGGGCCAATGATGGACCTTCAAGGAGAAGAGGAGGCTCACATGTTTATGACATTTTTTCTTTGAAAAAGAAAATAACGATGGAAAAGACCCCTTAAGATGGAAATGGGAGCTCTCTGCAAAGGCTCTTCATGCTGATCAGCAGTGAAGAGATGTAGAAAAAATACCAGTGACAGAAAGATCGCTTCATTTGCAAGTATAATTGTCTCCAAGAGAGGTGTTAGTACAGCCAAAGACATTGCTCTCCTTGCCACTCTTTACTGGTGGTTAGTGTAAGGGATGTCATGATCATGCAGGTGAATGAGGAAGCAGGTAACTAACCTAAAGCACTTTGATGGTTGCCTATTGAACACTTGGCCTCCTGGGGAAGCAGCATAATACCCTGAGATGCAATATAAAACATTTATAGCCTCCCTTTTAAAAGGCTTCCAGAGGGGAAGGTTCAACTTTGCCATTTTGTTGCAGTGTTTTGCTAGGAGAAATACACCGTGAAGAAAGGGGTAAGCAGAAAAAGTTAGCAGTAATTATCATGCTTTAAGGCCTTTTGTTAGCAACTTCCTTTGTCGTTCTACAAACTAAAATATTTCAAAGCAATAACATACATAGAAACAGTAATTCCCATTTAAAACAGGAATAGATGCTATGTTAAAAATGTTTTTCAACTTCATCATATACAGCCATCTCTGAGTTTCAAACTGAGTTCCGCAACTACCAGACAGACAAAGACTCATGTTTCAAGTGTAGAGCCTACTTGGCATATTCTAACAAGCATTTAGAATATCTGATATACCTTAGTGGTGAGGAAAACATGAACTTCATTCATTTGCCAGTAAATTCTATACTTAAACAGTTAAAAAACATATACAGTGCATGATTTTCCTCACTTGGTATGGTATGGTCTGTGACACATTACAGGATATTCACTTTATTTAATTTTGTTAGGAAAAGTTAATCAAATCCAGTAACATGGTGTAAAAGTAAAAAAATAGCCTAATAGAAAATCAAATTATTTACATTTAGTTCCATGTCATAATGCAGCCTCCTGAGGAAAGAATTTTATAACCTGTCCAACTTTATGCTGAATTTTACCATCTGAAGACATGTATTTAAAAGGAACATTTTTGAAAAAGAAATCCCATTTAAATTGCATTTTAATCCACCCACAGAGATGCTGCATTTTATTGATTTGATTAGCTGAAGGCCATTCTTCTTGCATACTCAGAAATGCAAATTTTTTGAATCTCATCAGGCAATTTCACTTAGGCAAGTGAAGTATGTAGAAACATACATTGAATAGAGCAAAATCCAAAAAAGCCTTTCCCTGCCTCCAGCCTGTGCTCATTCTTTCTAATAAGTTATCATTACTCTGAGCCATGTTTGCACATCCTACCTCCTCAGGGAGAAGAAGGGTCACAACAAGGAGATGTTCTAAGTGCCACTTGTCTCCATTTCTTAGCAGAAATCATTTTTAATGAGCACATTCACTCGTTTCAGGGCAATGCCCACCAAATCACATCCCTCTGAGCCAGAACACATGGGAGTCTTTAGCAAGGGTGTGTGCCTTGTGAGCAGACCAAAAAGAGACCTGCAAAAAGAGGTCTGCAAAAGATCCCATGATAAATTGCTAGCTGAAGTGAGTTGCATTTGAAACATGAGCTGGTGTGCTTCATTATTCTGCTTGCAGCATTTGTATGGGAAAGTTCAGTAAACTAGGCTATAAAAATTTATGACCAGTTTGAATGTGGACAAAAATAGTGAGTTTATGTGTTTCCTGATGCAGATGGTGATGGACAGTAAGAGCATATAGTCCTCCCAAGTACAGAAGCCCACAGAGCTTTATTTAGTGTGACCTGTCACTGTGCCCCTACACATTTCTAACATGGCAGCAGCATCGGCTGGTACACTGCACAGTGAACTGCTTCAGCTTAAAAAATAGCATAGAGGGTGTTTCTTATATACATGAATATTAACTATGGTACTAGGTACTGCAGGTTGAAGTTAGAAAAGAATTTCAGTTGGAAAAATTTAAGTTAGTTTTGTTGAGAAAACGCAGCAGAGATTTAGGAAGATTTAACTCTGCTCTCCCTTTAATCTTGACTGGAGGCCCACATTTCCCCATCTACCTTGTACTTCTTTGTCCTTTTATACCCAAACCCCCACCTTTAATTTCCTCCACAAGTTTGTAGAACCCTGCACAGGGCAGGTCCAGACAGCACAACAGTGGGAATCCTTGATCCCAGTCCAGGGGAGCCCTGCTGCCAGTGACGCAGTGAAGATGGACTGTTGCTGGTGCAACGGCAGGAGATTTCCTGTACAGTATTAGTCTCACTCTTTTGGCACCAGTCAAACCCAATTAACCCTTTAGCATGTGTTTTCCCATTTCTGTCCTCTAACTCTTCTAAACTCATCACAGGAGTGAGATGAGTCTGCTGCTGCAACATGAAACACACACATTGTGTTTTCTCAGAAAAAAAGAGAAAGTGAAAAAGGATTTAATCTTTCCTGAAAAGTCACGTAAGTTTTACTACCACTATTTAAAATTATGCCAATGCAGTAGTGTTCAAAGTAAATGATAAACCTCCCTTCCCTATGACATTGCTCATTTCCCCCCAGTGACAGAAATTTTCGAGGAAAGATTTGCTGTGGTGACTGAGCAGGACATGGTACAGGAAAGCCTGATTTTACGTAGTGCTTCTGCTCCATCTCAGACTAAATAAATCTAGCAGAGATGCATACAAACATGTTTCTATCCTGCCCGTGCTTCTAACTGAAGAAATGGACTTTGGAGACCTTACATCTCTTCTTCAGAATCTCTGAACTGTCATTTTCATTGTGTCATGGCAGCAGAGGAGTTTGAGAGCACCTTAGGGCAGCCCTGGGCCTTGCTTACTGCACTATTTTTCTGTTAGGTGATGAGTTCCCTTCCACTGGTTATTTTGAATGTATTTTGATATTAATCCCTTTTACATAAGATAAAGTACTATATTCCTCAAAAGAACCTGTAAGAGTAGCAAAGCTAGTTTTGTTTGATACTAGTGTGAGAAGAATCACAAACTCAGATTCATAATGAGGAATTTATTGCTACCTGGTAGTTGTTCACTGTCTTCTCACTTAGTATGAGGACAATCTAGTTACCCTGTTCCTTTGGTTTTATGAACAGCGTATCAATTCAAAGACTAACTAAATAAAATATCAAAGCAAATTTGGGAAAAGTTACAATATAACTAATACAAGTCTAAAAAAGCCATAGTAAAAGAAAAAGAAAAATGCCATTGCTGGGAATTCAATAATGTGGATTAAAAAACTTGATCCTTCTAAATTTGAAGATATTATTGCATATACAATAATTTTCTATAATCTTTAAATCATTAGTGTATTAAGTTTTAGGGTGGAGATGTTAAAGGAGAGTAGACCTGAGACAGTTCTTTGGGTTGCTCTGGGAACTTGAGAGAGCTTCTGAAATCCTGTGGGAGCCTAATGCTCTGTAATAAATGTAATTCCTGAATTATTAATCAAAAGAGCATACACTCTCATAAATTATAAGCAACAGCTGAGGAAGTGACCAGAAGACTATATCCTAGGACACAGGAGAGCGATGCTCAGAATTTCATTGTTTGAACTGAGATAGACATAGCTACTCTGATTCAGTAGCCTTAGAACAATCTACTCAACTCCAAGGGCTTTCCTGCACTCAGGCTGAATCCTCTATACCTATAATAGAAACAGGTGATCCCCCAGAAGGGGCATAATATGCTCTGATTCCATGATTCAGAAGGCTGAACAATTGCTTTGTTAAGCTAGGTTATATTACACGAATACTATACTAAATTTCATATTATAGAGATACTATACTAAAGAAAGACCCACGACTGAGACAGTCAGGACACAGCTTTGACCCAATTGGCCAATCAATCCAAACAACCATCAGCAGAATCCAATTATCAAATCACTCTTTGTAAACTATCTCCATAACACATTCCACATGTGCCAAACCAACAGGAGCAGCAAGTGAAGATCTGAATTGTTTTCTCTTCGTCTCTGAGCTTCTCACTGCCTTTCCCAGGAAAAATCCTGGGAGTGAGTTGTGCCTGCTGCTCTCTGAAAAGAGCTGTGGCCACATATACCCATGCTCAGAGATGGACAAAGGGTAGCAAATACCACCCTGTCTAGTTTTTTAGCCAAAGAGTGACGTTTGGGACCAGCAGCCTGCTCCACAGTGCTGAGAGGCATTGCACTGAGGCAAGGCACAGCTGACAGGCCATGCCAGGCAGGGCAGTGCTTCCCAGCAGGTTCCTGCAGTGATGCTGCAGATGGCCGGGGTGTGAGCCATCAGCCCAGCAAGGCAAGCTCCTGGGGGGCCTTGCCAGAGCATCTGCAGGAGGGCAGCAAGGGCCAGGAACCACTGCTTTGCCCAGATCTGCTGATGGGTAGGTTGTTATCCAAAGGGAAGCAACCACTTCTAACTTTGATTCTGGTTATTCACTTACTTTTTCTTTCCTTTGAGCACTCTCCAGCTGTAACTGAGAAATATCTACCAAGAAATTGCTTCCTTGGGAGACAGGGGCCTGGCTGCCATGTTAAGGAAAGACTAAATCTAGTGCCTCTTTCTGCAGGTATTGAGAAATGCCTAAAATCATTACTGTGGTTCTGATAACAGCATTTTACTTGTGTTTCAAAGATAGGAATAGGAGGACTGGGGCTTATACTGATACGGAAAAAAATTTGAAGAAATGTGGGATAATAGAAACCAGATCAGTCTCCAGAAGGTAGGAGGTTAGTGATTTTTACTTGACTTGTGATTGTGAAGAGGGATAAGGTGTTGCTTCTGACATCTAAAGAAATAGAGCAGAGAGATCAGAACAGACATGCCAAATTACACTACCCTAATGAGGAACTGCACACATTGTTGGAGATGTGCATTGCTAATCTCTTACAGCAAGTAAGTGGAGGGAAAGACATGACCAAAGGCAGCAAACCTCGATTATTCTCTTTAGAAAATAATTGACTATAATACTAGAAGAAATGTATCACAGGAAGCAATGGTAAAGAGCTGTTTAGTTAGTTAGCTGTTTAGTTAGTTTAGTTATTTTTATAATAAATAACCTTAGATAGATTCAGCACAATTGCCTAGAAATTTCTCATTTTCAGTCAAAAAATGAAAAGTCAATTTCTACTCTGTTTCTATCAATTTTTTTGAAGTTATTTTGCCTGCCTCTCTATGCAGACAGAGAAGGGAGGTGAGACCTAATATTTTTTCAATCACTTGTGTTGTCTTTGTTATCATCTGGCTATTCTATACCTGTATCAACAGGGCTGGACACCTTCAGAGGACAGATCTGAGCATCTGAACTATTTTTCTCTGTGGCCACATGTCCACTGCTAAAGATTTTTGTCCAAGAGAGCAGTGCTTGTTCTCAGGCCAGGCCAGGGTAGGGAGTGGGTGGTGGCCTGCATGTTTGGGTCTGGCTGCTGCTAGAACAGGGTGACCATGCAGCTCTGCCCAACCATTTCACCAAGTGTTCCCTGGGTGCCCCACTAGCACTGAGTCCCAACAGCTGCTTTTCAATGGAAAACACCTGAAATATGGCAGCACCAAGTCCTGTGATCACCGGTCCAAGCACAAGCAGTAGGTTCAAGTCCTGACCATCTGTTTATTAATCAGGGAAGCAGACAGATGGAGTGACCAGCAATTGCTCTCTGTATATAATGCAGTAGCAGGAGAAGAGTGGAGGGGGAAGCAGCTGCTGCCATTTCTCAGCCCCCTATTTTGGAACAGCACCGCAGTACCCAGATTTTTTTTTAAATACAGCCTTACTGCAAATATGCATCTCTTCATCATGCAGCTTTTTTAATACAGCCTTACTGCAAACATGCATCTCTTCATCATGTAAATGGAAAATAGTACTTGATGTACAGCCCCCTCATAAAAACAAACTGCTTATGCCTGTGGCTATAAATATATACACACAGAGAATTCTCTGTATCTCTTTATCTATAGATACAGTTAAATTTCTATCTATCTAGATATTGTATCTATTATATCTATTTGTATCAATTTATGTATAGATAAATCTCTGGAATTAAATTTTCCATGCTTCTGTTCTCATTGTCCTTTGGTCCACACACTATGATGATTTCCATATCAGCAGATTCCCAGTGCTTGCTGGGATGAAGTAACAAGGATATCATGCATTAATGGAGCCTAGCTTGGTGTGATTTACACACAAATGCTCTGGCCTGAATTAGACTGTGGAATTAATTGTTTGTTCATAGGTTTTCTTTTCAAGAGAACTAACTTTGATTCAGAATTTAGCTCAAAATTAAAAGAAAAATGCAAACCCCCAAATCCTAGTTTATATGTAGTGTTCTGCAGGCATCCAGGAATGAACTGAGGAGCTAAGTGATTTTCAGCTCAGTGTTCCTCACGTCTCTCCATCTTCAGCCCACTTTGAAGCAGAGGTCTCTCAGAGTAACTGAGGAGGGCAGGTTTGGGGACCAGAAACCCCAGTTACAGCAACTTCCCAATCTGAATGCCAGAGTTTGTTTCAGTGCTTCACAAATGATGTATGTGTGACATACTCCAAAAATGATCAGTGGTCTCAGAGAGGCATGGAAGCCAGAAAGGCAAGCCTTGAGTTCTTCAATGGATAAAGGCAGCACATGTTTGCTCTGCTTCTGGCAGGAGAGGAAGGGAAAGTTTCTCTATCTAATGGTATTCTTGCTGTTCGTTGTAGGACAATTCCTCCTGAGTAGGAATTCAAAATACAGAAGCATAATTCTCAGTTCTCTACACTGTGCTATGGAGCAGTACTTCTGGTGCAAAATCATGAAGTGCACTGTCCCAGAGCAGCAGACTGGGACATACTGTCTCTGGTTCCAGTGTACAGGAGAGAGCATGAACTGCTCAAGAGGTTCAGAGAGGCTTGGGAAGGGATACAAAATCCCTCGGGCCATGGAAGCACAGACATGAGCTGGCCTGGTGCCGTGGCGGATAGAGGGCTGGGTACTCTCCCTAGGCTTTCCCAATAATAGTGTGCAAACCCCGTCCTGCTGGGTGTTCAGCATTTCCATACAGAGCTCAGCACCTCACTCATGCTCCAGCCTCTGCCTGCTGCAGGAGAGCTGGGGGTTAACCCAGGCTGGGGCTGAGCACTGTGCCTGCAGCCACGTGCTAGGAAGGAAGGTGTGTGGTGTAAAGCTGTGTTTTTCTCCACAGGTGTTTTTCTGAGTCAGGTGTGTGAGCTCCAAAAAGTGGAGGGGCTCTCCTTCCCTGTTGTCTTATCAGGCAGGTTTGGTGCTTGGTAGGTAAGCTGTTTTCAAAAATAACTGTGAAGCTCTTCACTTTTCTCCTGCAGTCAAGCAAGGAGGCAATTATTTAATTCTGCTTCTAGGACAAGGGGTTTTGGATCCTTCTCTGTATTCCTAAATTAGATAAAGGTAGAAATTTTGACTGCTTCAAACCATTTTCTTCTTTCTCATAGCCAGTAGGAAAGAGATTTTTTTTTTCTCTACTCCAATGTCCCTCTGTGTTTGTGGCCATTTAAGTCCCAAGTTACACTCTTCCAAACACACAAGAGGAAGAAAAATCACCCTCTTAAAGAAATTTCCCACTTTGCACCAGAAAGACAATATTTTAACATTAAGCTATGCAACATCTTCTTAGGTTTAATTCATCAAATGATTCACAAAAGCAAAAAGTGTATGGTCTTTCTTTCCCTTTCTTTTTGAAAAAAAGTGCATTGATTTAATTGCAAAATCAAATACAAGAACAAAAACTGACAAAAGATAGTGTTCTAATGCAGACTAGCATTCGCATTTAAATATATGCAATATTCAATTACCTTTTTTTATTTGACCAAAAAAGATGGTATCCATCTCTTATTTTGTTTATTTTTTAATGTGATAGAAGTAAAAGCTACTTTCAAAGATGTGAGGTAATGTCCATCAATAATTCACTTTCAATGGCAATAGTATTTAAAGATAATCACCCACTGGGCAATTTATTAGCCCTGACAGAGTGAATACAGTGTCAGATATCACTGAAAGGCCTGGAGGATTAAGGCACCAACCCTGCAAACTCTGACATGCTTGCCAGTCAAACTAGTCTCCAGGACATAGTTAAACCAGGTCATAACCCTTTGCTTGAAGAAAATGCATTTAAGTCTGTTCATGCTTTGGATCATTGCTTCTCTGCCTGCTGGGAAAGTATAAGGGTTAGCTCAGCACTGGAAGAAAAATTTTATATAAATATAATATACTTTTTTTTTTGATACATCATAGATACAGTCTGTATAAAACTAATTATATACTCTGTAAAATATTGTAAAAACTAGAAGTAAAAAAAAAAATGTCAGACTAGTTGAATCGTTCATTCAGTGAGGTTAGGAATTCAGTAAGCAGACACCTCTCAGCAATTACTTTAAATCCTTTTAGTTATGTGCAAGAAAGAAAAAACTTTGCCTTCAGATTCTTGAATCATATTTGCTTATATAAAAACACTTCACTTGTTTTCTGGTTTAGAGAGTGCCATAAAATCAGATCATGCTGCTGTAGCATCTGGATGCATTTTATTCTTGTAATAGCTATGAGGTCCCTGATTTTCTGTTCATCCAAGGAAATAAAAAACCTCAACTCACTAATATTGTTTTTCCCTAACTTAACACCTTGTCATATTGGGCTAACTGGTAATATATTATGATTAGAAGCAATGATGCTAAAGGGGGAGAAAAATGAAAGACTGAATATTAAATCTGATCCACATGTCCAGGTCAATGCTGCTGCCTCATGTAGTAAATGCTCTTTATTGGCAGTACCACCCCTTTCTCTGATCTGCCATATCGAACCACGTACTGGTTGACAAGTGTACATTAGTCTAATTTAGCATTCCTTCTCCTGGAACAGTGAACAGGACAATAATTGGGTTGGGCTGTGTTTGGAGAGGAGCCCCATTACTGCCCGTGCTTGGCCAATGACTCCTGCAAGCTGCCCATGCTCCTGAGGGGAGCAAACTGCTTGGCAGCAGCAGCACCCTTCCTGACCCAGTGCCCAAGCTCTCCATGCCCAACACCCCATGCCCAACACCCCAGCCAGGAGGAGGAGGAGACTGTCACTCATCTCCTTCCCAGCTGGTGCTGCCCTGCTGTGCCCTGCAGAGCCATCTCCCAGCCACCTCTGCCACAGCATGGCTTTATCTGCCCTTTGCAGCCACCGGCTCCCTGCTTCCTGGAGGGAAAGAAGTTCCTGCCAGAAGCACAAAAACCATTTTATTGCCACATCAATGTCATGAACTGCTGGAACAGAGCCATGGAAACTTCTTCTGAATGGAAAATTAAACTTTTTTTTTTTATTTTTGAGCCAACTGGAGAAAACTAGGTATGTACTTTGCTGCAGCCGTGTGTATGGAGCTAGCTGTGACCCACAGTGATGCACTGTGCAAGTAAAACAAGCCTGAATGCTTCTAGCCCAGTCTCTAAGAGGCTCAGCTTTTCTTGCTTAGGTCACACTTAGCTTAAACTCATCCATTTAATTATTAAAATGTTTCTACTTTGACCCAGAAAATCCCTTCTGCTTTGGAAGTAAGATCTCGGTATGTTTTTCTTCTTGCCAATTTTCACACTCTTACCAGAGTAAAGAAGCTGATTTTTCTTTTTCCAATAGATATAATTTACACTTATCTTAGAGCCACAACTTCTCATATACAGTAAGCATTCATTTAATCCTTTTCTAAAATACAGAATGTGAAAGAAAGCATAGGTAGCATCTAATATTTGAAAAAAATTGAAAAGAGAGAAATGGAACATTTGTTCTCATCAATTTTTTTGTAGAATGTCCATAATGTCAGAATATGACAGAATGTCCACTATTATGAACTAATAAAACCCATTACTACGTGAGTGTTGCTGAAGGCAATTAATGTGCTGAATACCTTCTTGTATTTTAAATCAGTGAGCTTATTAATTAAATATCAAGAATTTTTTAAGCACTGTAACCGATTTGAGTGTCATTGTTTTGCCACCAAGACAAAAATTACCTTAAAATTCAGTGAAAAAAATGCTGAAAATTGATAGAAATCCTAAGTGTTTACCAGGAAAGCTGAAGCAGCAGTTAGTTCTGTCTAGTTCTATAAAGTGGCATATCTGTGTGTTGCAGCACTTCAGAGGTGCTGTTTCCAGAGGCTGTCTCCCAGGTGGACTCTCTGCTGTCCAACAGCGCAGCTGAGCATGGCAACTTTTTCATCACTGAAGGAACTAATCTGGGTGTTTCACAGGGGGAAATGGAGCCAGGGAGAATTAGTTTACAGGCCTGTTACACCTTTGAGATTTCTACCCTTTTGGTCAAATACAGCTGAAATAAGCTGACAAATGAAAAAAAAAAATAAAGAGCTGAAAAACAGATCACTTAAGCCCAACTTCTTTTGGAAAGTAGGCTATGGAGGCAGAATGGACCAACCCAGTTCTTTGCATCTCTTGTACACTGAGAAAAGCAAACTCTCACTAACAAATAAATCCACAGAAAACAGCTGGTATATCTCATAGAGGGTGTCAGGAGACAAAAACATACACAAATGATGTAAAATTTGCAAAAAATTCTCTCTTACTGTCACTCTTTAAGCACAGAGCTTTAACCAAATGACATTATTTTCAATAACAGAAACAGAGTTTTCAGGACAGAAAAGGAAATACTTCAATGAAGGTGAAGTTTGAGAAGGCCAAGCTGCTACTACTCTGCTTCTATGTCAGAAGGAAAGACTTCAGTAGAAAAACAGTAGGTTATGCTTATCTTTGGTGCAGCTCTCAGGTAATTTCATCAGCCTTGAGAGTGATATCTATCACCCAGGAATGTTTTCTGGTTTTGGTGAAAGTGCAGAATACAGAGGGATTTGCTGTCTCTGCCTCTGAGTTTCCATTCTGGAGCCCAATTTATCCACCAGTTTAAAGCCATGCCCTAATTGTACCCAATGTCAGTTGTGCTTTCAAGACTTTTGCTGAGACTGGACCACTGTCTGTTTCAGTTTTTGGTTAGGTGGCCATTGTGCCAGCAGTAGACAGAGAATAAATATGTAGACTTAGCAGCTGTTTTCAAAAGTTTCCAAATTTGTAGCTTGGTTCACACATCGAGCCATTGTCAGTTTGCTGTGCTGAGCGTGCTTTAAATATCTAGACTGAGACAACTACAGAAAGTGATCATCAAATGGCACGAAGCAGATGTACAGTAGCTATAGAAACCACAGCTTACACAAAACAAATAAGCTTGGACCATTACCTACAATTTGGTTCACGTTCCTTCAACTGCACCATAACATCTATTGTAAGGAATCTTGTGGGGTGGGCTGAGAAAATATATTAAACACAAATATTGCTGAACAAAGAATAAAGCCATTTCAAACTTAATGGTGCTACAAGGGTATTTAAATGTACCAATAAAGAAAGTAATGAAGGATGCTGTCAGTGCCAAAGAAAAACATTAGAGAAAATTAGCTACAGTGACCTGCCTGTGGAGCAGCACACATCACACCACACTGCAACAGCAAAGTGTCATAATAGCTTTCAGCATCAATTGAAAAAAACTCAAACCATTAAGAAGTTTGGCACTATTTTAATTACTTGATTGTTCACAATACCACCCTTGAAGATTCCCGGTTTTCTACAAAAAATGGGACTCTTTCTTCAAAAGTAGGTTTGAAATGAAGAGGGGATTGTAGCTGACAGCAGTGACCACAACCTTCTTCGCCTCCTTCAGGGTCTTCAAGGGTACATAAAGAAAATATCTGTCCTGTTTAAAGCAAGAAAAGAACAGACATCAGAAATAGTGAAGTATATATATTTATAGAAATATATATATATATATCCTATCCTAAGGCACAAATTAAATTCTTACTGCTCACTCCTTTGGTTTCTTTTGCTTTAATTGTAGATCCTATGTGCTGATGCCCTGGAGAGCACTTTGATGTCAGAAAAGTGCTTTCAGACTAAGTCAGGTTGCTGAATTTGAAAAGAAGCATGAGAGAGTGAAGAGAATATTGGAGGATCAAGTGGTTTCATAGCATCATTGAAACTTTTAGTTTGGAAAAGGCCTTAGGATCATCAAGTCCAACTGTTAACCCAGCACTGCCAGGTCTAGCACTAAACCATGTCCCTAAGTGCCCTAAGAGTGCCTAAGAGCAGGGCACACCCAGAAGGGGACACTAGAGAGGCAGCAAGCTCACCCCAGAGCTCTGTCTGGGCACCTGCGCCTGTCACAGTGGGTGTGGATCGTAGAGAAGCCATGGCTTCTGCTGGGTGGATGCCATCACTCCCTGGTCAAACCAGCAGGGCTTCAGCACCCTTTCTGCATGCTCTTCCACAAGAGCTGCTGCCCAAGCTGGCATGTCATTCCCTGTTTGCCCACTCTGCTTGTGGAACTCCTGATTGCTAGCGCTCATTGCAGTAGGTGATACACACAAATATATCAAAAAGAGATGATCCTTGACCTTGAATTGTTGCGGTTTGAATAGACAAGAGAACAGGACTGCAGAAAGGAAGGGCTGTTGAGCACGTTTTATGGGTAAAAAGCTGAGATATAAAGAGATAATACTTCAATATACAGAACCTGCAAGTGCACTTTAAGAAGTATTCCTGCTCTTTCTCATTCCAGAAAATATGTCCTCAGTCTGCCAATAGCTCATGTACTGAAATAAAAAGATTCAGTATTTTCCAGGTTTTGAGATCGAGGTCATTTCACAAGTGTCCTGGGAACAGAGGTAGGAGTGACCACTCAGTATAATGCTCGTCAGTCTGCAAAATGCAAAGAAAAGAAATAATCTCCTTCAAGGAGAATGGGCTTTTCTTCCCGTCTAAAATCATCCCCTGTAATAGCTGTTTCCAACCTATCTTTTTGTTCTTTGAGATATTCTGCAAAAAACAATCTCCAATGCTATCTAAAAATTTGATTGGTATGTGAAAAATCAGTGTATGTCAAGTTAGAAGCGAGACATGTAGGACGTTAAGTTTCCCAAAGGATTATTGAATAATATTCCTCAAATACCTAATTCAATGCATTTAACGATATTTTTCCATACATTATTCATTTTTCATTACTTTCACATCTTATAGAAGAATTTTCCCCAAAAGTTTAAATGAAATATTTGCAATTTAGTTCATTTCATTATTCATTAAACTCTTGCTTTCATTTTCTTTTTCATAAGCACAGTTCTTTAAAAACAAGTGTTTAAGCAGTAGATAGAGGGTGGTGATGTAACTGACATAATATGGAAGTAAAGAAAAAAATTCCCACAATTTTAAGTTTTAGTATCTGGAAGGTAGAGCTCAGAAGGAGAAAGTCATGAGTTTCTCTGTGAACAAGTATCAAGTTTGCAGTGGAAGGGAATGATGGACAGTACTCCCAGGGTTGCCACTAAAAAGTAGCCTTCTTCCATGAAAGGAAGTTTTATTTGTGCCTCCCACAGAGCAGGACACACTGAACTATGCAGGCTTGCTAATCCTTTTAAAATTATTTGGTATTGGTTTCAGTTTGTATTCATTTCCGGTGAGTGGCTGGAAAAGGTCATTTGTGCATTGTGAAGAAGCAGGAGGCGTCTGAGCACAGCCTGTCATCAGAATTTAATGAGATGATCCAGTCTGTGCATGTGCTCGTCACGTCACAGCCATGATAATGGAAAGCATATGTCTAATGGTTGTTTCTCTTTTTTCTTTCCTTGATAGATACAGGAGTTAAAAATGGAGTAGATAAGCTAAGAAGAGGAAGAGGGAGGAAAGCTAATAGCTCATCCCATGTTTCCCATTCTGTAATAAGATGTCATTTTTAGTATACCTTATCTCTGGTTAGCTGAATTCATACACTGAATAAGTGACCTGCTGGGAATTTAACTAGCAAACTCCAAGTTTAAACTGCAGCTCTAAGCCCAATTTCCATATTTTCCCAAGGGTGAGCTGTCAGCTCCTACTCATTGGATCTTTTTACATTAAAAGTGTTGCATTAGGCCTAATGCATCTTCCCTTCCTGAAACATGAGTAATTGGTGTTGACTTGAAAGTTCCACATAAAAATCTGTGGTAAAAAAATTAGAGGGAAATTATGTTATAAACAAACAAGATATTTCTAAAACTATATTTCACATTATTTATTATGGAATATTAAAAATGTGCCAGGAGGCAAAATAACGTTCATTGTTGCCAGTCCATAGAAAAGCCTCCAGAGGAGGAATCAGAGGGTCATCCAACCCCCCTGCTCAAGCAGGGTCACCTAGAACAGGTTTGCACAGGGTCATGTGCAGTCAGGTTTTGGGATCCTCCAAGGACAGAGACTCCACAATCCATCTAGACAAACCATTTCAGAGTCTTACCATCCTCACAGCAAAAAAACGCCTTTATTCTTACACTTAAATAGAATTTCCCATATTTCAGTTTGTGTTCGTTGTCTGGACTGTTCCTGGGCACCACTGAAAAAACCATCATTCTTAATGCCTCCCATGAGGTATTTATGCACAGTGTTGAGATCCCCTTGAGCCTTTTCTTCTCCCCACTGAGCTCTCTTAGCTTCTCTTTGCATGTCAGATGCTCCAGGCCCTTCCCTGTCTTCATGGCCCCTTTGGCATATCTCCATGCATTGTGCTGGGGAGCCCAGAACCAGACCCAGCTCTCCAGATGTGCCTCGCTGTTGGAAAAGCTTCTTCCCAAACAGGTTGACAAAGAGGGAAAACCATCTCAGTCGCTTGAAGATGCTGCTGAGATGTGAGCCAAGAACTTCTAGGCCCAAGAGCTTCCTCTGCACCACTCATAAGGAATGGCTTTAAGCTCCTGTTGGAGCTGTTTGTGTTCATGAAGGCTATTGTCACAGGTCTGCTGTATCCCAGATGAACAAATCCATCATTCTGTTTTCACTAATTCTTCTACAGTTTTTCCAAGATCCTTTAAACTCTCAGTATTCTTCTCAGAAAAGCCATAAGCATGTCCATTTACATCCTTTAAATTCAGTCTAACTTTGTAGAATATTCTTGCCAGGTGATTCTTCCAACATCTGTGTTTTGCATCTGTGTGGAAATGAGAGAGGACTAATGAGTTTCTATTCACTTGGGAGTAGAATATCTCAAGTTTCAGTTATATCTGTTCCTTATGCCTTATTTTAGCCCCAAACTCAGCCATCAGAAGCAGCTGCAATCAAATTAACTTTTTTCCTTAAATGCTTTAAATAAAGAGGATCAGATAAGCGCTGAAATAGCCAAAACTCCTCAGTGTGTGCAAGACAGAAGACATCTCCCGAATTAAAAAAATATCTGATTTTGTCCTCAGAGGAGGTCATTTTCTCAGGAAAACATCATCCAACATGCCTGCTTCTTCAGACATACTACCTATCATCACTAGTATGCAATACTTTTGTCCTCCTACCTGACATTGAGTCTGGCAGAGAAAAGAAGTGGTAAATGAGCAGAGAGAAACCAATTCTAGTTTAAAATATTGCCTGTGAAAAAAAAAAAGTCAAATAAAAGGGGAAATAAATTTTAATTTCCATGTCAATAGTTTTTTAAAAATACAGCCATGTAAAAATGTGGAAGTGAAGTTCCAAAAATAAATTAGTTGGTTCCATGTAGTTTTGTATGCCCATTATCCTGTGCAGGAAACGGGAAAGCTGGTATATTTATACACAGTGATAATTATTTCTTATCTGTTCAAATCCAAATTATGTTTAAATATGGATTTTTTAGGATCTACTTTATAATACCTTCCTCCAAAAGCCTCAGGGAATAGGGGGCTTAATTAAGAGTGCTTTAGAACTGGACTTCAGAGTGACGCTCATTATGTTTCCTTTAATACCTTCAGCAATCATTTTACATGGAAATCTGCAAACACTGGCCTGCCAGAAAGATGTCCACCATGAAAATTGTTCTTCGTGTAACCTCAGACATTTCTATCTTTGACTTTTTTGTCATTGTTTGCATTCTTAATAGACTGAGTAATATAGAAGCACTTTTTAGCTGTGTGCAATTGTAGCAATTAATTTAGAGTTTATTTAAATGAGTGTATAAAGGGAATCAGAGATTCCTGTTGCCTCGATTTTTTAAAAGTAGAAGCTAGCAGCACTGCATATTTGATACTTGGTCTTATAAATTTTTCCATGGTGTTACCTTAGGACCTGCTGATGACAATAACACAGACATGGATATGCAGGAAATATGCATGCAAAGAAAAAAAACAGATTTCATGTAATGCTACACTTAGCTTAGACTTTTCAGATTTTTGAAAGAGAACTTGGTAATAATTTCCAGTTTTAAATGGTAGAAAAATGAAGTTCTAAAATCCATTTGAATATTTCTAGAAAATTCTAACGAAAATCAATTACTCAAAGAAAATATCAAGAAAATACTTGTCTGTGGAAAGAAATATAATTTTGTCTGAGAAATTCAAACACTTGGTGTGTCATCCTCATCTGCAGTTCACTTTGTTCTGCTTCTTACTAACTTGCATGTCTCTGATATTATAAAACATTATGGTTTAAACACATTTGTGGGCCAGAAAAGTTAATCCAGTGTGTTCTGTAAGATATGTATGAGTTTTCAGTCTGGTTTCCCAGGGGAATGCAGCTTACATGATCTTGCTCTCTGTCCATCCATCTATCACATGATGACTACAAGCCCATCTGACAGAAAGGCAAGATAAACAATGGCAAATCATTTCCTGCAAATTCCAGGAAAGTCTGTGGCCAGGCAGGTAAGAAAGATCTAAATAATATCCTGTGCTGAGACACAGCACAGGAAGGTTGCAAAGGGAGCTCAACCTGGTCAGAACAAATTCCTCACATGCACTGGCTGGCTCATGGGTCGGCACATGGGCTACTGTGACCCCATACACAGCCCCTGGCCCAGCCAGGGAGAAAGAGGAACTCAACCAAGACTTAGGGATATCATGGGCATGGGATGATGGGCCATTCAAGCCCAAAGGAAGAGGCAAAATGGAGATAATGCAGGGGAAGTTGGACACTGATACAAGGAGACAGCTGGTGGTGTATTGTGGCAAGGGGTATGGAAGGTGCTGGGTTACTATTGGGAGGAAGTGAGGCAATGAAGAAAACAAATCTCTATGATGGCTTTTGTGTTAGTTTCATTGGTTCCAATGAAATTGCTTGCAATTTGTTTGCCTGGAATAATAATGGAAATTACTTTTATATTTGCTGTTTTAATGTGACATTCTTGGGCATTTCACTGCAATAGAGGCAGAATGCAAAACTCAGTATTGGATCTATTAGCATGAATTTTGCTGAAGGACTTGAAGGACTTAAAATGCTGAGATTGGAGTCAATATTAAATTCAAGCCTCTTGAGGGGAAGTGGAGCCATGTTTGAAAATTTATTTAATATGTTCTATTTATTTATTTATTTAATATATTGTAGTTTCTCAGTATTTTCTCCCACAGTTACTGTTAAAAAAAAAAAAAAACAACCAACAAAACAAAACCAAAACAAACAAAAAACCGTCCAAACAATAAAATTACAGTTAGTATTATATAGAAAAACAAATGGGAATAAGGTCTGTAGATAGTATATCATTCTGGAACCTCAGTGAATGGAAAGATTTAATACTCCTATTAAAAGCAGCAAAGAGTGATTGAGTATATGAAGCCAAATAGCTTGTGTTCCGTTAAAGTATATCTTCCACCCTGGCATAGTTTGAAGTTATCTAAAAATTAGGAATCTGCTACCAACACTGGTAATTTGTTTCTCATTGATTACAAATAATGAATGTTCTTCATTTTTCATTTGTATTTTAAAAGCTTGAGCTTACAGCCATTAGTTCTTTTTACTACAGAATTATAGAATCAGAGAGTCATTTAGACTAGAAAAGACCTTCAAGATCATCAGGTCCAACTGTTACCCCAAAACTGACAAGTCCGCCACTAAACCATATCGTTAAGGGTCACATCTACACATCTGTTGAATTGCTACAGAGATTGTGACACCACTTCCCCGACCAGTCTCTTGCAATGCCTGACCACCCTTTCAGAGGAGAATTTTTTCTTAACATCTAATCTAAACCTGCCCTGGCACAATTTAAGTAATTTTCTCTTGTCCTATCACTTGTTACCTGGCATAAGACACCAGTCCTCACCTGGCCTCACCCTCCTTTCAAGCATTTCTTGAGTGTTAAGGCATTCCCTGAGTCTCCTTTTCTCCAGGCTAAACAACCCCCAGCTACCACAACCACTCCCCGCAGGACCTGTGCTCCAGAGCCCGCACCAGCTTCAGTGCCCTTCTCTGGAGTCACTCCAGCCCCCCAATGTCCTTCTTGTAGTGAGGGGCCCAGAGCTGGACACAGCACTCCAGGTGTCACCTCACTGGTGCCCAGTACAGGGGGACAATCACTGTCCTGTTCCTGCTGGCCACACCATTGAGGAACAAGGAAAAAGAATGAGGAACAAGGTAATAGAAATTATATTTGATTAGCAAAGACCTCAATAAGCATCCTCTTCTGGCTAAATATTCAGTGACTGCAAACAGTATTCTTCCAAATATATAAATTTCTCATGTTTGGGTTGCAAGACAGGCACAAGTTTGAGGCCACTGGTGTGAGCATCAGTGCATGCAAATTTTTGATATGTATTTGTAAAAGAGACAACCTACCCAGAATTCTCTTCAGGATGAAGAGACCTTGCCTGGATAGGAATGGGAGATTGCCCCTGTCAGAAGATTCCTACTTGCACACAGTTCCAAACTGAAAAGTGTTTTATATTTTCATACAAAGAACTCTAAACAAGCCAGAATCTCCAACAAGAGAGACAGATCTTCCCCTTAACAAAGAAAACATACATAGGGAAAAAGAAAATTATAAAGACACTGTAAAGTGTAATTTTTGTTATGGCATAGTGGTTGAACAATAAAAGGTCACTACCTTACATCATAACATCTCATAATTGCATCTCAGATCTCATAGGTGTGTGACTTAAATGAGTTTAAATGCAAGTTTTACTTCTAATTCACCTTCTTTTTGTTTTTTGGGGGGTTTTTTTTAAGCCTTCTTTGTAGCAGCTCTTAAATCTATATTTCTGGTTTAATTAAAAAGAGGCATAATATATCACCTTCTATGTGATGGCATGGAAATTAATTTTACAAACTCTAGTTATAAGTAGTAATGTTAAGTTTGTACCAATTTCATGAATAAAAATAGCATATGCTGCACAGTGAGCTCTGCATACTGGCAAAAGAATAGAAATAAGCAAAGAAACATTTACTGTCATTTAGTCTAGTCAAAGAAATGGATTAAAACCTTGTTTGAAGAAGGTCAGCTCAGCCACCGGTGCTTTTCAGAATCAAGCCCTTACCCTTCTGCCACATTGACAGATATTTCAGTCAAGGAGATTTACACGCTGAGGAGCAGCTGAATAAAAATATTCCCTCTTAGTCTAAATTGTGCAGTAAACAGATCCCAGGAGTACTCATGCATTTAAAAATTAGTGTTCTAGGCAGATCCCACAAAAAACAAGCAAATGGAAATTGTTTAGTCAAGATAATGCAGGACAAAGTTTTGCTACATGATGGACTAATGCCATGTCCACTGTCTCAGATCCCTGGCTGGCTCTGATTTTCATTCTGAATTACGTATCCAGACCATCAAAAAAACATATCATCCTACATGCCTTAACTGACATGCAACCCAGCTAGCACCAAGCTACAAGTCAGCCTCTGTCTTGATTTTTGCTTTGTGGGCTTCCCAAATGCAGTCAGACAGCTGCAGGACAAATGGCAAAACTGGAAGTATACCCCACTGTGAGTCATTGCTCAGGTAACAGGTTTCTGCCTGGGATGAGCACCCAATAGTCACAAGCACCCTGTCTTTTCTATTCTCAGAGGGCTGAATGCAGTGCTGTTCACAGGCCCGAGGTTCTTTCCCTTCAATAAATGGAGGCTACAGATGTTCAAGAACAGAGGAGAAAACAAAAAAGCCATCATAAAAATCTGAGAGCACACAGCTTACATGAGCAATGGCTTAAGTCACTGAGATGCTTTTGTATGCATTTCTAATGCATTCATTACCATAATAGCAACAAAACAATTCATTTTCTTCCTTCCATTTTACTGTTATGATAATCATTTCTATAAAATAGGAGTTATATCAGCCAATTTCATATAATACCCCTGTTTAAAAATGTTGCCTATATTGGGCAAGCAAGATCTGTGATTCAGAAATGACTGATCTCCAGGAGGTCACAGCTCCCACCACAATATTGCTATGCACAACCCAGCTATTTTCTGCAATAAGAATTGGTACACTATGGCAGATCAGCTCAACATGCATTAACTGAAACTCCCGAGGACACATTTTCTAGGGTTTCCCCCAGGATAAATTTTTGAACCAGTACTGTATACCCAGGTCAACTCTCTCTGACTCTTGTGCAGGAATAGTACTTCCCTACCAAGACTGGATACATGCCTAGTGAGAAAGGAAGGACAAACTTTGTCTTGAAAATATGTCTGAGCTCAGTGGAGGATCTCAGCACTGTCTCACACACCATTCCCATGGTTATCAAAGGACATCAGGCCCAGGTAAAAATGTCAAAAAAGCAGTCCACAAATGGTCATTAAAATACCCCAAGAGAAACAGAATGGGAAGGCATTTCAAGTGAGTTGCCTTATAGCTGTCTCCTCTGCTCATTCTGCTCAATATTTTCATTTCTATAGGGCTAAGTGGTTAATGAGAAGTTATAGAGGTGACAAAAGTTGTGGAAGATCAGGACAAATTTTGAAATGAACTGGTGATGTAGCTGTCCAGAATCAACAAGATTAATTTAGCCTGTCTTTGCTTCAAATGGATTGTGAAGGCTTTATTCCTGGCAAGCTATTACAGAACAAATCAATGGGGATAACAATCAGCTAGACAGTTGTGAGCTGGTGAAAGAGCCGGGTGTAGAGGAGTCACAAAACTGGTATGGATGCAGCAATCTAGCTCTGCAGAAAACAATACTCATTTTCGAAAGCATTACAGAAATGGGGTGTGCAACAAGACGAAGGCCTTTCTTCTGACACACAGATTGCCAGTGAAAGGTTTCCTCAAGCACTGCATCCTGGCCTGGATTCTTGGAGATAAGACAGAGAAAATGCAAGGAAATAGGAGCAATAAGAGCAGCAAGAGGTCTGAAAGAGAAAATCTGCAGAGGAAAAAAAACCAAAAAGCTGTGGTAGTTCAGTTTGGAGAGTGAGGACAGAGAAGGAAATGGAAATCTTGCATCATTATAAAGGCTTTTACAAGTTCTTGCTAGCTTTACTCTATTCAGGGCAGATACTAGGGAGGGCTTCTTAGCAAGGTAGAGAGAGGGTAGCATGGTGACCACAGAAGACTATGAAGTCTGCAGCAGTGCAGGATGCACAGGTTATGTCAATATCAGCAATTAGCAATAGTACAACATAGACCTGGGCTCTCAGTCGTCCTCCCTGTTGTTCTGGGTCCATAAGCACTTCCTGCACAGGCCTGGTGTTCCCATGGGCCATGGACTATTCCCAACAGACAGGCTTAATGGGAGCATTCTTACCAGCAAGGTAGGAGAGCTCCAAAGTCTATTTCCCTGGGCCTTTTGGTCTCAGGGCCAGAGAACTGTGTCAAGTACCTTTAATGTTTTAATACTGCAGTCAACCAGTAGAAGTCTGTAGGATGGCAAACCCACCTCTGTGCAGGGGGGGTTAGGATATATTGTAATATATCCTAACCCCCCCTCCTATCTGGTCCTATATGAGTGCAGTTCTGTTCACTTACTGTTGACCTTTGTTGCAAAATACAAAGAACCTTGGGCTACAGTACAGTGCCAATTAGATCCATTTTCCAGAATCCTTATAGAGACATCATGAGGCTGACCTTCATACAAAAGAAAAATCAGTCTAATATAAATTAAGTCCAGCAGCTCAGCTGGAAATAAACAACTTTTATCAACCAGAAGATGCAGAACTAGATTTATTGTCATATGGCATCACACACAGAAGCAAGCCATACCAAATGATGCAAGGATATTGCCTTTCATCATTTTGGAATTCAGAGGGGATAGAGGCTCCACACTGCATCACAGTTCTCAAAAAACAGCCTCTCAGCACCAGCTGTGGGCCCAACTTCATCACACTTTACAAACAAAGACAATGTCTATAACACAGCCACTGCTCCAGCTGCGCTGTGATTGATGGCAGCTTAGCTGCCATAACAAGGAGCTCAGTGTGGGCTCCATCTGCATAAGCACATTGTTGCCCTAGATGGATTCCTGCTGTTTTGGGGGCACTTAACCTAATCCTGGCTCAGATAGGTCTTTGCTGCAGCCCCAGTGTAGAAATGGCAGGCAAAAGAGGCACCTCCATTGGCCAGCTGAGCCACTGGAGACAATCCCTTTAATTCCTAGAGGGCTCTGTTTCCAAAGGCTCAGCATCAAGAAACACCTTTTATACATACACTGGGAAATATTTCAGCATGAAGCCAAGGTTTTATCAGGATATTCTCCTCACTGTTACTTTCCCCTCACACACCGAAGTCCTACTTCATTTCTCCCACTACGTCTTGGCATCCTATTTCTTTTGGATACAGTTAAAAGAATGAGACTATGTAGTCACTGGGTGGCCTAGAAAGTGGAAAGCAATTTTGAAGATAATTTGTCCACTAATAATGAGCAAAAAAATCTTCACCTTACTGTGAGAAAAGGAGCAAAATGCTAAGTGGCATTTGCCAGCCCATCAAAATGGGGAAATCTTATGCAAAGTGCATATTTCCCTGCTGTGAATTTCTTGCCCCTGCTCCTTTCCATATTCACAGAGAGACTCAGTTTAGGCACTTTCAGTCATCTAATATTATTGATGCAAAAAATACAGAGGAAACTCTTGGCTTTAGTGGAGGTAAAAAGAGATGATGAAGAGCCCCAAATTCTTGAAATCTATCAGTAGCAGGAGACTAATAAAGGCAGATCAGTAAAATGTACTTTCTGAATCCAAAATACAGTTTAAAAATAGAGTAGAGAATTTGAGATACTTGAAGTGATGTAGCTTTAAAATAAGTCTAGGTATTCAAACCTGCTTCTGAGGTCAAAGGTGACTTTGTTTGAAGGACTTCACCCACTGTAAACCCTCAGTTTATTCCCTTGTAATCCCATTTGGTCTAAGTCACCTGAGAGAAAAAAAATGGTGAGTAATAATTTTTTTCCTATTCTTCCTGGGCAGTCTGCTGCGTAGCTTGAAATCCGTATTTTTGTAGCAAATATAAATTGACCCCCTTGAGCCCAGCATGTAGGTGGAACATTTATTACACTGCACCTTTGAGTCCTCAGACCCAGACCCCTGCTATCTCAAGCAATCACGCCACATAAACCACTTCATAAATCTATCTTGTTCCATGTTAAGAATTTTGTGCATGGTTGCCCAATTTCTAAGACTTTTTAAGCTCCATCTGAAGAATGAAAACTTTCTTCAAACTTGCATTTAACATTTATTCGCAGAGAGCTTTACCCTTTGGTTTCATGGCAGGGAACCATTTTGTTAGCTCTTCACTCTGTACATCACCAACCCACCACTCCAGACAACATCAAAACAGCCTTTCCAGGCTCATACAAACTTTGCTTTGCCAGAGGAACCAAGCCAAACTCTTTCCAATCTCTCCCAGCATGACAGAAAGCCTCTGCCCGTCTAAGTGACCTTTCTCTATAGGTATGGCAGCTGAAATCCAGCTTTTTGATGATTTGTTTGGGGTTTCATTTGTGGGCTTCTTTTGTTTCTAACTGGGTGTCCAAGGTTGCACTCAGTTTTCCAGAGAGGTTGTAACAGGCTTCAGACTTGCTAATCTACAGCAAAAATATTGAAGCCAGTAGGTTTTAGCCTTGTTTTTCCTTTCTTCTTTAGAGCACCTCATTGAGTATGATTCACCATCACATGTATATTTCTTCTTTCCTCTCTAATGGCAAATCTCAGGCTTACAGTGGTAGTCATTGCTCTAGGTTTCTATTAAATTTTCTCCCATTTCTGCAATTCCAATTTAAAGGCTCAGCCAAGTTCTTTATTTGATATTCAAATCCTCGTTTGCAGTGCTGGCACTGCTAACTTTTGCATTAGCAGCAGTTTTTCTTGCCACGTGATTTTCTTTTCCTATTTAATTCATTGATGAAACCAGTAAATACTCAGAATTTCATCATATAATACTCAGAACTTCAGATTTTCAAATCCAAAATACAATATTGCATTTTTTTGTTTAAAAAATTTATGCTATACAGCTGCAGTACAACCCATCCTACATAAACTATCATTTTCTATTTTTCACTTGCCCCCATATTTGATTATTTTAATAAACATCTTGCTTTCTGATATGCACTGGGTTTCTGAATGAGAACATCATGTAAACATTTGGGAAAAAAAAGTAGAAAGTTCAGCATCTTCATAAACCTTCCTACCCTTGATTGATTTGGGAATATTTTTAACCTTCTGTATTAAACTGTTCAGTAGCATCAGAGTTACTGTTTAATTGAGGTTTCATTTATAAATGTAGAACCAAGCATAGCCCTTATCATAAGGCTGCTACCTTAATAAAAAAAAAAGAGTTGATGCTTGCTTGTGAGCTGAGCTTTGCCTTGATGCCTGAGGTTAGGTACCTAGATTCACATGGAAATCCCTAAATAAGTGTGGCCTGAAGCACTGTATAACACCATTCACTGTTGAGTTGACTACAGGTCCAAGTTGTTAGGTTTGCTGTCGTTTTAGAGGACAGGAAGATTTCATTTTGGTGAGAGCTGAAGGTCATTGGTGTTTCCATGCTCAGTGTCTGCCTGTGACACCTTTTATCGCTCTTTACTTTTCATTCTCTTTTGGATATAGATTAGGCAAGAGAGCGACAGCATTTTGCTGCCCAGTGCTATGAGACTGGCAGCCAGATACAGGATGTTCTGACGTTGGATGATTCATGCACACTGAAGAGAAAAAGGCTAGAGAGTGCACTGTCCTCAAAGTTAATCCCCTAACAGCAGATCCCAAAATGGAGCAGAATGAGAAGCACCAAAGTGCTTGTTCATGCCTCTGCCTTTTCTAAGGTCATAAATGTTTTCCTGTTTAGTTTGAATTTGTTACAATTTTGTGCTTAATAGTGGAAACATGCTAGGATTTGGCAGCTCCATATTTTGGAACACTTTCCTGCTCTGTCCCCTCAAAAACCTCTGAGATAAACTTTTTCAAGCAGGACTGTAAACACGGAGATCTTCCTCCATAAGATTAGCTTCCAGCCAAAGCAGAAGCTAGCCTGGGACATCCTCACTAATGTGAAGCCTCCGTGAGTTTCCTGTGCTGATTTATTCCTTCTGTTTTGAGCAGCTTTTTAATATTGAGCTCAGCCAGAACCAGGTGGGTGGTAGAAACGGCAAAGTTTTTTTTCCCCTCTCTTCTCCAAGGTTCGCTGAATCTGCTGACTAAAATTTTTTTTGTGAAGTACTTTGGTTTTCACTGTAAAGTATAAAAGCAAAGTTTAGGAGCACAGAGAAAGCAAAATAAAAGCAGAAAATTAACAGGCTGAATTTGGAAGAAGATTTTGTTGTGAGCTTCATCTGAAGGGGTGTACAGTCAAAAGGGAAATCAGTTTAAATGACAGGAAAGGGAAGAGAGGCTGGAAGAAATACACAGTAAAACCCTGGAAAACCAGTGCTTTAAATTATGAAGAGACAAGTGACTCTTGAATAAGGAGTCTCCACAGGCATAATTCCAATCCATTTTTAACCTCCCTCGTCCTTGCTAGATGAAGCAAGTACTTGGGAGCAACTGGACAGCACACCAGTAGGAATCCCCCTATAAATTCACTGGAATAAGATCATTCAAACAGTTTTGGAGCTAAGTACCACAAAGGAGCTGAGTACTGCTGCACCGGGGCAGCTCTGCATAGCAGTGTGCACGTTGTGACAGCTGACACAAGGAGCAAGGACTGTTCCCCCTGGCACATTCATCCAGCAGAGCCCTGAGAAGTGGAAAAGCCTGAAGACCTCTGTGTGCTGCAGCCATACGAAGGACAGAAGGAAAAGAAAGACAAGAAAACCCTACATGCCATTTCACATAACAATTGTCCTGCACAGGCTGCGCTGAATGCACCACACCTGTCTCAGCATTTAAACAGAGCTAGGATGAGAGTGAAGGGAAAGTTCTGTTTACCAATAAAAAGAGAAAAAAAATCCCCAAAATTATAAGCTGATGAGAAGGCTCTCTGCAGTGTGGTTTGAAGTATATTTTGCAATATCTAACATGTCCAAACGCTGACAATCTATTATCGGCTATGGGCAATGTTCTCAGGTTGTGCTGCTCAGAGCCTGTTTATCAGCAGCAAATCTCACCTCAGCTAGCTGCTTTCAGTGGTGTCTGCACTGGGAGGAATAAAAAGCTCTGCAGAGAAGCATTATTTTAGCTTTCTACTATTCTCACCAGAATATCCTTTTTCAATCACAAAATAAACAGCTTTATGAATCTTTTAACCAAAACTAACTTTACAAAAGAGGAAAATGCATACACACATGGAGAGAGAGGAGTATTTATATATGTGTGTGTTTGTTTTGGGGTTATTAATCTTGCATCTTAGGATATATTATGGCTGACTAATAGACTAAAGCTCAGAACATGTAACAGAAATAATTCTGCCTGTCTGTCAAAGGTATGAGCCTGTAAACTTAATTACAGAAATAGTGTAGGTTTATGTAAGCAATAAAAACCTAACAAAACAAACAAAAACATGCAAAAAAGCCCATAATTTCTCCAGCAAAATCATGATGTCAGATTTCCTCAGTGTGCATATCTGTGTACCACCTCTTCTTTGCCTTTATTCTGGTTGAATTCATAACTACTTGCCTACAAAGTAATGCAAACAGCAAGGGAATTAGAACATCAGGATTCCATGGTGTTGTGACAGTTTTGAAACTAAAAGCATTCTACCTAGTGCTTTTCTTTTTTTTTTTTTTTCCTCCTTCCTGGTCTGCCAAAGTGTGAACAGCAATGCCATGTATTCAGTGCCTCTGCAATGCCTTCTTGGATAGCTTCTCAGTGCCTTGGCCCCAACACATGTTGCTCTTCCTTGGCTCTGACCTGTGAGGATGCATCTCAGCTAGGAGCCATGGCACTGCTCTCTCAGCACTGCTGGTGACAAAGCCCCTCTGCTTTCCAATCAGAGCTGATGTGCCAACACTGTCTCTAAAAAGCAAAGTAGGTGCGCCTCACATGATCTCCCTTCTCTTCCCACCTCTCCACTGCCTCTGGGGCTGGGCAAGGATTAGAGTTTGCTTGGGCACCAGTGAAGCACCATGCTGGTGAACTCAGTCTTGGCTGAGCAGTTGTGTTCTGCTGTAGAACAAATATTTGGCAAGTGGCAGATGTGCCTACCACTCAAAAGCTGTGCTAACAGCTCTGGTTTCTTCACTGTGTAGTTGGGCTCGATGCTTTGCTATAAAAAAAAAAAAAAAAGCATGCCATTTATGTATGCTAAATAGTACATTGAACTATAAAAATCACACAACTTACTGGATATTCTGTGGGGATTCATTGTTTCACCAGGTGAGTAGAATCTAATCCAGAAGCAAAATTCAGGAAAAAGTGTGAAAGCAAAGTCACATGGTCATGTGTCACCTTACAGGAGAGGTTTGAGCATGAGAGCAACTAAGACATATCAAGAGCGATCATACATATTTATATAGTGTTGCAGAAATAACAGGTGTCTTATAATAGGCAAAGTGTGTCAAACAGGTACCACCTCTGAAGAGCTAATCTCCAAACAGTGTAGAACAGAACAACAAAATCTCTGGAGATGGGATATGGCGCCTGTTACCCTGAAGTGGAAGTGAATCAGGCAGGATAAGTCAGTGTACTAGAATCCCCTGTGTATGTTAGAAATTGACTGGATTTACCACACATATACTTCAGCCAGAGCCTGCTGGAAACACAAGCTTTGGATCCAGAGCACCAAGCCAGGAACAAGATCATCTCCATAAGATACAGGGTTGTACCCATTTTCTGTTCAGCATTTTCCGGGTGAAGATTTAACTCAGATTTAGAGACACAGATAAACAAAGCATCTCTGAATCATGCTGGGCATCTACCTCTCCTTAAATCCTCTTGTCTGTCCTTAGCTAAACAGAATTTAATGCATCTTTTCAATGAGACAATCTGCCATGAAGACATTAAGAGTTTAAATAACTTTTTTTTTTTTTTTAAGAAGGAAAATTCTGAAAAATACCATCAGAACCAGCAGAAATGCTATCAAATATCAATTCATCAGCATGCTGACCTGTTGAAGGGAACCAACCCAAGAAGCAGATGCTTTGGAAACACATGGGTAATGGTACCCAGGAACTACTTTTTCCCTTATGGTTTTATGCAAGCCATAGCAGGCATCTCTCAAATTAAGTTAAAAGCCTGTAGGAAATTTATTGATGAAAGTTTTGATAGGGCTTAAAGCTGACTGGAGCTCACCCACAAGTCTGGGAGGATTAGTCTTTTAATTTTCTTAAATACAAAATTTAGTTAAAACTATTTTATTCCTTTTTTTTTTTTTTTTACCTATTTCATCTGCAGAGTGACTAAAACCGGCTTTTTTTGCTATGCCATCAATATTGTTCAAGTGACATACACTGCTGTGCTACTGCCCTGAGATAATGTGCTGCTAGCTGGGTATCTCTGCATTACTGTCATACCTTGCTGCTCACCACCAGCAGAGTTGCCTCAGCTAAAGCAACTCTGCCTGATAGAAAATTTGTCTGTATTCTTGTATAATTTCAATTACATGCAACCAGTTTATCATAACCTCCTTACACTAGTGCAAAGTGACATTTCCTGGTCGTAAATTCTAGAGCTTAGAGGAAGCAACACTTTAAATAGCAGTTGGGTCTTAATGCCTCAGAGACAAGCGTAGAGTCATAGAATAGTTTATGTTGAAAAGGATCTTTACAGGTCATCTGTTCCAAACCCTCTGACCTTTACAGGTCATCTGATCCAACTCCCCTGCAGGCATATATTCAACTAGATCACGTTTCTCAGACTCCCCCCAATCCATCCTGGAATATTTCCAGGGATGGAGCATCCACCACCTCTCTGGATCATCTCTTCCAGTGTTTTGCCACCTAGGTTGTGAAAAAATTCTTCCTTATACCTAATCTGAATCAAGTCTCTTTTAATATAAAACCATAATCCCCTGTGACATCAGAATAGGCCCTGCTAAAAAATCTGTCCCTTTCTTATAAGACTCTTTAAATATTGAAAGGCCTCAATTAGGTCTCCCTTTTGATGTATTTGCATAACAGGCATACAACTTTTCCAGTAAAATTGGTTCAGCTATTTTACTTTTCCTGTGCTGGGTGCATCTTTCCAATCCCTTTGTCACCAGGGCCAGTAGATGTGATTATATCCAGTTTTCCCACTTCAGTTATCTCAAGGTTTCACCATGAAGTAAACAATGAGAATATCTAAGGGGAAAAACTGGATAGTTATCTTCTCACTCACCAGGAAGAGTCTCTTGCACTATGGACGCAACCCACACGAACTCAGCCAATGTTAATTTCATTACCAACACTTGTAAGAAGCTCATGAGAACACACTCCTTTTTTCACAAAACTTAGCTCAGGTATGTGTGAGTCATGGAGGAACTCTTCTTAGGCCAGGGGGTGGGACCCATCTCACTCAGCTCTCAAAAAGTTACTTTCCAAACTCTCAGCTATTTTCACTGCTTCCCATTATAGGCAGCTGGGAGAAGGAAGCACATCCAGGGAGAAATTCATCTCATCTGGAGGTAGTTAGTTAAAGTAGGTCAGAGAGATTGCATGTGGGGGTTGCTCCTCAACGGATGTAGTGGAAGCCTAGAGCAATCAGTAGAGAATTAGACAAGTAAACCTTAAATATCTCTACTAAGATGGGAATAAATTTGCCCAATATTTTTCTGTCAAACATAAACAGCTGCTACAAAAAAAAAAAAAAAGTTGTGGTCTTGGTCATAGTTTCATAACTTGGCTTGTAAAACATGCCCTGCTCCAGGGTCTCCAATCTCCCCAGAGGCTCCTTAGAGTGTTATGGTGTGTAAGTAGGTCAGCTCTCCTGCTAATGTTATACCTCTCCAGTGATAAACCTTTTGTTTCTGCAAAACCAATGTTTAAATGCTACTTCTCTAGCATCTGTTTGGCCGTGATAGCAAGAGTAAGGCTTGCAGTATAATATTTGTCCTTTTTAAACAGATCCATTAATTTATTCCCTGTACAGGAAACCTTTGTACAGATTCACTGCTGGAAGAAAGTAAGAGTTGTACAAAGGACAAATGCCTCTGAAAGGGCAGCTTGTTTTAATCCACATGCTGTTCACAATACCTCTGTTCCTTTTCTGTTTTAGAGAATAAGCATTATAGGAACTACATCTAAACTGTGAGGATTGAGAAGACTTTTTGGTGTTGTTTGTATAATATTTTCCCAAATGGGAACTGTGATTTTATGTTTGGTAAATCAAATTAAGCAGAAAGATGAGATAGAAACAATTTGGAGTCTTGAAAAATAAAAAAATAGTTTTACACCACTTTTTCTACCTAACTGCTCCACGTATTTAGATACAGCAATCTTAATTATGGCTTTGTCTTTATGTACCATCCCTATTTGAAGATAGTGATAAGTGACATTATTGTAGCCAAGTATGAGAACTTGGTTAGTAAAAGATGGAGCTCTACTCAACAGACATGAAGCAAGAATGTATAGCTTATCCTCGAAGAAAAGCTTGATATTATATTTATTAAGCTTCTGTCTTATTTTCACCTTAGAGTAGATTAGATCAGTCATGTTTTCTCCTTTGCAAAATAAATTCTGAGAACTGGTACATTTTTTGATTACAGCTTTAAACTTCTTCTTTCAAAAGTCTCAGTCAGAGGCAGAAAAGCCAGTCATTTATGGAAATATCTGTGAAATAGTTCAAGTCATTTTAAAAATTTACATTTTCAAGAAGAGTGTTTTTCCTGAGTTTAATGGCAAGGGAGCACAGCTTGCTGCCTTCAGTTCAGCAGGACCAGCTGGCCATTTTCTCTCCTATTAAGTGAATTGTGGGCATATTGCAGGCATGAAGACTGCACAGAGCAGTTATCACCAGTTCCTCACTGTGGAATGGACACAATGTATGTGTCAGCATACATTTCTAGATTTCACTCCATCAACAACATTCTTCCCTCAGATTGTTTTTTTCAAGCTCAGATTTGAAAAGCCAGTGTTGATCTAGCAAAATCTGGCACCATTAACTAACTTGGAAACTTGAGCATCTTTAACTGTAATTTGAAGTTAAATGGCGCTATATTTTTATAAAGTACATTATATTCAAGTTCTTAATTTAAAAAGACAATGTTAATGATTTTTCTGCTGATGATAGCGTCAGTAAAATATATTTTAAAATGTATTTGAAGAAAGTCTCAAATTTTATCTGAGTATACAGATAACAGTCCAAGTAAATTGCATTTCTAGCATTTTGAGGACCTACTAATTAGCACGTTCCAAGAATGGATAATATTTTGATTACAGTGGTACCTTTATCAGCAAGGGCATTTTATGGTAGTACAGATATGAAGGAGACCAGAGGCTCACCTGACCTTATCTGCTCCAACCCATGTCCAAGTTGTTTGTGACAGTTCCCTATGACTCTGGGAAGTTGTGACTCTCCTTCCCTCTCTCTGTGCTGAGATAAGCCATGGTTTTAATTCCACATCACCAAAGTCATCTTTCCCGGAGGTCTTTGGTTGAATACTTCTCTTAACAACACTTGTAGCCATTGAGCTTTTACATGAGCACCAAAGTAAACACTGATATAAGATTTTCTTGGCAATACAGTACTCAAATCCATCAAAAGATACCTCCAAAGTTCTCCACACACAAACCTGTGCAAACTGTTGTTCTAACTACCCCACAGTTTGCAGAATCCACCTTTCAGAGAAACCCTAATTCCAATAAAGCTTTATTATTATTGTCTAATTAAAACATTTTTCTAAACCAGAACATCTTTCAGATCTCTTTTGCACATGTCTTTAAATCATCTGGACCTTTCTCCACCTTCCCAGTCTGATCTTATGCTCAAAATGATTTATGGTGTTATTCTGATGACAAATACTACAGCAATGAGCCAGGGAGTGCATATTTTTCAAGTTGAAAACCAGGAAAGAATCATTAGATACATGATAAATCAATTATTTGAACAAAACCACAATCATGAATGAAAAGAAAGAAACAGAAGAGAGCCAATGAATTTTAGTGACTGACAGAAGCAGTAGGATATAGGTACAAATTTTTTTTTCTATTTTGTTTTCTTATGAGAATGCAATATGCTTAAGGAATGTGTCAGTATATTTCAGTTATCTACTGTAGCAAACCGTCATGCACAAGAGGAACCCATCAGCAAACAGGACATTGGAAGTAGCAGCTAGGGAATATATTCTCAACTTTTCAGACCAAATGTGATAGAAACTCATGTGAGTAACTGAACTGACCTAATATGGTATTTCTTGATATTTGAAGCAGCTGTTGTCCAATTTGGCCAGCATTCTTACTTACAGCTACTCACAAAAGCTGATGTCTGTCTGAACAGATACTTGGAGTATGGCTGGTCTTCATACAAATACTCTTCTTTACCCACGAACAACAGCATCTGCTCTTCTGTTGAGACTGCTCTGATTCTCTGATTGGAGGGCAAAAGCAAGTTCTGGATGATATAGGTGATCAGAGATGATAGTGAGGACACAGGGATTGTGTCACTAATCACTTGTCTCCTTTAGGGGAAACTGGCACAAGAAAAATTTCCTGTGCATGGAAATAGAATCATATTTTTCTATCAGTCATAAAACCTGTGATATAAAGTTATGTGAATAAAATGAAGGACAGAGGTTGAAGGATAAATCAATAACTCACACACATCACTCACTCACACACTGCTGTCTGTATAACACCAAGAGAGGGTTACATTGAATTTTCAAAGGCAACTGAGCTTGCTTTCTGCAGCCAAGGCTAACGTTCCCTCTGGCAGGGCTTTTGGCCAGGGTTGGATGCTGAACTCAGTCCCATAAAGGACACTTCTATCACTTGAGCTGAAGGACTAACTTCCTCACTTATCAGTGATGATGACAGCAGGCACATTAAAGGCTCTATCAGAAATTCAGTGCTGATTCTGGCTGGGGCAACTGAAGCTGACGCTGCACCCAGCTGTTCTCCCCTCCCTCTATCACACCTTCCTGCTCCACTGCAGCTGGGGGACAGGATAGACATCCAGAGTTCAGTCACCAGAGCTTACAGCCTCGTAGTTTAGAAGGGACCACTGCTTTAGATGTTTCAGCTGAGGTACCAGATGAAACAGGACAGCTGAGGCTCTGAGTGCATGTACCCTTCTACCCCTGCTTGAAGAGGATTACCTACTGTAATACTGATCCCCATCATGGCTTACTTTAGCAGGGAACGTGTGACATCCTCTGCTCTTATCTCCTTTCTTACTCCTTTTGATTCCACCAGGGGTCATGGAATTAGGTGTAGTAATCAACATTTCTTCATATTAAACCAAAGTATACAAAAACTGAGAGGACATAACAGTTGAGCAAAGGATGGCTGAAATCTCCCAGCTTGGTACAGTCAGCCTCACAACACGTCTGCAATGTGGAACAGATATATTGGTGCATCAAGCAAACATGAAATATTAATGCACCTGAAAAGAACAAGTGATGACTGACAGGGAATGTAACAAAGAGTGCTGGTAATTTCTGCACCAGAAAGAGAATCTCAACCTCTAAAAGGCACATAGCAGGCTAAGGAATTGTGGAAAGTCTTCATAGGAGACCTAAAACTGCTTGTCTTGCTTATACTAGAAGAATGAGAACAGGCATCTGCTGAATATAAATACCTGGTTGTAAACATCAAGGAGGCAGGAGGGCTGTCTAGGTGAAAGAACAAGTACAATCTGATCCCAAAGAAATGCAGCCTGATTGTTTTAGCAAAAAACAACCTTTTTGCTAAAAGATTGTAGCAAACTGCAGGCACTTTAGACATCAGCAGTGTACTCAGTCTCCATAGCTGACCCATCAGATGTTGTCACTTGTCCTACAAGATATCCATGTGCACTGGGAACTTGAGGGAGTTCTACAGTCCAGAATCAACATGGCTGTCCTTAGGATTCTGGAAAGACTCCAAAGCTTATAGTGGGTATTAGCAATGCCATTTGACTGGGCAATACCAGTTCTGGTAAGGTCCTTTAAAGCCTCTTTCACAGCTCTGCTGTTTGGCAAATGCTGTGCGCCAAACTTACAGTAACCTAGCAGTTGCCTCATAACACTTTCCAGTGCACTGAGCAGTTTGAGGCTATGGATAAGAACTAAGCAGTGGGGTGGCAAACTTGGCTCTGATATTATTGTGGAATTAAGATCCCCCAAAACGTATCAGTGTAATCACCCCAGATTGCCATCAATGGAAAAGAAACAAAATTTTGTGGGTGTACAGCTGCAATCATTTCACTTACTGTCACACAAGAAATACTGGCAAGAGTCAAGTAACAAAGACATCACGTGCCAAATTATGTTCTTTGTAGCACTTCGGTGACCTCAGTGGACAAGAGCAAGGTACAACAAAATCACGTTTATTCCTGATTTTCATCTTGACTAAGAAGTTATCTATAGCTACCAAAAGTGAATTTAAAGTTCCCTCAGTCTGAGAAATTCCTCACCAACAGCATTTTAGGAAAGCCTTCTTTTTAGCCATTTCTTTATGAAGGATTTAATTCCAGTTTTTAAGTTATCCCATGTATCTATAGGTAGGAGTCTCTTAGAATCTGTGCTCTGCAGCATTCACCTGTCATTTTAATGGCCTACTTTTCAAATGCAAAACTGAAAATTGAAAAGAGCTGAATTTTCTGGTAATAGGCTTCGTTTTCCCAAATTGTATTATCATAGATGGAATTTTTTTTTTATGGAATTAACAATACCTTACTGAGCACAGACATCGAAATTTACATTTCCATTTACAGAAAGATTTACCAAAGGACCCTAATTTCAGGAGGGAGCATGCTGTGCTGAACTTGTAAGTAACTAAGATACAGTAAGCCAAAGAAATCATGTTCCAGAAGAGGCAAAACTGACTACTGAATCTAGTATACTGATAAACCATAATATTAATACATTGGGGTGATACATTAATATAATCCACAACGTAAGAAAAATAGTCTGCTAAGTCCTGTACAGCTTCCTGGTGTGTTTAAAGAGGCTCTTTGGAAAGAGCAAAATATGGCAGAAATACACCACATATTTGAAAGCACTGTGTTTTGCAATGTTGTTCTCCAAGGAGTTTTGTTAATTTTGAGCTCGTCTCAGAGCCAGAAGGCCCAAATTGTGCTGGTAACTCCACAACTGACCTTGACAGGAAAACTCATTTTGCTTCTCATGGATACTCTTTGTAAACAGTCACCTTTCCTCCATCTTCAAAGAAAGGCTGCCACCTTTATTCCATGAGTATAGTCATCTGCATCTCTGCATGCATAATTGTTGGCTATTCTGAGGCACTAGAAAGAAACAAGCAAATTGCTGCAGAATGGCAAAATTATTTAAAGATAAATGGCAGATCCATAAAACCAGGATTAACCCATAGTTCGATACTTTTGATATTGCTGTTATCCAGCAAAAATGTTCAATAAGCCTTCTACCTGAACACTACCTTGCAGGGCTGTTGAGTAAGAAAAGCAGTAAAAGCTATTTGAAAATCTTATTTAGGTACTGAATCTTTTAAAACTGCCTTTCTGGGCAGTTGGTAATACTGTCAAGTTGCATTGTTCTTTTGCTTTAAAAGGAAAGTAGGAAGTCAGAAGTAATCCCAGAACTGCAGGTGACTTTTTCAACTGGCACCTGCACTAAATTCTTTCCAAGCCTCTTGCCAGATGTGCAAAGGTAAGCAGCATCTCAGGAGAGAACATTTCTCCTGGCAAAAAAAAAAAAACAAAAAAAAAGAAAGGAAAAAAAAAAAAAAAAAAAAAAAATAAAGGAAAAAAAAAACATGAGTTCATTTTGTGGAATACATTCTACCATTTTTTAACATGCATTTTCATGTCTCTTTTAGAAGCCTGTGGGTTCAGTATTACCATGTGATGTAGTGCAAGTCTCTGCATGATAGTTCCACACAATGAGTGCCAGTGAAATGAAAACTAGGTTCTGCTGTATCTGGTTTGAAAGTGAATATGTATTCATTTGCCACCATTTAAAATTATTTCCTACTTATATTTGCCAGCATGTTTGTCATCATATTTCCTTTTTTGATCACAAAGGAACCCTTTGCTTCTCAGGGCCAGACCCTCAGCTGAGCTAGTCGCTCAGCAGTACATATTGGCAAGTGCTGACATTTGAAGTGCCCCTGCTGGAACATTATTTGACTAATAGAGGTGAAACCTAACACTTTGTACTTAGTGCTGTAGTTCAGGGTCCTTTCAATTATTTTAATCCCTGTTTGTCAGGGCTTCTTTGGAAGCAGCTTGTTGTGTTTTCATCTCATCAGCACACCTGCTATTTCCATCCTTGAATATATCCTGCAGCCCACCCTGTTCTCCAATATCCTTCACGCATTTCTTCTTTGCTTGGCTCAGCAAAAGGCTTGACCCCTTCTTCTCCCATCAGTCATTTCAGCAGTCCTCACTAGGTCCCTATTCCTCAGGCTATTCCCCTCCCCCTGAGGATCTTCCCTCAAAGCAGAGGATATTGAAACAACAGTGATGCTGTGTGCATGACCTCGTTTAAGATCTCTGCCCTCTGGGTTTTCCCCTCTGAAAAAGGATTCTCTCCTATTCTTTGAAGGTTAATTAATATTTGCACAGTTCTTTGTCCTTAACTAGCACACTGAAAGTGCCAAGTAGTATCAAAAAGTGAGGATTCCAGCCCTGGTGAGGCACAAAGTGAACATCTGTTCGATCTTTTCCAGATATGAAACATTAAGTGTCTCTTTTGTCTAGTGAACTGAAGTGCCCTCTTGAAACTCCTGTTTTGCCTAGGACAAAACCAGCTGACGATGAAAATCCCTTTATCCTTCTCCTCACAGCAAGTTGCTAGGGGAGCAAGTGATTCTCAAGCTCATCCCCATGTTGTGTGGTGGCACAGTGCACTCAGCATGCAAGGAGCTGGGCCTGAAACTCTTGCCCGGAATAAGTGCTCCATGTGAAACACACTGAGGATGGAGCAGAGGCCTGCCTGGGCTGTACCCCAGAGCACAAGCAGCTGCCCCAAGGAGACCTGCCAAACTGCACTCCCCTGAAATCTTTACACTAGCAGCACAGAAATCTTGTGTTCCTCATCTTAGAGCCAACTCACAACACCTTCATTTACCTCATGCCTGCTTCTGCAGGTACCAGACTTCAGCTCCCTGCTCAGCAGCCATCTAATCCTGTAGGCATCTCACATGTGCAAATGCAATATTGATTTTTATTGATGTTTATCTATTTCCCCAAGCACTTCTGGAGTTGATACCAGAATTACTTCAGACTGCTTGTCTCTGGCAAAGAGACAAGATGCCCCTCTCTAGCTCCATTCCTTGTCATTGGTGTCAGCATCCAAATCCATGGGTGTTTGGAAGACTATGTCTTAACAGGGCTTGCTACAGCACTGCTGTGAGGGAGTTACACCCCAGAAAGGAGCATGAGTTCAGACATGCCTCCTCCTTACACATTTCCAACTCACTGCCTTTGGCTCTCTGCTCTCAGCAGGCTGGCCTCTCTCCATCCCAGTATGAGCAGCCTTGTTCTCCCGCTGAATTTCATCAAAACCCTGGACACCTGCAGAATGAAAACATGAAATGACACTGTGTTTCTGTGAGACATGCTTGTGACTGAGCTGAAACATTTTCTGCTTCTGTTCTGGCACTGACACAGCTAGCCTGTGTCACACCCACAGCCCGGTTGGATAACTCACCTCTGGAGCCCCACAATGCCTCAGAGGTGAGCAGGCTTGGACCACCTCATGCTCTGGGAGCTCAGTGTGCAGCTTTGTTCAGCCAGGTGATACCTTGTAAGCAGGAGGAGGAAACTGCAGACACATTTTAAGTGGCTGGCTGACTCCCACAGCCACTGAGCATCAAAGGATTTTTCCAAAGGAAGGCAGCACTGATGGTAGCAGTTGTGTTTGCTCAAATGCTTGGAGAAAGCTGGCACTAATTTTGGACAGAAGCCCAGAGAGACTCTTTTTAATGAGTTGCAACTTGCAATATGTCTGATCTATGGATGAAAGCACATCCTTTACAGGGAGTAATTGTTAACAATTTTTTTCCAAGAGAGGTGTCTGTTACAGGAGAGTCTGTCAAAAAAACAGGACCTTCCAAACTCAGAGGCTTTGAGCCTCATTATCAAGGGTGGATTTGCTCAAGTGTCTCCTCAAGAACTGAGGCACACCAGCCCATGATTCTCCCAAGAATTATATTCAGTCATCTCTGCCTTTCTTTCAGTTATAAACTTGGCTGTTTTCCTGGAGTACTTCTCCTTCCTTCTCCCTCTCACATTTTCTAAATCCTCAATCCAAACACGTTTAAGCAAACTTCATGCTTTGAAGAAAAGCAACTGGCTGCAAATCAACTGGTCACTGTGTGGCCAGCTCTGTGCCAAGCTGTCTGTCTGGCACAGTGTAAGGGCTTTACATGAACCATTTTACTCCATGAAACCTATCAGGTGGCTCTGGGGCTTGCCAAGGCTGCTGCTTTGTACAAATTTGTGGCACTGATACTCACAGCTGGAGGTCACCAGCTCAGAGGTTTAATGGGAATGCAGTGTCATAGCCTGGTCTTGGATGTGATCTTGCAGCAGGGATAGTCCCATGGGATCTGGTCTCATGGTCAGGGTGAGCCATCCTGTTCTTGCCCTGGACCCACCTCTCTGCTTTGGAGTGCATAGGAAGTCTCTAAAACCATCAAAAGTACAGTCATGCTGGTACAGTTCTGTGTAGTTTCTTTTGTGGATGAAATAACATCATTGCATTATCTCCTCTAATTTTCAAGATTCTTGGATATAAATATCTGTTGAAGAGCATATTGTGCAAGCTGCTCCTCTTTACTGTTCTTTCCCAGTATGGTCTGCAAAAAGTTCTTTCTGTGTGCATTCGTTTGCAATCATTACACAGTGTCAATCATCCTTACTACACATCTGTCTGGTCTTTTATTCCTCCACCTTCACCTGTGGCCCCAAGAGAGCTGGGTGTATTTGACAGAAAAGCAGGAGATCAGCACACAACAAAACAGCCATACGCAGCATAGAGACCACCACAGAAAACAAAAGAATAGATTACCTTTCTCCTCGAACAAGAACTCTTCCTTGAACAAGAACTTACCCAGAGTAAATGGCTGCTCATTTAGTTGCACTGCTGAGAATATGTACAACAGCTGCAATGCTTCCAGTCTTCCCCTCTTTTAGTTGGTGGGAACATCCATATCTGATTATAGTGATAATGATCTTAGCCCTTGACCCGGTTTATCCTGAGTCGTTTGCTAGTTTCTAGTATTTGCATACAAATAGTGAAAAGCACTTGAATCAAAAATCACAGACAGTTCTCTTCAAAACAAAGTTTTGTGTCTGTCCGGTCCTCTACAGCAGCTTTTTCTTGGATTTACCCTTTTCCCCTCAATCAGACATCTGCATGCACATTTTTGAGCTCTTAGTAGTTGCCCACATTCTAGTGTAACTAATCCAGAGACTTTTCTAATGGCAAACAATTATTTTCTTTTCCTACACATACACATGCAAGACTATTTATTGAAAACGGTGACTGTCCTGGTAGATTGCAAATTGCATGGAAAAACAGCATATAGGGAAAAAAAAAAACAAAACAGACAAAACCAAAGTAAGACCTTAGTCTATAATCTACTTTCGTTTGTAAATGTTGAAGTCTGACTACTTTCCAACAATTCTGTCTGATAGAAAATTATCTGGCAAGAGTCTTTCTCTGAGTTACAACAGTGTCTGACCCTGTTCACTTACTAAAATAGATAACTAATGCTTTGCCTGTTTTATAGTGCTCTAGATAAATAATTTTCACCACTGAATAAAAAACCATTCTTCATGTGCACATACACACAAGGAGCTCATTCTTGACTTTTCATGCAGAAACCTGAACCTGGTGGAGCTCTTCAAATGGAAAACAGTTCACAGCCTTTCATGGACTCGAATAAGTCTGCATGTCCACAAAGACTCAGGCAGTTCTCATTTAAAAAATAAAAATGAAAAAAAAAAGAAGGTTACTTCTTTTCAGGGTACTTCATTCTCATTTGTTTAAAGTTAGTGAGACTGGAAAAGGACAGATTTATCTGGAAATCATCTTGCTGGCAATCTCTACTGTAAAGATGAAAACCAGCATGGTTTTCATTACATTTTGCTCTCTGTTGAACAGCAAGATCTGTTCCGTGGACATTGCTGCAGAAGCCTGGTGGACATGTAATGCAGCACTGGCCTCAATTTATATATTTTCCACCTCCACTTTTTTTTCCAGCGAAGCATGACCCATGTTTAACTGTGCTATTCATACTGTACCTTATTTGGAACTTTTTCCTACATGTTACCATGTTCTATAATCCATAGATGGGTATGTGTAAGGGGTTTCATTGTAATCCCTGGTGATGATACAAAGATTTTGTGACAAAGAAGGATTTCTTTTGAATCAGTTGAGACATTTCTGATAATGAAATATAGCAGTGATATCCTGTCCTTCCATTTCCTAGGGTTGTGGGTTACGGCACATTGACATTCTTAGGGAATTGTTAAATGCCATGAGGTAGCTTCTTCCAGTCTCATACAAGAAACAGCCACTACCTTTTCTTTTGTCATTGGAGTGGGAATGTCTTTTGTTCTGTCTGGATTTATGTTCCATCCCCTTACACTAATCTCCCTGAAAATCCCTGACTTTAACATCCATGTAATGATGTCAATGAAGAAACCACAAAATCAGAAAAAAAGCTTCCAGTCTCCATTGGGAAAGCAGGATTTATTTTAGGATGTATTTGTCTCTGATTTATTGAAAAACAAATTTGACTGGTAATACCTTTTTCATGGTCATGGAGACAGAGGTGTTCACTGAAGGAGGGGGCAGAGAAAAATGAAACGAATGGTTATTTCTGGAGGAAGGCATTCAACTGGGTGAACTGAGCAGGCAGCAGGACCTCCCACCAGGGGAGACAGCAGCATCATCCACCTCTTCATCCCAGGCCACAAAACAACCTTCCTTGCCCAGCTGAGCCCAAAGGAACAAAACAGCTGGGTTTCTTCCTTCTTGTGGTCCTGTGTCTAAGGCTCCTCTCGGTGTGCAGTGACTTTGCATCCTCATTTCTCCTGTGATGGGATGGTCTGAAAACCTGCTTGGTGTCAGCCTGGCAGGCACTCGTGGCCAGCCCAGAGCAACACATGAGTTGTGATTTCACAAGAGCAGTCACTCTGCCTGAGTTCCCAACACTCCCTGTGTACCTACACCTGGAGCAGGGTATGGGGAGCATCAGGGTAGACCCAATGGCCACACTCTCACCTGAAATCCCTGATCAATTTTTTTCCAAGGAATCAATGTTATTTATAAATGTAAAAAATGTTGGTTTTGTGGTCATGGGGGAAAGGATGGGACAGCCAGAATTCTCCCCAGATTGCCTTATTTTTAAGGAGTTTTCCTAACTCTGATTCTATTATCAAGTTTCTTTTTTGGTTGTAGGTTAATCTTATGCAATGAAGGCTGGATTCATTTGAGTTCCAGGACACCAAGCATCACCAAATCCTTTCCCACTGATAAAATATGAGCCAATATCAACTGAAAATATGAACATTCATAAGGGAAATGTATGTAGCATACTGTACAGCATATTTAAAAATTTGTTTCTCTGCCTCTAAAAATATATTTTGAAATAAAACAGTGTTGTGGAAATATGCATAAGCACATCTACTTTCAGGTCCTAGGTAATTATTCAGGATTGAATAAATATCATACAAGTGCACAGAAAGGAAAACCGAGAAGAAATTTTTCAAATACATTTAAAATTTATTTTGCTGAGATACTGACACTGATATAATGAGACAGAAAATGTCAACATCTTGTCTTTTTGAATTAAGAACTTGATATTTATAGGCTTTAAACTTAAAAATAAAGTCACATCTTCAAACTTTCAGTTGAAAAAATTCTTTTGCTGACAAGTTAGTTAACACCGCAAAACTTTGCCAGATCAACACAAGCTTCTCAAATCTACTTCGCCCTCCAAACAAAAGGGAGGCAGTCAGAGAGATTGTGAGCAGAAAGAAAAGTTTAGGAGGGAAAAATGATTTTCCAATATTAGAACCTCCTCAGGTTGATAGAGAGATTATTTTTAAGTTTTTTAACAGGAACTGTTGAAAGATAACTTTTCTGAAGGCTTTTTCTAGACAAAAATCAGACAGAGAAAAATCTTTGGCAAGGTCTCAAACAAAATGGGGTTATTGTACACAAGCATTAGGTAAATATCTCCTTTAAAATGTCCTTTGAAGAAAAAAACTTCTTTATCTTTTCTTCCTGAAGCACTTCAGCTCTGATCATGCACAGAGCTGCTTTATATCAGGAAGGGAGGGGTTATGAATTATTATGTGGAATACTTGGAATTTTCCAGAAGAAAAAAGTTTTATGAGAATTATTAGAGGCTCCACAATTAGTACAATAATTTCTGTTCTCATCCTATAGACTGAACTGCCAGGCTAAAATCATACAGAATTAAAGTTACAATTAAAATCAGAGGTTAATCCATGCCAGCTTTTTTATCATTTCAGAATGACATTGTTCCTCAGCTGGAAGGATTAGTTCTTTCTATTTTGTTTTTGTTTATTTGTTTTGTTTTAAAAAACATCTGTGAGAGAAACAAGATGTGTCCTCCAATATCTCTTATCCCTGTGAAACTGACCTTGCTGATTCTACTCTACAAATGAGCACAACCAAGCAGATCTTTTGCATCATACCAAAAAACTCCTGGCAGATAGTGAAGATCTTAGTATCCTTTATCCTAGTAAAGCCACACCATGGTCAGCTACTGAGGTCTGTAGAAAAATGGTAGTTCCTCCTTGTTCTTTCTGTGACTTTTGGCCTTTGCTTTGTTTTTTTGTTTCACTTTGCATTTTTGCTCATTATCACAAGAAACCCCACTGACTGAAAAATTGTGTCAACAGGGTGTAGACTATTGCAGCTTCTGTTAACAAGCCAGGTTGTATATACAATAAACTACACTTCTGTGTAAGTACTATCAATTAACAGAAACTGGTTTAAAACTAATTTAGGAGACTTGTAGTAATTGAGGCAGAA
>JAYDZK010000169.1:79479089-79572536 GCA_034509185.1 Euphonia xanthogaster | reverse complement strand
CTTCAAGTAAGGCCCACACTGCCACTACAGCCAGGACACACTGGTTAAAAGCCGTTTACTAAAAAGCCAAGCAAAGCCAGTAAGCAGCTGTTATTTGGGGCTGGAGGAGATTGAGGCGTGAATGTGCTTCTACTCCAGGGTACCAAGGATTGGTCATGTTCCCACACAACAAGGACCAGACCCTAGGACAGCCACAGGCAGCCTCACCCAAACAAACCCTTCTGCTCATCTCTCTCTGGGCTCTTCAAGCCCTCTGCCCCCTGCTGTTTGCTCACAGCCGAGCAGACTCAGAGATGCAAGATGCATCACTTAGGTGATTTCTGTATTGAATTTCAGCCAAGAGGGACTCCAAGTGGTCCCAGACCAGCCTGACTGGTGGCTGAGTGGTTAGAAGTGTTGCATTAAAGTCATGGTAGCCTCTTTCCTGGATCTCTTTTTCATATCACATTAAATGGGTCTTTAGCAAATGTGGCCAGAGAAGAAGTCATACTCAAATATCTGCTCTAGTTTCCAGAGTGGAACCTGAATAAGCAGGAGTTTCTTGAATCTCCCATCACTCTCTAAAGACTAAAAATAGGTACAGCAGGGACACACCAATAACAGGTCCTCTCATCAGCAGAGTCTGATCAGCATGTCTCCCTGCCTCCATCTCTTGTTTGATGCTACTGTCTCCCACCTGAGTCTTCAGCAGCTTCACTAACAGCCAGGACTAGGATCAAATGCCCAGGCTGGGAGATTAGGAGCTCCATGACAGAAGATGAGTGACTCCTGTGAGCCTGGAGTATCCACACAGGGAGATGAGACCTGGTGCACTCCTTCTCCACTAGTACCAACCCCAGGAAGAGGCTTCTTCCACTCAGTCTTCCCATTTTAGCAATTAGTAAACTGGGCAGTGTACCTTAATGGAGATACACCCTGGTAGCCTCTGCATGGCCTGGAGCAGAACTCTGAGGAATGCCATGCAGAGCCCTACAAGACTGCCTGGCCTTTAAGAGTGGCCAGGCTGGCAGTAGCACAGAGCCACGCTGCACATCAGCTCACCTGGGGGTAGCTTTATTCCTAGGCAGGACATAAAGTCAGTATATTCATATAAGGACACAGGGGAGCACAATTGTTATGCAAGGCTACAAAAAAAAAAAAATAAAAAGGAGACATTTTGCCAAAATTAAAGACATTTACAAAAAAGTAACAGAATTCCTCAGTTCTTTCAGTACCTTAGCTGTGGTGGGAGGCTCACTAACTGGTTTTTATGGCTCACCCCGGGCAAACACTTCTCAGAAAGGCTTTTAGAGCAGTAACATTTTTTTTCTCATGTTAAGATGAATAGCAGATACAGAGCAGGTGCTCTGGGCATGTTGCCTCTTCCTTGTGCACAGAGAAACAACCCCCCCCCCCAGCTTTGCCTTCCTGCAGGTGTGCCACTCCTCCCTTGTGACAGTGCTCTGCAGCAACATGTGGTGCTAAGGCTGGGCATATCACTCTTAAATTATTTTAATGCACATTTTGTTGTGTATTTGAATGAACCAACTTCTGAGTTAAGTCCTTGTAAACCAAGTTAACCATAAATTTCATTAATTAAATGCATCTTTTCACAATATAAGCAAAAATCAGCCTACTCTTCACACATAGTAGTTTAAGCACAGTAGTTATGAGTGATAAAACTGAGTTACAGAGTGTTGGAATTAGTTGGCATGTCTGCTGTTAGCTCTGGAGCAAACTTCACAGGCTGATTGCCTGTGGCTGAAGAAACCATATGGACAGCCAGGCTGCTTTACAAGTGGTTCACATGGAGTGGGCAGGAGCAGAAAGGTGATGCAGAGTGGTCAGCAGAGCAGGTCCTTGTGCTCTCCTACAGACACCACCCCATCATGGTGATGGTGCATCAGCCACAGGTGCAGCAATTGTTTGTCTGTGCTGTGCTGGCAGCAACCATTCCATCACAGGAGGAGCAGGGAGGGACATGGACCCTGGGACTGCTGCTTTCTCCTGCTGCAAACCAGCAGCCAGGCCCCAGGCACTAAAGCCCTGCTTCTTCCCCTGATGTGACACAGCCAGAGCAGCCCACAGCAGCAAAGGAGCTGTTTGACATGGCACAGCTGCTCAAAGGGCTCACTGTCCCTAGCCACCCCGTTACCGGCTTGGGAATCAAAGGATTTTGCTCCCCCCAGCAGCTGAGCAGGCAAGGCTTACACACAGCTTTCCCTTACCAGTGTTTTAATCTCTGCTGCACCAAAGCCCTCAAATGGGTCCTCAGTATCTACTGTGCCTTATCCCCAGGGCTGTTCATTCCCTGCCATCATTCACTTTGATGGTCTCAGCACACAGAAATAGAAATTACTAGAAACGTTTGCATCAAATCCGGTGCCATCGGGAGCTTTCTGTGCATTTTAGAAAAACCCAGGTTGGTATACAAAGTTCCCTGTTGCAACAGACTAGCAGGAGGGCCTGAGCGAGGGCAGTGCCTCTCCTGGCCATGAACCCATTTTGTGATGCCCTCAGACAGGTGAGCTAAAAGTCCACAGAGACCAACAACCCACTTGTTTTGTTTTTCTGGTTACTGCAAGCAGCAGCAACAGTGTCAACTTTTCCTGCCACGCGGGACTGCAGATCTACTTTCAAGTTTTTCAAGGGTGATTCAGAGACCCAAAAGGGCAGGGGGGAGCAGAAGCAGCAGAACTGAAGCCTACTTCTATTTCTGCTCTCAAACTATTAGACCGAAGAGCAAAGCAGGTCCAAACGACTCGCACTTGCTTGGGAATGTGGTGTGATCTTAAAATCCATCATAAAAGGTTTTCTCAGTGGTATCTGACAGTGATTTGTCAATAAGCAAGACCTTGCACATAGTGTAGGTGGCTGACATCTGCAGTGGAGGAGGTAGGAAGGAAAAAGATTCCGAGTACAATTACACCTGGAATGAGATCACCCAGAAATGGCAGAGAGGAGGATCAAGCTCGTCAGCAGAAATTGGGACGTGCTCCCGAGCATGGAACCTGGGAACCTGGCTGCAACAAGTCAGGTGTCAAGGACAGGGTGATACTTTTAGCGCTCGTCTTTTTACTCTTAAAGCCGCAAAAAAAATAAAGTTTATTACACAGCAGCTGTGAGTACTTTAAAAGTATCTGTGAAACCAAGAAGAAAAAAAACATGAAAATCTCCTCTGTAGATTTGCTTCCACCAGCTCCCATATGGTGGGAGGACTATTCAAGGAGATCTTCCAGCTCTCTCCCATGATTATTCCATAATGTAAAATATGAATATCATGTGGAGGAGGTTAGAGAAAGGATTTTCTTCTTTTTCCTATGTTTAAAACTCTTTTTTTTTCCTGACAGTTGTTCTTTTATCTTACAAAAAAAAAAAAAAAAAACCCGAAACAAAACAAAAACCAGTTTGCTGAATTATGCCAGGTGGCTAATTAAAAGAATTAAAAGCTGATCTAGAGAAAATACAGACCCTTGCTAGCATATAGAACTTTTAAGGCAATAACTTTTATAAAGAAAAACTTTGAAAACTTTTTTGAACAAGGAAGCCACAAACAGGCTTTTGTGTGCAAAATTAATAAACTTATGTAAAGGTATCAAATTCCACAGGGAATCTCAGCTACCAGTGGAAGGAGAAAAATTTGGCCTAGGATACAGCTACCCCCTCTCTTCCTTTGTTCCATTTGTGAGTTTTTATGCATTAAGGCTATTTTGAGTTCCATAACCAAACAGAAGGAACAAATCAAAACCAATATCCCTAATAAAAATCTTCCCTCTACAGTGACAACGGGAGTTATGTAAGACACTTCAACAGTCTAACTCTTAAATGGGAGAATTGAACATGTCAGCTGTAACCATAAGAAGAAAAGCAGTGTGAATTTAAAGATTTTTTTTCTGGTAGTGTCAGCAAATCAGAAAATGAAAACCACTCAGCTTATACTCATAAAGTTCAGAAATTGTCCCAGCACCAGTTCTCAATCTTCGGGCAAGTGGTGACCACAGCTACTCTTTAGCCACCAGCCATGAACTCCAGTAAAAAAGTTTTACAGACTATCTCCTATTGTTTTGATTTGGAGACATTTTCTGATTTGAAGTCTAGAAAATATCTTCAAACCAATGTTCAGAAATCACAGTGCAGACTATTTTTCATTTTTCTAAGACAGGTTTTTCTGGCATACTGTGGACTTGCAGCAGAGTCCAGGCCCTGCCTCCCACCCTATTTTTATATTTTTACAGGTATTTCCCTGATACAGTGAGACTTCCTGTGTCCTACAATCCAAAGTGAATTTCTTAGCCAGACACTGAAGAGGAAAATCAGGCAGAAATTTCATGTATGCAAGACAACCAATGCAATTTACATTTTCTGATCACCCTTATATAAAAAGAGGCTTGTGAGTTGTATTTCCAGCTGACTTAAATAATTTCACCTCTGAAGTTATGTGTGCTGATGCTCTGGGGTTTCATTCCCATTTTCCGGATTTGTTTAGTTACGTTCAAGTGAAAACAATAGTTCTCAATTGAAAGGACTATGTCATTGATGGAAACAATGTAGAATAACAGTTGGAAACAGCAATAGCCAAAGAAAGACCAAAGCCCTGCATTTTGGCTCAGGCATTGGATCAAGCGAGGTAAATGCACTGTATGGTTTGTGTTGCTCCTTTTAGTTGAGTCCATCTCCAAACAACAGCTGCTGCACAGCAAGTTCCTGGTACTGAATCACTTTTTCACCTCATGGTCATTAATAATTTTTCTAAAAAGGAAACAGGCCCCTTAATGCCCCTGGTTGCTCCTTGCAGCCAGCACAGCACCGATGCCTTCCACCCACCTCTGCCTTCCAGCGCCGTCTGTGCTGGGAGCTGGGGGTCCTCACATCTGCTTGTGTGGCTTCTTCTCTGCCAACACTTTAAAAAATGGTGAAAGCAACACAATTTAAAATGCCAGTCCAAATCCTTTGGCATCTGCTAGGCTTTCTTGTGGGAAGGAGAAAAAGTTTGGAGGTATTCCTCATGAATACCTCCAAACTTTCTGCAGTGCCCTGTATGTCCTCTCTGGGGGATTGTGAAACTGGGGAGGGCTTCACTGGCTCCAGGATTTTTGGGGGAGGCTGTGAAGTTCAGAGTCTTACACAATATAGGTCAAATAATTTAATAAAACTTGGGTGAAAGTATTGCATGGAAAATGAAACACACAGCATAACAAAAACATCCCCTCATCATGCAGACCTGGAGGGCGGGTACCCTTCTTTGACATCCACTGGCAGCCTGGCATTGCCACCAGAGACCAGCAGCAGGCATGAGCAGACAGTGGTCGCTGCCTGGTGCTGAGAGTTGTTCATTCTGCAGAACAGAAAAAAGGTGTCATAATTCCTGCTAACATAGAGTGAAGAATTCCAGTAATAACTCTGAAACAGAGATGCTGGTAAGGAGTGACTAGTATTCCTAAACATGCCCCTCTAATGACATTTCATTAGGGTACCAGAGCCCTCCTTACAGGGCTGTCAGGACTGACACTGGACCTCTGGGGAAGCAATTGCCCTTCTGGATCAGCCACTGGAGGTCAGACAGAAAATCAAGGGCATCTCAAGTAATGCTAGACACGTGTGTTCAGGAACCTCAGTCATTCCCAGAGGATACAAAGGCATGCCCTTCATTTGCCGTATTGTTTGAGCAATGTTCTCTGTAGCAAAAATAGACACAAAGGACATGTAAAACAAAAGCTAAAAGCCATTTAACTGCAAAGAACAATTTTCACCTGAGCACTATGTGGTTTCTGGAGTAGGAAAAAAGCCACCTACTTTTCTCTCATTGTTAATATTCCTTTTTATTAGTGTTAGTCTTTCCAGCTCTACAGGCTCTTTCTCTGGCTCTTGGGGCACTTTCAGGATAGTTAATCCCGTCCTCTTGCAGAACAGGTAGCTATAATCTTACTTGGCATGTGGGTTGCCAGCACCATTAGATGCAGTGCCATTATGTTACTGGGTAAATACAACCGACCCCACCTGGCTACAACCTCCTTTCAGGAAGCTGTGGAGAGCAGTAAGGCCTCCCCTGGGCCTCCTTTTCTCCAGGCTAAACAGCCCCAGCTCCCATCACCCACTCCTCATGAGACTTGTGCTGCACACCCTTCAGCAGCTTTGTTGTTCCTCTCTGGACGCACTCCAGCACCTCAATGTCCCTCTTGTAGTGAGGGGCCCAGAACTGGACACAAGATCCATAGTGCAGCCTTACCAGTGCTGAGTCCAAGGGAATGATCACTCCCTGAGTCCTGCTGGACACACTTTTTCTTTCCCATGTTAAAGGGAGTCTGATGTGTCCCTTGTTACTCTGCCCTTCCATGAAACTTCTCTTTGTTCATTCCTCCTTGTTCAAAGAGATTCAGAAACCCAAGTCGATAATGTACTTTCATTTAATTTCTCTCTTCAGTAGAGCCCTTTCTCCTCCTCCACTCTTGGATGACCTTCTGGACCCTGACAGTTTTCTTATGAAATTCCACATAGTTTCCACATATTTCTGCACAGTACCTAAGAATCTGTTTTGAACAAAATATTCTTTCTATGAAGAGGGAATGTTCCATTTAGATTTCCTATCTCAACACTTGTTCAGTCCTTTAGGGAGATGTGTGGAAATATCTGCATGATCTGCAGGTGCAAAACCCTGGAAGGCTCCAGTCACCCAAGCTTAAACTGTACTCCTGGAGATTTCATGTGATGAACTCAATTTTTTCACACATCACCCAGTTCTTGGATTTCTGCAGTAAATATCCTCATTCCTCCTTTATTTTCTACCAAATATAGTACCTATGAAACTGGGGTTTCACAGATCGGCATCTTTTGTGGTTTTAACTTCTGCTTTTGAAAGATAGTGGTAAGTCCCTGCAGATTCCTCTTTCCTTCTACTTTTTAAAATGTTAATAATTAATTGAATGTGGTAAAAACCTTCAGGTATTTGTGGATGGAAAAAGAAATGTCTGGCTCCCAAAACATGTGTTAAACAGATGGTGGTAAAAATGCACTACTCCTTTTGTATTTGAAAAACAGTTTTTAAATCCTCATTTCTTAAGAAACCAAACAGGGATCAAATTTTCTACTGTTGTAAAAACCGTACTAGTAAAAAATAATTGTTCCAAAGTAGATCCTAATGAAGTTGCCAATCCTCCAATGTTTTCAACACTCACAACCTTTCGGAACTTTTTCTCAAAGAGAAAAAATTCAAGTGGTTATGAGTGATCACTTGCAAAATGGTCCAAATGGTTATTCTGCAAAGAGCTGTAGAGGCTCTTTGCAGAGAACAGTTAGATCTGCTGGCTCTTTCCTTGATGTGGTAGAACAGGGTGTTTCATGATGGCACACCTACGATCTCCAAACAGGGTTTTCCGCCTGGTTTTTGAACACTATGCATACATACACATGTCCATGGTCATACACATGCTTGTATGAAATACTTGTGCACAAAACAGTTTGCTAGTTCACAGTTCTTTGTTTCTTGTGTTAGCCTTCTCAGTCAGCATTACCCAGAAGTTGATCCAAGTAAAACCCACCTGCAACTTGGAGAGCAATGCCAGTTGGTGCACTGAAAGCCTCATCACTGCCATTCTCTGTGTCCTACTTACTGGCATAGAAGATGGTCAAATAGTGATGGTCAGAGAGTCAGAAAAGCAGTGAGCACTCCCTGGAGCTCCCACTGGCCTTGTGTAAAACCTTTCCATTCCTTATTGCCATTAAAGCTGATCTCAGTATTCAGACATCCTCTTTGGAGCTCTTTGGAGCTCTTTGGAGAGGATGTATTTCTCATTATTTATTTACTGAAAAACAGAGAGGCCCCTTTCTCAGTGGGACCATATGCTGATCTACTACCATCCTGCTGATCAGATATATTCACAGAAAATTCTCCCCAGTGCAGTGCCCCCTGTGCTCTCTCATAAAGCCTATTTCTAACTTCAGAGCGAGCGCCTCTCCTGCTGTAATTGCCCAGCTCACCCAAGGCATCTCAGTAAAGGTGATCTTCTACCTGGCTGAGCTAATTAAGTTCTTACAGACTGGGTAATCTGGGAAGGCTGTGCAGCAAGTCTGGCACTGACAGGGGCAATTTTCTCACTAAAATTAGGCAGAGCTTCTGAAAAGGGAAGAGGTGGATGTGCTTACAGCAAAAAGAGAACATGACACAGTATGACAGGTTTAGGCTGAACCACAGACAAGGAGATGTAAAGCACAGCTCCTGGGCTCAGTGGCATGTGCTTTAACACAGCTGTACAAAGGCAGCTGCGTGCAAGCATAAAAAATCCTTGTAAATGTATGCAAGCACATAAAAGAGACTGGACACAAAACAGAGTTTATCTCTAGCATGCAAAACTTTTCTCTTGAAGCAGCCAGTTAGTCACCACAAGTCTCAAGTCTCTCCTCCCACCACTGCAAGGAAATGTGGAAAGGTTTCTTGCCTCCACTCTCCCCTCCTCACCTCATGGTTTTCATTTTATTAAAGCAAATCAATTTTCAGGTTGAGTATCACCAGAAATACCTCCCTAATAGAAACACAGGAGACAAGCAGTTGTCTTGGGGAAATGCTGGCTCCCTGCTGATAACTTTGTGGTGGCTCAGGCAATTCTCTCCTATTTCCACTGAGATGGAATGATAATACACCTTTGTGCCAAAAGGGTGCAAGTGCAGTGGTTACAGTACTTGCTTCACTCCCCTGAAGCTGCGCTATCAGTAGCACTTTTGGACCTGGTTTGTCCCACCCTTGTGGGTACTGCAGCTGCCAGTAGTGGGAATTTCAGACAGCAATGGAGGCAGGAAGAGCAGAGAAGAGGGAATGAAAGCTGCCCCTCGCAAAAGCACCCAAGGGGCCATATCTGGGTAAGAGGAACAGCCAGGCAGAAATCACAGGGTTTCTGGCAGTGCCCTCTCCATCCTGACACTGTCCTTTGAAAGACTGTGAATGTAAGAGAAAGAAAGCACCTTGTTCCACCTTTGTTTAATGCAAAGCTGCAGCTTGAATTCATTGTGTGTGTCTGATGAGAAAATGATGAAAGAAATCTCAAGTCCTTTCTATTGGAAGCTTCTGCAATGCAGTGCACAAGTTATCCACACATTTTACTGAACTGGTCCCTTAGAGGAAAGGCTGAATACTCATGAATGGTAAAAGAGAAAAGGAACTGCTTTTAATTACAATATTCAAATATTTATTTCAGTATCAACTATGCCTCTTAAGATCCTGAAAGGATCAACTGTTTGTTACTGCAGCACACTCAGCCATGAACATTTTCCTTGGTAGCATGACTGGGGGTATATTTAAAATATAAACACAGCTAAGAGAAGGTTGAAGCTGGAAATTTCCAAATGAATGCTTTTTCTTCCTCCCCCCTCTTCTTTCTTGTCTGCCTGCATCACAAGCAGCCTACTTTCCTGTTTGCCTAATGTGTCAGGGTGATGTCCTGTGAGGATTTTAGCTATTTCATCACTTTATACCTGTAGTTCAACAGCAACATTCCAAAGTCCTCAGGAGGCACTTTTCTCTCAACATTATACATCCCCTCGATTGTCTATAGATGGAAAGAGATCCATAACTGATGGAGTTGGTGTCACAGGATTCCAGCGGCACAGCAGTCCGTTCGGAATGCGGCACTAATTGCAAACAGCGCCTATCTGCTCAAATTACTGTCGGAATGCTAACCTTGGGAAAAGATATTTTTATGCATAAGCTTTTCTGCAAAAGAAATATTTCTGGAAGTGAAACAGGCAGGCTTTCAGTTATGAGAATGAGCTCTGCTTTTCCCCTTGTTACTGCTGCTTTCCTGAAGGAAGAAAATATATCTTCAGACCAATTTCCCACTGAGGCTAATAAAAAAACCCCAAAAAACAAGTGGCCATGGTAATTCTGAAAGGAAAAAAAAATCTAGATCCTGTTATTTTGTAGAGACAGTGCTGTTTGTTTTAGAAAACATAGAAATTTCCCAGGTGACTTAAAGATACAAAATGTAATGTGAAAAATATTCTCATTTGCAGTACAGTGTTTTTAATGGGGTGTCTGCATTTTATGTGGCATAGCACACAGAAAACTTTTTAGGACACATAGAGAAGTATTTTTCAAACACATGTCACGAGGGACTGATTTTGGGATAGTTCTGTGCTACTTACTTCTACAAAAATATATACATGTTTTGCAAGAGGGTCTGGCTTTCAGGGGTGAGGATTCCTTGGCCATCCTAGGCAGCAGTTTGGGTTCAGGATGAGAAGGAGGTTTTATCACTTACCAGAATGAATCTCAGCACAGAACAATTCCCCAGGAATGAATCAACAGCGGAGAAGAGGACCTGTTTCGTGGATTTGGAGAGAATACAGAGAAAGGATGCCAGTTGCATCTACTGGCAAACTAACTCTGATCTTGGTGACCACAATGTGATCCCAGACCCAAGGAAAATATTCCTTTCTCAGAGTAATCAGTCCCTTGCAACCTGAAGATTGCATAAGGTTTCTGCAGGAGAAAACCTGAAAAGAAAAAGAAAGGAAAACAAAAAGAAAAGAAGGATTAAATCAAGGAATTCTTAAGACTGGTGAAACAATTTTCATTATTTAACTCCATCTTTCCATAATAGACTCTTTGTTTTAGAGACTGACACCATTTATTTCAGCAAACTGTTGATTAGGATTTATTTCTTCTCTCACAAAAACTTCCCACCTGGAGTGGAGGCAGTGTTTTCGAATCGTACTGCTGACCAGAATAGCTCCTTATTTCTCAGCATGCCATTTCTATCATAGGTACATGTTTTCCCACTGCACTTGAGAACTATTCAGCATCAAAACCCATCATGAATTATACACTGAGATCTCACATACAAAATGTTCTTGTGTTTACTCACCCTACTGTTAACTTCTCCAAAAGCCAGTTAAATTACCTTTCATGTGGACAGACTCGTCAGAGCAACATGGTTCCTGTGTTCATTTTCCAAAAACAGCAAATCAACTAAATCTGGGGGTTTGTTCTCATCCCTCTTGAATTCCCTGAACTGCAGTTTCAAGTAACTGCTCATCTTTCGCTACAAGGACCAGTAGCAAAGTAAATAAGGTGATGCACTGTGATGCTTAAGACACGTATTCATCTTGCTCCAGATTAATCCTAAAACCTGCTCCCTAGTGTCCTGGCTTAAATTAGGTATCTGGACAAAGGCACTGGGAAGTGAAAAGTAGCCAAATATGATGAAAACTTTTTATACTTAGGCTCTAAAAATGATGATTGTTCAAAGAGCATGAAAAGTCTGCCAGTATCTTCAAGACAAAAATACACTTCACCAAAAAAAAAAAAAAAAAATTAAAAAAAATTGAAAAACTGGAAGCTGAAAGAAATCCCCTTTCCAAGAATGACAGAATGGTTAAGGTTAGAAGGGATCACTGGAGGTCATTTAGTCCGACCTCCCTGCTCAAGCAGGATCCCCTAGAGCATGCTACTCATGATTCTGTCCAAACTGCTCCAGAATATCTCTAGGGAAAGAGATATTCACAATGCATGTAAATGAAATAATGAGGTATTTTAATATCCCTTCTATTCATTCACATGCTATTCATTACCTGAGCAATCTAGGTTGAAAATGAAACTTTCACATTCACACTCCTACAAGCAAAAAGCTGAGGCAGCAAAACTGAAGTTCAATTAGCAGTTACCTAGCAGCTCAATTAGCAACTCCCTTCAATGAGTTCCACCTGGGCTATTATAGCCCACTAGCTCTGGGATAGCTCAGCAGCAGCAGCTAGCTAGGTTATTTGGCTCTCTGCTGTTATCATGAGAAATGGAAACAGTGCTAAAGTAATTATTCTTCAGGACACAAGAAAAATTAGTGTTTTGACTAATGAAATGTAGTAACTGATGAAGCCTCCATTAATATTATCAATTTTTTTTTTAATGTGCTGGATGATGAAGCATTAAGGTTTCTATAGCATTTGCTGATTTCAGCTCTTAGGAATACTGACCTTTTAAATTTCATTGTTCAAGCTACTGTATCCTAAATTGCTATTCTTGAGAGTTTTTCATAGGTTTAAATACTACATTAGGGAAACAAATTCTTCCAACTTGACCCTCTGAAGAGCTGAGTGACAACAGTAAGCCTGTAGCTACTTCTATTATCATTTGCTGACTGGATTTTTTTTTTCTTTTTTTTCCTTTTTTCCTTTTTTTTCTCTTTTTTTTTTTCCCCAAAGCAGCATCCAGTCAGAGGTATGAGCAAAGAAAGTATGATGTCCAAAGAAAGTAGTATCAAAGCAGCTGGTCCACAGATCATCTGTAACTTTGAAAGCAGCACTATTTGAGATATTTCATATCTCCATCTGGTTCCCTCATTGTCAGAAAAGCAACTGCATGCAAATAAATCTTCAATGAATGATGCAGGAGGTTTTTTTTCTTTTGACAGACCAATATTCAGTTAGATTTTTTTCATTTTTAGAAATGATTCTGCATTTAACAGGCAGATAATTCTGAAGAAACTGTTTCAATCACCTCATGCAGAAGCCCTCACCAAAGACCAGGTTGATTGGTCTTGGTAGCTAACTCAAGCCTATACATCTTCAGGTCACCTCTCTCATTTTATGATTTTTCAGGACAGCAAATTAGCAGATTGAAAACATGTGGAGAAATTACCTTCCTCTTTTCTTCCTATTGAAAACAAACACTGAAAATATTCTCCAATCCTAAATCCAAAATGTGTAGCAAAATACCTTTTTCCTCTGGCAAAGTGCAGCAAAGTCAGACAACAGAGTCAAAACAAAATTTCTTTTGCCTAATTTTCCTTTCTGCCATCTCACTCTCTCCAGTCCTTTTCTCTGTCCTCAAAGATGGAGGCAAAATGCAAGGACAAAAGCTATGGAGCATCCTCTGACCTACCTGAAGTTGTTTCCCAATGGATGATGCTGACCACTATCCAGTCAGGCTGGTGCAAATTTCTTTGTCCATGCTTGGACTGACACTGACCACTCGAGTCAGCAATTAGAGAGCACATAACCTGGGAGACCATTCAGAGCTTGACTGGGAAAATTGGCACTGGGAACATTTTCATTCTTCATGGAATACCATAGAAAAGCCCACATAGCAGCCAGGATACAACGCCATGCACAGCCAGAGGAGCCCTCCACTGCCTTGCCTGGGTGACAGAAATGGCACAGCTCTGCCAGAGCAGTGCTCTCAGCCAAAATACATGTCAGTGCTCACAGACAGTGTCCCTGCTCACAGAACTCTCAGGGTGACCCATGACCAAGCCATGGTGACAGCTCAGAGTAGGTGACACAAGACAGAGTGAAAACTCTGCTAGGATTAAAAATATAATAACAGTAACCATGGAGATATTTTCACCTGTATTTCTCTGAGACAAGGTATTACAAGAATTTCTTTCAGAATCGACAGCATGTGGTACCGTCTCCCAGGCGACAGAACCTCAGGAAGCAGTCTCAAATTTCACCAGAGGAGTTTTAGACTGGATATGAGGAAAAAACTTTTCATGGAAAGGGTTGAAAAGCACTGGAACAGGCTGCCCAGGGTAGTGGTAGGGTCACTGTGCCTGGAAGTGTTAAAAAAATGTGTAGATATGGTACTTGAGGGCATGGCTTGATGGTGAACATGGTAGTGGTGCTGGATTGACAGTTGGACTTGATAAACATAGAGGAGTTTTCCATCCTTAACAGTTTTATGATTCTGTAATAGCAGTAGATGATAGATAGAGTAAGGTGAGGTTAATTAGTATATCAAAAGTTGCTGTCATTAGAGAAAGGCTGTGCAATTAGCAGAGATGTTTCTATAAGCTCCAATTTGTTCAGAACCTCTTCTGATGGTATGAAAGCCCAAATGGTTACAAAGTTGGTGCAACAAGAGCAGACCAAGGCCACCGCTTCCAAAACACTGGATTACCCTTCCTTCCCAGTCTGTTGTGTAATACTGTTAATACCACGTTGCTGTGCACAGCTGTTTCAGCTTCATTGTTTGAGTTTCTTCCTTCACTAAATATTTCACTGTTTCTCAGTGCAGCAATACATACTAGGGCTTCTTGGTATGGATTTTTCCTTCTGGGATCTGTCTCTCTGGCCTCTTCATGACCTAGCCACAGCTGGCACCCCAGATGCTTCTTTCCAGCATAGGCTTTCCAAAATCTGCTGCTTTAGAATCTCTTTCTAATCTACTCTTTTCAACAAGCTGGACTTCATCCTTCCTCATCTGCATAGCTTCACTTGACACAGAGCTTGGCCCTTTTTTAGCCCAATTTACGTGGATAGCCTGTATTACACTGCCGCAGTCGTCAGAGGTGACGCGTGGTGGGGAAGCGTCCAACCAGTCAGTGGCTTGGATCCAGAATCCTTGAGCTTCATCTCACCTACACTATATTTAATTGGTTCCATCTAATTTCTCTGGTATCTAATTTTACATCATTAACAGTCTCAAGGTCTTCACTATGTCAGTGGCTCTAGTAAAATAAACAGTAGTTCATGTTCTTTATTCTTTAATATCTCTGCTTTAGGCAAGAGCAAAGAGACTACAATTAAATTACAGACCACAAGTGGCTGCACACCAGGGGTGTTTTTCTGTTCCAAAAGCTCACCATTACCCAGGCAGCTACTAAAAATTTGATCCATGGTTTCACACAGTAGTACTTGACACATTGCATAGACCTACTATGGATTTACTTGTAAAGACATTTCTAACATAAATAAAACCATATTTTGTCTGTTGGACCCCTGAGCTGCATATGATAGCAGCCAGGATCTCCTTCCGCATAAAATGTAGGGAGCTAAATTTTCCAGGGACTTTTGGGGGTGAGGAATTGACATCACATCCTGATCTGATCTAGTTCTGTTTTAGCACTTATGTGCAGGACTAAGTGGGAGAGGCATTAAAATATTTGCATTTATATGTGGTGTACATTTTTAACTCTCTTATTCTTAAAGGCAGAGTACAGTATAATGTCAAATGCTGTAGGACTTTCCCCTCTCCCAAGACACTATAGTTGCAAAGAGCTTAATCTCCTGAGACAGGACAGCCACTCAATTTAGAGTGCACATAGAGCCAACAGCAGCGGATTTCACTGCTGTAGTGTAATTCTCAGCTGTCATATATCCTGCACAGAACTGGGTTTCTGTCCTGCCTTTTTGACTGATTGTTCATCAAATCATTGGGTTATTGCATGATAAGCAACCACCAGCAGGAGTAACATAGCTGTCTGGAGAACTCCTGGACTGTATGGTAAGAGGTGATAGAAGCAGGACACCAGGATTGTGGCAGAGAGGTGTGTGAGCATGAAACACCTGTGAGCATTGACACAGTACTGCCTAAGCTGTCAACATGCAGTCACATTTAAGAAAGCACAGTCTGAAACCTGAGGTTCAGCCACTTGCAATTTTAACATTAAATGGAGCAGACATCTGATACCTGTATGAAACAGGAATGGCCACCACTGGCTGAGGTGCAGCAGGCTGACCTATGCTTGGAGAGGTGTTTTGCTGATACAACCTGAGGTGCAAATACCATTAGACAGCAGTCACTGAGGCCACCCTGGTGCTAAGTGGATACAATTTTGTGTCTTCTCTAACCAGAGAGATTTGTTTAATGTCCCTCTGTGTGCTCCTTTCCCCATCACACCTCCATCAGTGGACTCCAGAAGTACCTCATCAATGAGCAAGGTCTGTCCTTTCAGTCAGCAGCCTGCTTGAATGTTATTGGTAACTGTGAAGATATCATCCCCAGAGGTTGTCTTTGTTTATTTTTAACAGGGAATTAATACATTTAATTTGTTCTGTGAATCAGAAGAATGACCCCCTCCTTCTACTATGGTAGGATGTATGCAGAATGGTATGGCACTGTCCTTTTCATCCACACAGTCTCTTCCAGAAACATATCTGCTATTATTTCAAACTCTTCTTTCATATTAATAACTCACCACACACTAATTAATCTCAATTTCACCTCTTCTGCAATACAATAATCATAATCTTTGATTTTACACATGGAAGAACTCGAGGTAACTATGACCCTGTTCACACTTTTCCCATACCATATTATCTTTGTCACTTTCTTCTTTACACAAATCACACAGAGAAAGATTAAAGTGACCACACCAAAGCAATTATAAAGCCCCCTGAAGCTTCTCTTGCCTTTTGTGGGGACACATTTTGCAGAGTCACTCATCTCAGCCTTTTCCACACAGAGCAGTGGTGGTGTGCACTCCCTCTGAAGTGCATCAAAGAAGATCACCTTGGTATGCAGGCCAGCAAAAAGAGAAATCTGATGCATGTTCTTTCATGCCTCACAGAAATTACATTTGCCAGACATCTTAATGAGCAGTAAATTTAGATGGAGTAAACTGTAATTTTTTCTCACCTTAATTTTTTATTAAAGTGTATGACCATGCATCTTCTAAAAGCCATTTGAAAGTGATAAAGAGAGATCCTTGATTACTAATTTTAGAGGGATCATAATGATTTTAGTAGTCTGTCTCACCCTCTCTGTCAGGAATACTTATTTCCCACTTGGCATTCTGATGCTGATGGCTTGATTTATGGGAAGATTTGCAACTGTGAAGGACTTGGGCATTTTTCCACTCCAGGAGTGGGTGTTGGGTGCCATTTTCTGGGGTTGGCAGACCAGCCAAACCCCAGCCTAACGCTGCAGCTGCTGACCTCAGGGCCAGTGGCAGTGTTTCTCAGCTCCAAACTACTGCCCTCCAAGGCTTCTTGGATTTACAGGCACGCATGGCTTTTCTAGGACAGGCAACTATTCCTACTCACCTGCAGCCCTAACTCCTTCAATCCCACAGACCAAGAGCACTGTGGATTAACTTTGCGTTTTGCAAGCAAATTCATTCCCTCGCAAGGTGAGAAGGTAGAAGTGAAATGTCAGCTGTCAAGGAGGTGAATTTCTCAAAAAGGAGACACGTTCGTTATTTGTGAAGCAGTGGGGACCTTGGTGGCTGTGAAAGTAACTTGTTCACATTTAAATGGCATTTCACATTCAGAAAATAGCTTTTCCTTAACCATGAGGAGTGATCATTCCGTGACAGTGTTGAAATTGGTCAACAGTCTGTAAATAGTCTCTCCTGTCACCCATGCCATAGCTTCTTAGAGGATTAAAATGATTTAGTGCTTGGCACTCTCAGATGATACTCACCAACATTTATTTAATCTCTCTCTCTCCGTATTCTCATTGTGTGAATGGAAAGACAAATGTAAGAGCATTGAAATACGATGTTTTGAGAACATGGATCTGGACTTGTGCCCTGTATCACTTCAACTTCTCTGCCTCTAGATCATGCATAAACTATTCAGCTGCTCAGTATATCATATCTAGCCTTAAAGTTTGGGCTCATTCTCCCCAGCCTCTAATAGACCCTGTGAGAAATACAAGCACAGCTTTACACTCTATCTCAGTTGTTTCCAAAAACCCAAGAAACTGTTACAATAAAGGGAGAAAAAATGAGTTTAAAAGGAGAAAATAAATTGAGTCTGTCAAACCAAATAGCAATTGGGCTAGCTGGTTAGTTAAATAATTTTTATTGGCTTTTCCCAACTAATCTGCTCTCAGGATTTATTAGTCTTCTACTATATCCTCAAATAAAGCATCTGACTTTAGTTCCAGTTTATGCTTTAGACATTAATAATTTTGTACATCCCAGAGAGCATTTATATTATTTATTAATTTTATCTAACCATAATTACAGTCATTGTGGCTGTTTAATGAAAAGTTACTCTGGGCCAAGTTTCTAGAGTTCAAATTGCATTTCATCATTTTTACAGACAGGGCTTTTGGACTGTTTGGTTCCTTACCCAAGGGCTTCCCACAGCCAGAAAACCTTATGAAGAAGGGATAACTAGAATGGGTTGTGCCCTAGCCCCATGCAAAAGAGAAGCACTGCCATGCCTTGTTATTCTATTACCAGGACTGTCAGAGTCACTCCAGCTTGCGCCGTTCGGGTTTGCACCAAGATCCACACACAATTCTCAGCATGCCAGAACCAGGGCACACAAGGAGAGAGGAGGCAGAAGACACTTTGCACCTCTCACCTCTCTGGTTTCTGCAGCAACACTGAGATCAAAGCTTCTGATTTCAAGGCTATAGATGCACTTCAGCTCCACGGTCTATGGTAATGAGCCAACAAGCACATTCTTGCGCAGCCCACTTCTGGGCTGCTCCATGGCTGTGAAAATGAGATGCTTGAGTTACGTGAAAAGATGTCTTCTTTACTTTTCTCATAGTTTTCCTGTGTGGATCTTGTCAGTTTGCTGAAGAGCAGACAGTAAGTGGCTCTCAAACTTCAAAGTAATTTCTTCATACTGTAGTTTTTTCTTTTCAGTTTTGAGCAGCTGCTAACCTCCAGCCATTCAGGAGATGGCACTGACTGAAATCTCCTCTGTTGTTCAGGAATCCTACACCTCATTACTTTGAAGTGGGCAGGAGAACGTTTCCTCCATTCATGTATGCCACAGGAAAGGTTTCAGTGAGTCAACTCCTTGCAGTGTAGAAATGGCACTGATGTAAGTTACAGAGAAGGGACAAATCCATGTGGTACTCTGGCTGCTTCTCCTTTTTTCTTTGTCAAAACTTATAAGTTGGATAGGCTGTTAGGAAAGAAATCTGACCCAGCTTATCTAAATGCAGAGAATCTTCTTCAAAGATCTCAAGGCATTTGTGTCTGGTAGGTTCAATATTCCATGCATATATCTGAGAGAAAAATTTCCATTAATAAAAGTAATATTAATCTATATAAGGTAACCAGATAGCATTCAGACAAAATCATCTTACTCTATGTAGGTTAAATTCATATATTCATTTGCTGCTGGTGAACAAGCTGGCTTTAGGACCTTTGCCCATGTAAGGCTATAATGATTTCTTATTTTGCAGTCAGCTGAGTTTCTACTTGTTCCACCTTTTTAACTTTAACAAATCCAGCATTAGCCTAAAGTCTTTCTACTCCTTCAGCCATAATTATTCTCTATATTGTGGCCCCAAGATAATTCTAATTACTCAGATATTTTCATGCATTAAGTCCTACAGAATGGATTAAGATTTAATTTTAATTTTAAATTTAGATCCTGAATTTCAAATTCAGTTCTCATCCCTAAAAGTCTGAACCAGGGACCTGGTCACATCATTCATCTGGTCTTTCCACCCACAAGAAGCCTGGGTTGTGGAGAGGTGATTGCTCAGCAGGGATGTGACAGCACTGCCTGCTGACAGACCTGCTCTGGGATCCCAGTGTTTCCACACAGCACTTCTCAGGGATCACGATGTTTCACCACAACACTAGATCTCATCATCTGAGGGCTTCTTCTGAGAGGCACAGAGAAGGCAGTCAGGCATTCAGCAGAGCCAAAAAAGTCTTTGAACATCATGGAGTGGAGTGTGCAGATTTAGAGTTTTGGAGAGACTGAGGGAAATAACAAACTAGAGCAGGGAAAGAGAACAAGGAAATAAGCAGACATCAAAGGGGAGCAAAGCACAGTGCCTGGCATGGATGCTTGCAGACAGATGCACGATTTGTTGCTTGCTCAGACTCATATGTAATGTCCATGGTGTGGGTACCAGGCCCAGCAGTCCTGACACTGTTCCTGGAGCTGGCAGTGACACCAACTCCATCCCAGTGCCAGCTGTGCCACAGCCCAAACGTGCAGGACAGAGTGAGATGGCAAGTGGAGGTGCAGATACTGAGGAGATTGCATGCAGGCAGCAGCAGGCAGGGAGGAGCAAGCAGAGCCTTCCCATCCCAAATGCAGCTCTCTTTACAGGATGCTGCAGTCTGTCATCTTCTACCCACGATGAAGCCAAAACCAGTTGATTCCAGAGCAGAGGAGCTCTCAGGGGAGGTATATATGTCATTCCCTGTTACATGTCAGACAGCATCAACACAAGCCCTGGAAACTTTTGCATCTTGGGTTCACCCAATGCTGCAGACAGCCACCACCACAGGGCTGATGGCCACCCACAGCTTCTCAGGGTTTGTGCCCCCATCCATCCGAGTGGGCTCTGCTGGGCCAGACACATCCACAGGCCAGGGAAACCACAGGGAAGAGCAACACAGGTAGGATGGGAAAATAAATAATTTGAAGGAAGGTATGTGTTATGACAGGCTTTTCTGCTATTGTTTTCTTTTTCCTTTAAAGCAAATACTAAAAAAAAAATTATTAAGGAAGGCAGTATTAAAATCAGAGAAAAGAGGAGATACTCTCATATGAAAAATAAAGCATATATTAAAAACTATAATAAACTATAATAAAGGTGTGCAAATTCTAACATTTTTCAAGTTACAGTGACATTAATAAACACAGTGCTAAGAACTTGAATAAAATATAATTATCTTGTTCTTTTAACCACTTAGTTCTCAATCTCATCTGTTTCAAAATCACAGTTTCAGTAATATCTCAGTCATCCTGATTAAATCAACAGGACTAAGGGCTGAATCTTTTCTGCAAAATACTGCTTTTTTCACCCAACCACTTTGCATGGCATTTGAGACTTTTAAAAATAAATATTGGCTGTACAAATTAATAGGATATATATTAACAAAAATTATAAAACAAAAATATAAATTCCATCACTGCTGCTGTACCCTTAAGTAACTATTTTGTTAAATGTAAGGAAAAAGCTATCATTTTATAGCTAAAAATAAACAGCAGCTTGCAAACTAGCCATGATCTGAAGACAGCCATAACATTCTGTTAAAGCCTTTAGACTCCATGCTTCTTTACTCTACAGGGGAGAGAATGCAGGATGAGCAGGAGAGAATCCCAGGACATCTGATAGCCAGCAAGAGACAGAGAGAAAGAGGGAGCACAGGGTGGCTCTTATCTAGAAAAAGAAATAGCAGCTGACACAGCTGTGAACAGGCTTATATTATTTTATTTCCAATGTACAACTGACATGCTTAGCAAACATTTCTTGAGATTTGAGGGCTCTATCTCCCAAGCGTTGCAAGCGGGATGAGCATGGGTACCCACTGCCTCCCCCTGCACCTCAAGGTTATTAAAAGAACGAAGACATAGGCATGGATTTAATGCCACTGGAGCCTGTTCAGTCCTCTGGGTTGAATTGTACCTAGTCTCAATGAGACCTGTAAATTTTTTGCCTGGGAACAGCCATTAAATATCATTAGCTTGCAGTCCCTGCCAACTCCCCCTGAAGTCAGAGCCGTGACCTGTCCCCAGAGACACCCAAACCCTGACGCAGGCCAGCAGCAGCTACTGCAGCACGGCTTGGTCTGAGCCTCTGGCTGGGCCATGGCTCCAGCATCAGTGATCCTCACCAGGAGGCCACAATCCAGGTTGAATCGGTCAATTTGCCCCTCTAAAATTGTTTATACAAAAACTCTGGGAATTCTGCAGTTGTGGGGACACAGGGAGTCCAGCAACAGGTGCTGCAGCAGGGGAGCACTGTTACCTCATGCCATACCATCCCATTTACTATCTTTTGCATGACTGCCGCCTGAACTGAAGAAGCTGAAATTCCTCCCAGAGGGAGACACTATGCCATGCCTGAAGCTGGCATGACAAAGGCCAGGAGGCCCTCACTGCTCCTCACAGAAGCCCACCATCCACCACTTGCCTGTGCCCCTGCCTCTCATGGCACGAAAGGTTTTACTGCATGAAATCCATGAGAGAGCAATCCTCCCATGAGGATTGCTTTAGAGCTTAGATTTGTCTGAAAGCCACAAGCACAGCTGAAGAGCAAAAGAAAAGAAGGACCACAGTTAATCTCTTGCACGTAACTCTAGCTGTAACTTTTTCAAAAAACAGCCCCTGAAATACTTGACTGATGGGAAAAGGACAAGAAGGATGCTTTTACTTTTATGAAGAGTAAGCTTTTTTTTCTATTTGTCATCCAGCTACAAATTATTGCTTGGTTTTCTGTTTTTGCAGGAGAGACCAGATGCACATCAGAAAGTCTGCAATGTGAGCAGGGCATTTTAGGCCATGTAGATACCTGTCTTTGCCATGACTTCCATTATAACTTTGTCTTAAATCTGGCTGCTGCTCTGCGTGTCCTCATCTTCCCTTCTCCTCTCACAGACTGCTATCAAATTTTCCATTGCTCAGCCTTTCCCACTGCAGGTTTTCGTGCCCTCCTTTCCACAGTGATTTCCCCAGCTCTTAGATTTTCTGCTGTCTTTTTCCCCCTTCCTTATAGTTACAGATATGTTCTACACATCTTTTTGAGCTACAAGATTTCCTTCTTCTCTTCCGCCAATATTCTCATTCAGAACCCTCTTTCACTGGCTCCTGATCAGTTTTCTCCCCATTACCCAGTCTGCATGCTCCCATCTCACACTGCACTGCTACCCTACTGCACAGTGCCCCATTTAAATTGAAGCTGGGCACATTCCTGTACTACTTAAACCTATAGGCAGGTTAAAATATTTCAAAGAACCCATAATGGCATCTTTACCACAAGCACCTGGAAACAGCCCACCCTCTCCTTCTCCTTGCTGAAATCACATGCTCTACTCTTCATCTGACCTCCTTACTGTTTTCTTTATATCCTCCCTGATGATTTAATTTTTTTCTTTACGTCCTGTTCTCACATAGTTTGGGTTCTACCTCTCTTCCCCAAAAAAAGGGATTCTTGGGGAAAAAACATGGTCTTGGAACCCATATTTCACATTTTTCTGCATTTCTTCCCTGAATCAAGAAATTCACTGAATCCTCAGTTGTTATCCTAGTCTGCAATGATTATTTCCAGCTTTGACCTGCATCTCGTCCAAGTGGCTTTTTATTTTTACCACTCTTCACAAACTACTTGGAGTTTCCAGACTCATTTTGTCTTTATTCCAGGGCCTGAGCAGCCTCTTGATCTTTCTGCTGTTCTTGCATAGCCACATATGGCTCCTCCACCTTGTGCTGCCTCCCCCCACCCGGCTGCCCCATGGTGTTATTCTCTCCCATTGATCTCCTCCCTCTTCCCAGTGACTCTGGTGATGATATTAGACAGTATTCTGGGATATTAGATGATTAGATATGCTTAGATATCATCCTATTCTGATGATATTAGATGGTATTCTCCTTCCCTCTCCAGCTTTCTGGATGATCTAAGCCACACATGAGGTTTCAGCTTCCATGTGTGTGTCCAGGGCATTGCATTTCAATCTGGGATCCTTTTCTCCAGTCTAGGATCTGACTGTCTCTGAAGTTCTCTGTTTATCTGTAACTATTTACAAGCAGAGGGGTAGTTAGGGGAAATTAATGTCATACAAAGCAGGCAGCGAACACATGTAAAAACTTCTCTCTGCTGTCTGGGCTTCTTCAGCCTCATGTTGCTGATTGGAGTTTTTAAGCCTTGCTGGGACAGCAATTGGCACTTCCTGTGATTGAATAACAGCTTCTGACACAAGTAGGGAGAAAACCTGGGGTGAAGAGTTACAGGCATTATTGCACCTTGTCACTTCTGATGAGAAAAAAATAGTGGTAATCTGAAGTGTTGTTGGGAAAGCAGGATACACACAGTGAAAATGTGTGTCATGTCTTATTTTCCTGTAGATGTGTTCCAGCACCAGAATGGGGGAGAAAACTGTTCATGTGGGATACAAGTGAAAGCAGCAGCATTCCCTGGTGCATGATGATATGCTATGGCAGTTTATTGGTGGTAGGGAAGGAGCAGTTTATGGGAGAGGGCAATATGAGTCCTGCTGCACTAGGAGGGCTTCTCTGCTCTGCTTAAAGAGCATAAATAATATTGCTGGTGGCACATCTGCCTGACAGGCACCAGGGTGTTCCTCAGGCCTGGCTCCCAGCAGAACTGGCAAAGTGGAGACTAATGTTCTTCTTTTTGTTGTGAAGAGCATTCTTTTACTGGCAGGATTTGGCAAGAGTCCTCTGCAAAGGCCGAAAAAGGCTATGGAGGGACAAAGCAGCAGCCCTGTAGGAGCGGCCTATAGAGAATGTTTAAATATAAGCAAAAAAAAATGTCATGACAGATCTGCTCTTTTTTGACTCAAATACAAAAACTCTGATCAACAGGATGGACAGTTCTTAAAACAGAAAAAAGTGGCAAGCATTTTCCAGGAGCACCCATATAATATGCTCCTTCCTCTCTTCTGGGAAAGAAGAAACACCCCAGGGAAAATAAAGATTATTCTACTTAAGTATGTTGGAGTCATTTTCTAAGGAGCTAGAAGGTAGTGGACACTATCTAGAGTTTGGATAATAGCCATTAACATTCCAGATAAAAGGTCTAGAAGGAAGGTAAGCCTGCAGTCAAATATTCAGGTTCTTAACTGGGTAACATTGATTCCTTCTATTAAGCACACACTCTCCAATGACTGCAGCTTTACCCACCCAGCTTTTTCCCTGCCTGTTTTAGTGTGCAAGATGCCTGGTGCACTCTGATTTTGTAACCTGATTTTTGAATTGATTGTGACCTTGTGGACTCTTCCTAGGGCCAGCACTCATCTTGGATCAACCTTGGCACCATCTTTGATGATCTTTGCTTGCAGAACCAAAGCTGCTCGAGCTGCCAACGCTGCTGTGCACACTCATGCTCAAAATGAGCTCTCTTTCCAGACTGTCAGAAATTCCTATGGAGTCTCCCATTTGCCTTTGTCTGGGCAGAGATGACCAAGCACAGATTTTCAGGAGCAGCTGAAGAAGCTGTATCCTGACTGGGTGCTCAGCTTGCAGAGGGAGCATTTGCTCCCTTACCACAGGAGATGGCCACGACTGCACAGAGGCTCTTCCTGCAGACACATTTTTGTGCACTAGAATCTGTGGTGATTCAGCCACTTGCTTTCATAAATGAGCTTAGTGATTTAGTTAACTTTATTTTAAATGAAGCATGCCAAGTGAATCCACCAGCTTCAGTAACTCTTACTAATAATAGTACTTTTCCTTTATTCCCCTGGCTTATTATTAGTAAAAAATGACACAATTTGCTGCAAGTATTCAGCTTAAAGTCCACAGATACGGTGTGGGGAGTTTCAGCCTGGATGAAAATTTTCCAAAGCTACTAGCACTTGAAAAACTGGTTTTGTGGTGGAACCAAAATCTTAAACAGCATAAACAAGGCACTGCTACAATTATGCAGTCTGGAGACAACCACTCTCACTGAGTGCAGTGGTTTAGTTGTACGTTGCTCAGCCATGGATAACTCCATGTGTGGCTCAAAACCAGGAGACTCATGATCAGTTCCCTAAGCCCTGTAGCATCCTCGGGCAGATAGACTAAAGAGAAGGGCAGGTAAAGAACATTTACTTCTTCCATACTGTGTCCCGATCATCACTGTGGAACTGATTCTCCAAGATGAAGAGATCCTAGAGAGGGAAGCCCATGGGAGGAGCAGAGCCTCATTTAACATAGGAAACAGCAGCCACAAATTCCTAATTTGGTTTGAGTTACTGCTGTGATGCTCGAGCAGCTCCATTCCCTGAGGTGCAGGTGATATTTGTGTGGATGCAGATTTTAACCTTTTTAATCTTTACTTTGTTTCCGTTTTCAAAAGGCCACAAGATTATTTGCATGATTAGTCAATTTGAGCAGAACAAAGAGCAGGCACATACCAAAAGAAAGGAAAAACAAGGAGTTATCCTAGGCCCATTTCTGCCATCCTGTAAGACCGTATGACAGCAGAATATGAGAAGAGAGGTGCAGGGAAACATTTCTTTCTGAAAACTACATTCTGCAAGACTGAAATTTCCTTTGCAGAGGAAAGGAAAACACTAGTAAAGATATATACTTTCTTCCTCTCTGTCTCCTTGGTGAGAATTTCAAGGAAGCAAACTGCTGTGTAGCTGCTTTCTGACACCAGGCTGAACAGAACCACGATTGCACCAGCACTGCTACAATGGCAGGTTCGCAAATTGGGAGGGGACTTTCCTCTAAGGCTTAAGACTTCGTGCATGGCTCCCATTATGACAGAGCTCCTTGGAGGGTATGTGTTGAAATTCCTCTGCAACATCTCTCAGGCTTTCTGGCAGCATTATTTTTTTTTTTTTCAGTCTTTTTCTTGAGCAAGAACTCTCTCTCCACCAGTAGCAGGTAACCCAAACACTTGATTCCCGTGAAGCATTTCCAGAAATGCAACATCTCCTATGGAGTACTTTTGTCTCAATCCCATTATTCACTTCCCTTTTCCCATTGATGTATTTGCAACTCAGATACCTGTCAGGGAATGGCTCTGTCTGTCTTTGCCCTGCACCATGAAGTGAGGGCTGTGTGCAGGGCTTCTTGTCCTGGCCTGCCATCATCAGAAGGGCTTTGCAAATCAGTAGGAGCAGAACATACACATTTTGTAGGCAGGCTGGAAAACACTGGATTGACGTTCATGCCAACAACTCTGCCTCAGAAACAGAGTGAACAGGAGCTCATTGGTGGGTGGGATTGTGAGAAAAGCACAAAGATTTGATGGTAGGGGGCAAAGAAAACAGTCCAAGGAATATTAGTGTTCCCACTAATCTTTAAGACTTGCAAATAATACTGCCTTTCATGACACAAGCATTTAAGGAACTACAGCTGCAACCCTGCTCTGCGTTTTTTGGTCACCCTCAAGATATTGCAACCAGTGTTGCAGCTGAGATCTGTCTCTCACACTTGCTGTAGTGACTGAAATGGCCACAGGACAGTGGTGACCAGAACATCTGGTTTCTACAGCCAGGAGGTGTGAGATCACTGCCACTACTCCTCAGTGCCAATAAGTAAATGTGATTGCACTAGACCCAAATGCAGAGGACCACAACATCACTCGTACAGGAGACTTAAGTTTCAGTGTCATTTATTCATATGTTCACAACTCTCTCAAAACTTGTTTCTTTTCAAAGATCAGTAGTTTTCAAATCTAAACTGACAGGCAGCTAAAAACTAATATACCTTAAAAGAAAAAGATGCTTGAATCTGAGATACCCAGGACAGTGGTGATTTGAACAGAAAACATTAGGCTAGTCCAAATGAAAGTCTTTTAAGAAATTTTACTGGAGCTGTGATTTTTTCTTTACAAATAAAGTAACTCCCACTGAAGTTTTACAAATGAAAATATGAAACCACTGGCTGTCAAAAAGAGATTAGGAATACATAGCCCTAAATCAGTTCTATTTGGCTGGTAAGTAGAACAGCAGGATTTTTACTCTTCCATTTTTTTTACACAACTCATATCTGTGTGCAGTAATTTAAATGCAGAGCTAATGCTACCTCTGGCAGGATGTAGAGTGACAAAGATGGATAACAGAATGATGGAGTGTTGATTCACTGGAAGGTTTTTACAATCCTGAACATCCAGCAAAATGGTCCTGTTGAGTAATGGCACCAAACATTCCCCAATCCATATTCATTTAATTGTAAAGTTGACAGTTCTGTTTGCATGCACTATAGTGCAAAGCCGGAATATACATTGAAAGCCAAAAAATGCTGGTCTTTTGCATGAAGCAGAATGGAAAAACAAAGTTTGAGATTCCTGCTGTTATTATATCTCGTTTGCAAAGGTGAATTAGTTTGAGCATTGGCTCAAAAACACTGGACCCACAAACACTGTTTATTTTAGCTTTCTATTAACAGTTATAAGTTGACAAAACACATCACATGCAACAGCTGCACATTCTTAACATTAAAAAGTAACAATAGCCAAAGGGCTTTTTTTCTTTATCATCTCTTACTGAACTCAAAATGTCAAGTTAGAAACAGGACTGGTAGCAAATAACAGTCATTGTCACATACAGTGAAGTATATGTGACACGCAGCCCAGAAATGATGCCTCCACTCAGTAATCCTGCATGTATATCCAGCAACCAGTGCTGCTTCAGCCCATCCCAATGGGAACACACAAGCTTCAGCTGAATACACGGTGACAGTCCCTGCATTTTAATTTCTGTGACTGTGGGTCAGATTTCTGATGAGTATTAAGATTCTCTCATTAACATGGACTATAGGAACAGCTTTATTTAGTCAGAAAAACCCACCGGTTTGGGGTCTTCTGTCTAAGAAGCGGGTAAAAGCAAATGTCTGGAATATGAGTAATGAAAAATAGAAACATGTCGGGTGTCAACACCGCCATGCCCAGCCTTCAATTGGTTGAAGCTCCAGGAGTTCCAGACCAATTGTGTCTGGTGTATCTGTTCTGGAATTTTGTCTCACTTCAAGTATAAATTCCTACTAGTACTTGATTAACAGAGAACCAACTCATTGGAATGTCTTATTCCTATCTCCTACAGCTTCATTTGATGCCCTCTCATTTCTCACAGGGACAGAAAACAACCACTCCATCCCTATCCATCCATTCTCCACCAATCTCTTGCATTTTTACAGTCCTCTCTCATAATTACCCTTCAGCTGTGTCCCAGGTTGAGAAGTCCTGGCTCACTCACATGCTCTTCACACTGAAACTGTGTAGATCACCCTCCTCTCAACCCCTTCCAGTCCCCACTGCACCTCCCCTGAGCCAGAGGGATCAGAACAGCACAGAACACTAAAGACATATATGAATCATGGGCTTATGCCAATGGCACGGTGCTGTTCTCCATTCCTTGCCTCCTCTCTAACCTCGCTGGGGTTTAGGATGTTTTGAAGTCCTCTTTGCTGTGATTCTCCCCCAGTTGTTTTCCCCTTATCTCAGAACACAAAGCACTGTACATTTCTATTTGAAGCTTCAGTCCTTCTTTCTGCATCACAAATGCTGCCAGCCCTTTAGTAAGGTGGCTGGGACAAGGACTCAGTCTTACCATCTCTCAGGGCAGCACACTTTGAGGTTCAGGTCTTGCTACTGCCTATAAATAGTATTTCCCCACCTCAGCAGCCTAAGAGTTCACAGGACAAATGGAGTCCATGAAGCATCCAATTCACCACTTCACAAAGCCATTCCTTCCTCCCCTGATCCGAATGCACCATGACAAAAAGATTTTACAGCTGTTTTCTGGAAACTTGTCATGGTGTCAACATTCAAAGCTTCATAGAGCAGTTCAGTCCCACTGCTCAGGGCTGCCTGAAGCAGTTTTGCTATTCAGGCCACAGAGAAATTAAGCATCTCTCTCCTTTGCTCCAGGGTCTAGCACTCTGAGCTGCTCATTCTTCTCATCCATAAGCCCAAATCCACACTTGGCCCCTGGGAAGCAAAGGGGCTCCCTCCACCCATACCATTGTGGTTTGTCAGTCACAGTGGGAGCTGGATCAAGCTGATCCCTGAGCTCTTGTAAGCAGCAGTGCCTGGTTGTCAACCTGCCACAAACAGCCTGTAAAGCATTTTAAATAAAAAATGAATGATCGCGTTAGTGCTCTGCGTGAGCAATTCTGTGGACTCAGCACTCCAATAAATCACCCACGTACAGGGTGAGTGCAGTGCTCAGGAACTGGAGGGAGGTTTGCAGGTTGCAGAGAGACTGAGCACAAAATCCCTCTATGGAAATGCAGGGGGGAAGGTGGGGGGTGTCAGAGGAAGGGTAAAAACAGGAAGAATAATTACAGGTCCTGCTTCTCTTTGATAAAGGAGGAGATTTTCAATATTTCAACCATACTTGCATAAATTAGAGGATAATTGGAGCAGGTTTGTAACTCACCAGTCAATGTAGTCATCATAGCATGAAATCATGCTACAAGGCCAAAAATATGTTTTACTAACCATCCATTAAATCTTAATCTGAAGTTTTGCAAGCCATTAAAATTGCAGAGAAACTTTCCACTTCAGCCAAGTAAATCAGGAGCAATGCAACTTCTCTGCTTGCAGAAGCAACCCTTGGCGAGGCAATCAACTCAGAAATGAGCATAAGCTTCTGCTCACTTTTCAAGTCCCATATTTGTAATTTTATTTTAAAATTAATATAATTCTCACAAAAAGTGTTGAACTGAAAGAGCCTGGAACAAAGCTCAGAAGTAATTAAATGCTGGCTTTAGCTTTGCAGGATCTATTTATCGATTCCTCTCAACATGTCTTTGATCTGACTTGAAGTAACAATGCCTCAGACAGAAGTAACTCAATTTTCCGACTTTCCTAAATGTTGTTCTCTCTTCTAAGATTTCTGGTGCTACCTTAGTGCAGATGGATCAGGCAGCTGGCAAAAAAAGGTAGTGCTGGTTCTTACTAGCTCTTGAGTCAAGGCAAAGCATTCTGGTCTTTGGATAAAAATTCAGCCACTGACCTGACGCTGAGCAATCTCTGCCTTTGCTTTGGAAGAATCAGCAGAACTGGGCACCACCAACTGTAGTGTACCTAAAAGTGGCACTGGATGAATTGGTCTTGGAGAACAAGATTATTTCTCTTTGAAAGGTCCCTCATGCCTACAATGGGATGTGAGTAAATGACTGGATTTTTCCAGGTTTTGAACATCCAGCAGCTTCCACAGAGTTGGGGGGGGGGGGGGAGTCTAACTTTTTAGACACCCATTTTCATAAAGCTTTTCCCAAGAATCTGTTTCACTCCCACCTCCATCGCCTTCAGTTAGCAAAGTGTGAGAACCTGACACGTAAATGACAATGGAGCTGAGCTACGGCTGAAGTCATTCCTTTAATTCACTGACATTTCTGGGACAGTGAAACTAAAAATGTCTGAACATTCAGAAGAAGAAATTTTGGTTTGTACACTAATAGTTTCCCTTGTTCTGCTTATGCAATTGTCATCATTTATTCTGATTCCCAACCCAGCACTTTGGAGTGTCAAGGGATGGTGAGGCCCACAAACACTGCCCTTTTCCCTGCTCTGAAAATACAAAGAAACATATGCACTGGCTGCAGCCCCTGCAGTGCTTGCCTCCCCTAGCCAGGCACTCATTCCTGTAGATGCTGTGCTGACAAGAGCAGCACATTTTTTGTAGGGAGCCTGTCACAGCAGAGAGAAGAGCTGTAAAACGGGATGCCTGAGCAGGTCCCCTCTCCCCCTTGCTGGTTGCAGCTTACGTCCATGTGCATCAGGGGATGCAGATCTTGCTGTAGTGATTCATCTGCATCCACTGAAGCACATGGATGTAAGCTGACCTCTCTCAAGTCCAGGTTCTGCGATCCTACAAAGTCAACCGAAGAAAAGAAATCTCCAACTCCAAACCACAGCTGTGAACTGCTCTCCCAAAATCTGGTTGTATAGCCTGGCATATAAGCACAAAAAAAAGTGTACCGAAAGATGTCCATGCAAAATGGAAATATTGTAGGAAATGCTTTTAGACTTTTAGAAGAAAAGGTAAAAAAATAATCCAAATATGTAATTAATGCTGCATTTTAAATTTTATGTAAGTTACTATCACAGTGAAATAGATAGGCAAGTTTTAATAAGAGATACTGTTTTGTTTGGACAAGGAAGAGATTTTAACATTTACCTTTTCAGTCACAGAAATCATGTAGCCACATGTTTTGTGCAGAAATTTTTCTGGTCATGCTAAATAGGGAGGCCATTTGTACCTCTTTTTTTATGCCAGAGTCACTTTTTACTGATGCTTTCCCACTCAAAGGCTTGGTCTTTTGACTTTGCAAAGCCTTTTGGCTCCTCACAGCCCTTGCAATTCTTGTTGATAACACTATCTGCTTTACCCTGGACTAGCACATTTTATTCAGAGCCTATCCTCACCCTGCACACGAATTCTCTCCCTCCCTTGCTGAAATAGATGTCCCACGACCCAGTTCCAATGCTCTCAGAGCCCATCCAGTCCACACCTGTAACATAAGTGGGGTGCAGAGAGCTGTGCTGGGCACCCACAGCATTGCAGCTGCCCAGCCTCAGCACAAAATGCAATGTTTGCACTGGACCCTGGTGAGGAGTGGGGCAGGGTGTCCACAGCTACCTCTGGCACCACAGCCACCTGGTTGATATCCCCACCCAAGCCAAGCACCCTAATGCCAGCACAAGTGTCAGCTTTATCACAACAACAGTCACAACATTTTACCCTTCATCCCAAAATCAGGGGATAGGTATGAAGCCAAACTCAAGAAACTGGAGCAAAACAGGATCTCATACTGAAGATCCTCTACTGCAGCTTTAATTTGCAAAACATAGTTTGAAATAAGAGAGAGCTCAACATTTCTCTCTTTGTCCCAACCACTTGAACAGGTGCAATGCAGAAACTAAGAGTATTCCCAGATGTGCTTCAAGCCTAGAGTAACACCAGAGTCAGGTTGATGCTGAGGGTCAAAAAGGGGTCAGAAGTGCTTAGCTCCACAGGTAAGAAAAAGATTGGGTAAATGTAAATTTTATGAAATTCCAAAGGTGGTGTGCCTGTCATGCCAGAAGGATTGATAAATACAATTGACTTCAAACTGAGGAATTCCTTCTATGTTATTTTATGTACCAAGCCACATTTGCCTGTGCATGACCAGCAACTCAGAAGATTTGCAGAAGATTTATAAAAGCAAGCCCCCAGCTGCATCTAGGAGGCTGAGGTGGGGAAGTAGAGGCATAGAATCACTGCAGCAGAGGAAGTAGAATATGGGATCTGGGTTAGGAGTCTAGAGGGATAAAGTGTTAGTAAAGTGTTAGCTTGCAGACAACCTCCAGGGAATGCACATGAGAATAAGAAGGGGAGTGTATATATTTAGAAAGCGACCTGGAAAACATAATTCATGGTTTCTGTTGTGCCAAGAACCAAACTGAACCAATGTGAATGTTTGCCCTCCCTTACTGCAAATCAAGTGAATGCCTGGTTCATAGGGATTTGTTTTTCAGATCTGTATAATTGCACAATTCTAATTAAAAGTTCCAAATTTATTACTTACTTGTGCAAAACCCCCTGAACAGCCTTGAGACATGAATCCTGTAACTGAGTTACGTGAAATTTCACACCCATTACCCTTTTTGCCAAAGCAGTGTTAGTTAAAGCCCTCTAACCAGGTTCTAGAACCCTGCCTTCGACAAAAAGATGTGCTCTGCTCCAGAGAACAGCTGCATCCTACATCAAAGACTGCTCCAGGAGTTCCCCAGCTGGCACTGACTGATCAGTGGGCATTTGAGAAATGTGCTTCTCATGTTAAACACACAGCACTTTATTTGAAAATTATTATTAAAGATGCAAAATAAGGAGTTTATTCCACTGTGGGAAAAAATGGTAGGCATTTAAGTGGAATATTAAAAATAATTATTAAAGAAAAACAAGAACATGGAGAAAAATGGATGAGGAAATAAAATAACCTTGTAGGAAATGCCATTAAAAACTGTCCACTTCAAGCTTTATCTCCCCTCTTTCCCTTGTCAAAGGTGGCTGCTCTTTTTCAAGGGAAAGGGAAGGCAGGCTCCACATGCAGACCCAAAGTCTCTAATTCCCTTTCATCTCCCTCCCCAGGTTGGAATATCCTGTACTAGTTATTTATTTCTTATGAGTCCCTGCCTTCTTAGATCCTCTGACCCAGTAGAGCAGCATTATATAGTGAAGGGAGAGCAGGTGCCCATCCTGTGGAAGTTAACCTTTCATTTGCTTTTCCTGCTTGGCATGTCTTCACTTTTTCTTATTTTTCGCTTCTGCAGCTTTTGAAAAGCATTGTGTAAAACTTAACAAAATCATAAAATGTGAAAAACATCATCATTTTTTCAGGCTCAAAATATTATTGCCAAAATAATAGTGTCTGGTGCATACATGCATGCAAAGTGCTGATTTTTCCAATCTGAAAACTTTTTATTTATTCACTAGGTTAAAAGCCTTAGAAATTCAGAAGTTATGATCAAGATCTGCATTGCAAGTTTAATACACAAGTAGTTATTTTGAAGATAATGTAACCTGTGATAAAATGTTGAGTGAGTTCATAAGGAGTAAATCACACCAAAAATCTGACTGTTGTGCTTGAGGAAATTATGAAAATAAATGGGAGATAGGAATAAGGTTGATGGGTTATTTTGATTTTGCAAAGCATGTGAGAAAGTGGCATGAAATCTACAAAGTGATTACATCGGGATTGGCTAGAAGATGAACAAATGGTTCCAAAGAGATTAAAAACCTGTAACAAGGGATAACAAATAATTTTCATGATAAAATGTCACTAGCTGTGTGATGAGATACAGAAAAAATACTGTACATTTTGACAATATTTCAGGACAGCATTAGTCTGTTAAAAATCTAGATTTTGATCCTCTCTATGGAGCAAAACCAAAGAAAATCCCAGGAGACTCTTTTGAATCTATGGGCATAATAATCACATTTCAAATCCAGCAGGAGGAGAGCTGGCTTTTGCGAAAGAAAATTTAGGAGTTTAAAACAAATCAGAAGTCAATTTAATTTCCTACTCTATAAATATTGCCATTGCCCTGTAAGCAATTTTTGCTGATGATCCAGAAAACACATTCCATGTATAGGCAGTGCTGAGATGGAGAGGTTTAGCAAAACCATGCAGCTCTGAAATGATAATTTAATGAGGATGAGAAAGAGCATAAATACTAAGCAAATGAAATCTATCCTGGAAAAAAAATGGGTTGCTGTAAAGCAAGGAAGATGAAAAATTATAAACCATACAGAGAGCTAAAATAGCAGCGAGGTAAAGCAGGGAGGGACTGGTGCAAGCTGGGGCTGTGCACACTGGCACACAGCTCAGTGTGGGCTGGGACTCTGCACACAATCTGTCCAGGTGTGAAACTCTGTGCTTGAATTGTATTTGCAAGCACAATGAAGCCCTGGAAAAAGCAACAGAGGCAAAAACTTCTTAAAGATTCTATGAAAACTCTCTAAAAGGAGCCAAAAACTGAAGTGGTGTCCACTGAATAGCAGATGGGTTTCTGCTATCCATCAGTCTAAAACCCACTTCATTTATTCAAGGAACAAGCTGCCTTTTCCCATTTTTTTCATATTTTTATGTCCAGCCTACAAATACTTCCCTTATACCACCTGAAGAGTGTTTTAATCCTTTTACTTGCATTGCCTGCCTGTTATGAAGGCATGCAGAAAAACAAAACAGTAAAATGGATGAGAAGAAGTTGACTGAATCTTTCTGAAACTCTAGACAGGCTTCAAATGAGAAGAGAGCAAGGTTTTCACTCTATTTTTATTTCAGTTGGAAACAGCTACTCACCCTTAATTGTGATTCTGATGAACACAGACAAGCATGACCTGTTGAACACTATTGGCCCTATAGTATTTTCCAGGTTCTGCAATTATTAATATGCCAAACAATGGGATGTTTGTGCATGAAGAGGAGATGCAAAAAAATATTTCCCTAGAGAAGGTAACTGCTTACAGGCTGATGTGATTTACTGAATTGAGAGAATGGCACTCTTCTAAGTTGTTCACAGTTAGAATAACTCCTACCCAGATCATCAAAAAAATGTCCTGCTCAAGACAAAGAATGCCCCCTAGGCACAGATATAAAAATAATGGATATTATTTACTAGCAAGCTGTCTTGGAGTTTGGAGCTAAGTTAGGGCCATACCATCACTAGGAAGGAGCATGGTGTTTCCAGAGAGGCAACAGAGTGTTTAACTGCATGGTGTTGAGAAGACTGGTGTTCCTAACTGCATGGATTTGAGAAGACTGGAGACTTTCAGAGGGAGGAGAAGAGGAGGAGGCTGGGAAGACTGAAGCACAAAAGTGTCTGAAAGGTCAGATCTTCTGGACAGGGTACCTGGTGAACACAGGACTCAGGGGGATCTTACCAATTCAAAGCCATCTGAAAGGATAGCAGCTGTTCCTTTTTAATCAGTTCTGCTCATCTTGTTACCTGGCTAGTCACCATTCTCACACAGAAAGGGTGGCCACAACCAGTGCATTAAGTACCCTACACTAACTCTGCAAAGATGCCAATGAGCATTTCTGGACACTAAAATACAGGCTGGAAGAATGGCATACCAGGTTTTTATCTCCCACATATCAATACTTAGAAATGCTCAGACCATTTTCCAGTCCCACTTCAACCCCTGGGTGCAAAAATCTTCCATCACTTGTAATGATACCAGAGCATGAGGACTCTAGCCCGCCCACTGATCACTGTTCCTCTGAATGTAGTATCTCAAGTGTCACCAACAGCCACAGCAGACCACAGACACAATTTTCCCTTCTGAGTGTCATGAATTAACTTCAGAGACAGGATGATGTCTCATCAGGCCTTTGTTTTCACTCCACTGACAAGACAGGGCATTCCAGAAGTGGCTGTTTGCTTTCTATTGGAAACAAATGCATGTCTTCAAATAAAGGAGAAGGCAGTGCTTGAATGAGCAAAGGGGACATTGCCCTGAATCTGAGATATTAAATATTTCAGTGTTAAGGGGACAATATATACAGTAATTGCTCATCAGATTTTCTTGAAGACAGCTAGGTGAGCCATGCTTTAAGGTAACTTTAAGCTCTCAGACTTCCATTAGAAATTGAAAAATAGATTCTGGGAATAGTCAAGTGTTTGCCAGTTGTTTTACAAGTAAATAAAAATGCTGATATACATTTGGAAAATTTTAAAAGTAAGACTATTAATGAAAATAATCTACAAAATAGATTTGGAAAGCAAAGACATATTTTTGTACCAAATGCAACACACCAATTTCCAATTCTTGATGCCCTCTGGCATAGTGCAGCCTATATCTATGTTGTCACCTCTGACCCAGGAGCGTTCATCTAAACTTCCTTTTGGGAAGGATCCTTGGACCATGCAAAGTGACATTATATGTTGTATGTAAGAGAAAAATATAATCAAGGAATCATCTCTATCAAAATACTTTTCTGATTTTTTTAGATAGAATAAATATAATTATCACCAAGAAAGTTAAACTAAATTATTTCCTCAGTGACAAGTGGCGTATTTCTAGTATAAAATACTACCCAAATCCTTTATTTATTCTCCCCACAGGTCTTCATCATCATAAATCTCTTTTAAGCCAAACTGCTCCTTCGGTTTCATACTAATAAAAGTTTAGTAATTACATTATCTATTGGATGAATCATATAAATCAAGCACTTACAGATCCTACTCTTAATGCCCACATATATATAAAAAGACCTTACATATTTTACAGAGATGGGAGGCTGTAGAAGGGTCCATAGATGTGATGGCAGAATTCACTATAAAACAGAGAACATAAGTGTAATATTTCAGACATCCAAGGGACCCATTAAATAATCTTGGCTTATTTCTCAAACAGCTGTTGATAAGAAGTACTTAACTTCTTAATTAAAAATTTCCCACTGATTACAGCTGCAGCTTCCTACTCAGCATGATTGAAAGGGCACCTGATAATTATTTGAATGTGAACACAACTGCCGTGGTCATTCAGGAGCACAGAAGGGTGCAATGTCACTGCTGATGACAGCCTTGGTGAAAGAGGGGAATGATTCTGAATGTCTTGGCAAATTCCCCATCCCCTGCACCTGCCTGGACAGCTCAGGAAACTATTTCAAATATGCAACAGCAGTATCCTCTTTTCTAAAAAAAGAAGCGCAGCCCAAGACAGTGTTATTTTCTTGTTCAGTTTTAAAGATATTACATATGGGCAAATCTTCTAGTTTGTTGCCTATTGCAGCAAAGGAGTGTTCTTCAAACTCAGTCTCAGTGATATGATTAGGAGAGGCCACTGGAGAAGAACTGATTGATGAGTAAGTACTAGGCAGTAATCAACATATCATATGTATTTCACGTAAAATCACATCATCATCCATGAAATCTGCCATATGCTGAGGTGGCTTTTTTTTAAAAAAAAAAAGCCCTAACCAAATGAGAGAAGACTTAAAGTCTCAAACTGTCATTTTAGATGTTATCAAAGATGGACAGAAGGTTCCTTTGGGGATAAAGGTAAACAGCTGAGATGCACGGAAACTTCTGTTATTTGTGTCATCTTTGAGAAGCTCTGTTTCTTTGAAGACAGAGCGAAACAAAAATCAAAAGATGAAACAAAAAACAAAACAACAAAAAAGACTACCAGAAAAATCAACAATAAAGAGAAAATTCATTTAATTCATCTCCATGTCGGAAGTTTTCTTATCAGAGGAGGCTCATCTTCTTCCTTCCTGGAGGAAGACAAGCCCAGGACTGAACCTGTCATCCTTCTTGAGTCCAAGCAAGTTCATGTCAGCTCCAGATCATGTAAGAAGACTTTGTTTTTAGTGCCTGCCCTAGCTGTAAGGTTCACTGCAGTATTGCAAGATATCAAACTGGTCAAAGGCACCTTTTGAAACAGAAACCAAAAGCAGAGGAGATCTGGAGTTTGGAACACCAAAGGAATACGATAAACTGTCTTAAAGCTTTCATCCCCCACTGATATCTAGAGCCATATCTTGCTTGGATCTTAAACATCTCTTAAACAGACTTTCAGGTGGGAGCTCTCCCACGGGATCACAAGCCTTGCCATGTGGGCTCCTCTCTCCATGGGGCCACAGGCCACAGGCTCCTGCCAGGAGCCTGCTCCAGCCCAGGCTTCCCACAGGGTCATCACAGGCTCCTTCAGGCCTCCACCTGCTCTGCTGTGGGTTCCTCCAGGGGCTGCAGGTGGATCTCTGCTCCAGCATGGCTGTCCACGGGCTGCGGGGGCAGTCACCTCACCCTGGTCTGCACCACAGGCTGCAGGGGAATCTCAGCTCTGGCACCTGGAGCACCTCCTCCCCTCCTTCTTCACTGCCCTTGGTGTCTGCAGGGCTGTTCCTCTCACATATCCTCATTCCTCTCTCCAGCTGCAGGCTTTTGGGCAGTTTCCTCCCCCTCCACTTCTTAAATATGTCACCACAGGGGTGCCACCACTGTCCCTGGCGGGCTCTGCCCTGACCAGTCTCGGAACCAGCTGACATTGACTCTGTCAGATATGGGGAAAGCCTCTGGCAGCTTCTCACAGAAGCCACCCCTGTGTCCCCCTTGTTACCAAACCCTTGCCACACAATCCCGACACAGCACTTCATTTATTAATTTCTGGCTTCACATTCCGTTTTATCAGTGACAACTTCAGCACAGTTTCCAAGCTCAGTAAAGATGGTTTTCTTCTTTGAATTCATTCATTCTTATTTACTTAACTTTTACTGAAATGTATGATATACATTTTATGACATAAGCAGAGTGTCTTTTAACAAGTTAGATGAGTGCAGGTCTCCATCCAGCCAATGACCCAAACTGAATGTTCACAAAGAAGCCAATGTTACTGAGAATCCTGCCTTCTCACCAAAGAAACACAAGCCAAAATCTCATCTTTTCAGTTTGTTCCAGGATCAATGGCTTTTTTTTTGTTCCTTAGGAGTGGCCATCTTCTTTCCTTTCCTTTCCTCTGGCACCAGACTAAGTACTCCTGAAAAGTAGAGGTCCCTTGGGAGATGGGAAATTTACTGGGTAAAAGGAATGCTACAAAGGCTCAGCTGCTTTAAGAATCTTATTTTGCAGATAGGCTCACTAGACTTCAGCAAAGAGAGTAAATCATTATAGAGTAATTAAAAAGCACCTCACATATTCTGAAATGGCACATGTGAAGTATATTATTAAGCTATACAGAAGCATAATCAGCCACATGGGAACCCCTATGAAAAGTCCAGCTTTCAAAAGGCAAGTAAAGGCATAGTCATAAGACAGACATGCATACAAAGAGGGTACTGTATGGTCCCAAAAAACTGTCTTTTGAGAAATGCCATTTTACCACTGAATGGCTATTTTGCCTGATACTATTCATTTTTATAGGTTGAAGCAATTACTGTAGTTGTGCGAATTTTTATCTTAAAAAGGTGGTGATGAGTCACCTGGTCAATTTAACACAAATGAGAACTCACTGGAGGCTTTCTGAATGGTAATGCGTTCCTAAACTCAGAGCTCAATTAAGCAACTGAGGGCTGATTACCTTTAGGAGAACTAAGGCACAGGTGGAAGTAAGAAACATGGTTTGGGTAGGAAATTCCAGCCCGGAAATGATATTGTAGATCTGGAGTTTAACAGGGAGTTTTAATCAGTCGGGAATAATGTTTTTACACAACAGAAATGAAAAAGTTTCATGTAAACTTCAGAGGCAATGCCCACCCAGCAGAGCACACGTTTGGGCACCCAGACTACCCATGGGTCTAGGCATGCAGGCAGCTGCAATAAGGTGTTCAGGATTGTCTGAAAGTCCCACCAGGAAAACTCCTGCCCACTACCAGGTTGTGCTGTCATGAAGAGGGTCAGGAGTTCAGACACTCATCCTGCCTCATGCTGGTCCATTGCCTGTGCCAGCCCACAGCCTCCCCTGCACAGACGAATGGCCAGGAGCACACAGGAGGTCGTGCCAGGTTCCCTGCTGTGCATGCCCACAGCTCTGCTGTGGTTTCAGCCATAGGACAGGCATCTTCCACACGAGGCCAGAAAAAGCTCTGACAGTGCTCCTGGGATTCCTTTCCCTCTTTTCAGTCCATCTCACCAGCAGCCAGCACAGGAACAAAGCCAGTGTCATACTGCATTGACTGTCCTTGCACCAGCAGCCAGAGCCTGCTGGTGCTACAGCATGGGTTTGCCAGCTCTCCTGGGAGCAGCCCTCTCTGAGCCCTCAACCCAGGCACTGATGCCTTTGGGCAACTCAGAGCAGGGGAGATTACGCACAAGTTATCATGTCTTCCATGCTAACAAATGCAGAGGCATGGTTTGGGTAGTGTGTTCTCTTCAATAAAGAAAAATCTTTCTTTACTGAAAGATCAAAAGGTGTTTTGAACGATGGGATTTCATCTTTTAAATGGGCTGTGTTAAGGCTGTGGATGCCCATCTAAAATATTTTCATCACATTTTGAAAGAGATTTTATGCAATGTTTTCTTACTAGTTTTTGGAAGCTTTATCAAACTTACTAGCTTTGAGGATTCCCATACACAATTCATTTTCTTTTCCTAATTTTCTCTGTTTATGTTAGTTGGATGGAATCATACCATTTTTAAAATGTACTGACTGATGCTATTTGCAAGCAGGGCATAGAGGACATATGGAAGAACTCATTCTGGAGGTACAAGTAGAGAATTAGCAGTTGGTTTACCAGATTAGCAGGAAGGTACCTTTCAGCTGAGAGGCCAACTTTTATAAGCTGTCCTTGTTCTGCCAAAAAGTAAGCTGGACATCACAAAAGAGACATATACCAAGACTGGAAAAGCAATTAATACTTGACAGATACCTTTCAGGAACAGCATATTTCCTGATGTCACTACCTTTGCATTTGGGTGGGTTTCTAAAAGAATTCAGTATTATTATCATACATTATCACTCTTGGAAAATGCTAAAACATGGTCTCACAAGAGCTACAGAGCCCGTGCCTGATTCCATTTTGAAGAGACCCTGGGCAGCCACACTATGAATCTGAGCCTGAGGGACAGCTTTGATGCCACTAACCTCAGGGAGAAGGAACTGTATTCCTACAGCATTCATTAATTGTAATGGAAGTGGAAACACAGGTTAGGAAGAATGAAGAGACTGAAATAGCATATGAGAATAGGGGGGTTATTTTTACACTCCAGTGCACATGGAGTGCCCATTAATTTTAATAGGAGCTTTGCACTGCAATTATTAATAGGAGAACGTGGCCCGTTGTATTCTTTTATGGCACTCTGGCCATGTTCAGTGACATTGCAAAGGAAGGCTGAAGTACTGTTGACATAGGGGGAATGGAGAAAAGAAATGAAGCAGCTATAGTAGAGAGGTTCCTATAATATAGACCAAGATTGCTTGGGAAATAGAACAAGGGTTGAGGCCTCTGACAAGACGCCTACCCCAGGAAGAGGAGGTCAGGCAAAGGGATTCTACTGCTGCAAGTTACTGTAGAGAGCCCCATTTGCTTTTCTAGAAACAGCAGAGAAATACATCTGAAGAGATAATCCAGCTATTAAAACACCTAAAAGTTTCAGGCTGTCACTAACCTGAAAACCTGGCTGTGTTCTTTTGGGCTTGGGGCTGCCAGAAACATTTAAAAACCTCCAAGTGGAGGATTAATATGTGCACCATTATCATGAGAGATGCTGAGCAAAACAAAGCAGTTCTCTATACAGGTCTGTTGGGATGGTCAGCAGAATCTAAGGGAAAATTCTGCCCTCCTCTTCCAAAGCTAGGAAATGGTCTCAGCTGACACATTAGGAATCCGTGTCACTCTGCCTTGCTACATGTCCTGCGTATTGCTATTACAGCTAATATTTCTGGACTACCACAATGGCATCACCAAGGACTGTGAGCTTATAGAGCTACATACAAAACCCAGTCCCAAAAAGCCAAAAATATTCATAGACTCATAGAATGGTTTGGGCTGGAAGGGGCCTTAAAGACCCATCTCTAGACCAGGTTCCTCAGAGCCCCATCCAGCCCCGTCCATCCCCTTGAACACCTCCAGGGATGGGGCATCCACAGCTTCTCTGGGCAACCGGTTCCAGACCTCACCACACTCACGCTAAAGAGCATAATAATGTATTAGGTATAATATGGATTTTGCATGTAGCTCTATAAATTCATAAATACATATAGACAAGATGAGGTGAAGTATGACAGTGAGGCAACATGTCTGGCTGCAGTCATACCATGCTGTTAACTTCATTGTTATCAGTTGCCTTTCCTACATGTCACGAAATGTCAACACTTACATAATTTTAGAATCATATTTTTGCTTTGTGGACCTATTTTTCATTAAATTAAATCAGTTTAATTTTCCTTCATTACATACATTTTCCTTAGTATAACAAAGAGCTAAAGGAACATAAAAAGTAAATTATTTCTAAAATCCTGGTGCTTTTATGCCCATTAACATTGGCTTTTCTGATTCAGAGTAGAAGTTAAGATTTATTGAGTGACATCTGGTTAATTAAATGTCTATTTCCTATGGCGTGCTACAGGAATCATAATGCAGAAAGTCAACATTGAGAGAGCAATTAAAGTGCACTTAAAAGCAGAACTAACCTTGTAGTTCACTGTGATTAGAAACAAAATGGGAACAATATGTTTAGAGAATTACCTCCTTTATTAGGTTGACATCAACAGAAACCTGTTTATATATTTGAATTTTCATTTTCTAAGCTTCCATTTTACTTGTAGCCATCAGTGTAACTTAATACCTCAGCATGGATGATTATATCAGAAGTAAGCAGAGCTCAGTTCTCTTTTCAAGACATGCTGTCTCAGGGGCACTGAAGTTACTTTGGTGTGCAGCATCTCTCTCTAGGTTTCCATTCTGTTTTCTTTGACTGCATCAGCTGCAGGAGATTTAGGAAGTTACCAATAGTATTGCAGTCATTGGTAAATACCTGTTAGAAAGTGTAAAGCTACCATATCACCAAAATATACAGTGGCCTTCCCCTGGGTTTCTGTCAGGTTGTGCTTTCAAAGCCTCAGCTGCTTTTTGTAAACTGCAGATTTCCAAGAGAATCTGGCACATTGTGCCTCGGCACTGCTCAGCTGGCAGATGTGGAGGTGGCCATCCAGCCCTTCCCCACCAGGTCTCACCTGAGCCCTTCTCTCAGAGCAGGGTCCCCACCCAGCTCCTCCCTCAGCTGACACCCTTCTGCCAGCACAGGGCACCAAATCGTCTGCCAGGCAGGGAAACCTGGACCCTCATTTTCATTATAACCGACACGAAGGAATACATTAAAATCTTCAACTGAGATCCACCAAAGTGACCTCCTTATGTTGGTCCAAGGATTCTGAGTCATAGAGGGCTTGTAATGTGCAGGAAATGGCCAGAGAACAAATTCTGTTCCAAATCTTTTGTGCCTAGAATACTACTGTAAGTAAAGTTCAAAGCAAAAAGAAAAATTAAGATATAAAAACAATTCAGCTAAACCTAAAATCCATGAAGTAGTCTCAAGGATTTTTGTTTTCATCAATAAAGATAAATTTATTTGGGCCTTCTGCCTAGGCTAGCTAATGTCATAAATCTCTTCAGCTTGTCAGGGTGGATACAAAAAGAGCAATTACAATGTCAAATATTATGGCTTAAAGGAATGCAGAGCAGGATTTAATAAACATTTAGATAAACAAATTGCATTTTTATTCCAATGAATGAGAAAAATTCTCTTTTATTTATAAAAAACATGAATGTAAGAGGCAAGGCAATACAGGGCAGAGCCTTATGTGTGAGCATGGAGTACAGCAACCCAGAAAAGTATGCTTGATCAGGGTTCTGGCATGGGATTGCTGGCAAGAGCTCCCATCTGGTGTATCTGTCACAGGCACAAGGATGACTTCAGGGATGAATTTATCCATTTATGAGCTGTGAGCCACGGCTGGAAGATCAGAAATTAGGCAAATGAAAATTTCTCAACAGCCTGACTCACCTGACTTTGGTACCTACCTGAACAAAGAAAAAACCCTCAAGGTGAAGACTGACAGTGGAGGCATTTTACCCACACCAGCTGCTGCCACCATGGCATGTGTTTGTTTACAAGAGCTCTAAGGATTCAGACACCATGTTTCCCTTCAGCAGAGCATCTAGGCCTTTATTTTAACCCTTTATCTAAGAATCTTGGTGACAATTCCTCCACTTCCCTCCCACTGGGTCTCCTGGGTCAACTTGTCTGGACACCTCTGTACAAATGGTTTTATTATGTGAACTAACACCATATGATTCATTTTATATCACTAGCCTCAGCTCAGTTTTACATGTCGATTCTCTCTTTGATATGCACCAGCTCCAGGTTTTCCATGGCCTTTCTTGATGGCAACTTTGCTATTTGTGAACTATTCCTTATTTTGAAGAACTGTTATTTTAGAATTAAAAATTAGAAAAAAAAAAAAGCAGCAGTACAAAAACAAACCACCCCTCCCGAGACAAAATAAAAAAAACCCCAACACACAGTATTTTGCCCTAGAACAGAAGGAATGCCATGAGTTTGCTTACACCTGACATCAGACTTTGGCCAGGCACATGTTCTCTTCCTCTATTCCTCATTTTAACCTTGCAAAGCTTCTCTTTGGAGGCAATTGTCCTGGTTGTTCATCCTAAATCAAGCCCCACATCAGCCAACAGCACAGGCTTCAAAGAGCTCTTTTAAATAAATTAGTGTCACAATAACTTTCTTTGCAACTCGTTAGCATTCCCATTTCAGGTAGAAGATAATATATGCAACACATTAACACTCTTTACAGAACCTTTATGTTTCTTTTTAACTGAACAGGCATGAGAATACATCTAGTTTCTCCCCAACTCTGCAATCTAATAACTTACTTTGCACACTATTACCAAATTGTACATTACTTTTATATTACCTTTTCTTGCAATTTTGCTTTCAGAATTGCCATTCTGTCCTTTTTTCATTTCTCAGAAATGCTCTGCACTCTGTTAGGAATTTATTCAAACAAACATCAAGACTGATCCAAGCACCTGGATTTTTTTTCTCTTTATCAAGTACAGGAAAAAGTGCATGAAAGCAATGTTTACTCCCAGTGTTCCAAATGTTTCCAGTGATGGTAGATTTTTTCACCACCTCACAGTGTCCATCACAAAACAAATAGCTTATAAGTTTTTTTGTGCAATGGACCCTGTCTTAATGGTCCACTAGTACTCCTTGTTACATCCCAAATTTTACATCCTCTGTGGAGTTGTTTTGATAATATACACAGGAATGGAAGATCTCATGAGGCATATAGCAGCTCTTTCATATCTCATGTCTCTCAGAGTATCATCAGCAGCACTTCATCTCTGTTCTTCTCCATATCAGACCACCGTGAAGAAATCATGGAGGGAACAATTTATCTACACACACGTCTAAGAATGAGCTGCTGCCCTGAATATCATCTGGCCAATCGTATATAGTGAGTATTTGGGAAAGAACTCAAAGCCAAAGTAATAAAATTAAGTTCTTATTAACTGCAATTTGGCTCATTGTTAGCCAAAACATCAGTTCCAGTGCTCAAATCTCCCCTTTTGTGATCACATGACACAGTGAATTCAGTCTGGAGCTCTTGGCTGACATCTACCACACACAGAGTGCTCCTCTCCACAGAGTGTAGTCTGACTTTAAAGACTTGGAGTGGGACAAAATCCATTGTATACTCAAGGGCATTTCACCATTTAACTGAATTCCTGCACCTCATTTTGAGTCCCTGAATTTCTCTATGTGTTGTTTCTACCTATTCACTGGCTTTGTTTGGAATCATAAAGTTGGTTTTTTTCCATGAGAAATCTTTCCAGGGAATGAGGAGCCAAGTTGCACTGTGCTGGATGACTTCCAGCTTGCAGACACTCTTGCCTCCTCTGTTGTGGCTCTTCTTGTTCAGCCAGCAGCACTTTGCCACCTGGGCACTGCTCACTTTTTCTCTGCAGACAGCCAAGTGCAGGTTTATCAGACTTTGGAATGAGTCCTTTGCCAGAAGATTGGTTAAATCTGGTTTCTCAATCCACACTGGGTAGGCAGATTCATTGCCACCACTGTGATGTCAAATTTAAAGGAAAAAAAAAAAGGAAAATACTCATCTTTAAGGCAGATGTGTATTGTCTGAGGCCCCAGAACTATTTCCTGGCTTGTAATTCTGGTCTAATGTAAATGCATATACACTTTAGCCATAGCTGTGTGCCTGCCCTAAGCAAGGGCTAAGTTAGGATTGCACACATCTGCCACTCCAAACCTGCCCCTTACCTACTGCATTTCCAGATGTGTGATGCTGTAAATGCCAGCAGAGTATGGAAAGGTGCCTCTCTCAGGATACACAGGAAGCATCTGGATGAAAACATTGGTTCAGTCTTCCCTAGAGGATAAGTGCTTCAGCTACTTAGGTTTTTTGCAAAGGGCAGGAAGGATCTTGCCATAATCATGTCTGCAAGTAACTCATGAATTCTAAGCAAACTCCCAAATCAGGGGCAATTTAGGTTCCTTTAGCTTCATTTTGATATTCTTAAAGTGTTCACATTAATAGTATTTAAAACTAAACAAATATTTCCAATTTGTTTAACTCCACAGTTTTATTTTCATTCAATATTAGGTGTTGAAAATCCAAGCTGAAATTGGGGGCAATGTGTTTTCTCTTTATTCTTTCCCTTTTCTCACTCTATCACCAAATGCCTGTCATTTTCTAATTTCATTCTTTTTTTCCCCAGTTTCTCTGATCTTCTGAAAACTTTCTCAGGCTTGAGTATCAGTTTCAAGGGTGTTAAAATAGCAATTAATCACATTTTTGATTTTTCTCCTTCTTCCTGTGAGAATTTTTTAAATTGGAAGAAATCTTGAAAAGGTAAGAAGTCAAAAATAGAGTAAAAAAAAAAGAGAAAAGTCCCTCTGAATCTAATGAATTTTATTGCACTCGGTAAAAAAATATGCATGCAGATGGAAGTTGTGTAGGCTGAGATGGAGAGAAGTTAAAATAATATTGATTTAAAAAGATCTAGTGTAAAGTATCACCTGGAAACAACTTAAACAATAAAAACTAATCTAATATCATTTGAAAAGTTGCTTTCCTCTTTCAATAATCTTCCATGGCTCTAGAGGAACAAGAACTACTATATTCCAGTAGAAGACATAAGCAGAAAAAAATATAAATATTCTGAAGTCATCCTTGAATTCTTCCTTTTAATTAGGGGTTTTGTAAAAAGAAGTTCCAGAGGGAACAAAAGAGTCACAAAAGCATCCATTCATGAAAAAAAAAAAAGAACTGTCTGTGTACAGTCACCAAGAGCTCCATTGGCACTCTTGTATTTCACATATCTCAAGGTTTGCTTGACTTCACACTCCACTTAAATTGTTAGATTTTAAAAGAGAGTCTGCTTCTAAATGAACAGTCTTGTAGTCCAACCGCCTGTTAAAGTAAATATCAAAGCACTTGCCAGTTTACCAAAATACTCCAAATGACAACTGTAGGTGTCTACAAATAGTGAAGTGAGACTACTATTATATTTGCATGTAGCAGAACAGGAAAAAAGCCCAAGTACAAATCTAGGGTGTGAAGATAAGTAGCTAAAGCAGACTGGCATTTGTACTAGAAGGGGAGTACATCTTCTACAGGGGTGCAAGTCCAGTAACCCCTGTGCCAAGACAGGAAACAGCATTATATAAACAACATTATAGACCCTACTGCAATATTAGACTATTAGTTTAGTACAACTGACAGAGGCACAAGAAAGAAATTAATTGAATTGTGTTGATTTAAATCAATTTAGAGGAAAGAAACCATTACAATCTCATAAATGAAGGTTATTTCAATTACAAATCCCAGCACTTCATCTTTTTAGGAAGGGATTACATGAATCAAGAAGTATTACAGGGAAAAAAAATGATGGTGGGAGCATAATGAGTTAAACTGAAATCTCATTAATGAGGAAGATAAGCAGACTGCATGATAAGTTGTTACTCCAATACAAGAGAAAATGAGGAAGAAGCAAAGCAAATAAAACCAGGAGAAGCTTGATGTGTATTGTGTTTTAAATACTTACAAGCTAAGAATATACCTTGTATACTTTAAAAGTATTTTGTAACCTGTGAAACACTCACCCATATAATTTATCTGAAGGAGATCTATTCATGTGTTCATTGCTCTTTGCCAAAGTCACAGAGCTAGATGAAAGCCTTTCTTTTTGGCACCTTTATATAATGATGGCATATGGTGGCAGCATCTTGTATTAGTTATTTGTAATTGGGTGCACAGAATTACACAGTCTGAACTCATGCCAGCAAAACTTCTGCTGAGTACTGTTGTGTTCATGGAAGCCTTCTATGACTGCTCACCAGGGCAGGAGTGCTCTCCAGGCTCAGTGAAACTTTCAGTTAGCTTCAGTGGATGACAAAGTCCAACAAAAATGATGCCATATTCACACCACTATCAGTCAAGTGCAAAAGGAACAAGCATAGCCCCAGCTTATAAATTAGTTACTCTCACTTGACCATAAACCTCTCTCCTTCCGTCCCACTCTGCATATAGAAATATCTCCATAAGTTATCTAAATCAAATTAAGTAAACCAGTAAATTAATTGATTTATGTCTTTTAAGAGCAGAAGGAACCTCCAGGATCATGTATCCTGGTCTTCATAATGAGGATGTGTCATCTAATCCAGTTACTGCTGGGTCACCATCATCAATGTCACGAAGTGATGCCAGCACCAGTCTTCTAGAGGAACACACAAGCTTGATCAGAGACTTCAGGCCATGGCAACCCAGAGCAGATAAGGACGCCATGTACCTCTGGTTGCCTACACCATGCTTAAAAAAAGCATCTTATTTCCATTTGGGGTTTACTCTGATTTGGCTTAAAGCACTTGTGAAATCTTCCACTGGCAGACTGAAAGAGATACCAAACTCCTTTCTGCCACTGTACATCATTTCAGACTATCATGAGGTGACCTAAAGGAAAACAAGCAAAGGGCTGTGTATTTCCTGAAGAAAACAATTAATATCTATCAGCCCTAACTTAGAGAGACGAATTAGTGCAACCATTGTAATAGCTTGCATGAAGCCAAATTAACATTGGCTGCTATGTTTTAAGGGGAAAAAAATAATTTCTTCTTCTATTTGTACACACCACTCTTTGTTGAATATTAATATATTTAGATGTTAAATTCCTATTCCCCCCACAAGGCATTATATAGTAATATATATGCAAAATATTAAAACAGAAATAGATTTGCCTACACATCAACATTTCAAATGCTCATTAACACCAGGACAAACAAAACACCGTGTTCCAATCCTCTCTACATCATCTGTTATTTTGAAACACTAGGTATAATGAGGCAGAGCTTTAATAATTGTTGGTGAAAAAAAAGTTGTTCTTCATCTTTCATTCCCTGCAAACATGATACAATGCCCTTACACAGGTTAGAAACCAGAAAGCCCCAGGCCTGGAAAATGGAGACACAGATCCACAACACACATGTGCCCAAGAAGGAACTTTTTTCCCATGTACTCACCAGCATTTTATGGTGCTTCTGCCACTGCTCTTGGTCTGTCTCCTTACTGTTTGTTCTTGACTCAAGCCAAGAGACCAGGGAGTCTGTTTTTTATTCAGGATTAACCTGAACATATTTGGGTGGATGCTCCAGTGCCAGAAAAAAATGTAATTTATTGCACATGTATTTTTCAGTGCTACACAGTGAATTTATTAATCCACTGTGACCAGTGCTGAGGCCAGCTGAGATCACCATCAGTGGCCATGTTTATTCAGAGTGCAGCTTTGTGACATATGATGTTATTAGATGCACCTGGGGAGCATGCAACAGAGGAGACAAGATGTGTTTCAAGGAGTATAATGCTCCTCAACAGCACAGACATTTTGTTTTCACACCTGTTCAGACAGCTTCTACTGTGATTGTGTAATGATAGGTGGGAAAAATATATAAAGTAATAACACAATGTATGCTGACATTATTTCAGGTTACTGTTTGTGAGGAAGTTTCTGATAGCACAAGATGGAATTGGATGATAAACTATTCTGGAAATCCTGATTCTAACCTAAACTATATATTTTGTGAGACCAGGCGTGTTGCCAAATCATCAATTCACTACTGTCCCCGTCTTTTCCAAAGTAATTCTCAGACAAGTTCTGTTATGACAAAGGATTCTGTTGGAAAGGTGTGACATTTTCCATTTGTTTTGTGTTAGAATAAGCTACATAAAGAAAAAAACGAGAGTATAAAGGATCACCAAAAAAATGAGGCATTGTTTTTCTTAACAAAAAAATGAACAAAGCTGGAACAGAAATTTCCAACTGCAACAGCAACCCACTAAAGAAAACTGTTTGCATGATAATATTGCAAATCATGGCAAATTAGTTTCAAAATATTTAATTAAATCACCTTTTCTTGCTTTTCATTGGTATTTAGATTATTTTATGAGAGGCGCTTTCTTTTAAATTGCTTTCATGTGTTGTAAGAGTGACATTTTAATGTTACCCCTTGATATCAGAAAAAAAATCAGAACAGAATAACTAGCCTTATAAAAATTTAAGGTTGGTAATAAATGCATTGAACAGTTTTACATTCTTTCTTGTCTTTCTCCACCAAGGTCTTGAGCAGCTTTCAAATCTTTTTGTAGTTTCCCAATTTCTCCCCTTCTTATCTATTTGAGGGATGGAATCTGCTCTGAAATCTGAGTAGCACCAGAAAGCTTTAGCAACACATTACCAACTTTCAAAATATATGTGTGCCAGTGAGGCATTTCAGCACACAAGATGCCTGACAGATGTGTATAAAAGTGAAATTTGAGGCTATGTAGCTATTGCTATGATTTGTAACCTCTTTTCCTTTCCTCAGTCCTGTAAATCTGCTAAACAAGATAAGTATGCCTGTTAAAGAAGGTATAAGTCACCAGAAAAAAATCACCTCCTTCTTCTCAGATATTTGGCATTCTACAAGAGCCATCAGCAGATGCCATTTAACTCAAGAGAGAATCATTTCTAGCTTGCAGGAATGGCAACATAATAATATAGGCATAAAAACAACCTCATAAGCATCATACAAACTGACAGCCCTTTACTGACTAGTGTGCAGGTCCAGGAGTGGCCAGAGATGACTCTTCAATGGGTCAGAAAAGTGCCATGAGTGTAAGGGACAGGTGCCAAGATGGACTCTAAAAAACAAATCCCTGGACTCCCCATGACCCATCTCCTCTGTGGTAAGACTCTAGGAAAGCTCCAGCCTCCAAAGGTGCTTTGCAGCTCAAACCCAGCTTAGCAACACTCACTGAAACAACTTTTCTTGCTGCTTTTCCCCCAAAGTGAACCAGAATTCCCAGAATTCCATACTGCCATCATCAGCCACCACAGGATTTTGTTCCTCAAGTATCAGTGGCATCGGTCTTCCTTTTAATCCTGTGAAAAATCAAGGTGAGCCTCAAAGCAAGGTGGGCTCCACTTGGCCAAGGCAGGCAGCAAGTGTCACCACCAGGAACAGATTTTTGGGGATGGCAGCATGGGAAGTTGGTATCACTTGTAGCCGCTGGCAAATAAAGAATAACAGATCACAACTGTTAGGAAATGTGCCATCAAAGAGCAAATTAAACACTGGTCATAGTCTAAAAATTTTCAAATATTTGTTGAAATAAGAAGCCTGCTTTTCTCAAGGCATCATCTTTCGTCTGGTATAATTTCTTTTCTGTCAGATAAGGAGCAGTGAGTTTGGTGTGTGGCTGACGCTTCTATTGCCCACCTTGACCATGGCAGCAGAGATTCATTATCACATCTCCTGGTGGCCAGAAAATGCTTAAACCTGACTGATGCTTTAAAAAATATGGAAACATTCCTATTAGTACTAACCTTTCCCCAGGAAACCACTCAGCAAGGACAGTCCCACACTCCAGCTGATTTCTGCAATGGTCTCCGCAGGTTAGGAGTGATTAAGGGAGTCCTTGTCCTCCTTAAGTCCTATTGCCAGGGAATAAATGAGGGGGGAGGAAGGTGGCTCTTTGATATTGCCAATAGCAAGAAAGAGCCAAGGAAGTGAGGGTCCAAGAGGTCTTTACAGTCACCCGCACAGATGACTAAGCTCACTCACCAAAGAATATTTATTGGCTAAACAGATCCCAAATAATTTTCTGTGCCAGATGGGAGCTACAGGCAGAAGGCAGGGCAGTGCTGGCTGGCTGTGTGTGTGCAGGTTCTGAAGCTGTTCCCAGATGTGGAAGTCATCCCTGTGGCAGTGCTCCCTGGGCAGCTCTCATTAGAAAGGACTCGTTTGCCCTCTTAGGACCCTACTCACAACAACCAGAAGCAGACTGCAGGTAGTTCAGGAAATTAAATGCCAGCACCTGATCAGCAGAACAAGGCCACTGAAATTTTCACAGTGAATTTGTAAAAATCCTAGATGGCAATAAGGCTACACTGTCAAATAGTGAGGGAAAGCATCCCAGTTAACTTATTTTCCTTAACTCTGAAAGAGGCATTATGATATGCAAAGATTTTAACTTGTGCTTGTGAAAAAAATGGGTCTATCATGACACATCTTATTTCCCTGGAAACTTCTAATATAAATTAATAGAAATAATTAATAATATAAATAATGAATAATTAATAATTAATAATATAACTAATACATAATTTCTAATGTAAATAATATAAATTTTCTGCTCTTTTTATCCATATGCTCCTCCACAGACTGATGGGGCCTAATATGAGCGAGAATCAGACCCTCGTTTGCCCTTTTTCTGTTCAGGACCCTCAATATCCCTCTTCAGAACTGGGTAAAACATACCACTTATCAAAGTCCTGGGGCACAGCAATTATTCATTCAGTGACTCTAATAATGACACAGTTTTAGGTCAGAGACCTGATACAGCTTTAAATCTGAAAACCTCTTTTAATGGAGTAAGGCCTCTTATTCCAGCCATCTAAGGCTACATCCAGAAAGACTTACGTTCTATAATTAGAATTTGTTCTCTAGGAACTGCAAACATAACAGATGGTCAAACAAAGGGCAAATCTGTGAGCTGCTCGGGATAATGCTGAACATGAGCTTGTTTATGTCAGGTTGCAGAATGAATGGAATACAGTATGACAAAACAACTATGCTTTTCTCACTTGGCAAGAACCAGATAATGAAGTTACTGCAGAGCTTGCAATGGTGGAGTTGGCAGTATAATTCATTGTAATAAATTGCATTACTTTAGACTTTTGATTTGTTTAGAACAAGTCAGGAGCAGTTTAGATGAGTTAGCTTCAAGTGAGCTAACTCATGTCCTTTTAATGCCCAAGAATAGGCAGTAGAAAGCATTACATACTCACACACATACATACATGCATGCCCATGATTACATTTATAGTTCATGGATGCTGCAGTCAGCAATAGTTGGTAAGCCACCCTTCTATATAGAAGCTGTCCTTCCACCCCTCCTCCTTGCTCATCATTCCAGCTTTCTGTCAAATCCTACTTCTATCCTGCTTATTTAGGTATGTGAGCTGTGCTTTGTATATAAATATATTTAAATGCCTCAATACTTAGGATTCCATCTTTCTGTCAATTGCTGTTTCCAGTACTAAATGCACAGAAATTCACGATGTTCAAGGCCATTATTCTCTCAGTATCATTAATATCAAATATTCAGAGCTTCTGGCTCTTACTACTACTTCTAAATACACGACACATCAAAAGTGAGTAATCAGACTGATGCCATTCACTTTGTGCTCAAATTTAACCCTGTACATGTATTAAATCAGTTATTTGTTGACAGAGAGCATGTCACTCACCATACAAAGTACTGAGTTTGGAAGAAGCCATGAAATGGATGTAACAGGGACTGCCTCTGCCACAGGACAACAACAAAGCACTAAATAGTTTAGCTAAGGTGGTAGAAATCCAGATTTCCCTACCCAGCTGGGTGAAACAATGAGAAATCCTCCAGTAAGACAGACACATAGAGAGAAAGGTGCTAGCTCTAAAACAAAGGTGTTTTCTTTGGTGTGAGTAGGGAAAAGAATGGGAAATGGAGACAGGGAAACTACAATTTTCTGATAACTCACATAAACCTTGTCTGAAAAATCAGCTGGTTTCAATACTTTTTTTCCTGGTATCTCATTTAGATATTAGAAGCAGAGACAAATCTTGACAGCAACACTGAATTTACTTGCTTTGATTTCTCAGAGAAGAATTTGTGACACTGTATTTTAAAGGCAATTCCAAAGAAAAAGAGGAGATACGATAATACAATGCATTTTAAAAGCCTCATGTCATGTTTCATTTACTCTTGAAACATGACAGATGAATTTCTGACAGCAGAAGATTATATGTACGCATTCATGTATTTCCTAAGGAAAATAAGTACAAAAAAAAAATCCCTCAAAGGGAGAAAAGCCTTGTAAAATGCTTCAGCATCAAGAGAGGGGAAGGTATTCTGGGAGATAATTTTGTGACAGCAGACCAAAAAATGCCATTGATAAGATTAAATGACTTCTCTCAATCATGAAAAATAAAATCTGGTTTAATAAAAGACAGGGCACAGAGGAATCATCTTAGAGATTTGTCTGTTTGTTAGGCAATCACTTTTAAATTAGCTTTGAAATTTCCGATCCTCTAATACCTCTTGAGATTGCCTGCTTTCTTTGCTTATTGTTACATATATGTGATAACAACAAAGGCTGAGGGAGCTGGGGCTTAGCTGAGACTGGGGATGCAAGATTCCTGCTCATACAGTCTGATCTCTTCAGGTCCCACTGCCTTGGCCCAGCAGCTGGCTGTGCACGAGACACGTGCTGCTCACAAGCCACCAGACAAGGGCACGTGAAGGTCTCATTCGAGGGCCATCCCAGTGAGACCACAGAAAAGCCCTGACCACCCACCTGGCCAGCACAGCACACAGCTCCTTGCGTGGGAGGCAAGAGGAGGGAGTCAAGCAGGAGGACTCCCGTGCTCCTCATCAGAGACATGAGAGGTCACGAGAGCCTGCATCTGCCAAAAGGGCTTGGTAGGGCATCACGGGTGCTGGTGGCTAGTGTGGATCCTCACACCTTGTTAGAGAGCCCTGTCATCCCCCAGAGCCCCAGCTGGATGGCACAGCAGGAGCAGAACTAATTACTGTTCAGGGAGGATCACGATGGAAATGTCTACACAACATAGTGCATAACTTTCTTTTCTTAATAGAAGGACTATTGAAAAAGATGCTTTTTACCTCATTGAGAGTTCCAACTCAACATCTGAGTTTCAGCACAGTTTTCCATTCAATTAGGGCTATTAAAGTCATCTTGACATTTGAGAAGTTAAAATGATTTACAGAATACATAAGCTTGAGCTCAGTAGACAAAAGAAGCTGTTTTTTCATTGTGAGCCTTATGGATTTGATACTAAAAAAAGGCAGCGTGTCCTACTCCAGTACTCCCCGTCACAATGCCAGATGGGAATCTGGCAATAGAAGCTGGAGCTGGCAATAATCAGGGGTCCTGATTTGTGATGTGAAAGGCTAAATAATGCTCAGAAATAACTGTCAATCATTGATAGAGATGGAACCATTTTAATAAAATGAAGTCTAAGTAGCCCATCTGAATAATTTATTGTCACAGCATAATCTGCAGATTTCAGCTGTGATTACAATATGAGACCCTATTAAAGACTAAAAAGTACAGAGAATAAAGCTCAGAATAAATCAGAATTGTAAAACCACTGTCAGTAAGAGGAGAGAAAAAGTTCTCAGCTCTGTGTGCTGAAGGCGTCATTTTGGGAGCTTCTGAGAATTTGGTGCATGAGTTCAGATGACAAGTTAGAAATCTAAGCAGCATTCTTGTTTTGTTTCCAGAAAGATGTTGAAGTACTTGAAGTTAATGCAAATTGTGAGCATCAACATTTCTGATAATTCAAGAACTTATGAATTGAACTTTCAATTTGAATTCCATAAAATTCAATGCTTGGACACTGCCACAAGAAAAGTATATTTCTGAGGAAAGTTCTGTCTCTGAAGATTATTAGGTTTTGAGAGAGAAACTAACACAGTAAGCCCTACTCTTCACTTCTGCCTCTAAGCTCTATTATTAGTATTAAATTGTTAGATAGAAGAGTAGATAAAATACTGAAAACACTTTATAAATGGATCTTAAGTCAGATAGTTGGACTTAACCCCTTTTCCCATGACAAGGGGACTGCTGCATTTTCACCTCAGTAACCACTCTATGGGATGAGCCCTAACTTACCCTGAAATGCTTTTTGTGACTCGGACAGCTGTATACGACACATTGGTTTTATTCTTGGGGTTTTGAAGGCACAAATGCTTTCAGGTCCTCCCCCAAAACAGCTTTGGAGATGGCAGCTGTCTCCTTCCTCTCACATAGTGGGGTCTCAGTCAATGACAGCGGCTTCTGGGCAGTTTATAATGAGCATAAATAAAGAAACCAGAGCTTGCTGCACAGGCTCTGAGAAGCACAGGAATGAAGGAAAAATGAAAAATGCAGTGGTCCAGATTAAAACCTGATGGATAGAAAGGCAGCAGTAATGTTTGCACAGATGTCTCCCAGTGGAACCTGTCTTCAGTCTCTCCCTGTTAGGATGAATGTGATGAATGACATGGAAGGAACAAAGACTGTGCTTTCAATTCAGCAAGAAGAGGATGTAAACTTACTTTAAAATTAAAGCAAAACCTAAAAATGTGCTTTTCTCAGCAAAAAGTGTTAACTAGATTAAACCTCCCACTGAGAACAGGTCTAAGCAGAGGGAAAGGAGCTGTAAACAAAAGATTTCTTGCAATTATATTTGTGTCTTCTGGCCATTGTTGGATCCCCAAAGACTTCTAAGAAAGGGAAGAGAAAGAAACAGATCCTGATACTGATGAAGGCAGCTGAAAGGTACTCCAGGCAAATTTGGACACCTAAATTCAAACTGCCTCGCTGGGTTTCTTCGCCAGCCGTATTCCCTGAACATACGAAGATATAGGCAAAATGAAAACAGCAAAAAGAAAAATTTAAGAAAATAACTCTAAGCTGTAGAAACATACATGCACCAGTAGTGCATACAGGTGAACAGCTGAATTTCAGAGTAATCCCCTACATTTCTGGAAGGGATTTTTTTCTACCTTGTGCACTTTCCAACTAAGGTCAGCCCTAGTCCTGGTTGTCCCATTCTCTCCACCCTCCACTCCAGGGGAACATACCAAAGCTTTCTGGCATCTATGGCAGAAGCAGCAGTTTTGTGTTTTCTGGTTTTTAAGGACAAGACTGTGTTGCTGGGTTAGACAACAGAGTCCCACCCAATACTGATCTCAGTGGTGACAGTGAAAGAGGTTATTTTTGGGAGCACAGGAGCTTCAACACTTTCTCATACTTTACTTTTACTAGATTAACTGCATATTCCTGCAAGTTTCTATTTATGTGCTGGTTGGACATAGACGTGTTTAATCCCTTTTTCAACCTGCTGACATGTCCTCATTCATGTGCAGTGGTGTCAAGCTCCAGAAGCTCACCCCCTGTTTTCACAGCAGCCTTTCCTGCATCTGTTTTACACCATTCTGCTCGTTTCAATCAGTGCCCCTTTCTGGAATATTTGATTACTACTGATACCACAGGCAGCACACGTGGGAACTCCACAGTTCTGAGAAACCCACTGAAATTCCCCTCCATACTTCTTCCCTACCAAGGAGGTGACTTCTCAGGAGGTATGGTTGATTTAGAAATACTGTTTTCATTAATCAGGTGTAATTTGTCAAAACTGGCGATGATTGTAGAGTAACGAGAGTCCTTGGAAAGTGCAGTAGTCAGCAGTGTGAAATGGCATTTACCAACAGTAATTACTGTATTTCTATCCCTGTGCTTAGGTAAAGAAAATAGCTGTGACAACAGTTGGCAAGCCAAGTCCTCATGATAAATTCCATTCCACCAGCAACCCTGTGCTTATTTTGGTTAGTTCCCTTGCCCTTCACTTCATAACACAAGTAAAACCTGCTCTAGTGTGTGGCAGTTTGTAATTTATCCATCAAAGGTATTTATAGAGCACTGGTCCTTGGAGAATTCATGCTCTAGACCCACTGATGTGTTAAAAGAAAGGGAATAGAGCTTATTACAAGGGACTTCTTAAGCATTTTTTCTTGGCAAAAGGCTTGATGAAGCAGACCTTCCTTTGAAAAGCTAAAGGTTTTAGGAAAATATTAAAGGAAATGTTGCTGTCTGAATGCAAAAAGGTGAAGAAAAGGAGATAGCCTAAGCTGTACAAAAACACCTGTTTGAAGAAAAAATGCAAATAAAGTTCAGAAATCAAGACTTTTTTCATATAGTGAGAAAATTATTTCAGTTCATTTATTTCAGGCAGTTCCATTCCTGCCCAAAGCACCAAGATTCCGAGCACCCAACTGAAATAAAAGGTCATCCTGGTCAATCAGAATCATGTTTTCATCAGCAGCACTGGTTGTATGGTGAGGTCTCCTTCCCAGTGAGACAACCACAGGAAAAGGTTATGGGGAGTGAAGTCTAGTGTGGGACATGAGCTTTTAGGATTTTGCCCTTTGATAGTGTTTTATGCCCATCATCCCAATATTTATCTCCTCTGAAAGAGCTGGAAAAGAAACAAACCTGCAGAACCACACAGGCTGGAAAATCTCTCATTTTAGACTTCTGATCTCCAGCCACGAGACAAATGACCAAACTTGTTTCTTAATGTCTTAGGGTGTGATTTATGCCCTGCTCAACACCACCCTGAGGCCAAACTGACAGTGGCAAAAGCAGCTCGATGGGAGCCAAAGTCTAACCCAGACACGAGGTTTGTGCTGTACATCAGCTCCATAAACACTTAGAAATATTGTGTGCAGGAAAGATGAATGAAGGCTGTTAGCTGGACCGTGGGGGCTGTTCTACACATGGCAGGTTTGCACTGTCCCAGCACAGGGTGAAGAGCTGCAGCCTGTCAGCACCATGTTACTCCTCCTAGCACATCAAGCCCACCCAAATACCACAGATGTTGTCAACAGCCTCCTTCCCTCTCCCCTCTGTCTCCAGAGGACACTGTCAAGAAGTCTTCCTGGCAGCATTTTAAAAGCAGATAAGATCAATCATGTATTTAAGAAAAAATATGTTTAAAACAACCAAGCCCTTAAAACCCATCTGTTGCTGCAGAACATAAATTCAAATACTACTCATACTCACTTTAACTCAGTGCTCAGGAGAAAGAGAAAAAAAAAAAAAGATGAAGCTATTTGCTGATTTCCTTGGCAATATTCATATGGCATGCCCCTCCTTGGGACTAAAAAGCTGGCTATTTTTCATGGCTATGCAGCACAAAGTGGTTCATTTTCAGGCAGGTTCTCCTACAGCCACTGGGCAGGAAAAAGTGAAGGGTTTGAAGGCTGAAGGTTGAGGGATATTAGGGGGTGAGTCCTAAACACCCTACAACTAACAGTGGGTGAAGAAGAGACAAAAAATTGGAGTGGGATGGAAAAAAGCAAACTTCCCACAGAGGGAAACTGGAGCTGCTTTAGTGAAAATAGCATCCTTTAAATTAGGAGACCCTTTTCCAATGTCCAGGAGTCAGAGTGGATTCATGTTATCCTTACTCAGCCTTGCTGGAAGAGGCAAGAAGAGTTTTACCTCCCTCAGGTGAGAAGTGGGCAGTGGGCATGGCCAGCACAGGCACTACATAAGCAGAAGAGGAAAAGGGACACCAACTGTCCTATGGAGCTGGCTGGGAGGCACACAGCTGGCAGTTTGGCAATCCAAATGACTTCATTTCAGCAAAGGCTTTTTATCTGCCATCACCACAGGAGCCCATGGCTTTTTCCCTTGTAAGGCAGCAGCTGGCTATCCAGGTAACCTCACCGTGGGTGAGAGAGGGTCTAGGAAGCTTCTCACAGCAAATCAGGCTGGCTTCTCTCCTTCACAGCCAGAAAAGGAGGGAGAGTCTTGGGGGAAGTCCCAGGTCAGATGGGCAGAAATCAAAGCCACTGGCTTTGCTTTTGCCTGCCCCGTCTTGGCTCCCCCCTCTCCTGTTGATGCTGGAGGCAGCAGTGGCACTCTGGCGCTGAACGACTGCTTGTTATCAATCTGATGTGATGCCAAGGCTTTCCAGCAGAGCACCAGTGAAAGAAAGGAACAGCAATTTAACAGCCTGTATCTCAGCTAAGTATAAATGAATTTTCATGGGCAGGAGTGGAGAGGAAAAAGCATTATCTACCCCAAGCACTTGTCTTCAGCTGAAAATCTCAAAAGCCTGACACAAGCAATGCCGTTAGACTTTCTTATAAAAGGGCTCCAAGGATTCCTATAATAGCACATCATACTCTAAATATAGGGCTGCTACTGACTTTCCTAAAAAGAGACAACTATAACACAAGTGATACTTGATCCAAAAGAAAAAAAATAGTTTAAACTACGTGCTCTAAAGAAATTTCCTCACCCAAGACATTTCTGCTTAGTTAATAGAAAAAAAAAATGAATGGACAGCATGCTGGGCATTACTTTTGATCAAATCAATGGCTTCCTTTTCTTCCTTACATGTGTTTTATAAGAAGAAAAAAAGTCAAAATGGACAGCAGTAATCCTAAGACTAAAAAAATATAAGTTATGAAAAGAAATTAGAAAACTATGTTCATAAGTAGAGTTTTAATAGAAGTGACCAAAATCATAAATGACTGAGATAACAGAAGCTTCTTTTTTAGCTTTAGTGCAGGAGACTAAATAAGGAGAACACAATTGGAAGCTAAAGAAACATAAATTCAAGGTAAACTTTAAAAAAATCACTTTACACCTCTCATAGCTGTAAGCAGGTTGAATGATCTGCTGCTCAAAGCTGTGAGGTGATGACCTTGGGATTGCTCAGGAAGGGGACTGGACTAGAAAGTGTTGCAAAACAAGGAAACCCCACCAAGGGAAATAGCTGCTACTTCCTGGTTCCAATGTGTTCTGCTTTTATAAATGCTTCTGCTTTAAATATCATCTACCCATGCTGGTAAATCAAACCTTCTGCACTGTGATTTTTTTAGGCTTATAAAAATATTAAGTATTTATTAGACCCAGAAAGTGATAAGAACTTGAGATTTAAGTAACTTGATATTTAGGATGCAGCATATAACCATCATTCTGATGTTTTAGATACATGAGAAAACAAACACTGCTCTTATCACTGTACACGTAACAAGTATAATCATGCTAATGACAGAAATCATAATCCAACACAGATGTGAGAAACAGACCTAATATAACAGATGTCTATTCTATTACATTGGGGCTAAAAGGGAAGTTTTCTTCAAGATGAAAACACTGAAATGAGCTCCTGGCTACCATCATGATTACATGACAGCCCGGAAAGATCCTTGTGCAGCAGCATCTCTTTGGCGCCCTGGTAACCACCCACAACCTGCATGAAGCAGGACTGCCTTTGCTTGGGTTTCCTGGAGAGTGCTTCTGCATGGCAGCTGTGAGGCACCAAAGGCAAGGCTGTTTTTATTTAGCACTTCCACTTTCTTGCCTGCCATAATAATTTAAGCATGGACTCAGAAAGCTGCTCTGGCTCATCAATTCAACAAGGCATGCAGGAAGGCACGTCTGAAATCCTTCTGAAACAAGGGCTAAGTCACTGCTCCAGAGCCAATAAAATCAATGTCTTCCTCGGATTTTGGATCAAAGCAAAAGCTGGTGTGGTTGGCTTTTTTTCCTCTCCACCTGCTGCATCCAGGCATCCTGATGCTCCCCATGCAGATTAGGCAAGTCTCTCTCCCTTCAGAGCCGTGTCTTGATGGCACAGAAGCTAAAGCAAGCATCCTTTAGCTGTGAGGGCTCACATGCACTAATGGATTAAAGCATGGCAAGGGTTTGATTGCAGGCACCAACATGAACCACTCCTCCAAACAGAAAGTGAACAAATGCTGGTAATTGGAATTTGGCTCTTACAATGAAATTCTTCAAGTAGAATAATTTTAAATGTGGGCACTTTATCAGATTTGCTAGATGGTATCTTTTTTTCCTTTTTTGCAAGGGGTATATTTTTGTTTTTGTTTTTGGGGGGGGTTGTAGTTTGTTTTATTTGGGGGGGTTGGGCTTTTTTTTCTGTTTGTTTGGGGTGGTTTTTTTTAATTTTGGGGGTTTTTCAAGGGGATTTGTATGTGTTCTATAATAGAGATGGTTCAATTGAACCTAGTTTCCTCTATCACACATTATTGCAATAGCAGATACATATAAGTAGGAGTTTAGATCATAAGTACAGAGTTGATGGTGGCAAACCAAACAACTCATGTTGAGGACATTAGCAAAGACAATCTAAGTTTTAATTTTCCATTGGCTTCTTTCCCAACAACCTTTAAAAGTTTGAAATGCATTTAGTCAAAGTCATCAAACTGGCTGAGGAAAAAGCAAGATTTTCAGAGCAAGATTTAATTAGTCATTTCCTGAACCCAAGACAGAGTTTTACTTAGGTTTGTGGTAATTTTACATTCCTTTCTAACTTCACATCCCAAAAAAACAGGTTTTTTTCAACAAACCTCTGTTCAAGCCTTGATTTAATGATGCAGATAATAAATGGTTGTGAAGTAGTTATTCTGTTCTTCCTTTGATCCACTATTAGAAGTGTCATTATTTACACAACTTTGACCACACATATGAGAGTAAATGTAGGACAAACAGCATTGAAAACAAAAAGATAAGTCCAAAGATAGCCTGCTGTACTTTCTTGAAAGAAACAAGATATCATCTATTGGATTTTTCTGGTATGTGAAAAGTTCTCCAGACCCATTTACTGAAGGTAACTCAGATCATGTCTGCAGCTAGAATCAAGGAGAGAGTAAGGTATCCAGATCAAGGTGCTGACTCAGCACTTGTTCAGTCTCTTTGAGCGACTCCTCAGAGACGCCTTCATCTCTCTTCATCTCTTCATCTCTCATGATGATGAATTTGCACTGCTGGTATCTGCTCTTATCATTCTCTGGCAGCACTGCGTAAAGGAGAAAAGGTGCTGGCCCATGGGTATGGCCTGGCACACAGGAAGGATGGCAGGGCAGTGTCACCCCCTCTATATTGTACTCCTCAGAAAATTATTCCACTAATTCTGTGTTTAAAGGGAATTTGGCTGGTAGAGGTACACAAGTCTGTGCACTGCTGTGTCATGTGGCTTGCTTGGTATGTGTCTCCATCTCCAGCTTCATGAAAGTCCTTTTTTAAGAGCTGTCACTCTCCTATTTTATATAGGAAAATATTAGTTTGAAGAGTGACATACGAGCAGTCCATGAATTTTCTCATTGTTTCAAGTGTTTTTTAATAATTTCTTAAGAAAGAATTACTGGTCCATGATTGCCAAGGCCATTACTGCATGGATTTTTTGTTTGGGCTTTCTTTTTCTATGAATAAGTGTTTGGCATTTGCCAGTCCTCTGGCATGTAATAATAAAGTCTGTACCAAGTTGATAGAAAAACTCTCAGAGCACAGATTAGCACAGTTTAGGAAATGGACAGAAAGTGTGTGTTGTGTTCAACAGATTGGCAAGTATCTTTTGATATCTTTAACCTCCAACAGTGAGTCAGTTCTCCTTTCCATAAGGAAAAAGACTGGGCAAAACTCTTTTTGGTACCTTCTGGTGAAAATGGAGGTGAGGAAATGGCCCAGCTCCTGTGCTGTGTTCATATATCTTTGACTATCCTCAGACTCCTAGTCTCAGACTCCCAAGCTAACCTCATCTTTGATTCTGCTTCCAATTTTCAGAAGAACCCTGCCCACTGAGGTAAAGAGGTGTGACTGTTGCAAATTCAACACAGCTCAGACCTGCATTTTGCGGAACTGGAATGGATCCCTTTGGACATAGTTTTCGCTCCCTTCCTGAAGAGCAAGAGCACAGATTTGTTTCACAAACAAGTCTTAGAAAAAGGAAGGAAAACAGTTCTCTTTTATTATCTGATTTTATTGAAGCTTCTCCCCAAAAAGAGAGGGAGAAGGGCTGTGTTTCTTCAGAGTCACCTGTGCCCTCAATACATTCAACATTTGCACTAAAATGGTGAAAAGAGTGGAAAGGGCATTAGGTCATACTGTGCTATTCATATTTTATTCATGCTTTAAATTACAAGTTGAAATGAGCAACATCAAATATAAATCTTGGCAGATGCTTACTAACGTTTTCTTTATTCATCTGTATGAAAATGTAACAAACACTTGTCTGAAAGCTTATTTCTTTTTTTTCCCTGAAAAATTAACAGAACTCTTCCTGTTTGTTCACAGCAATAAAGAAATTACGTACATATACATAATTAGCTGCAATTTAAATATAGAAACATATGGATACATGGAGGGAAATATTCCCAAATGTGCCTATTTCTGTATTTCAGTGGGTGTTTAGGTTATTCTGATAGAAATTACATTAAAATGAGAGCATATATATAGAATTTTGTTAATTCTAATGCAGTTACTTGACTTGTATAATGGTGCATAATTATGTAATTCGGGTAAATATACTTAGTACTTGCAATATGGAACTATCTGGGAAAATGCTATTGAGAAACACCAGCACATTGTGGTGGCATGTACAGGCTGAAGTAAGGCAATCACAAAAGTTCCTCTCTGTCCCATTTCTCACAGGAATTCCCACTTGCTCACTGCAGTGCAGTCACCCTTGCCTTGCTGCCTTGCTTACATCCATGTTTACATTTCTTTCATATCCACTGGCTTCTTCATATGTGTTTCACTAATTATTTTCCTGGCACTTCTGATCTTATCTAACTGTGCACCACTTCCTATCTAACCATGCACAGTGAGCCTTCCATTTTCCAAGGGTTTCCATTCATTTTCTGGGTGACCATCCAGCATGAGAAAAGAGACCAAAACCAGCAGTGACTTCTGACCTTGCTCTCAATTCAATAGAGCAACAAAATTGCCCTTTCGCTGCAAAGGCACCACATTGGGTGCAGGTATCAAGACACCTGCAGGCTGCAAGGAGTAAGAGATGGCTGTGGGCTACCCTGTGCCCAGGCACAGACATTTCCAGGCAAAGGGAGGAGCAGCAGAGAGGAGCAAGCCACCGCTCCCTGCTCCCTGCACTTCTTGGGGGTGAAAGATCAGCAGAGAAGCAATGAAGCTGAGCAAGAAAAAAGGGGAAGGAAAGGTGCTGGTTTGATGTTTTTTATGTTGTTTATCCCTACTCTTATCTATTTGATTGACAATAAATTAAAAGTAATTTTCCCCTAGTCAAGTCCTATTTTCTGTCCCCGTCCCACTGCAGGGAGTGAAGTGAGCAGCTGGTTGGGAGTTTGGCTGTTAGCCGTGGCTAAGCCTCAGCAAAAAGATTTTGTTTGGATGTTTGTGTTCTAAATCACTCAGACCTAAGAGAATTTCCATCAGGCCCCAGAATTTCAGAAACAAGACTCAAGTCCTACCTGAGCTCTGCTCTCCTCTTACTCCTGTTCCAACATTTCAACAATCCATTTAGATGCAACAGCTGAGCAAAGCATTTGAGTGGAATTTAGGCATTAATGATTAGAAACCTTCTTCATTTCCACAGCTGAAATACTGGTTCAGTTCTCTTTCTGCCGGTTCCTGGGAGGCCTCCAGAAGTGTGCCACATTATTCTTACTTAGCTTGCTTTCTCAGAATACTAAACTGGCCTGAATTTCCAACTCAGGCATAGTTTAACAGACCCTCTCTGGGTATCCCCCAAGAGAGGAGGAAGGCAGGCACTCTCACACACACAGAAACAGGAGAAACCCGCAGTGAGGCAGAATTAACCATTGGACAGCTGCTAACAGGACCATTTGTTGGAAGACCTAAGACTGCTTTTCTTCAGTAAGAAATGTTACTGCTGCACCTCCAGGGATTGCTGCTGTCTTTGGGGTGAGGGGGTCTGGGTTCCCAGATCTCCAGTTTGGGGCCCTTAGCTCTAAAAAAATGCAAGTTTTAGTTTGATATTGTGCTCTGCAATTAATTACAAATCTCACGAAAGGGAAAAAGGCTTTGCCATGTCATAACATTTTGAAGGGAATGGGCATTGTGACAGTCAGTGGCCTCTTAAAGTGAACTCATTCACCCTTGCTCTGAAACTCTTTAGCATTGCAGGCATACAGGGAGAGCTAAAATCTGTATCTTCTTGTCTGCTTTTGCTGGGGACAGTTCTGCACCCACAGATATTCACAATGTGTTATATGCATTTGCTCAGTATTCTCCCAACTCAAAAGTCCCAGTGTCCTTCTAAGGTCTGCAGATATTCTTGCAAAGGATGTCATTACCCAGTCTGACAAGTTCATGCACCAAGCATGCACTGAGTACACTTTAATACAGGCATTGTTTATTGAACTTTGTCAAACACCAGTCATTACTAGAAAGAAAGCAACTGCCATTTCAAATCCGCTTCATACTTTAGTTATAGGTTTCTTATATATCTTTAATTACAGTGATTGCAAGCCTTTATAAATTATCAGCTGAGTCTTTGCCTTCATCTTCCTCTGCTTTAATTTATTGTTCCTAAAAAGAGGATAATTATCATTTGCAACCAGCTGCTCCTTAAACACACTCGAGAAATGGGATTTGTTTCTGGAGCTCTTTCTCTGTTGTTTCTCCATTTATATTTTTTACACAACTACATTTTATGTGCTTTCTCTTTTTGGCCAACAGACAGACCAGCCTTACAGACTCCCTAACAGTCCACCACAAGTTTCTGAGTTTAGAAGGACCTTCAGTGGATGCCAGGAACATGCCCAGGAGGACCCAGGTGGCCACCCCTGCCCTGGCCCCTGTCTGTACAACTGAGTCTCGGTCTGCCAAGGATGGCAGGTGAAGTGTGTCCCTGCTCCAGAATGTGGGAGATCCTTGCACTCATCCAGTCGAGCAGAAGGGTCCCTGCAACTGCAAGAAGGGAAATGTGAGCAAGAATTAAATGAAATGGCAAAAGGTCAGAGAGAGTAAGAAGGAGATGTTTACTTGTTTGGGGGTGGGGGGCGGGGGTTGTTAGTCTTCTGGTCTGTTCTGTTGAAATACAACAGTCAGTAATAACAAACACACACATATATATACATATGTGTGTTTCATCAGTTCTGTACTTAATCAGAAAGGAGAGGCTTAGGCCCAGGGTCCCAAAAGATGCAAATCTTAACTGCAAGAAGCTCCTCTCCACAATTTTAGGTGACATGGGAGCATTGTGCTCTCACACAGGCCAAGAGCTGACACAAACAGGCTGAGTGTGGTGACCTACAGATGACAGACATTGGCAAGAGCCTTAAGTGGGCTGTGGACCAACACCTGATGGAACAGCACATCTGGAATAATCACAGAGGGACAGCAGAATATCAGCATGGGCAGAGGGACTGGTGGCCAGTGCTGGCCCATGGCTATAATGGCCCTGAGGGCTGGTGACCAGGGCAGGGCTGGATGTCATGTGGAGGTCTGACACCTTGCAGCATCTGAGCTGGCCCCATCACGGGCTGGTGGCAAGCCAGTGCCCAAAGCTCTGTGCTGGGGCCAGCTGGAAGGAGCATGACAAAGTCATGGAACAGATGGGAGGGGCAGGGCTCAGGTAATGGGCGTGCCTGGGTATGTGAAAAGCTGCTTCTCTCAGAGCCTGTATCTTGCTTGCTCTGCTAAATTAGGCTCAGCTTTGCAGCATTACATCATCTGGTGTTCCTTTTCCTCCCATTAGCATCAGGTAAATCACGTCATAATGAATTGCAAACTTGGAATGTTCATTATAAAAAGACCCAGGAATATTTTATCTTTGTCCCAGTAAGAACCCTAACAGAAAAAGCTACTGAAAAATTCTTATTACAGTTTTAAACTTCATCAGCACAAAGGAACCAAGAGAAAGCTGAAAGAGCTGTAGATAAAATCTTAGAACAGCAGGGCCATGGTACAAGGAGCAGAGCCATCAGTCCCCTTCAGGTAACAGGCAATGCTTCTCATGAAGTTTTGTTGACACAAACAGGACTGCTGTGAGTGAACTAAGGAGAGTGGTAATGAATCAAGCTTAATGTAGCATTCTAAATTCAGTGCTCTGTAAGAATTAGAGGTAGGTAACAGACAGCAGGACTGTAGAATGTGTCTATTAGAGACAGCTTTGGCAGAGGACAGATAAAATAGCACTGTAAAATACTGCACTTTCAACAGTGGATTAACATCCATGGTTGCTTTTGGGCAGAACGCTGTTGCTGCCTTTGGCTTGCAGTTGACGTTGGTCAGCAAACCCGCAGATGGTTGATTGAATTTATCCCTTTGTTAAATTCATAGGAAATTGTGCAGACAACCTAGATGGCCTTTATTAGCAGAGTCTTAATGATTCATCCAAGTATCAAGGAGACAAGAGGAAGGTACAAGGCATCATTTCTCACAAACATGCAAGATAATCACACAGAAGGAAGCTGCATTGACTCCTTCCCTTTGGTTTTTAATGCTCTCCCACCGTTTTCAAGCGGATTTCTGAAACAACAGGAGTCGAGCTAATGCTAAGGGAAATATTTAACTATTTCAAGATGTTCTTTAATTTCAGGCTCATACTCTTGAGATCAGTAGTGCTTATCAATGTGCTATCAGGTTACTCAGCAGTACAAAGAAGATCCAGAGCAGACGCAGGCAGATGGTCATATTTCTGCTGAATAACCTCCACAAACAGCAAGGGATTTATTCCAATTTTATGGAATCAGAAGCAGTGGCTGCAGAGGACAGCGAAACCTGATCTTGTGTAAAGCTTCTCAGTATGAAGTTAGCACATCCAACTTTTCTGGAACAAAATCTGAACCCACAGGGTAACTTCAAATCATGTCAACCCACTCTATCATTGAGTGTCCAGTATTATACTAGGACCTCAGAGCCAGACATGTCATGCCATGAGCCAAGGTCCAAGGAAGTCTCTTCACAGTACCAGAAAGGTTAATTCACTTATGAATTCAACTGAACTTTTTAGGGAGAGAGTTTTCTGTTGACTTCAGGAGAGTTATACTAACACCAGCCAAGGCTTAGTCAAAAGTTAAAGTTGTTTCTGATATTTTACCACTGAAAAAGCCAAAGATTTCTGATGTGCACTATGCAGTATGAGTACAGCTGCAGCAGCAACAGCAAGGACTTAATAGCCTGGACAGAAATGTGAGTCATAGTGTCCTCTGCATCCTCACACTGTGACTGCAGGCTGGAAGCACTGAACTGCACAGCTCAGGCTGACATCTTGCAAGTCTCCACTGTGGCCTCCTTGCATGCTTGCTTGTGCATGCTGTTACATGTGGCGCTGTGCTCATTCTGCAGGACTGGTGGCAAAAAAAAGGAACATGCTGGAGTCACTCAAGCCCAGAAGATGACTTTTAATATTTAATTACAATGTTGTGGGTGAACACCATTCTTGCTTTCAGTGGCCTTTCATATACTTCTGCTTTTAAATTGGTAGAGTAGACCTTAAACCTTTTCATCACTGGATGATGCAAGTTTGCTTGAGGGATATTGTCCCTTAAACTTGTACATATTTGGGGAGAAACTCAGTTAGCGCAGTGCCTCAGAATCTCATGTTTCTGTATAATCCAAATTTGTTCATTTTAAGAGAAAAAACAAAGACATAACTGTTGCATAATACCCATGCCAGTGTGATTTTCATCACCCCTGCAGATGATCCAAGCTGCACAGCAAGCATTTTGCAGGGCTTTTTAACAGCAAACATAAGTCAGTTCTTTAGATTTTGCCTTACTTTTCTCATTACCTTCTTGCAGGAGGCTTTTTCCTGGCTCCAGGGAGAGCAGAGATCAATAACACAAATCTAATATTAGAAACATCTGCAGAAGAGCAGGATCCACGGGTGTGCTCCTTGCATGCCATGTCTCCCCCAGCACCAGTGCCAGGACATGACCCTGGACCACCCCAGCCACACGCCAGGGGATATGAACACCCCAGCACCCACTCCCTGCTTGCAATAACTGTATCCCTTGCAAGTAATTGGAAGGAGGAGAGGTGTAAAATAATGTTTACATGATTACTTTCAGCCACTGGTATCTGAAGGGTAGATTAAAATGATTCTCAGAGTTGAGAATAATATTGTTGCAAGGCCTAAGGAGCTACAGGAGTTTGAAAATAAGCTGGATATTGCTTTTTCTTTGGTACTGGGCTCTACTGGAAGACAGTTTGCAAGTCTAAGAAAAGGAGACTGCAGTTTGCTACACAGCCCTGGAATTGTATGGTTCTCATGGAGCAGCATCCTTACCAGCACGCTCACCCTGCAGTACATGGCCAGGTATGCTTAGAATTTCATGGGTTTAATATCCATCCACACAGATCGTTGAGAGGAGACTTATGCTCCTGCCTACAGGCATCTCACTTCTGCCAAGATCTACAGAACTGCATTTTCAAGTAAGACCATTTGGTAATTAAATGCAAAAATAGCTAAAAATTTGCTTCTTTCAACTCTTGTTTCCCAGCAGGAAAGACAGCATAGAGTTCTGTAATAGCTGTCCAATGCCATGAAAAAAAACCTGTATCCAGATGTAGCAGGGTTATTTTTTATCCAGTTTTCTATAAGACATTATCTTCCATCAGCACCCTTCATAACTTTTTAGCAACATAATATTCTCTTTGCAGCTTGTTCAGCTCTCTTTCCAATGCTTAAATATGATTTTAAAAATAACTCTTTCAGAAACTACGCAATAACATTTCAAGTCAGGTAATCAGAGTTTGACTTAAGGCAAATGGGTAACGAAATTATATCCAGTATTGTACAGTAACCAAAAATAAATTGAGAAGAGAGTCCTCTAGTAGGCTGTGGCTCAGCACCAGATATTGCTGCTCCCAGAGGAGGCTGTTTGGGATGGAAAGCAAAATCTTTCCCTTCTCATACAGCAATTTAATCCCAGAATGCCAAGGTTTTTCCATAGAGACCACATCAATACCTCCTACAGTGGGCTTCTGGGGAAGTGGTGAGGGAGAGGATTTGACCTCAAGCGCCAATTTCAAGTTAAAATGGACATATAACTTACAGAAATAATTAGACCTGAGTTGCTTCTAGGAATAATGCCTCCAATTAGTGAAAACTTACAGGCTGGAAAGGAATTGTCTAAAAAAGCAGGAGCTAGGAGTGTCAGGGAGTCTGAAAGGAAGCTGTGTAATGACAGTAGCCAGTTAGTGGAGAAAGGGAGGCCAGCTACTCCCTTCCCACGCTCTTTTTAATTTGGAGTCAGGAATGACAGACAAGTTCAAAGGACTAAGGTGCAATTGAAACAATCTCAAGGAAGACTCTGTAGCAAATAAACCTACCATCCCATTATCAGCACCCAGCATGAGACTGGAGGAGCAAAGATGAAAGAAACCAAATAATATGCTTCAACCTTGCATAAGGCAAGAGTAAAAACCTCTATGAGACTGAAACCTGCATCTCCCTTATATCCATCCACATGCACAAGGAATGGATATATTAATCTCAATTTACTGTATTTTTTCCATCAGATATGGAGAGGGTAGGGCAAATATTGCCTTCTTTATATAAATAGGATATCACCCAGTTGCATAGGAAGAGCTTTGAAATATAGTGAAGTGCATTTGATTTCCAAATCTCTATTACAGTGGCAATAAAATTACAGAAAGCAGAGGCAGAAGTGCCTGTATGCAAATTGATGCCTTGTAAAATTGGAAGTTTTTAAAATGTATTTCTAAAATGCAGAGCAATAAACCCATGCTCGCATTATCATCACCACTCAGGCATTTGGAGATTTGCTAGAGACATTCACCGTGCCTGCATCCCGCTCCTTTTTCCCCAGTTCAATCTCATTAAAAGAACAGCAGGATAACCCTTCTGCATGTTCACGTAACAGCACATGCAAATAGGTTGCTTTGGATTCTCAGGCTGGTTTTCTTAGAGTAAGTATTGTCCAGCTTTGCTTTCTCATCTTTGTTTTTAAGAGCATGGATAAGAAGACAACATATACAATGGATCCCTTTCAGTTTGCAAAACTAAAATTATAATCTAAGAAAGTCACAATATAAAACAAATGTCAGTACTGGAGCACAGTAGAGATGGAGGTTGAGGGATTCTTCCAGTCCAGGCAACACCTTTGGAACAGGCTGCAGGGTAAACCAGGGCTTTGCCCATAAGATTGTCAGACTTGCCAAGAAGGAGAAAAATTGCTGAGGAGCAAATGCTGAGGAGCAAGCTGGAAGAGGGTGACGGCATTGTTAATAGCCCTTACCTCCGTTCCTGCTTTACAAAGGCTGTGCCCCTGCCAGGCTGAGGGGTCTGGTGGGGTCTGGCCCAGTCTTGAGATGGGTTCTTGGATCTGGATGACCCACAAAGTGCTCCACGACTTACCGACCCTGTATGCCTCGGAAGATGATGATTAACTTTGTTACTGTCTTGTTGGGCTTCTGAGAGAATGGGGTTGGGGATGAGAGGCAGAGTAAGCTTTGTGCCTTGGAATGGCTGGCAGGTAGTTGTGGGGAGACAGCATCCCCTAATCCTGCCAGCAGAGCCAGGCAGTGTCCTTTTAACTGGAGGCCAGAGCACGTTTCTCAAATGCTGGTCTGCCCACTAGGCTGCTCATTTCTGGCCAGCGCACATGGGGACAGCCACCTCTGCCAGACAGACGGACTTGTATGGACATGGACATGAACATGACCTCATCTGCAGAAGGGGGACACTTTTATTTCCTTCATGCTATTGTTACACCAGAGGAAAGGGATTCTCCATCTGTCAACTTCTGAGTTGGGAGCCATGCCTGGAACACTCAGAGGCTCTGTAAGCACCACGTTCCTGACATATGGCACAGTCTAATGGACACAGAAAGCTTCACAGGGCACAGACAGTGCTTTTGTTTTACAAACAGGATGCAGAGGCATGGGCAAATGGCAGTCACATAGAAGTCCCCAGTTCTCCTGATTTCTAATTTGTAGCTTTATCCAACTCACTATCTTCAGGAAGCTGTTGCTTTTAGTCTGCGCTGTGCCAGAGCCACCAAGCCTTAAGGTCTTGAATCCCCAGCAAAAAAATAATCTGCAGCCCAGAGATGTCCCAGAGCTTTAAGCTGTACAAGCTGAGCTCCTGATTCACCTGCTGAGCAACCTGCCAGCAATTGGTCTGCAGCACTTCATCTTGCTGCAAGATGATATCCCTGTCAGCTCGGGATATTACCGAATTCTTAACAACATTAAAGAATTTCTGTGACGCACTATAGTTTTTCTAATTTTTCTTTTACTTTCAGAAAAATCACTTCTGCTACAGAGAACTTCATCATAACTGCCAGAAGGAGGGAAGTGAAAATGAGGATTAGCCAGCAGATAGCATCTGTAGGTCGTATCTGAGGACGAGGAAGGGAGCAGGATCATTTTAATTCTAGGAGCAATTTGGTTGCTGAAGCTTGTCTCCATTTACATTTAAGTGGTTATTGCATCCTGCTTATGTACTTACGCCCATTGTGTAAGTTCATAGGCAATTTTTGCTTTTTTAATCAAATACATCTAGAACATTTTCTCTGTTCTCTGTCCTATAACTTAAACTTCAGCATTGCACACCAGTTCAGGAGACCTTTTTTCTGCTGACTGGATTCTTTTCAGGTCTTTCTGCCACATCTTTTTTCAGCTTTTAAAGAAAATGGTCACCTTTCTTTTTAAAGGATTCTGAAATCTTTCATGGGCATCCAAAAAAGAATGAGTTTCTTTCGTCTAATTTTCCATGGGTGTTCAAAAAAGAAAGAGTTTCTCTCTTCTTTGCAGTACAAAAGCATTAGAGGTTTTTTCAGTCTTCTACAGGGTGAAGGTCTCAAAACAAATATAAAGTTATTTTCCTTAACAGTCTTACAAGCTTAACATCAATGCATTCCATGTAACAGCTCTCACTGGAACAAATTCATATAATCCCTGTACCTCAAAAAGATATTTTGTAATTACACCAAAATCTTTTTGTGAGAAACTCAGGAAGTTTTAGTGCATTGCTTAGAAGTTAACATCTGTGATTTCCTACTGAGTTCTGAGATTTAAATCAATTAGCAGTAATTGGAACTGTTTACAGAAGCCTTCCAAGTGGAACAAGCATATGTTGGAATTTGAAACTAAATATTTAAGTCCCTGCACCAAGTGACTATCCTGCAAATTTTAAAAATATTTTGACCGAATGTGTTGGTTTTTTTAGTAACTTGTTGTTCTCAGCAGAAACTACTTCTAGTCTTTTAAACAAAAGCTAAAATCATAAGGTTTGGAGGAAAAAAATGTTATTTTCATTTTATTTTTACGTTCTCCACTTCTCAACATGCAAATGACTGTGCTGCACTAAAATCTCATGAACCTGAAAGAACATCAATTAATCAACCAATTGTAACAAAACAGCTAAACTTGCATGGAGTACTCTTGAAAATTTTCTCCTGTGTATTAGTGTAATAAACCTACCACATCAAATGACATTCAGAAGTGCTGTGTGCAGCTTTCTTAAGGTATAAAAGGGATCACTGGCAGCAGTAGTTAGTTGTGCAGGACTGTACAGCGCAGTTTTGAACAAACCTGCTGATTTTTCAGTGAGGAGAAGGTACCAATTCAAGAAGTTAACTGGGAGTTTGCTGTACCACTTCCCCGGAAGTAAATTCCCCAATTACTCCCAAGCTACTGCACCACGGTGAGAGAAGGAACAGTACACTCCCAAGATTTTCATGGTTTGGGAGCTTTGCAAACTTTCAAATGAGAAAGGAAAGTGGATGGATCAGAGTCTGCAGGTTCCAAGCATGTTTAAGTGGATTTACTAGTGCTAACACTTCTGGAAGGAAGCTGTCTTTATGGAGGAGGCCTAAAGCAAGTGCCAACCTACTGCAGATGCCTCAGCACCTTCCCCCTTACGGGACAGGGAGATCTGAGAAGGTGTGAGACGCAGAAGCGGAGATGCGCTAGTGATGCTGAGGAGCAGTTTCACCTCCACACTGAAGGGAATGCGAGACTGTGACTGCAGATGTAAAAATGACTACTGCATATTAGAACTGAAGCAGAAAGGATTAGTACAAATGCTTCTTTCCATACTGTTATGTTGTCAGGGAAATCCATAACAAACACGACCATTATTAGAGAAAGCCAATTCAATGGAGAAATGCTTTTAAAAAGTTGAAAGTCGATGAGAGACACAATTATATTTTATTCAGGTCAATAGGCACTTTCACTGAAGAGGACAATTATTGAATAGCAAACAAGAAGATGCAAAGCCATAATTACTCAGTAATGAACCAAGCCTGGAGGTGGCTTAGCAACTATAACCTGGGAACAACCTCATCAGCCATCTGCCAGTAACTTTTTAAAGCTAAATAAATGTTTACATGAAGAAAAGTGGGAGCAGTGGGGGAGAGGAGGAGTAGGGAGGGGGGCTGTTGGGGGGATGGGTGGAAGTGCACACCACACAACTTCTTCGTGGATATACACCTGAATTTTCAAAGAGTGGTCTATGTCTCCACTGCTCCCTTTGCAAGTCTCTTTTGTGGGGGCTGAGAAAGTCATTGATCCCCATAATGCCTTTGGAAAAATACAGGGGCGACCACCAGGCTATAGCAGGGCCACCATCCAGGCCTTTCTCTTGCTGTTGCCACCCAAGGCATTTTCATATCTTCTTCTCACAGCCATGTTTATTCCTCTTCCAAAGGCAGGAGCCTGCTAGATGCTGTTTCCCCAAATATTCAGCCAGCTGCCCTTCCTCAGGTGGATGTTGCATGTCCTGTTTCTCCCCTCCTCTTCAGCCCTCTTTGTCCTTTGGCCATCCCACCAGCACCCTTGCCTCTCCACCCAGGACTTTGCACTTCTCTGTGTTGAACCTCACGATGTTCCAGTCAGCCCATTTCTGCAGCCTGTCCAGCTCCTTCCAAATGAGAATGTTGGTGGCACCAACATCTGGCATACCACCCACTGCACCCAATTTTGTGTCACCTTCATCCCCCTGACCCACCTCACCTGAAGGGAAGCCAAAGCTGGGGTCCAGCCTGGAGTCCCACTCCCAGCTCTGCTGTGGGGAGCAGCCAGGTCCCAGCAGCCCCATGTCTCTGCTGCTCGGGCTCCCTCCAAGCAGCACCCCCAGTGCAGAGGTGGATGGAGGAGTCTGGGCTTCAGAAGGCTGAGTTCCTGCCCCACCAGGGACCTGAGAGCCACTATTTATTTTGCCTTGTGTAACTTGGGTCATTTCAATCCTGCTGCCCTGCACAGCATATGGATGAAGGCTGTTTGTGCAATTATCTTTCCTTAATCTAATTCTGCAGAACATGGTTCTAACCTACATCTGTGTCTCCTCTCCACTGCTCTGACATTGCAAGAAAGGACAGGCACTTAAATCCGCTTCAAGAACCTTTGATCCACAAAATGTAGCAAAGCAAGTGAAAATTACTGTTACAGCCTTCCAGAAGTCTGGAGTTCCTTTAACTGCTCCTTGTTCTTTCTTCTCAAACATTATTTTGTGACTCATTTTCATCCTAGCCGATCCCATATCACCCTCCACAAGCTTTCTGCATATAAGGCAGGTGATGCAAATTTAGAAATGCTTCCTTCCAAAATTTGTCACAGTCCAATTCTTTCCCTATGCTTTCCATTTTTAAGCCCAAAATACCTCTAATTTGAGGAGCTGAGTCTGTGATGATTATGGTGATGACAGAGTAGAACAACTGTTGTTTTTTTTTGTCCTGACATCTCACTCCATTCTGATTTAAGAAAGGCATTAAAATTGCCTTGAAATATATACTTTGATATCCAAGCTCCACTGTCTTTAGATTAATATACTAATACTGAAACACTTTACAATAATTCCTATATCTTCATTTTCTGTTGACCGACATGGGCCTCGTATTAAACAGTTTCAAGTGTATTTGAGAGACGAAAGGTGACAGAACTGGTAATTACCTCATTTCTCATTAAAGATGACTTAGTACCCCAGGGACCTATATTAGAATAAATATTCTATCTCCTGTTTATTAACCTTTGTTCTTGAAAATGGGGAATGAGTGCTGATAAAACTGTTGTTATTGTGACTGCCTCAGGAGCTGCCACCCAGTCTCTAATATGATTTGGAGTCACCTTACCAAGAACAAATTGATCTTGACTATATTATGCTTCAGACTATCTTTATTTCTGACAAGTCCTTTGAGCCTAAATATACAGATATTATTACCTGGTGTTTCACTATCTGAGTGGAATCTACTAACTCTTGCATAGTTTTATATATACTAAGACAGCATATATAACATATAGCACATACATAGCACACATATATAAACACATATATGGCATATGTAAGATTTATAGCATATAAAATATGTATATGCTGTAAGGAATCAAGTGTAGAAATGCATGGAGTCCCTAAGTTACCTTGGATAATGGGGCTTTTTTCGAGGGTAAACTCTCTTTTGTTAAGGAACACAAGCTTTCCTATGCTGTATGAGAACTGTCGTCTGTCTTGTTTCCAACAGAAGTCAGAACATTCAAAAGGAACTTCCTAAAACCCTTAATTTGGCTGCTATAGTGCAACTTACTTGCTCATACACAAGACAAGTGTCCTGAAACAGAGTTCATACTGCTTCAGTAACTGATTCTTTAAAATCTGTCAATTTCCCTTTAATGCCAGCACTAATGAAATATTATTATTTCAGCTGCACAACTTTTAAAGAAACAGAACAAACAATGAGGAAATAAAGCATTGTTTTAATAACAAATCAGGACTGTGGCTTGATAGAGGACAGTCAGTTGTGGAGTAGCTGAGTGTAACCATGTAATTTTGGGCAAGTTTGGTAGGACTCAAGTTTCTAAACAGTGCATGGAGGGGGGGAGAGAATGTGGTTCTCTAATGCTCAGCCTCTACCAAAAATAATGCATCTGGACAACAAGAAGTTTTCACTGGCACTAAAAAACCTCTGGAGAAAAAAATTCTGGTATTTATATAGCCTCTTAATTTTTTGCTATAAAGATCTCCAAGAATGATGACAACCATTTTTGATAAGAACTGGAAGATATACTTAAAAGTCAGCTACACTGATTGCTTTTTTACCTTTTAACTTCCCTGCCTGATGGTCACACTGACAAGTTTGACACTTTATTTAGTGGGGATTGGTATTAATATCATCTTGGCTACACATTTAACACCTACTTCACCTTATTATTTTCCTATGCATCTCCTCCAAGGGCTGATACATTTTCAATAACATTTATTGCTAGCAGAAGCCACTGGAGCACAGAAGGACAGATGAGAATATGAAGACTTCGAGGTATCTGTTATCAAGCTCAGTACTCATGAGTGATGTGGGAAGCCACGCCACAGGCAGGCAACCAGGACATTTGCTAAAGTCCCTCAAAATTATACATGTTATTGAGTTTGGAAGGGAGTGCTCAGCTGCCCTACTAACTGAAGATTACACAGTGTGAATCAAAACACAATCAGTCCTACATTTTTCTGCTTGAGAGCCCTGGCCAGTTATTTAAGACTGCAGAATCTCAGTTTTACTGTACATGACAGGTATGCAACTGAAATGTGCTCAGTATGATTTCAAGTGAAAAAAAACCAACACATGGGAAATACATGGCAAGAGAAGAAAATCCATGTCTCACCTTTTATAGATAAACATTTCAACTATAGAGCAATAGAGACTAGAGAGCTAGAGAGTCTTTATCAAGTTCAGGGTACATTTTATAGTTCCGTGAGATGTTGAGTGAGCAGCTTTGACAGGTAAGATCATAAAAGGTGTGACTGGATCAGTCCAATTGATACTCAAGGAAAAAAATCCTGCTTTTCAGCACCTTTATCCTCCATTTTTCTCCCCTTCCAGGAGAAACTAAAGCAAGAAAACCAAGGTGAATGTCTCCTGCTTTGTGAATTTTAGCAGTGTGCTGTGTGGTCAGAAAGCCATCACAGCTGGCATGGAGAAGAGGGCAGAACTACACCGCTGGCACTGAGTCTTTAGATGACACCACTAGGCAGAGTCTTGTCTTAGATATCCCAGCCTGGTGATGAGTCTATTCTTGACGCACTGATAGTCAGATGTCCTCAGGAAAAATAGGATCTGAATCCATGCTTCCTGCAGCCCAGGTAAGTGCCCTGCCACTTGGTCAGCTTTTAAATCTGGGACTTTCATTTTTTTCACTCCTGTTAAGAAGTAAGCTTAATGTTCACTACCACTTTCTTTAAAAAAAGAAAAGAAAAAGAAAGAAAAAGAAAGCACAGCACTTCACTCTGGGACAGGATTCCGAGTTGCTAAGACACGGGAGCCTGTCTCTGAAGCACCTCCTGCTCACCAGATTAGGTGGCTGCTTGCATTTTTCCCATCCCTGAGACCCCCAGGGATGCAGCCCAGTGGGGCTATGCACAATGTGGGCTTAGTAATTCCACAGGGCTGCTCCACCAGTCCCACATGCCACAGCATTTCACTTTCATTTGTCAAGCTTGCTTTCAGTGCACCCTCAGCCTTAAAATGGTTGCTAGGGAATGCTGCTTTTTGCTTGGGAAAACAAAAAGAGGAATGTGAAAAAAACTGGGTAAATACTTAGGTGCATGCGTTATTACATCTATGCCTTTGTTGTCTTGCTTTGGAGATGGCAGCAATAATTCCCTTTGCTGCTTTATGATTTAGAAGTCAGAGTAAGATGCTAAAAAATGTTCTGACACAATTGCTGGTAAACTGCTTGTACCCCCAGCAAACCAGGAGCCGCTCATGAATGCAGGAAGAAATGGAGAAAGATAAGCTCACTCTTATCACGGGTGTTCACTCTTTCAAAGGGGACTAAAAACACAGCATGACTCAAGTGCACAGTGACAAATTCCCACAAGATCACCGAGATTTAGGTATGCTCATCAGTGTCCTGCTAAGAGCCCTCATTGTGGGAAGAGGGGACTTCACCCCCTCACCTCTAGGTGACCACTTCCCCAGTTACCTATTAGTGCTGTGGCAGCCTTCAGCAAGGAACATCTTGTTTAACCAAGTACTTTAACTCCATCTGAGTTAAAGCGAAATCCAAGTGGGAACATTTGTTTACAGCATCCAAAATAGACACTGCAGCAGCAAGGGTTTTAAGGCATAATAAAGAAGGCTATAATCAGCCTACTTACAAGAGAAAATATAAAAGGTCCTTTTTACTCCATCTCCTTCTTACTTGCTGCAGGTAGTCTTCAGACATATCAGGGACACTGTCTCCCTGCATGCCACATGTCACAGCCTGCACTTGTTAGAGAAAAACCTTTCCTCCACACCACCATCTGCAACTAATCTTCTTTCCAGGGGCTCTGAGCAGATTTATTTTTTTCCTTTAGAAACTTTCTGTCTTTCTATCTGAAACTTACTTCCTTTTAACTTACTCAGCAGATGATCTTGACACTTCTCCAGTTAAATTAAGAAGTCTCACTTCTCTGGAGATGCAAATGTCACTTTGTCAGAGCAGCTGTCATCCCCTGTACTTTAGTAGCCAACAAGCACCTTCTTAACTGAGTGCCACTTTACCTGCTGAACCTTTCCTTCCCTGCTATGGTGACTCAATTGCTTTTCATACAAAAGTGTCTCCAGGCACTGAAGTTTGAATTTAAAATGAGCTAGAACATTCATAAATATCCTTGGCACAAACATCCAGTGCAACAAGTGAACACAGTCATTATCATCTCTTGAATGAGATGGTAATGCTGGGCTTAAGGCAAATGAAGGAGACAGAGAGGAAAGCCTTTCTTCCAAACAGGCATGAAAATATCTCAAAGCATTGACAATAGAACAGCCTTTGGCACCTCTAACAGATATTTTCCTGGCAAATGTCATATTTCCAATCCAATTAACTCTCTGTGGAACGAGAGGCAAATACAAACTGCAATTGAAGGGGAAAGTCCAAGCTTTTTTGTATGTACACTTGAACAGGGGTCAATTATTTCAAGAGTCACTCTCAAGCTGACCTGTTTCCTTTAAGGCATTCTATATGTTTCTGGATAGGATGACAAGGAATGACAGCAGAGCTGACAGCTCTATTAACTGCAGAAACAGGACAGGTGAAAGCTCTTGTATCACCTCTGAATAATGAGCTGGATTTCAGAATGCAGCCCAGATTCTTGCAGGACAAACCATGATGTGACAGATTAGTCGTAGATGAAGCAGCACTACCTGAGGACTTCTTTTATATCCAGGGCCTTTACTAACACACCTACTAAAGATAGTGCAAGAAAGGGAGCTGCAGGGTCAGGAGAAAGCAGATTTCAGTGACCTAAAAAAGGCTTCCTGGGCACACCTTTAAGCAAGATGCTGTGGGTGTAGTCATCCCAGTGTTTTCCCTGGCCGCACTCCAGTCTAATCTACAGGTCAGGTTGATTATTTCTCACCCTTCCTTCTTGCAGCAAAGCTGTTGGGTCTGGAGTTGGTGGCTCTAAAGGTGCAGGGAGAGATTTTGTCCCAGGTTCTACTCCAGAAACCCTCCTTTGTCTCTTTACAATCAAGCAAGACAAGACAGGAGTCCTAGGAGGAGCCAGGCTGTGTTCCTGCATCCTGGCATGGATGGGGGCAAGTCCATTCATAAAGGCATTAGAGTGTGATGATCAAATGCAGTTACACCAGAGTCCAAGTCAAGGCTGGTATTTGCCCACAGCCAGGAAGCCCTCTGTTTGGGAATTACTGACATTCAGTGCATTCAAACCAATGTGGCTTTACTCTTATTAAAGCATGCATTTGAATTATAACAAGCAGCCCAGACATGGGTTGCTGCTAGGCTTGGCTAAAACATTGGCAGTTGCTCTTTTTTGTTTCTTCTTGCTCCGCTAGCTGTTGTAGGATGTGCTTCTTCCAATTTCTTTCTGAGAAAAGCTTAACTGAAGAAATTACTTCCCTCATCTTCCCATTTCTTGCCTGTGAAAAAAAATTGTAAATAAAGATTGAAAAAAAAGGGGAAAAAAGTTAAAGTAACAAAACACCAAGTTTTTTTTGTTTTCATTTTGAGATGGTATGATGGCCATGATTTATTGGGAGGTGGAAAAAAAGGGACGAAAATTAAAATCACTAAGAGAATTAACATATTCCAATAGATACTAAGGCTACTAGTTTTGTGGAAAAATGGGGAGGTTTTGGGGTGAAGGTTTTTAACCTCTTTTTATTACATATTTAATAGATGGCAAAAGTCAAGAAGGGATCAGAAAAAGGCTCCCTATTATGTGCAAGCATAGAGACAGACACACAATAGACATGGGGACAATATTGTCTGCCATATTCCTAACTCAGATCCTTGTCAGTGCTGCAAGAGAGTGAAAATCCTTGTAGGATTCTTTACATTCTTTCATGTAACATCTCTCAGCAGCTGCTCTCTCCCCGCATTAACACAATTCCCAGCACATTAAATAATAATAAAAAAGTTATTTCCATTGTTTAGCTTATAACTTAAGTCCAAAAGACACAGAAGGGTCTTCATTTGTGAAATGGTGAAAACAAATTTAATGGGGAAGCTGGAGGTGCTACCAGTTCCCTTTCAACTATTCTCTTATTGAATGTGCTAAATACACTTCTCAAACTTGCTTTCAGATACAGAGTACTGGAATTGCTGTATCTCTGCAGAGAAAGAAGTGCAAAAAAATTGCATGTCAGCCTGAGAAGAGCAGATATGGAAAATGCTCCATGGGACTAGAAAGTGACAAGGAAATCAGAAGCTGCAAGGCATTAATGAGGTGCATTGATTTAATTAGGCAGCGTAACATCATTTATCATGGCAACCACGAGAGACGTGCCTGTAACAGCGACTGCCTGAAGGTCACACTCACATGCAACATCTGTCCCAAGCCACACAAATGTCCAGCTGTAAAGACCTGTTCTACCCAGCCTTGGAAAGAAGTCACTGAAAGACAATTCTGCAAAGCTTCTACATGAATAACAGAGTGATATATGTTGTCACCTGGTCCATTCAGTGCCTTAAAAATGTGAAGTTTCTGGATTCTCAATGTTTATGGGACTTAAATGTGGGAAGTAAACAGTAAGGACTAATTTTAAGAGTGTTATCTGTAATAGAGTTGGAATCATCAAGTTTTAGGACATTTCATGGTTTTATAACAGCACATCCACGCCTGTCACTCTTTTCTGCCTACTGTGTCTTTCCTGTTCAATATTCAGGAAAGAACTTAAATAATGATGAGGCTCTGAAAGAATTCTCAGCAGCAAAAAGCTTCATGAGGGCTCATTTGTGGTCTCAGCTACACAGGGGTAAGACTCAAGTACATTGATGAAGTGAAAAGAGTTTCTGGGGACACATGCTGGCATAAATGGGTGTTGCATATAAGCAAAGCCTTATAAAATAAGGGCCTTGTTACCCTTGTAAAATCCTCTCTTGGGCCTGTTACTTTGGCTAAGTAGAAGAGGACTACGGGAAAGTGAGGTAGAAAAACAAGTTATATAACCATTATGTGCTCACATCGTGGTGTATGGTGGCTGGCTGTTTGCTATGATTTAAGACTATGTAACTGATAGAGGCCTCACTGCTTAAAAAGGCCTGGTTTTTGCAATAAAGCTGCTCTCCTTTGCACCTGCCTGGGGACTCTGTGTCGCTTTGCTTTGTACAAATGGAGGCTTAATTTGGCCCGAAATTAGAAACCATTTGTCATCTGGGAGCTCAGATATCCAACAGCATTCAGTGCTGCCCCTCTGACACTTGATAATTTTCCAACTGGAATTTCCTTACATTAGTAAGGAAATTGTTAATATTTTAATTAAGTTTTTAATGCCATTTTGTTTTTCATTTTCTGACTTACAAAGCATTTTACGAACATTTACAAACGTACAAAGTGTTTTGCAAGTGTTCGTATTTGTTTCAGTTTTTAAGCAGCACACGGGTCTGTTAACCTTTCCTAAGCATGTGTTTCTTTAAATGAAACTCCTGGTTTTAAGAAGGCATAAGAAGATCCATGTTGATTAACTTCCTCATCCACCTTCCTATCAGAAAGAACTAGAAAGGCATCCCAGGAGCCTATGCCTTCCACACCTTCTATGTGCTGGCCTGGAAGCTCAGCTTCACCCCTGACAGCATGAACCCTCAACCAGGGGAATTTTAGGTAGAGTGCAACAACTCAAAGCTTTGCAAAGCAAAACCCTCCTGCATTTCATGGGGTGGGAAAATATTCAGCACTGAGACCTACACAAGTGACAATCTTTGGGGCAGGATTTGGCTGCAGGGACTTCTGCTGGCTCACCTTTTGGATGCCTGAGTTGAACAAGGATGTTGGAAATTAGAACCCCCTCACAACTTTGTGGGTGAGTCTATTTCTGCTGTATTTAAACTGCCTTTGCATTGGTTGCACAGCAGAGCCAGACTGAGGGATTTTTTTCTGTTCCAGAGAGAAAGCAGTGCTAGGTTGTTGTGGCTCTGTTATGTGCAGAACATCTCCTGATGTCTAGTTCTAATTCTTCTCCCTTCATCTCCTTCACCCCTTGCATGTTACATTTTAAAGTTTCCTTTGGGGTAATTTCAAAACATATTATTTTTAAATTTAGCACAGTACCAAAGGACCATTTCTAGCAGAGAATGGCCAGAGTAATTGCCCAGAGAAGCTGGTGTTGCTTTCAGAGGTTAGAGGGCAATGTTCCTGCTGACAAAAGAGATACAGGTCGCACAGACATCAGAGCATTTGCATGGTACATGAACAGCGTGAAAGGAAAAAGCCTGGAGAGCAGGGGGTTTAGTGACAATGCAGGCAGTCATCAGGGCTTGCTGGAAGAGTTCAGCTTTTGGCTTTCTACCCTGTTTCATGCAGTATTTGCTGTTGGACCCTGCCTTATTCTTCAGGTGCTATTTCTCTTGTGAGGTACCAAGTAGGAAGGCAACATCAGCAAATAGGTGAAATTTTGTCCAATACCATCTATTAGGAGGGACAGGACATTTCTCTGCCTGCACCTCTGTTAAACCTTCCTATATTACATACCCTTCCTAATGACCTGTAGGATGTTTAGCCCAGCTAATATGATGAAACTCAGATTATACAAAAATAGCACATACTTGAGAAGTCACCTCTTTATGCTTCTGTCAGTGGCAACAAGGGTAGGCAGCATCCCTCCTAGGTCTTAGCAGCTGCCTGTAAAAGAAGGGACACCCCTGACAATTTAACTGAGCATCTGAAGTACAGATTTTCCACTTTGGAAAAGAGGTCTCCCAGAATACCTTGCAAAGACAGGACTGTCCCTGCTTTTGCATGGCAAATGTTAGATCTGGGTGTTCGACTGGAGTTACACCTAACCCATGCTCCTTTATATGAGGCAGGAAATTCCAAATCTGTGATCAAAGCAACACACATACTGTGTAACCCTTTTAATGTTTGTTTTTCAAACAGATGGATTAGGACAAAACAAGCAGCACATGTTTTAAGAAGACTGGATATTACATTAATAGATATTACATTAATAGATTAATATTACAATAATACAATAACTCATTGAGAGTATAACTGTGCTGCTGCAGTTTAACAAAAAGCAGAATTCCCTAGACTTGCATGAGCTGTTGGCTCATTGGCTAACATAAACCTGCAGTCTGTTTGCTGGAGGAGCACAGGTACTGTGCTGGTCTCAATGAAAGAACAACTGCAACTAGAATAAACACCCTGGGATCTTGAAAAACTTGGGAAGATATCAGCTGCTGTTAAACAGCACAGAAATAAAACACTAGTGAAACTAATAAATACATACAAACAGGTTTAAGGTGTCCTCTTTAGAAACACTATCCCATGAGTTAAAGATCTGAAAATTTATCTTTTAACAGCTCTGGCACACAAGGAACCAATGCAAGCATTTACCTATCTCCCCTGTGTAAGTGCTTCACTTCTTGTTCTTGGCTACATAAATCAAAGGCAGGGTAAACACATTACAAGTTAAGAGAAGGAAATAATATGATCTCCTAGCAGACACTGGGAGCAACAGGTTTCCACTTTTGTGCCAAAATAACACACGACTCTTAGTCTGGAACAAGATACGCCTTCTTTTAGAAACAGTCTGTAGCAAATCCATATTTTATCTACTAAATCCTTGACTGCTTAGCCTAAAACTCACAGTCTTTTAACATGTTTCTCCTCAGAATATGTCTTTCAAGACTAGACTGTGCTTTCCTCTCATTTTGTAGGCATAGATTAAATACAGAGCTATAGACAGGGGCAGATGCTCAAAGAGGAGCAAAGTGTCCAAATCCCTGAGTGCCAGCCACAAAGCCCCAGGATATCCAGTTACACTGGTCAAAAGCCAGAGCGGGAAGAGATGGAAAAAATCTCTATTCTGATATAATTTGACAGTGAAGAAGGGTGGACAGAGTCCATATAGATGCTCCTGATACATAAAAAATACCTCAGAATTGTGGCTATACCTGAAAGTGGGAGACAAATGGATAATATAACATTGACCACGTTGTCCACATTCTGTGCTCACAAATCAGTTTTCTTTTGACAAGACTCATTTTTCACAGCAGTATCTTTGTCTCTAAGCCCTTGCCAAACACTTATAACTTCATCAGTGCATTTGAGGATACATTTAACAAAATTGCCTTTTGCAGAAGTGAGATGCTACCAAAGCAATGCAATTCTGAAAAACAAAAACACAGAGGGAAGAAGAAAAGCTATTCTGAAAAACTAGAGAATATGACCCTTAATTTCCTAATAAAATGCCCCACTGCATTGTCGCTTGCCTATTATTCTCTTTATGAATTACAGGAAAATAAAATTACCATAATTTTGCAATGTGTGCAACCTCATTTCATTACAAGGAAAATAAGCCAAAATTGCGCTTTATTATCAAGGAATTATATCAGTATTAAGACTGCTCTAATGTGACCTCTGATCTTGAGTTCTTCATGAAATCAGATGCCCAAGGTGCAGTTAGTGACATAGCAAACGTGGTCTCTGAAGTTGTTTCAGAGACTGTGTCTAAACACCTGACAATCTCAGAATTCCTTAATGCTTTCCTCTAAATAATCAAAACCATTTTCATACATGTCAACAAACACATCCATGCTGAGATTATGTGACTAAAACTTCAAGGCAGAAAATTTCAAATGTTAGTGTGCATGTGTCCCTTTGTCCCTTTGTCCCATGTGCCCTTTGATTACTGTATCATCTTTGATTAGAAGATCATTTTAAAATTATTGACTAATAATAGCTTGGCTTACCTTCTGCAGCTGTACATATGGCAGTTGTTGTGCATGTATTAGAGCAATAAAGAACATGATACAATACATAAACCATATTACTAATCTTCAGGAACTCTGCTCATTCATCTCTTCTTCCTCTCATAGAACCAGGCCACTAGCACTAGCAGGCTTTTGTTTGAACAAGGCTAACTTGACATGAGCTGCTGCTTCAAATGGGCTTAAGCAAGACAAAACATTTCTAGCTGGGATGGTAGGCAGAGGCAGGCAGAACATCCTGAGGACAGAGCAACCAGCCCTTGGCTGATCAGTGTAGCCTGCATTTGAAAAACACTACTAGTAGCAGGGCAAAAATTGTGTGGTGTATAGTAAATGTTTTAAAACACAGCTTGTAGATTAAAAAAATTCCTTCCAACTAGACTTAAATAGAACTTGTCAGTGACCTAACACCTGCTGTCTGTGCTGTTGTCTCATGGAGCTTTGAATCAAGTCCATGATCTCTAAGTCCTCTTCAAGACGCCTGAAAACCTGGGCTCAGGATAGCTACTGCACTTCCCACAAGAGAAAAACTTTTCACAGTGGCCTCTTCACTTATGAGGGACAGCACACAGGAACTCTGGACCAAATTTGGAAAAGTCGAATCCCTTCCGCTCCTAGGCATACTTCTGTCACTCACCTCTTCTAACAGAGTCACCAAGAAGGTCGTAGGTTGGAATCAAGCAAGCGACCGCTCCATGCTCACCCCCACGAGATCATGGAACCAGGCACTTTGCACCTCCTTTCTGCAGAGAGCCAGGGTGGGTCACACTTGCGAGGTGCTGCCGGTGCTGCAGAAGGCACAAAGCTGCTCCGACACGGCAGCGCTGACAACTCCCACCGCGCACTGACGGACCGGGAGGGTTGGCAGTTAAAAAAAGCTTACCCAGCACACAGTGCATTATTATTAGCCCACGATGTAAATAACGTTACATATGGAAAAAGCAAAGCACAGATCTGTCTAAGGCCTGTCAAACATCTCTTTGAAAGTTTATACACTCAGGCAGGAAAAGTCTGAATTGCCCAGGGCAGGCTACAGACACAGCTATCAAGGTTGTAACATCCAGCATCCAAGCTCAGGCCAGCAACACTTTCCATTAACAATACTGGAATATGACCCTTGTCTTGCTCCCACTCCCATTACTTGATCTCAGTTTCTCACCAGGCTGTGCTTTGTACTCACAGCAGAAGCATGGAGTGTAACACTGCATTTTTTTAAGGAGCATTTGCTCATTAGGATCTCAATCTTTTTGTGCCGAAAACCAAAATTAACAAACCCTCTGGAACAAAACAAAATAAAACAAAGCAACCCCAAATTGACCAGAAACCCAGTGTTAAATAAGAATGAGATAATCTGCAATTTTTACCTAATAGCTCAAGTGTATAATACTCCAACACCTCTCTACCACAGCGGGGTATTCACTAGAGCATTTGTCTCTCATGCATGGTCAGGAACAAGTACTGCCCAGTGAGTGCCAATAACAGCTGAAGGGCTGATTCTGCTTAGTAGATCAGTCCTGGCACAGGGCTCAGGAGGACAGCATCAAGATCCTGACTCCTGCTGAGGTCTGAAATGATCTTCCAAGGCTCAATTCCTCAGAAGAAACCTGAAAGAGAAGTAAATGGCTTGAGGGAATAGTAGTTCTGCCCATGAGCTGTTCTTATTAAACATTTTCACTAGTAACCATAGCTGAGTGACATGGTTGGCTAGAAATGTTATAAGAGCACTTGCTGATGTGACAGCCAGAAGCATCATAAATAAAGATGAGGATCAGAAAAACTAAGGAAAGGATCAACACACAAAGCATGAGATCATGCACTTACAAAGTAATCGGATTCTTCTGCCAGAGAATAATGGCATTCTTTAGGTCTCCACAGTTGGAAATGGAAGGGAAGAAGACCTGGGGTGAGCCAGCCTCCAGCAGACTTGAGAAAAAAGAGAAAAACTCACAAATACATGAAGTGAGGTATTCCCAAAAGAAGTAAGAAAGTATTAATGTCTCTTTGCTAAGCTCCTGCATAACTTGCTCACTCCCACACAATGGAGATTAATTCATGCGGGCACAAACACAAAATTTGGTAGAATGCCAAGTTTATCTTTGGGAACGAAACCCTTAATAAAATTAACATCAAGGAGATAGAATTGTTCCCTAAGTACAGAATAGGGTTTAAGAACCCAGGAAGGAAACTGCCTACATAAAAGAATGCTGTTGGCACAACAACAAACAGGTGCACTCCAGCTGGGGATACACTTACCTCAGAAATCAGAAGATTCCTACCAGAAGAATGAGACTCTGGGTCAGGTCTTCAGTAAGGGTAACAGGACAGAAAAAGCCCAAATCAAACCGAGCTGATCAGTTTTAGGGTGGATCAGGATATGAAAGTAGTCATATGAGAGAGAACCATACGCAAGAGTGACATCTATAAGAGGAGACTGGGTTTAAGGGTTGGAAAAGTCTCACAGGTTCTTTTAAATTCCAGGTCTTTCAAAAATGCTTTAAAATTATATTCTATGGTGAAAATAAAAATTATTAATTCTAATAATGTTACATCTGCCTAGGAGATGTAGGATAGGAGTAGGGTAGGAGACAAAAATCCACTTTAAAATGTGAAATGATGCACTAAAAAACAAATAGCCTGTGTGAGGTCTTCTTTACTTACTGGTCTTCTGGTAACTGCAACAACAACTTGCAATTAGTTTCTACCTAATATACTTTTGTGTAAAAGGTGACTCTTGCTAAGCAAGTGTCAAAATCTAGAAGTGGAAGAAGGTATAGATTGTAATGCATTCACTAATAAATCCACAGGTAACTAGAAATATTTGCAAAATAAATCACTGTACGATAGATGTTCTTTTGCATTCATGTGATCATTGAAAAAAAACAGCCTAGGAAATATGTTTTCATTTGCAAATTACGATGCCAATTCCAAAAGCCCCAGCTTACTGAGATGTTTCTTCATATGCCTGTTGCAATCTAAAGAGAACTTTTAAGGACATAATAAAGGTCTCTTTCAGGCAGGATGTTAATATATTTTCCTCCTCAGCATTTCAGGGCCCTCTGCTGCGTGATGTCCTCTGTGGGGCTCGCTCACGCCTTGTTTACCTGCACAGAGAGCTGCCTGAGTGCCAGAGCTGTGTTTGCTGGATCGGAACAGACACTGCTCTTTGTGCTCCTGAGATAAGAGGTTGCAACAGTCAAGCTGGTTTTGTGCATCTCAACCACAAAATATGATCTTAATAATTACTGTGAATCAACTAAAATAGCAACTCATATCTTCTTCCCAATAGCCATAAATTTAAAAGGCACTCTTAATTTAGTGCTTTTTCATCTTGCTTCACGTGTTTGAGAATATTTATTCCAACAAACTCACAAAACCTCCTTTCAGCAACAAAGCACAAGCTGTAAATTGTCCCATACCTCAGTTTTCTTTCAAAGCTCAGACAAAGGATAGTTCTTGCCCTTTTCATATTATGCCCACATAAATCAAAGCCAGTAAAGGACAAGTCAAGTAATCTGAGCAAACAGCCTACACTAAATATACAACTGGATTGTTGCATGTCATGCTTCCCGTTAGTCACAGATAGAAACTAGAAACTTCTGACAATGTTGACAAAGAAGCTGAGAGTAGAGCCATTGCATCATGGATCTTCTAAATGAGCCTGTTAACCTAGGACTCCATCATGCAGAGCTGATAGAGCACTGACTGAATTTCTTTCTTCCCTCTTCTTGTTTTACAGCCAATGACCTTTCTTGCAGGAACAACACTTGTAAGCTGTGCAGCGCCCTCTAATTATGATGGTGCAGTGATGGAACTGACTCCATGTCTGTCCAGATGTGTTTTCATGCTTTTCTCAGATATAGTCAGCCCTGTTCCTATCTATGTGCCAACTCAATTTTATATTCTGAAACAGGATGGACAGGGGAAGACAAGAGACTCCATCTCCCTCCTCTTGCACCGAACATCGCTGGCTGATATAAATTGGCAACAATTCCACTAAAGCTGGGACAGTTACATCAGCTTTATCATATTTGATGGTCTGCCATCTGATGATCTGTGCAACTCAGCTGATGGTCACATAGGGACTTTTTTCCCAGCTGCACTGCTGAGAAAATGACCTTGTTGCTAATGGGAAAGTCGTAAGTCTTATGATACAGTCAGAGATTCAGAAGTGAGGACACACATATAGTAAAAGACAAGATGCCCAGCCCACTGGGGTTGTAATAACCTGGTGTCAGTAATGAAGGTGTAAAGTCTGTTTCACAAGCCCACTGTTGGTGGTGCTGCCACAAGCACATGGTAGAGCCCATCTGCAGCTGTGCCATCCTGCCTGTGCTACAGAAAACCCACTTATCACAAAAGAACGTGAATAATTAAATGCTTTGAAGTCTTGAGGAAATGATTAAAAGCACGTAAGATAGGCTTATAGATGTTTAATATTTTAAAATAAACAGTTTTCTACGATTTACACTGACAAATTGATAGATATTTGTATTATCACTGAATATAAGAGGGTAGAAGAAGCATGTATCACGAAGAACACAGAACTGACCTGCACAACCCATGTGTTAAGACACCTAGCTGGGAATAAAGCCTGTGGCAGTGAGACAATAGCATTACTGCTGTGTTTAGAGAACACCAGCCAAACACACAGAACCACAGAACTGTGGGACCTGGATGCAGCAATTGCTATCCCCAGCAAGAAAAATGTCATGCTATTCAACACTTACAGTCACACTCAGGTATTAGAAGACAGATGTTGCTACTGAGCCATTTTCATGCGGACCTGCAAAATTCCTGATATTCTGTGAATGTTGCCAAATGCTCCCTGGCATCTGCCATGAGGCAACTCAGCCTGCTCTGAATTAATAAACTGAAGCTATTTCAAAACACGAGAGTTGCTCAATGTCTCTATAATTTGTTCATCTGCAGATTTTGCAGTGCTTCTATGACAATGATTCAATGGTAGCAAAAAAACCCATGGAGGTAAACCAAAAGGAATGAGGTTGATGAGCTAAAGCAGTACCTCAAGCAAGTTACCTGTCATTTAAAATGGAGAGCAGTCAGCTAGGAGAGGCATGATAGAACACTAAGTCTAAAATTGAAACCACAAAGTGATGTTTGGGAGGAATGAAGACGAAGGCAGCAAAACAAAAAGGAAATTACTGGAAAGCATTTGGATTTAAACCCAGAACATTTGACAGCAGAATCATCTATTGTAAATTTTAATTATTTAATGAACCTGTCAGACCTCAAATCCACTACTGGCTCAGTAGGAAATGTGACATAAAAAAGAGGAGGGGAGAAAAAAGACCCAATAATGTTGTCTTCAGAAGCAGGAGTTCTGAATAACATATTGCCTGGTACCTGGGAGAGCACACGATCATTTATTATTTTCTGAACATGGCCAAATTAATCTATTTTCAAATGGAAAGACATCAGAGACAATTATATATTATCATATGTGGTCTGATATTTTCCAGTAATTTCAGTAGTCAACTTATATACACAAGTTTCTCTACACAGGAAAGTAAGACAGAGGCAAACTAGAACTTGCCCTCCAACTCACAGGGTAAGGCCAGTACAGCTCTCTGATTAACCCATTTGATATTATTATTCAGTTTATCCTCACCTACTCTAGCAGGAATTTAAACAAAGCTAGAAAGACACCCTGATTTTGGAATTAAAAGAGCCCCACTGGGACTCAATCTGGTATGCCAATTTACTATTCCAGTTAAATGGTCACCCTTTTTAAGAAGAAATAGCAAGCCCTACACAAATGCAATTGCCTTGTGACCCGTTAAGGACAGCAACATTGTTGTCTGTTGTTGCTAATGGCAAGTACAGTACTGGTCTGACAGACAGACAGACATGTTTTCTGCACCACAGCAATAGCCAGCTTTATAATCTAATAACATATAAGAATTAAAGCTAACATTTTTAATATCTTCTTGGTGCTGTACAGTATTTGGTAACCACATTAGGAAAGGATGTACATCTCAGTTAATGCAGGTTGTGATCATTGATTAATTAGTATTACTTCAGGACTAATATCGTGCTTGGAATTACAGAAAGCAAAAATTAAGACAGCTTCTGCAGTGAGAAATGCAGACTGAAAGAGGTAAAAATGCTGGAGAGAGAGGGCAAGCAATAAGGACCAAATGTTTTGTAAGGGCACAGCTTCTAGGCTAGCCCATATCTTGGTGCTTGCTTTTCCATCTTCATGGAGCAACTGTCTGCACACTTCAAAACTAAACAAACTTTCTGTTATGGCTGTATCCCAACATGGTATTTAAGCCAGACTAAGATGTACTACTAACTCTGGATGCAAAGCATATAACACAGTAACTAATTGTACTTTTGCTTTAAAATAAAACA
>JAYDZK010000169.1:79401591-79466208 GCA_034509185.1 Euphonia xanthogaster | reverse complement strand
TCACAGTAACTCAAATTGTCTTTCTCCAATTTTTAACCACTAATGCTAATCAGTCCTTCTCCTTTAAACCCACGCAACACACCTTTCATCAGGATTTACCTCCAACCTGCACTGTGTCAGATATAATGCAGTAGAAGATAAAGTCTTGCTCACAGTTTTTCCAGGAAAAGCAAGATTACTACAAAAATAGTTATTTGTTTCCCTGCTGCAGCAGCAGGTAAAATCTAGAAGTCAGAATCCCCTTCAGGGCCTGGCTGGAGATGCCTTTCCTTGCTCATGTTTCTTGTCTTTTTCTCCCCTCAACTTCCTTGCCCTTTATAGGAGTAAAACAGCAGGCTAAGATTATTTCAGGTTTAGAAGAAGCATGGTGGAAAGCTAAAGAGAAAGAGGAACGGAGCAGCAAACCTAAGAAGAAAGGAGGAGAAATCAGTATATCTTGCTACAAACTGTAAGCAAGCATTTGCACTAAATAAAAGAGATGCAATTGGGGTGCATTAACAAGGCTATCACACAGGTATCAACCAAAGAAATTATCTGGGTTTCCCTAACACTCTCCTTGACTCCCAGGGAAAAAGCAATACAGTTATCTGCAGGATTCACCACTGGCAAGATGCCAGAGATATTAGATATTAATGTTGTAGGTCAATGCATCTTTGAATTTTAATTTAATGAAAATTGGTCTTTCTCTTTTTGGCCAAATTTAGGTCCCTGTTCAGAGTCTGTTTGAGGCCAATCATAAGACAACCTTCTCATCTCTTACACTGAAATGCCTTAGAAAACCCAATAGACAGGTAAAACTGACACAGGAAATTATAGAGCAGCACCAGAGGTCTCATGCTCTGCCTTCAAACAGATTGTTAGGAAAAGATTTATTAAAAACTACTGTGGTAAGGTGCTTTACAAACAAAGAGGCCACAAGGAAACAAGCCAACCACTTTAGTAAATGTGGTAAATTACTTGCTGATGGCTTGGAGGGTATAATTGCAGTTTAATTTTGCTTTTGTTTCTAAACTGTTACATTTTTTTATCGAAAAAAAAAATCGACCAAACCCTGGAAGCCAAGAAATACTCTACCCTCTTCATATCCTGCAATGTTTATAGTTAGTTATGTCATAGAAACCAGTACACAGATGTAAACTGGGTTTCTAAGAGTCTCCCTCAGCAAATGCTACAGGAGCAGAGCACACTGTGATGTCATGCTGAAACTTCTGGCATAACTTGTCACATACTCAATGTGACCACAGTGTCAGACATGGCCATCTCTTGTGTGCACACCATTTCTCAACATACCAAACCCAAATGTTACCTGACATATGATTTCAAATACCATTAAGATGTGAGGAGAGGACAGAGGGAGCATGACACAAAATGGATGCATTAGAGAACAAAAATAAATTATATCTTTTATTGAGAGTTTGGTTATATGCTCACATTTACACACAGTCTTTATTTTTACATGCAATCTGAACAGACAAATCTACCATAACTCTAAAGAAAACAGCAGAGGAGATTAAAGGAGAATGTGGCACTGTTATGTAACACTTTACAAACTAGATAGGTTGAACACATGTCTTCATTAGGTTATCTTTTGAAAACTTCACGGAAAAAAAAAGCAAGTTTGGAAAATTAGCTGCTTAAATTCTCTCTTTGCTTCCTGGCAATTAAAGCTGGAATGAGAATAAATACCTCCCTGCATGAGGTATGAGGATTAATTTGTTTGTGTATATAAATGGGTATTTAAGTATCAACTACTATTTTATTTTTAACACCTTATTGGGACTACTGTGTTCCTACCAGAGTTCAGCTTTCGGCAAGAGATTAAGACTGAGTTAAAACAGGAACAGGTGTTTGGAAGATGATATGGCTGCAATAAAAGCACAAACCAAGAAGATGAAGAAAAAAAATTATATAAGGCATTCTTTTGTATCCTGTGAAACAGAGAGACACACAGAAGAAAACAAAACCACAATAACAAAGAGATCTTTAGGAAAATATCTTCTCCTACTATGATTCATTCCCAGGGGGACAGAGTCTGAGCAGGGCTGTCCTTTGGTCCCAGGTCATCCTGTTCCTGTAAAATCTCATGATGCCTATTAAATGGCCAGGCATTCAGTAAACACTGCTTAATACTGGCTGGGTAATAAAACATTTTCAAAGCCTCTAAAGGATGTAGGATTTTAAAGCCACTCTCAGTGAGATCTGAGCTCCTAAATTATATCAGGTATTTTTACAGTGTGGATTTCTAGTCTCTAAGATCCCTATAGCCGTTACTAGGTCCAACTGATTTTTATTTCTAGGGATAGAGCACATTCTTTTGCCAGCTGCAATCAGAACAAAAGCTGAAACCATCCAAAAGCTCAAACTTATAAAAACATGTTTTCTTGGCAAAAAGAACCATTACTGACCTTGAAGCTTCATAAGAAAATACAGTATTTACCATTTTCAGAATATTTTTACTGTAGCAATAAGATAATTGAAGATAAAAGCTTTCAAGTAGATTGGTTTTTTGAAAGCAGACTGTGCTCAAACAGCAATCCTGCAAGTTAAACCTCTTTTCATCAAGGTTTACTATTAATTTCATACTAAAGTAAAAGTAAATAAAGTGAAGATTTGTAAAAGCAAAGATCTGTGGGGAAGTAGGTGTTGAAAGATATATGAGGTTTGCTACTACTATGTTTAGTGCCACATTCTTGTGAGAGTAGGACGTGATGTACAAAATAAATAAAATTTAACTATGGAGATACCAGGAAGACTCCCCATGCAGCATGAGCCCTCAGCTCTGGGAACTCTCAGCATGATTGAACCTCAAAAGTCAAAAATTTGACTGAGAACATGGTAAGAAATTAAAATGGTTGTCTGAACTATATTCAAGTCCCTTATGTCTTTCATTATGAAAAAGCGTGCCTGTAGAACAACTGAGAGAAGGAATGTAGTAATGTAATTTCTGCATGCTAGATGTTTATTTTCCTGGTATTATACGATTCTTGAATTTTAAGAAGGTTTAATGCAATTAACTTTGACTTCAGTACATTTAAATTACATCCTTTCTAAGTATTTCTTGTCAGTAGTCACCCATGAGAGAGAAGTTTATTAAATTAGCAAGAGAGTAAGAAAGATTTTAAAACAAGTGATGACAGAGAATTCTCTTTGAAAACAATACTGAAAAAACAATTTTGACCAGAGACAAATTTCCTCATCCTTTTGATTCTAATGATTTCCTCAACAATAACACGGTCATTCCAAAGTTGAACTTTGAATCAAAGTGGATCTTTGATTCTGTACACACATTGGAACACCTCTATTGTCCAAGGGAGGCAATTATTCATGAGGTGAAGTTCTTATAGGATTCAAATCTAGGCTCATAAACAGCTTATGGATTCCTGCCTCTGACAGGCACCAGACAATTTTAAATACTTACTCTCTATCAGGAGAGATTTGGAAAATTTTGATGAATGCATCAATTAATGGCAATCGAAAGTTAATTTGCTTTCCAAAAGGAAGGGCTGTACAAAGAAGCAGGGGGATCTTAAGACAGAGGCTGACCCATTGATGATCCATAATGTTAGCTGCAATAACAGGACTAAATTTAATGAAATACAAGAATTCTATGAGGTCCCGGATATAAACCAGACCAATTACTGTGAGTCCGTGAAGTAAAAACTGCTCACAGAAGCTGGGATAAACATCTGATAGCACAGAGTCCAGAGCAAAACCCTTTCTTAACCAGGCTGTTCATCAGATTCCTATCCCAGCATGCCAGAAGAGCAGCAACAGTGGGAAATGCAAGCTAACACTCTCAAGCAGAGGTCAGACTGACCCCACTCACTGGCACAGCAACTTCCACTGCAGGGACAGGACTGACCATTTGCAACTATGACCTTTTGCATACTGTAGCATCACTGGAAGATTCTGAATCTCAGAACCCTGACACAGTTCTTCTCAATTAACCATGACTATTCAAAAACAGGAATAAACCCCACACATAGGCATTTAATAATTCAAAGCCAAACACTCATCCCGAGCACAGCCTTTTTTGGAAGATGATATGGCAGCAATGAAAGCACAAACCAAGAAGATGAAGGAAAAAAAAAATATATATAAGCCATTCATTTTCACCAAACTAAATATCAAAGACTATACATGGACCCCAGCAGCCTTCACTAATGTACTTCACCAAAAAGTATGCATTTCTTTGGTGAAAGGTTAAGCAATAACCAAATGCTCTTGCAAACTTCCTCCCCACTGCGTTGGCACATCTGCACAGTCACCGGATAATGCCAAAGAGGCAGATGGAAGAGACAAGGTTACATGAACAAGAGGCTGGGGGAGATGGAAAGGCTACCTTAGATTATATAGGTCGCTGCTGAATAGAAAACTACTACCCTCAATACCACAGCAATGGGAGCTGATGCACAGATCATTCAAATGGTCAAAATAAAGGTATAGGCAATGTCTTGTGAATGAACAATGAATGGACATGGTATTAAAACATCTGCAAATACACTCTGGAAACAGTGTGTTATATGGCCAGCTTTTCACCATATTCAGCTTTACACAGAGAAGTCAAATAAGGAAGCAGGATACAGAAGGCAGCTTTCCATATTATCATATCATTTCATATTCTGTTACTTCCTGAAGTTATTTTCATGTCTGATTTATCATGGAAAATACAGGTAAATGATTCCATATGTCTTCTCTGACCTCCAGGTGACCCTGCCTAGAAGCCCCAGACCTTTGCTCTCCCCAAAGACCTCTGTTACTTCTGAATTGTGAGATAGAGCTCACATCCTTAAAGATGTGAAATGTAACAAAAACTAAGCACTCAGGAAAACCTCAGGCATTTACACACATTTAAACACAACCACCAAACCAATCTCCCAAGAAAACCTCCAGAGAACTGGATTTAAAAGTAGAGTGCAGGTGCATCTATTGAACAGTGCAGCCTCTCCTCTTCCATCACTCTTATTTACCCATTTCATTTCCAATAAGAACATATCAGCTCTGAAACTGAGGGATGTGTATGCATCTACTACCACAGCATATGCCTGCACTGTGACAGAACCAAAGGGTTAACACGACAGAAATTGCTGTGAGCATTACCTATCTCCCTTCATAACCATTTTATGGAGCTCATAAATAAACTGTTTTCCCCCATACTCATTTCTGCAGCCTCCCTTTTTTGTCCACCTTTGCCATGCTTTGATTGAAATTTGAAATAATCTCCTCCGATCATGCTTTTAATTTTTCAGCCAAGTGCTATGCATAGCTTTTATCTGAAATAGTAACAGATTGTCCAAGGACACACACAATGAGTCATGGAAAGAGTAAGGATTTCCTGGCTCTTAATCCAATGCTCAAACAAGGCCTCTCATGTTTCCAATTTTCAGGAGCCAGCAGGCAGGGAGAAGAGAAGACAAAAGAAAAAAAAAAGATGGGAGGGAGTCTTTCTTAGGTAAGCAAAATAGTCAACCAGAAAAACATCTGCACAAGCTCTTCTCAGTTTCAGATAACTGATGTAAGAGTAATGACAGAATCTGCTGTAGAGCTTATATCTGATTTTTAAAAAATGCAATGGATAGAACAGAGGAAATATATCAACCAGAAGGAAAAAGACATGAAAAAATTCTTAAAGCAGAAATAAAAGAACAAGTTTACTCAACAAGCCTGGAAACAGAAGAGAAAGAAACTTACTTGCTTTCAGGGCAAAGGGATTTGGAAGCTTGCTCCCAAATAGGAGTGTAGGTAGCAGCATTAGCATATGCCCACCACAGAACTGTGAAATAATCTGGGGGTTGTGAACATGGAATTAGGTGACATAAACCAGTTCTCACCTGAACACACTCCAGAAACACTGTGTGTTACCCTGGTCTATTTAACTTAGGAAGCTGATTCCCCCCAAGACCAACTATAATTAGCAGGAGATGAGGAAGATTCAAGAGACAAATACAGAGTTGATGTATCAGCATCCCCAAAATAACTAATATCCATCCTAATAATGCCACCTACTCCAAAACTCTATGCAACTGCTTACAAGACCCATTATGTCACAAAAGAACAGGAAAATAATATTTCATTCCCATAAAAGTAGGCCACCCATCACATTCTGAAAAGGGATCCAAGCAAAAAAATAAACAGATTATGATACAAGTTGTACTCATTTATCACTGCAAAGCACAGCTCACACATGGGCTTTGACAGCACCCTGGATAACTGGCTGAAATAAGACCCATTTCAAAAATGAAACAGATGTTAAAACACTGGTATCAGACAAAGACATTAACTGCACACGTGTATGGGGTATGTAGGGCCTGCTTGTTTCATTGGACTGGGATAATGCAATTCTTTAGAGACTACTGTCCAACCAATATTCACTCCTGACCTAAGCATCACTCCTGACCTAAGCAATACTGTCCAACCAATATTCACTCCTGACCTACCTCATCACAGAGATCTAGTGCAACATCCAACAGGTGCAGTCAACCCTACACCTCAAATTCAATGGCTTCTTTGGGTCCCCAGTTAAACAGCTGACTGCAACAACAGCCATCACCATGGACAGCAAACTACGCCAGCAGAGGGTGAGAACTGAGTGAGCCAGGAGGCAGCTCCTTCCAGATTCTCAGAGACACACAAGCAGTGAGTAGCACAGCATTAGCCTGCACGGTGCCCAAGGCTCTGCTGACAAAAGACAATGAAAGGCTGAGGTTCTCAATGCCCTTTTTGCCTCAGTCTTTACTGATCATCAGCCTGCAAGAATCCCAGGCCCCTGAGACCAGCAGGGAAGACTGTAAGAAGAAGACTGACCCTTCATGAAGGAGGACCAGGTAACAGAACATAGTGGACATATATCTGCATCAGGAAAAGTGTTGCTAGCAAGTTGAGGGAGGTCATCCTCCACCCCAGCTCAGCACTGGTAAGGTCACATCTGGACTGGTGGGTCCAGGTCTGGGCTCCCCAGCACAATAAAGATGTGGACTTAATGAAGTGAGGAAAAGGCTAAGAACAGGCTAAGAAGGGACCATGAGGATGACTAAGATATTGGAGCGTCTTTCATATGAGGAGAGGCTGAGAGCTGGGGCTCTCCAGCCTGGACAAGAGAAGGTCCAGGGGGATCATGTCCATGTGTAAAAATACCTGATGGGAGGGAGCGAAGATGAGAGACCCAAACTCTCCCCAGTAGTACCTGCTAACAGGACAAGAGACAATAAGCACAAATTAAAGCACATGAAATTCCTTCTGAACACTTTTTGACTGCAAGAGGGTAGAACACTGGCACAGGCTGCCCAGGGAGGCTGTGGAGTCTTCATCCTAGCAGGCATTTAAAACCCAACTGGGCGTGGTCCTGGGTAACCTGCTCTAGTTGACTGTGCTTTAGCAAGGGGTTGGACTAGATGATATCAAGAGGTCATGTCCAACCTCAATGACTCTGTGACTCTGAAAATGTATTTCTGTTGCATACATTTTTTAAGTGAACCAGCTAATTAACAAAGTTTAGTAGTTTTAAGGCATCCTGGAACACAAGTGGTTCAAATGTTTTGTAAAACTTACAAACTGGACTTTGTCTACTCTACTCTTTTTGGGGGTTGAGACAGTGTAAATTTCACATTCCCTCTAAATTTTGCTGCCTAGGTTTCTTTTCATAAATCAATCTCCTTTATTCACTTGAAAGATACTTTAGTCAAATATGGACAGAAAATGCTTCTGAATTAAAACTTATCTTGCGGTTTGGTTTCTTCCCTTCTCTTCTCCCCTCCTCATTTGCAACCTCTTTATATGACAATATAAGAAAGTATGAATCTGTCCTTCAGCTTATGGCTCCATGTAGTCCATATAATTCTCTTGAAGCATCTTTTCTTCCCCCCTCTTCAGCCACTGAATACTTTCCAGTTTCAGAGGAAAATAGCAATTAGCTTTTATTATTATGAGACCTTTTCTTGTACTGATAAAAATCTTATAATGCAAAACAAAGCCAGAACAATTTCTTTAACAATGAGATTTTCATGTTCATTTTTAACTTCTTTTTAGAAAACATTAATGACCTTCAAGAAGAATAAATTTTCCAGATTCTTTCTTCCAATTCTTTTTCTTATTTTTTTAATCCAATTTTACCATCAAGGATAAATATATATATACAAAGTATATGGAGTTGTATCTCCCCGGAGGGATAATTTTGGATTATTGAAGTATAATTATTACAGCACATTGGTCTGCTCTAAGACTTCTAAAATACTGTTTAAAACATCTTCCTTAGGGCAAGGCCACTAAAAAAATATGCTGTTGAACCATAATTGCCTGCATTATAAAAAAAAAATTAGCATTTCCCAAAGTTCAGTGAATGAAAAATAGCATCACTTAGTAAAAATGTAGAAAGATGATTATCAAGAACATATTAGAAATGTTCCAAAGGTGAGGATCACAGCATGACCTTAAGGTTTGAAAGAAATAACCTGCAGTTCTTAAAATTTTACCAGCTTTGTAAGATAAACACTAAGAACTGCCAAAGATCAACACCAGGCACTTAACATTTCTGCATGAAAACCTTTAATAACACTGTACTGAGTTTGTGGAAAAAAATAAAAATGAAAAATTGTTTGCCTCAAATTCTAAAACAATCATTCTCCTAGGCTTCTCACACTAAATCCTTGCTGCTTGACACACAACATGAACAGATATTTTTTATTCACTTTGAACATCTGCCACATCATTTCACTCATTTTGTATCCTGAATTTAAGCATCTTATACAAAATGCTATTATACTGTATATACAACTAAAAACAACTCTCAAAAGGGACTTTGATCTCCAAAACCCTAAATTTCCTAAGGCATATTAAATGAGCATGGTTGCTTGCATGTGCAAGGGTTACTTTTATAATGTGACTGATCCTCCCTACCTTTACTGATTTAAAATAATTAACTGTCCCTTAGCTTGCTTTTTAAAATAGCTTGTAGTATTTAAATCTCAAGGATCTTTCCAAAAACCTATTTTTTTTCACATTACACATTTTTTATGCACAGTCATAGATACATGTCCACTGTGCATTACACAAAGTCCAACTAAAGGAAGAAATGTTTTGCACTTTTCCCTATCTTCTATCTCTGGCTGATCTTCTTTTCCCAACTATAAAACACAAATAAAGCCTGTTTAAAAGACAGAAAGACTGAAAAACAGAAGGAAAGAAAAGCACAGACCTTGAACACCAGGAGTAAAATTAAATTAGTTAACTGCTAGAAGCATGAAGCATTAATGAAATAGAAATGGAGAATTTTTCCCTTATGAGGAACATTTATTCAGTGTTAATTAAATTCTTTTATTCAAAATCTATACTTACCCAAGTGTAAAAATATTATATCATATCAATAACTGCAGAGTGTAAGCAAGTACTACATTACAAGCATCTTTTCCCCATCTAGTGGAGTGAGGCCTTTAAATCATTTATACTGATTGAAGTCTTCAAATAAAGGACAAAAAAACCAACAGAGAACCCTTTGCATGAACCAGCAGCCACAGCTATTAATTCGCTTGTCTAACAAATAGCTATCGGAGATTAGCTTCAAGCACTTGCTTGCAAAGTTCACATGCAATAGTGTTAATGAGGAACTTTCAGAGTTTGCAATAATTATTTCTCCACAATATATCCAGCTGGCTGGTTTATTCATTTGCAGGCTAGTTCTGCACCACGGAAGCCAAAGAGAGTTTTGATATTAACTCCAAAAGGTTCAGGTCCTTGCCTACAATGTTGAGCTACCACCACAAACGCTTCAGGTGAATTTCTGTAATACCACGCAAACTAATCAAAGCAAAGCTGCCACCACTAAAGGACCATCACTAGAATTTTTAAGCTTATAAGATGAGAAAAAGGCTCCTAAGTCTTCAGGTGGACACCCAAATGACTGCCCAACTTTAAAAAACACTCAGTATTTGTTCATTTGAATGAGAACCCTAGGCAATCCAAAGTCCTGGCAATTTTTATTGGAATGGTAAAAACTGGACTGACAAGTCACTTCTGCATAAACAGAGTAGCATGTGAGATTAAGATCATATCTTTACATGAAATTCTTTTTCTGTGACTTGCATCTTCTTCAAGATGATTACTTAGTTGTAAAAAAATACGGTGGGGTTCTTTTGAGAATCATATTGGAATCATATTCAATATTTAATCATATTAAATATGCCATATTTAATCAGGCATTCAGTTGCTTTGTAAATTATCAGAATGTAGGCTGGGAAAGGAGTATAATCCAACAGTGACACTGCACTTTAGCAAGTATTAGTACTTTAACCAGTATCAGTATTGTTGTAAAAGAGTCCCTCTTGACTTCTTCACTGTTTTGTATTAGGAATGCATGCTCTGCCTTTGCAGGAAAAGCTTACATAAAATGATTAGCTACGAAGTGTCACCAGGGTTTTCTCCAGCTTCTGAGCTACGCTTAAAAAATACGTAAACACTGTCTCACTTCTGACAGCTCATTTTAATTAAGTTACAGGAGCACAATCATTTCCAGGTGGAATCAGGGCTCTGCTTCATCTAAATCTAGTGTTGTGGATACAACCTTGTTGAATGCTAGAGTCCTCAGAAGATGATCTAATTGCCAGGCAAATGGGAGAATGGTCTCTCCCCAAACTCCTCACACAGGAGTGGCCTAAAAAACGTAGAATAAGACTCAGTAGGTCTTTCTAAATCAATCTTAGCATTGAGCCATATAGCTCAGACACGTAAAAGCTTACAGAACAGAATACAGTAAGTTTTACAGACATTATTTAGTCACATTATACATCCTACCTTAAACTAGGAAAAGCAGTCATATAATGGAATATATCCTCAGGACAATCATGCAGAAGAGACACTTCTGATTAATTTGACTAGTCATAAGCTACTGCTCCACAAAAATACAGCTGAAAATGCATTTCCTTTCTGTGCAAGCAGAGAAGATAAACTGAAATATGAAGGTTTCTGTCTGTTCAGTGGACTTTTTTTTTTAAAGTTTAAGAATTACAATTGATTCTACTTTGCTAAAAAGAAGGCTATAAAGCCCTATTGTTCCCTCCTCCCATACCTGAAAAGAGGAAAATACAATTAGGTAACAGTAAGCATTAAAAGTTAGTATCTAAACAGGGAAAAGGTGCAAGACTTACAGAGCTGTCTGCTCATAAACGGCATGGAAACAAAGCTAATTTGTATCTAATAAAAATGAGAAAGTAACATGGAAACTCATGAGTGCATAAAACTCAAAGTAGTTAAGAAACTGGGAAACAAGACAGTCCTAGAATTTAACTTCTGTAAATCTAACAAGTGATGAAAGAAATAGACTATGTATGAAAGCATGAAATAAAAAGTCAGCAGCAAGCTCTCTGATGAGTTAAGAAAGAAATGTTAGCTAGTCACCCCCCATTACACAATAATAGCCTTTTTTTGATTTGGTGGGATATATGAAAATAAAAAATATATCAAAGACTGGAGCATCAACACCAAGAAAACCTTTTACTTAAAGCTGAATTATGCAGTTATTGATAAGAAGCAGAACAAGGGTCAGGAGTACCAGTCACAGGAAGTGAGAACACTGAACAGTAAAATGTTCAGTCAATTTCAGGATAATATTTAGAAATGCCAGGCATTCTGGAAGAAGTTGGAAGTGGACTGAGTAGCCAAAATAGTCAGTACGATTAAAATAACATCTTCACTTGTACAAATTTTCAGGCAAAATTCTTTTCCATGCAAGGTGCTTAATACTTTTTTTTTCCTTCTATTTTCCATATAAAACTCAAGCTCACTAAAAGCAACAGAAGAAATATAGCTCCCTGATCTGCTTTCATTTATCTACAGTGCCATAGCCCACAAAAATAATGGAGACTGGGAAATGGTGTTTTAAAATAGTCTCTTTCTCTATATGCTCTACCATGCTTTTATAGTTTACACTAGCTATATAGGAATAATTTTTTTTCTTTCTTTCCATAAGGCAGAATCACTTCCTATTTTACTTGTCAAGCTTCTGGGAGACAGATGAAGAAACTTTAACCAAAATCCTGGCAAAAGTCCAAACAACAATCACATTCTGCCCACCCAACACTCCCTGTGATCTCACTCTGCTACAGCATCTTCAGATTTCTGCAAGTTTTTCTACATATTGCTAAATGGTTGCCACGTTTCACCTCAAGGCATGACAGCTTTCTACTGGATGCTAAACAGTCTTCTTATTTCAGTAGGTTGTGTTAATGCTTATACAGCCTTTTGCCCTTCTTTTTCTTCCCACGGGAATATTCCAAATCTTATTTTAGGATATAAAATATCTATATCTATAAAATACATTGGCTGAGATTCCTCCACACACTCCCATGTGTAAACCAGCTTCCTTTATATCAAAGGCAGTGGAGCTATTACAAAGAAATATTCACACAACTGATCTTTTCTACAGATCAAAGCAGCAAACAACTTAGAGAAGGAAATAATCTTGTCCTTTTTTTGGCCAGTCACAATTGTGTTGGTGTACGTCAGTGAGAACATCACCAGCCTAGTAAAAGGGCAGTTGGTCTATCTCAAGTCTTACACTTCCCTTCAGGTTTTTCCCTACCCCTGAACGGACAGTGCTCTGTCCTGTTCCCCCATGCCATGCCCATTCTAGCTTTCCTAAATACAAACAGAGTTTTCTTCTTTAAGAAGCAGAAGCTTTCAAGCAGGACCATTTGTCATCAGCCACCACCCTCGGAACAGACCTATGATTTAAGCACAAAGATTTAGAGCACACTACTCTCTACTGACATTGCAACAGAATGATGGACTTCTGCTTCTGAGGGAAGGCAAACTGTATGTTTCTCACTGGAGGCATTACTGACTTCTTCACCAAAAGATCCATTCCAGACTCATTTTCAACTGACAATAAAAAGAGGAGAACTTAACAGCCCTCTTCCTTTTTGTCCACCATGTACTTTATCATGGTCAAGTCATCGATTCAATTACTATGCTCTGGGTTTACAGCCTTCTGTTTATTTGTCCATTTGTCTCCTTGAAGACATTATTACTGTTTCCAACTCTTCAATGTGTAACACTCCTGAGCTGCTCTAAGTGCCTTGGCAAGCTGACCTGTCAATAAAATGCTAGAATTTATTGACAACCTCCCTCAGGATTCCTCAAAATCTTGTAATTTGTGATAACATCATATCTACTCCAGCCTATAGCTGAAATCTAAGAGAGTTGTATCCATCTGTTTTTAAAGCGCTTTTAAGCCTACTAAGAATCATCCTTACAAATACATCTTTTATTATGCAGAGCTTTCTGGACTCCTCAAGTAGCTTCAAAGCTTCCATCCAGACTCTTAATGGAAACGAACAGTGTTGTAGCTTTCCATTACAACACACGTTCACAAAACACACAGCATAACAACATGAAATTCTAAGGAAAATCTCCATTATAGAATCATTGTTATCCAATGACTCAGTATTATTTTTAAAGCAAAAGAGCTCTTTGTAGCTGATAATGTGATTTCTGAGCATTTTTAACTACAATATTGACACTTGCACCTCACCTAAATCAAGCTATTAATTGCAATCTGGTTAGAGCTAAGATTGTCTCAGAGATGCCAAGGTTTTGGAGGGAAGCAGCCTTATATAAACCACACTGAACATGTATTGCAGTATTTGGTTGCGCACAGGTCTATATATATCTTTTCAGCAGAGCTTGTTTCTCAGTCACAAACAGCCTCAATTAATAAATAGGAATGGATGGTCTAGTAGTATATCAGACCTCCCATAAGACTTCTTTATGCATATATTCAGGTACATAAAACACGAATATTTGTCTTTTCCATAGTGTGGTGCCTATTGATAAAGACAAACTCTCAGTTTCTGCTTAAAACTGCATTACCTACACAACTACTCAATCATTAGGACATTAACAACTACACTTTTAGATTTCAGACTTGGATGCAGTGGATTTCACTCAGGATGCAGTGACCCTGTGGGAAGCCTGTGCTGGAGCAGGCTCCTGGATGGACTTGTGGATAGAGGAGTCCACACTGAAGCAGGTTTGCTGGCAGAGCTTGTCACCTCATGGAAGGGATCCACACTGGAGCAGGGGAAATGTGTGAGAGTCCTCTGCCTGAGAAGGAAGGAGCCGCAGAGACAATGTGTGATGAACTCACCATGGCCCTCATTCTCCCTATCCTTGCACCGCTAGGACGAGCTGTCAAAGAATTGAGAATATATTCAACCTGAAAGGGGAGGACTTGGGGTAAATATTTTCAAGATTTTGTTATACTTCTCATTATTCTAATTTGATTTGATTGTTAGCAAATTCAATTAATTTCCCCAAATCAAATCTGTTTTGCCCATGACAGTAGCTGGTGAGTGATTTCCTCCTGTCCTTTCATTGACCCAGGTGCTGTTCATTGCAGTTTCCTGTCCAGCTAAGGAGGGGAGTGATAAAACAGCTTTGGTGGGCAACCAGGGTCAAACCCCCACAATGACATATCTGAGCATCTTTTCTAAGAGAACTGCTTTGAATTGTATTACTACATGCTTATGCAACAGGTAGGTTTTGCTATATTCTAGGCAAAGGGAATTGCACAGAAATGTTCTTTCAGAAGATCTTCCTTCTCAAGCAGCAGGAAACCATACTTCCTGAGGAGGCACTTGCCTGCATGCTACACGTTCACTGCTTCTTACTTGGAGCCCATTTTTTTTGTAATTTAATCTACTTCTGTTTATGATAAGTGCAGGTTCACTCCCTCTGATTTCCTCTTTACTGGAGAACTTCCTTGGAAGAAAAGAACCATTTACCCTTTCCGAGAAACTGATGACAAATTTTGAATCTTGGTTTAGGGCCACTGCTGTCAAGGTTCTGATTTTCCACCACTGAGCACTGAAACAATCACAAAATACTGTGCTTCCACAAGCAAGCTGGGCTTGCATTTTTCCTATTGATAGCTTCAGTTTAGGTTTGCACCTGATTGATTTCATTCTGTTTCAGGCCAATATAAATATGGGCAGCTCCTTCCATTAGAGGAAATGTAGCCATGCCACATATTAGATAAGGGAAATAATACCTTCCCATTAGCATGTCCAAAGCAGCTACAGATATCAAAAAACCATATCCTAGAAATGTGAGCCTGTGCTGCAGATATGGATGAGTCATATAGGGATACATAAGGACATATGGACATTGTTCAATAAGGTCCTGCATATACAGAACTGAACAGTTCTCAGACAGGAGACATTATGCTTTAATAAAGTGTATGCAGAAGCAGTATGAAACATTTTTGATACAGTTTCAACAAGAATGTAAAAAGACTAATTATAGTTCAACTAAAAAATTGTTCCCTTTGAGACTGAGGTTAACAACAAAAGACAGGGATATTCTCAACACAGACACCTGAATGCTCCAGAGATACTTTTAAAAGATAGCTTACAGTGAACACCAAGTAAGATAACTTGAGTGACATATTATAAGTCAACTTAATATGGAATAATTAAGCAGCAGACAAAATAATAATTTTTTAAATGAACATGGAAATCTCTATAATTCTGCAAAGAAGTATTCAAATTTGTCATTGAAACACAAACTCTCTTAATATCATTTACTCTAGGCAGCATTTATTAATAATTTTATATTTTAATTTGTTCATACAGTTTTAAAATTTTGATCCTAATTATTCTGCAGTGTTTCAACAGATGAATTATGGCTCTTATTAAATGCAAAAAACATGAAAAACTCCTAAATATACACATGATAAGTTCTTTTGTTTAAAAGCCACTGAAATATTTGTATGCATGTTTTACAAAACTACATCTGCTTTTGTATATAAGGTTTGGGTACTTCTTTCCTGTTTAAAATAAATAATTTGAAATTAAACTTAAAAACTTACACATAATAATCACAAATAAAACTGAAAAAAAATCCATTCTGTGTCATCCCAGAAACCTATCTGAGTTAGTTAAAACTATAAAAAGCATATAGCAGGCACTTTTATAGTAACCTGCAAAAATCAAAACATCATTATTTTGGGTAAAGTCTGAGTAGCCAAAAGAGGCCGGCACTAAATACTCTGGGTTTCTTCACTGTAGTTTACATTATGTAGAACCAGTCCGCTAAGGAAAACAAACATGACTGTATTTAAACAGACTACAATGTATTTGCAGTGGTTGCTTCGTAATATTGTCAATGTTATTGCAAAAGGTTCAGAGACAAAGGCAGTTGCAAGCTTGAGAGAAGTATTTTTTAAAAATTTGTACTGTGTCTAGGAACTCATCATTTGCCTGTGAAATACTATAGAATATACATATTCAGACCTCTAGTTCATTTTGTGCGAGATCTTCACTAGGCAAGTAATAGCCTGTGATTTAAAAATATGTTTAAAGGGATAATAAGCCATTCTACTGCATAAATTCACTTATTTACTTTTCCTTTCTGGCATAGTTTAATAAAAGACCCAATATTTTGAAAGCCATTTCTTCACTCCTAATATTTTCTTTTATTGTATTTTTATCCTTCTTTGCTGATGTTTGACAGTGCTCCAAAGGAGGGGAATCCAGCTTAAAAGAATTTGTGCATGTTCGCTAGCTCCAAATGCCCAGAACAAATGGAAAAGCTGAACAGATTTTTGTAAATTTTACTCAGCTGTTAGCTTCAAAAAGGATTGTCAAAAGACACAGATGCATCTGTTATCTTCAGCTAACTTCTTGCAATAAATGATTTTGAAATTGCTTTTCATATATATAGTGACACATAAAACATAAAAGTATTGATACTAAAAACCACCAAATATCAAGGGACACTTTAGTTTGGACCAAGCATAGACCTGAGAGACAGCAGTAATTTTATATTTTGTTTTCCATGACCCTTTTGATACTCATATACTAGAACTACTAAACTATAATGAATACTGTATTTATTCATTCTTATATTTTCTGAGCAGCTGATACTCTGTATTTCTAAACCATCTTGCCTTTAGCAAGTTTCCTGCACTGTATTAAGAGACTAAATGACAGAGAATTGACAGGCTGTTCTATGAGAAACCTTAGGTTTTCCTCCTTTTTTAAAAACAAAATAACTGCAAATGAGTTCTTCCTTCAGAAACACCACGAGGGATTCTTACTGCAAAGGGATTCTTACTGCAATGGTAGAATAAACAGTTTTTTGTTTTTTTTCTTAAACAGTGGCTTCACTTCTCTTAACCAAAGCAGACAGTATGCAGAAAGCTACCAGGGGCACTGGATGCAGTTCCAAAAACTATCAAGAGCTATTTGAAACAAAATTTTGAAACAGCTCAGCAGTTCTTATTCACAATCTTCCTTCAATTTCACACAACTGTAAAAGTAAAACTAAAACCATGATCTGTTTAACTCTGAAAACTGTTGTTTACAGTCTGTGACCTCATGAATAGTGCCTTGATAGGGCAAGTGAAATGTCTGGTTTCCCACAACAGCAGTGAGAGAAAATGTGCTCAACAGCCCCATGTATCATCCTAAGAATTCAATATCCAGGACATTTTCTGTTCACTGTGCTTGAATTCAGAGAAAGACGAGATAAGGTTAGAAAAACACAGCAGAGATTACTTGTCACTTTAAAGCATCTCTCTGTGTTAACTGTGTTAACTGTGCTGTAGGCTCTGAAATACCAACACAGCCTCTGCGACTGTGCTGAGAAGCAGCAGCCGAGCAGCGCTGTGATAAAGTACATGATAACTCAAGTGGGTGCTAGCTACAAGTGTTTGCAAGTATTAAGAATAATACACAAAGTAAAGCCCAACCAAAGCATTCCTAAAGCAAAGGGCTGACAGCTCAGGTGGGTGGACAGCCATATAGATTGAGTGTGTAATGAGGTAACACAGCTTTCCGTGCAGTGTAATGGAGCTGAAGAGAAAGCAGCAAAACAATGCTCAGAGCAAAAGCAAACGAAAAAAATTTATCTTTTCTAGTAGCAAACTCCTCTCTCCCTTCATAGTGCTTTTCTCATTGCTCCAGGGTAAGTATCAAGTGCCTCAGTCAATCCTATTACCTTGATCTGAGACATCCTTCGCATGGGTTAGGGATTACAAGCCTGGGAAGGTACAAGTCAGGGCTGAAAAACCGTGTTCTCCAGTAAACCCAGGAGCTGCCATCGACCAGCAACCAGAAACAGAGTCCTTCAGAGTTTACAGGCTCAAGCTTCCTAAGATTTAACTTTCCACAGTCCACCAAAAAAATGTCACTGCAATTGTTCAGGTGAAATGAGAGATGAGCCAAAGACAACCTAGCAGCTAGGCTCAACAGCCTGGAAAACTTATAAACTGGCTGTAGTGAGCACCTTAAACTCAGCAGAGCTATGCAGCACAGTCTGCTGCTGCTCTCCTTTTCCACGCTCCTCTAGCAACATAAATCACACTGAAAGATCTTTACGGGGTCAAAACCAAATTGAAAAGTGATTTCAAATATTATGTTACTAAGCAGTAGCACACCAATGGAAAATAAAATGTAATTTATGTCTCAGCACTGATACAGAGTCTGCTAAGCTAGTCCCAGAGAGTACTTCCAGAGCACAAGGCAGAACAGAGTTTATTACAGATTATTAGCAACTAAGCAGATTTCCTTTGTGTGCTTTTTACAGCCTAAGCATCACCCAATGCAGATGCATACCAACTAAAATTTTGGCTTGTCAACATTGCAGCACTGTAATATTATTGGGAGAGAGGATAAATACATTCTCAAAAAACATGGGTGTTAACAAGATCATTTTTGGTTATCTAATTTTAAAAAATTGGATTCTAAAAGCCATCCTGAAAGGGTATCAGGAGTTGAACTGTAACTTTTAGATCGTCAAATTAGAGCTGCATGTTAGATACTTTTCCAAATACTCTATGAAAACATAAAGAAAACCACTAGTAGAAAGCAGTGGTCCATTTAACTCCTCACCACATGTCCAATTGTGGAAACACACATAAATGAAAGGAGAAAACTCTGTACTTTCTGGGCTGGTTTTTTCCTTCTAATTCCTCCAGTATTCAAATGCAAGACCCTGGCCCCTGTTGAACAAGACAGCCACTGTTCCACTGTGTAGATAACAGGGAACTCTGCAATTATTTTCAGTTCAAATACAAGTTTCATTGTAATACAGAATTAAAATGTTTTAAATTTTTCTAGACAAGTCTCAGATTAAGGTCTACCACAAAATAAAGCTAACCTAGTTTTGTCATTTTGCCATTACTCCATTAAGATACATGAAATATCAGTTTTCAATTAGCACCCTTTTATTATTCCCTTTTTGGCTCACAATCTTCACTATTTTGGATGCAGCATGATCTTATGCCCAGGCAACGGCACAATTTAGTATCGCTATTCAAGGTCTCTTCAGATCTTGCCAGCTTTTTCCAAGAAAAATACAGAAAAAACTAGGATCTGTAAGTCTAGTATTTGCTGAACATGAAGAAGCAAGCCAGAAAAAAAATCCCCAAAATTATAAGGCTGGCAGACCATTATAAAGCATCAGGGAAAAGCCTGGGCAAACTTTGTTCCTGCTTCATGGATTCACTGACTGAGATCCAAACAAGGTTTACAAAGATAAAAATAAAGAAAACAATATTTTACTGGACAGTGTTCACCCTCTAGGGCAAACTCTTGGTGATATTGACTGTCTGCCAAGGAGAGTGACAGTTGAAGTCACAGAATTTTATCAAAAAAGCCATTTTCCTTTCCTCCCACTTGGCAAAATAGAACATTATCTTAGCAGAGCAGGTTTCTAACTTGGGCTTTTCAAAAACTGCAAAGTGTGTTGCTGTGAAAGACAGGACATTGTCACATTGCCAACTTTGGCACACAGGCGGGAAAACCACGATCTGTGCAGGCCAGTGCTCAGTAAATGAGCTTAGCACAGTACTGTTTGCTTTCATCTGTTCCACATAAATCTGGGGTTTAAAGGCCATGGTCAGAGGGTCTCCAGGGCATGCATAGGGATGTCCCACCCCATGGCTCACATAACCCTATGCTTCCAGGACCTATACCATGTGCTTCCAGGGCAATGGTTTCTTTACAGAGGTAGCCTCACAAAGCTAAAATTACCCAGGAGCAATTGAGCACAATCATCCAGAGTCAGCCAAGGAAAAAAAGAAAAGTCTGATGTTTTGTGTACTCTGAGGTAAAACCACCAGCTGACAGACATCTATCACTTCCTGTCTCTACCCCATACACAAATCAAAGGAAATCCCAAATACACAACATGGGACTGAGTATGCACACAAACAATACAGGACATACAGCCTTGGCATACAGGAAGAGACTCCTATTTAATGTTTCATGGGTAAAGCAGGCAAGACTTTACCACAGTTTACTGGTAATGTAAGAGTCAAGGAACACATCCTCTTGGATTAGACAACCAAAATATTCACTTCTTAATAGGAAACATGGACTACTCAACTGCATGGATTACTACTGCTGGTGAATGCTTGAAATTTATAATTATTTTAATCTATTGGCATCCAGGAGATTCTTCAATTTTATGGCCTCTGAACGTACAACCCAGTAACAATTCTGACCTTGGGTATTAAAATTGAAGCAATCAGTGGCTGCTGCTGTACCCAAGTGATCACCATGTACAGACTGCCTGTTTCCAAGCAAACAAGATGCAAAGTGAGAAACGATGCAGGTACCTATTTCTAAAACAGGAGTTTTCAGCAGCTGTACATCAGTATAACTCTCTTAAAGTCAATGACTTGATTTTGTTTTACAACCATTTTTTTGCTTCAAAATCTACAAAAAGACTACTTTTCAGTAAAAATAACTCAGGAACACTAATTAGAGGTGCCGTAAGTACAAGCAGGAAATACAGATGAATAGAGGCTACCTGATATCACATTACAAACTGTTAATAACATTAAGTCCCACTAAGATGATGATTCTTTCATAGCTGCCAGAACAAACACAGACTCAGTACATTTCCTGCTCGACAGCTGGTTACTTTAGATTTGCATCTATACTCAACCTACAGACTATGTAACTACAGAAGCATCATAAAAAAGCTGAGTTGCTATGTCATTTCATCATGAATTCAGTTGTCTCTATTGCATTTATAAAAATCATACTCTCCAACCACACTACAAAAGAAATAAAAATCACAATTAACCATGCCTGCAACAATGTTTCCTTTGGAAAAATTCTATGATTGCTGAGGACTTCCAGAGTAACACACAGAAGAATGTTTTCACCACTGGAAATCTTTATTTGTTTGCTGAGGATTTATTTTTAAGCCCACAAGAATTTTTTATAACTATTCTAGCTACTGTAGCCTAAGTTTGATGAAATTTCTTTAAATTTCATCACTTTACACTGTAATGAACTGATTAAAAATCCAATGACATTTTCCACCTTGGTCTATGTTTTAATATAATGGAAAGTCATGCAACTACAGAAGACAAACCCTCTGAAAGGGTTTACGGCCCTCAGGGATCTCTCTTTTCCCAAAAGTAACACCTTTATACTGAAATAGAAGCTGTTCCTTACCTGAAAAGAGTTCATGCACCGAAGGGAAGGTGGCAGAGATGTGGTACTCAGACCCAGTATCAACAATAATTCCAAACATGTTTCTGATGGAAATTTTAAAGGATGAACTCCCATATCATCTTCCCATGCATCAGCAAGCCTATAGAGTTAAAAAAAGCTCCATCATTTACTTAAAATATAACTAAACCATAAGTTTCAATTAAGTATTAAAATGTGTCATATCACTGTGATAAAAAATTCCCTTCATGTTTTCCCTGTAAAAGTCAAAGATCAGTGTGTTTTACCAGAAAAACACGGTGTATTTAGATAAAATGCCTTTCCCATACCACCAATATCTTTCAAAAGTATACATAATGTGAAAGGAAAACTTACCATATTTTAGAAAAATTCACTCATGTTTCTAATTCAAAGTTTCATTACTTCTGAACAAAATTTCATCTGTATTTATAATTTCCCATTATACAATGATTTTATGCATAGAATATTATTTGCAGTACATAATGCCTCCACTTTTTATTTTGTTTCTAGAAAGAGAGATTCCATTAAATTCTGAAAAGACAGGAGGTCAGGCATGATTTTCTAAACTGATGTTCATTATGCTCACTGGGAACTTACTAACAGTCTATACAAAGCAAAAATCAATCCCAGTTCACCTTATATGGATTTTTTTATTTGGATGTAGTAAAAGAGTTAAGATTTCTAGAGTTACTCATAAAAACAACATTTCAGAAGCATATTCCTGTAAACTGTTCCCACTATCACATGCTAAAGAAAAAGATTAGTTCAATAAGATTTACTCAAAACACAAGATCATTCTGCTTCCTATAGTTCAGGCTTATTTCTTCCATAATATACAAACTGACAGACTGATCAGTGATCCAGTTACTTTAATAACTTTGGGTCGGTAATATCAGACACTCCTGGGTAAGATGAATGCCATTTATTCTCAGCAGACCTGAGTACATTGCTTTGGAAGACAATGCTTGCTACCCTTCCCTGTCCAATACTTCAACATTTCAATAAACAATCTTAGCATCAGCTTTCACTTTTAAATTCCTCCAGCTCTTCTGACTGAACCACTGCCTGCGAACATAACAGCTTATTTTAATGTACTTTCTAGAAATAGCTGCATTTAAGACACCTGGGGCCCCAGCATTCAGCATGGTGAAAACTGAGCAAATACTCTCTTCACAATATCTGTGTCACCCTGGATGGTTCTCTTTCTCTCAGCCCTCCCAAACCCAATGATTCACTGTAAAGTCTTGCTTCTTACACATAGGTTTGCATATACACTTTTTATACACAGCACCTTCTTAGTTCTTCTAGAAGATGTCCTACTTAGCATAATTTACACATCTTTCTTCAAAGAGTGGGTGTACTTTCACTTTCTTACCTCCATTTGTCTGAAATTGGCCACTTGAAATTCAACTCTTTTGTCTTTTCTAATATTTACATTTTTTCTCTTTCCTAATTTATCTATGCGTATATAAGAATCCAACTCTGCTTTGATACATAGAAGCAAGACCTACAATGCACAGAATGCCAGAGGGGCTTTCATCTCCCTAAAAGAAGTGTTTTCTCTCTTTTTTTTGTCCCCGCAATAAAAGACAAAGAGAATCATATTACATCTAGATTACCAAATATATAATTTGTTTTCTCAAACCTCACCAGAATGAGTCATCTTGACAAAAGAAGATCTAAGTTTTACATGGTAAGGAGAAGGAGGAAGGCACCCCCTGGCTCTTCTAATGGCAGTGCATCACTTAAGATTTCCAACATATCTGAGACCATACCAAAGGGCAGAGGCCAAAACCTCCCACACATTAACAACCTTTATAATATGTACTATCTCATTGGACATTTATACTGTGACACATGGACCTGGAAAAGTTGTTAAAGCTACTACAAAAAACCCCAACTGACCACTAGGACAGGAAGGTGAGATGTACCGAAGAGACTCTGGAGTATTCTTATTATTGGAAGGTACAAACCTCCAGTTAAGTCACAAATACTAAGTCAGTGTTGAATGGAAACAGGATTCTTTTATAAGACTAAAGACTACCCAAGTGGCCAAGCCCAGAAAAGGCAGCCCTGACTGGTTCAGAGTTCCAGGCTGGATTGGGCTTTGAGCAACCTGGTCTACTGAAGGGTGTCCCTACCCACAGCAGGAGGATAGCAACTAGATGATCCTTAAGGTCCCTTCCAACCCAAACCATTCTGTGATTCTATGAATATGCCAGGAGAAACACTTAGAGCTAGATGATGAGCCCTAAGTAATCAGTAACCAAGGAGTCTTGTTAACTGCAATCCAGAATGGAGTTTTACATTTCCTTATCCCTTGGTAATTTCATTTCCCCACATAATTAGAAACTTATCTTTATATGCTCCTTACTCATTCTTTTCTCTACATTTTCTGCAATCTGGTGGTGCTGGAAAATTAGGTGAAGCTAGCAAAATAGGGGCTCTCTTTTTCAGAAATCTGCAAGTCTAAACAAAGCACTGAGCAGGCACCTTCAAACACAGCTAGAGAGTTTGGAGACTGGAGGTAGTATGCTAAGGTTCTGGGTCTTGGGAAGGTGTTTCCACAGATCAACACCCTTTCTTCAAAGAAACTTTTCAGAACTCCAAGCAATATTCAAAACATCACAACTTACATCAGTACCCTGATTCTATTCTTGTGTTTTGATACAAGGATTTTTTGGAGATGCCTCCTTATTTTAAAGTCCAACTACTACAGCCCCGACACCAAACTGGAGATAATTCTTTTGTGGCTGTTGGTTTATGTGAGTGAAAGAAGGTTTGCACAAAGACATTTAGTCTAATTATATTGGAATTCTTGTTTATTAATTGCTCAATTATTAGTATTTCCTGAAATTACTCCAGTGTATTCCCTTATTACAAACAAAACATATATATCTCAGCATTTACTGCTCCACGAACAACATGTTAGGAATTAGTCCTTGTGACTTGCCCTTTCACAGCATTTAACACAAATGGTTGTGGGAAGTCACTGCTTCATTAGATCATTTCTCTTTGTTCTTCTTTATCCCTGTTGCTTTTAGAAGCACTTTTCCATAATAAGCATCTATGCATAAAACAACAGCAAAACAAACCACAAAGAATCCACTGTTTTTCACCTTAGTTCCATGGTCTTTCTATATGAGGGAAGTTGTCTCACTTCCAATACAGGAGAGGAGATTGCTTTCTGTTTACTGGGAAAGGTAGATGGGCTGATAATGCTCCTCATGAGAGTGAGCATCCACAGAGAACAGCTCAGCCAATCACTCCCAGCACGATTCCCAGACATCACAGCACAGCTTGCTACACTGGCTGAAAGGAGTAAGGGGGAGATAAGACACAAGCTTGAGGAAAGTGATGTTGACAACAGAAATAATTATGTACTTCCTTCAGCAAATATTCAACTTTTCTACACCACAAAGAACTCTTGAGATTCTGGACTTCACAGTCTGACACAAGAAAATATGATTCTCAGTTACAAACAAAATTCATAAATTCTAGACAAATTCCCTAAGTCATTGTGGGGTGCAAGACTGCATCTACTTTGGACCAATTTTGTGACAAGTAAAATCTCATCACTGCCTATTGGCCTTGACAGTATTTGAGGGACATGTGATTCAGCTTTAGAAAGCAGACTTTAAAAGAGTAAGATGCAGCTATAACTATTTGTAAAACATACTCAGGAAAATGGCACAAATTCAGACCATGCTCTGAGTCAAGAAAAGGGTATGCCAGAGTGATTTTTTTCCACAGGATGATAAATCCACCTCTGAAAATCACCATTATCATCCAGTTTTGTCTGTCAGGGATCTCACCAACAGGAAAACACAAGTAATTCTAAGCATTTTGTCCACCACTCCATTCTTTCCATTTTCTCTCTCTTTTCTTTATCCCACTCTTCCCCAAAACTTGTATTAATCCTTTTAACTTATTTTAACCAAATTTTCTTAAGAAAGATCTCAAATAAATTAGGCTTGGGGAAGTTTCATGTTTTCCTGATTTTCGGGAGAGTACCGAGAAGAAATGCACATTAGTTGCTCCACAGAGAAAAGCTGCTAGTGGAACACAGCAACATATAGACCAGCTAATCAAGTGGTGTTTACCCAGGAGAATATGAGCATGAATTTATTAATATGGTATTTCTATCTAGCAAAATCAACTACTATAAGCAAAGAAAACATGTTCTTCAGAGCCCACCATACACCCTAATGAGTGAAACAAACTGAGAGACTTGGTGCTTTTGCTTAAGTGCACTCTACGTTGTGGGTTCAGGACAACTGGAAAGAAAATCTTAAATTTTGGGGCAGGAAGAAGAATTGGTGATAATGGCATTGATCCCTAGTAAGAACAACAGTGAAGATGTTTCCCCAGTGTTAATCAAACTTGAGATGCAGCCTCTGCAGACCAGAGTGAAACCTCAAACTCAAAACTTCCTCTGTTCAATCTAAGATATATCTATTAGTCTCACCCATGAAAACACAGTGAACAGACATAAGACTGAAAGATATAATTAGAACCTTCACATAACTTTCATTCTGAAAAGGACAGAACCACATACGATGCATGCTAATAAAACTTTAATATATTTCTGGCATACAAAGCAGAACTGAACTGAAGTAGTACAGAAATGAAGAAGTAAAACTCCACTCAAGGAGGGTGATACTTGGCTAGATGCTGATGTGATACTTGGCTAGATGATGATGATCAATGTGCTATGTGCTAAACTGTCAGAACAGAGCACTCCAAACAAGTAAGAAATAAAGATGACAAACTATCTTCCCCCTTGTCCTTTTCAATGCTTTCTCTAAGGAACTGGTCATTTGAAGGAGAAATTTATAATTTTGTTATATGATTCTCATATTCCCATAACCAGTCAAAGAAATACAAAGGAAAGTAAAGTTCCCATAGTCACATGCATAAAATATTTCTAAAAATGAAGTGGTATTTTCAAAGCTGCATAGTTGATAATAATGTGAAATCCAGGAAAATTTTGGTTTCTTTAAAAAGTAAAAAGAAATCAACAAATGTTCTCTGAAATTCAAGCAATTAATTCTGAAAGCAGAGAGGAGTAAAACTTGAAAACAACTACTCACATAAGATTAAAGACAGTTCCTTCTCTAACAGAAATAAATGATCACAATGGTTTTAGAAAATGTTTTACATTTGAATCACCATTCATCAGGGAATGGTATTTGTCCACAGTTACTATGGAATTGATCCCAATGAATTGTGTATATGTTAGAATAACATTTCAAAACTGTGTTCTTAAAAGCAAGTTTTAAGACACCAAAATAATGAAATATATTTATTTCATAATTTCTTGATAGAAGAACTAGTAAACTAACTACAACACAGTCATCCATCAGGTCATGGAACCCACCCACAACATCCTAAGTCTTCATGGAAAAATGCAATATACATGGCACATCAGGGAAGCAAAAGAAAACTTTGTATCTCAAACCCGAGAAAAACTGATGAAGATTCTCACAAGACTTTTAAAAACTGGACCAGACTTCTGACCAGATGGCATTTATTTCAAAAGAAGCCTCTTCCATCAGTGCTGAAGACATTTATCAATAATAATCCTCCATCATACATGAGATTCACTTTTAAATGCAACTGAGCTGTCTCAGCAACAGACAAAGTAAGGCTGTTTTTGAAGAGGAACAGATAAGCCCTTTTTTCCTTTGCAGAACATCCCCATCATCACCTCTAATTTAGCAAGCTACTTCTATAAATACACTGAGGGTAGTCTACACAGGTCAAAATTGGAAAATGCAAAAGCTCTGACTCTGTGTTGCTGAGGCAATGTGCTAACTAGATTTTATTAATTATGATCTAGGTAAATGTGCTTTGCATTTAGGGATCCAAATGCTGTGAAACTCTTGAAGGAGATGTTAACTTTAGCTTCAGTGCTTTGAGGAATCAGGCCTGTGCTGAAGAATCCAATATAAAAGCTGACAGAAGCTCAGCCCTGAATCTCAGAGCTCACTAAATGTTGTTAAAGCTGCCCTTTCCACAAGCTACAGCTCTGAGAGAAATGACAGATGACTTTACTGAACCAAAGGACAAACCTGCTAAATTAAATAACTATTTGTAAAAGTGATTTAATCTAAAAACAATTCTTAATTATGGTTGATGATGTGTCTATATACTTAATGTACCAGGAGGCTAAGTTATTTATACTTTTAATTATCCTTCCAGTGATCTAAAAACAACATAAAAATCAATGCCTGCTCATTAGTTACTGAACTCTTACCAAAATAATTTAAATAATACAGATGACTAAGAAGTGCAGTATTTCACAGTCTACAGTGAAAGTACTTTCCTTTGGAAAAAAAAACTTGCTTTGTAGAACCGCTGCTTCTGTCCTGAAACCAACATCTGTGGTCACGTTCTGCCATTCATTATTTATTCTGAGCAGTTGGGAGTGTCAAGTGTGGGCTTTGAGCAAATTTTCCCTGGGACCTTTACTAGTTGCATGGTATCCCAAACCAATAGGTATTAAATATCTCATAAGAGACAAAAACCATAAGAACAGAAATTTAATCCACTGGTGTCCCTGCAAGGAAATGAGCAAGAGAAGAATAAAATATTTAGGGAAGTAAGAAGAAGTAAGAAGGCAGAGAGCATGCCTCTTTGTATTTTTTGCAATGGACTACAGTGATCAACACAGAAGCTCCATCTTGGAGTTTCAAACATTTTCTTTTTCAGTGTAGCACTACAGAGACAAGACTTCATTTAACTGAATTTCTGTATTTTCACATGGCCTTAAATACTATCACTTGCAAAGCACTCTCATTATAAAATTACTGATATATAATCCTTACAATAAAGTGCATCATATATATAGCATATAGTACATATACTTTAATGTAGTATATAGAATTGTATTAGTTACATAAACAACAATCCTATTAACATCCACTGATACATATTTCTATAAATTACTATAATAGTTGCATATAGAAGGACATGCTCACTATTAACAGTCTTCTAGCTTTTTTTTTCAGAGTAATGAATAGTTTGATTGGAAAAGATATGCAAATCTGGAGTCTAGTCAAAAAGAAGTTAGCTAGAAATCCACTGCAAAAACAATTCACTGGGTTTAATATACCCCATCCTGCAAAATGTAAGTCCTTCTTGAACTTTCAATGTGTCACGATTTGAAAAGGGCAAGTTATTTAATACTAATAAGAAAGCCTTATAATGAAAATTCAGATTTAATCTCACCAGAATACCAGTGCCATATTATTTTTCAGATGGGCCGACATAAGAGGTATCAACTGGTCTTGTAGTATTTTAAAGCACCTTTTAATTAAAATTATGCTATTTGCTCTGATAACTGCGTGTGGAGTATGGATTTTAAATCATAAAAGCATTCTTCTCATTTCTTACTCCAATACATAGCATAGATTAAATAACTCATGCTAAAATGTACATTAAAAGACAGTGGATTAAATAATTTTGTTTTCATTAAATGACTACAAATGAATCTCAATGACATTAATTTTATTAATGCATTTGAAATTATTTTATAACTTCTTGACATGCTTTGATCATTATAAGCTATTTAAGGGAAGTCAGAAGTAAAGCTGCCTATTTAAAACTGTAAAGCAAAGCCCAAATTACTTCACACCAACCAACATTTTTAGTAGACTCAACTGCCCTATATTAATGTAAATGTAACTACACTGGTTTTGGGATATTTATTAGGAAATGCTATTTGCAGAACAAAGCCTCTGAATAGTCCACAGAATGAAATTCTTTTTTTCTCAAAGGGTAAAGGGCAAAAGCAGAAAACCAAACAACTGTTAATATACTGTTCCAAGACAGACAAGGTTGTTTACAAGCAGATTATTCCTCTGAAGCACAGAAAGCTATCTAAACATACTGCAACTTCTTGCATGGCAATAAATCTTGACATTTTAATCCTGTTCAGGAGTAACTTTGCCTTGGAATATGTAATTTCAAAGTAATGCTCAACATACTTCTCCAGACTAAATTTTCTTGAGTGTTCACCAACTTCTTTTCTACATTGCCTTCCTTCCTCCATCTGGCTGCTATGCAATTTCAAAAGCATTAATTTTAAGCTGCAAACTCTTATCACCTATAAAATATTTTCATTCCATTGCAAAACAGCACCAACTGTACAGTCTCTGTGGAAGACAAAACACAATTTCAACTGCAAGAATCATTGAAATAAAGCTTAAACATCACAGAAGGATTAGCAGGTGTTCATCTATTCTGAAACCTGTAGGTTGAAGATTCATAGGATCTAAAATGGATGTATGAAAACCTAAATCAAGCAACAATGCCTAAAGCAGACTTATGTTCAATGGGACACCTAGATACGTGGGACCACAAACACTCACAAATGTACTAAATTTAAAAGTCTCAGCAGTACTCAAACTATGTACAGATGGTGAGTACAACTAAGACATATTTAGTCTTTATTTAGTTTCAGCACCAGGCACGCAGAAACAGGCTCATCAAAGAATGAAGAGAAAAAGTGATTTTAATTTTGTGGGAACTGGTCTTGGATATAAAATCCCAAACCTGCTGGGTATGTCCCCGAATATGCTCTACCAGCAAAACCACAGTCCATAAAGGCATAGCAGCAGCAGATCTAGCTACAGAGCCAACCCATAGCAACAACTGTCTATGGATAGAGACAGTCTTTCTTCATTCACCTACAAGGTCAACGGCTTACTGCAAAAACTGAACCTGTAAAAGCAGAAAACTGCTGCAAATGTTCATCAGTTACAGTGAAGGTCTTTTTAGAGCATCTGACTGAGGGATACAAGCTCATGGAGAAAAAGCTCCTGCTGGGCTTGTGATGTCAAACATATCTAGATATAACAGGAAGAAAACATGGCAGACAGTGAATTCTGTCACAATATATATATTTTTAAACTACTTTTTCAAAATTCCTACATAATTTTTGCCTACCTGGGTGCAATAGTAGAATCCACATTGAGGTAATTTTTCTACAAAACCAAGAAAAGTACTGGAGTTTAGCTCTTGCTGAGCATCACCTAAAGTCTGCTGTGACTGCTCTTCAACATCCACACTATGCAGAATTGCTGGTGCAGCTCCAAAGTACAGTGCAATTGCTGACTTCTCAGCAGCAAAGCAATGTGGTCCCACTAAAAGGAGAAGCAAATTACTCTCATAAAAAGTGCATGGCCAATGCTTTAGAATAAGGTTCTTCACCTTCATGGTTGTGTTAAGGCTATAAGCCGCCTTTTTTTTTTTTTTCATGTCTACTGCATTCCAGGTATAAAGAATTAAAGTAACTTTTTTGAAAACAATAAAGATCAGATTCCTGCAGCCAGATCACTACTGATAATTCACCGTAGTGGAGGATGGCATGAGCAACAGCAGTACTATGACTCTACAATGCAGTTTTCTTGAATATGGCTATACAACTGAGAATGAAGGGATAGATTAGAATGCCTCTTAAAATACTTTTCTTCTCCTTAAAGACCTCTTGATTCCTTCCTGGATACATCTTGCTCCAAATTACAACAGATTGCTCTCTATTTCCCTAATGTATGACAATAACTGTAGACTACTGTGCTTGGGATGGATGCAGAGGACACAGCAGTGTGCTACTGACCTATGCTAACAGCCTGACTCGTGCCATCTTACTTGCAAGGAATATCAAATGTGAGCAGCAACACCATCAAACTAAAATGCCTCTCCTCGCTGTATGTACGAACCAAGCACTTGAATTCTCAGGTTACATCTCTTTTTTTTGTTTTTTTCTAACCTCTCAATACATTGGATATGTATTTAAGGATATATATACAAAGGCCACTTGCCCCAGCAAATGTGTGCACGCCTCTTCTAATAGCGCTTCCTGAAGGGTACAAGTGCATAGTAGAGCTGTAGAAAAACAAAGTACTGTGTAAAAGCTCCTTCAGGGCACCTGCTGACATCAATATAGTTATTCTAGTAAATGCAAAGTAATTCCAGACAGCTCACCCTTAAAAGGTTCATTTAATTTTAGGGAAGCCTGCTTATGGGACTAGCGACGTCTGCTGGACCGGCTGCTTTCCTCACCAGACCCTTTCTCCAACTGTTGTTGTCAATCTATAGTTTTTTTCATCATTAACAATGTATTCCTCTAGATGAACACTTGCTTTACAGATATTGTGAGAAAAGTATAACCCAAAAGGTTTATCTCCAAAATTGTGCAAATAAAGCAAATGTGGTTAAAAGTCAGGGCAGGAGAAAGAAGGTGAAGGTAACTGGCAATACAGACAGAAAATATAAAATCACAAAATCATTTTGATTGGGATAGACCTCTAAGATCATACAGTGCAGCTGTTAACCTAACACTACCAAGTCCAAAAACACTTCATTTTCCCAGATTAAAAAAAAGGTATTTGCCTTGGTGTATTTTTTCCGTAAACCAACCTCAAGAACTTACAGAATCTTACCAAGGGACTCTAGAGATGGGTCATAAATGTAGAGCACCTTCTCCTCACTGTCTGCACATTAGCCAGCACCTCCTGCATGCAGCTGAGCTGTCCTCAGCCCCTCCAGGGACTGACAACTAGGTAAAAGGACCAGAGAACACTCAAAATATCTCTGCTGTCTCCTGGGCTCCACTTCCACCAAGCTCTCACACAGGAATGATTTTACAGACTCTTTCCTTACTCTTTCCCCTCTCAAGGCTGGAAATTCCAATCATAAAATAGGAGACTCAGGAGGAAGACATAAATGTCTTTTCCAAAAACATTGGCATGTCTAAATTTTCGAATGCCCAGATGTTATCAGTAACACCACTCTCCTGGAAGTGCCTTTACATCTCTCCATGAAACTATAATCTTTACTTAAAAATCATCAAAATGAGGTGCTATATTAGGGAACATAAAAAATGTGGTGTCAGGTATCCTATTACAAATACAAGGGCCCTTCACTTCACAGAAGGTTTCCCTCTGTACAAATGCTACGTCCAGTATCTGAGAATTATTTTTCACCCTGTAAAATGTGAAAGGTTGATAAAGAGGCAATCAAAAAATCCCAAACCATCATTCTAAACAGTGGCAAGGCAGATCAAATACAAGAATTCAATTTTTGTACTAGCTCAGTACAAAAGGTTCCAAAAACCTCATGTGCAGTATGCCCAGACCCACTGAGGGTCAGATGCTTAAGAAAGAGAAGACCTATGTAATTTGAAATGGCATTTAATTCACATCAGTTCACCCAATCACTTCTCAGGTGAGCAAATTATTCTAAGAGCAAGGGGATAAAAAAAAAGCTGGACACTGTAAAGATAATTTAGCTTTCAAAGAGAAGTAGAAGTTCTCATAATGGAAACAGGGGCAGTGAACCAAGCTGCAGTATCTTAGCAAGGAATTTTATTAGTATTTCTATTTCAAAATAAATTAATATACAATGTCCAAGATTTTTAAAAAAATGTTCTTACTATTCTTGATCTTTTATAATAATTCTAAGCATCACAAATGCAATGTCAAGAATTATTTTGAGTTATTTAAGCTCCTAGTTTCATCTGTGATTGACTTGTTTTCTAGTTTCATCTGTTTGAAGTCCTCCTTCATTCACTGAGATATTACTGAAGTCAGTCCAAAAATACCTGGTCTGCTTGCCCAAAACAGCTACCAGATGATTTCCAAATTGGTAACTCTGAAATATCTACAGAGCAGCAGCAACTATGTCCTGTGTGTCTTGTGAGATTGTTAACAAAATCTCAAATCTCAGAGATGCTGCAGAAAAAGCAAAAGAAGGCCCCACAACAGCAAAACCATTCAAGAGATGGACAATGATTGGTGTTTCATCAGATTTAAAGATTTACTAACTCTTCATCCTTAAAAGCAGAACTTTGTATCCAGACTAAAACATTCTACATTAAGCAAGGTTAATACAAGGACATTCCAAGACAATGTTACCATCACTTATTGAAACAAAACATCATTATCTGGGGCATAGGAGGGATTACATATTCCTGTTGGATCTACATAGTGTAAAAAAACATGCAGATGCTGCTTAAAGACCAGTACCTGTAGCTTAATCATTAATCTAGAACACCTAAATAGTAACACTGGTTTTGTCAGCAAAGTAAACCAGGCAAGCAGCAGAAAAAAATTATCTAAGAAGAAAAAAATCAAATTAAATCAAAGCTGAATGAACTAATGGTCTGTATGATGAGATGGCACTGCTGCTACCCTGTACATAAAGCTCTAAGTTCCCTAGCCACAGTATAAAGCACTTGCCTGGGTGTTCTCACAGAGGTTATTCCTACCAGCTGTGCCACATGAAGATTTATACATGCTCCATAAACTTTAATTCCCTTTTTAAGTCCTATTATACCAAGCAGGGGGCCATTTCTGAAGTTGAAATGGATTTTCAGAACAATATAACGATGAAAATGTTTTCTGGCCTCTGATTTTTAAACCTTTGGGTAAAATTAAAACTCTTCCACAGCCCTGTTGATATTCCGTATAGAAATATTCACAAATACCAGGAACTCCAGAACATTATGTCTGAATCCAAAGGGAGAAGTTATCCTGCTGTACAGAAAAAATGTTGTAATCACTGTTCACAAAAATCTCTCAGCTTGATGCTTTCAAGTTTTTTCCTGATGTACTAACTTCAGAAGAGAAGGAAATTCAGTATTTTAAGATGCAATTACCTGCAGCAAAGCAAGAAACACCACAAATAATAGAAGTGGTTGATCCCAAATTTGCTGACAGCAAGATTTATTCTTTCTATTCATTCAATCTAAACCATTGTCAAACAAAAGCCTAATGACTGAAGTTAGAATTTCATATGTCATATTTTCCCTTTCACACTGAAACCACAATTTTAATAGACGAGTTTATTTTTATCATCATTTTCCCACTCCACAAAAAATTATACCTCTTGGAAAAACTGTACAGAAGCTCACTCAATGCAGGTAGCACAAAACTGAAGTATCAGATGTGGTTACAAGTCAAATTTAACAGGCAATTAAATCCTAAATAAATAAAACCAGCAGCCAAGAGCACAGCTTCCTCTCCTAAAAGTAAACTTTAAGTTAAGTCAAAATCCTAAACCAGAATAGATTTTTTTACATCTTTTGCAACATCCCACAGCTCACACTGGAAATTCCAAGGAGACCAACTGCATATCTGGAAAGACTCAACTTTCCACTAGCCCCTTTTCCATGTCCTCTGCCACTATGCGTCCTGTCTGTCAGTTTTCCTCCATGCAGGGAAATACTCTTCCATAAATAACCCCTCCACCCCTCCCCAGTTTCACCCTAGTTTTAACACCTCCTCTCTTTCGAGCTATTTCCCAAGTTTTCCCTTTCAACTATTCTGAAGCTTCCCCGTTTCTCCTACAGCAGAGATTTACCACTGCCTGTTTAATCCTGGCTGATGCTGAAGGAGCCCTTGGCAGCTCTTAGGCAGAGCTGTCCAGAGTCCTGCTGTCCGGCTGCAGACACGAGGCACAGCAGGAGGAATCACACAGGGCCACAGACCAACCTTGTGAGATCACTCTGGGGGCTGCACCACACACATACACCTTGACACAGTCAGATTAGTGAAGGCAGACTGCTTGGGCTCTAGCTTTATGAGCTTTCTTAAAATTTTATGGGTCAAGAAAAAGGCAAAGCTAGTCTCAGCTTAGAAGTGGAAGGTACAGGATAAGGGAGGCATGCAGCCTGGCAGCTGAGTTCTGGACATGAGCAGGAGCAGAAGAAGAAAAAAGGAATAGAAAGGGGATTTAGATAGAAGACTTAATCTATGTTTAAACCAAGTCAATGCTGATGCAGGAATTGATGTTACAGACGAAAACAGATTTTTGATAAAAGGAAGTGAAGTAGGCATGGAAAAACTGTGTCACAGACACCAGCTCAATGAGAAGTCTTTCAGTAGATGACCTTGTTCAAACAGGAGATGCAAGAGCTGAAAACAAGACAGCTATAAACCTTACGTATATTTAATTAGAATGGACTTCAGATGTAGGAGAACACACCATAGGTAAAGAAGTAAAACCACACTTGATAATTTACAAATGGTTGAATAACAGTCCAATGTGTTATTCAATGTGTTATAATGTGTTACCAGTGTGGCTCTCTATGCAAAGATGTTCAGAGACTAAAAGGATTTCCGGCTCGAAACATTTCAGGTGCATGTGTGGGAAGGGGCAGGTGGGGCCTTGGCTTCCATGAGACAATGCCCTGCCCCACACACCTCACACACCCCCAGGACTGCATTCCAGCCCTGCAAAGGCTGCCAATCCCCAGCACACCAGAGCCAATGCTCCACATTCGCCTCTGGAGCCCCATTCTAGCCCCAGAGTGAGCAGATGTCCCACTGGGGGGAGTGGCCCAGGAAAGCCAAAGGGTACCCAAGCCAGGACATGCAGTGAGCACATCCTGACCCTATCTCTTCTTGAAATTTCCATCAGCTGAATGCCACTGGAACAAGGAGTGGTAGCTACACTTTTCTGTAGTGGTAGCCACAGTTCTTTTCTATCTTTCTCTTTCTTCTACTAATTCCTTCTTACAGTTTTGAGTAACTTAAAAATGGATGGGGTTGGAGCTTGCTAAGTCAATGCTTTGAGAAGAAGCTTTGATTGAATGCTGCTCTAAACTTCTGTCGAAGTTCTCTGATTTTCCAAAGTTGCCAGTATTTTTTTTTTATCGTCTTGACCTCTTCAGAATATCTTACTAGTATTCTTTCCGTGCATCTAAGTCAGAGTACATAAAAATCCATAAGCCCTTTTAAGACTCTTGTCAAGTACATTTTTGAGGCCTTACAGATGTCACTCCAAATTGCTTCCAGAGAGCAAAAGAGTTATGTTGAAGGTGCATTTGAAAGTCTTTTGGCAGAGGTGGAACACTAAACTAGACATTTAAAGCTAAAATACTCACCTCCCTGCAAGAACAGCTATTGAGCTGTTACTCTCATGGCCATACACACCGGGAAAACAGGCAGGGTCAATCCAACATCTCACTTCTGAGTAGATCTAATAGCCCAGTCCTTTGGAAATGACTTGGCTGAAGGTCTAAAATTCCGCACATTTCATTCCCTGAAACAAGCCTTCCCAGCTTTCCAGTCAGATCTCCTCCATGTCTTCCTCAAACATTCATGCCCGCAGACGGTGAAGTGGATTGAGAACTGAATGAAGGACAGATCCCAGAAGGTTCTGATCTGTGGCACAGGGTCTAGCTGGAGGCCTGGACTAGTGATGTCCCCCAGGGCTCAGTAGTGGGCCCAGTATTGCTTAATTTACTCCTCCATGACTTGGATGGAGGGGCAGAGGCCTCCTCAGCAAGTTCACGGATGACACAAAGCTGGGGGAGTGGCTGATACCCCACAGGGCTCTGCAGCCCTTCAGAAGGAGCTCAGCAGGCTGGAGAGAGGAGCAGAGAGGAACTTTCTGAAATTCAACAAAGGCAAGCGCAGGATCCTGCACCTGGGGAAGAGTAACCCCTGGCTCTACTACAGGCTGGAGATCGACTTGCTGGGAGACGGACCTGGGGGTCCTAGTGGAACAAGCTGTCCATGAGCCAGCATGTGGCCAAGAAGGCAAATAGGATCCTGGGGGGCATCAGGAAGAGCACTGCCAACAGGTGAAGGGAGATGATCCTGCCCCTCTACTCAGCGTTCGTGAGGCCACATCTGGAGTCCATTTCTGGGCTTCTTAGTACAACAGAGACATGGAGCTCCTGGAGCAGGTCCAGTGGAGGAGAATAAAGTTGATGAGGTGACTGGAGCATTTCTCTTATGAGGAAAGGCGGAGGGAGCTGGGCCTGTTCAGTCTGGAGAAGAGACAACTGAGAGGGGACCTCATCAACGTCTATCAGTGTCTTAAGGGAGGTGTCAGAGGTTGGAGTCAGGCCCTTCCCAGTGGTGCTAAGCAATAGGGCCAGAAGCAATGGGAAGAAAATGATGGGCAGGAAGTTGCACCCAGATATGAGGAAGAACTTTTTTACCGCACAGGAGACTGAGTACTGGAACACATTGCTCAGAGAGGTTGTAGAGTCTCCCTCACTGGAGATATTCAAGAACCATCTGGATTCAATTCTGTGCCATGTGCTCTAAGATGACCCTGCTTGAGCGGGGAGGTTGGACCAGATGGCCCCACAGTGGTGCCTTCCAACCTTACCCACTCTGTGATTCTGTGATAGGTATCACTTATTATGCTTATTAATTATACAAATAATTTAATTTCTAGCTCAAAGCCAGTAGGCAGAGGAGCCATCACAAGAATCACATCTGTTTTGATGCTACAGCACTCAAAACAGGCAATCAGCAGCATTATCCTATTGTTGCTGCACACACAAAGATGGAAGTATCCTGACCAATTTTATAAATAAGCCTTTCTTCTTTGGTGTCAAGTCATACACTCACAATTTGCTTAGCCTTACCAATTTAAAAATATTTCAAGTAAAAGTGGCAGCTTAAATCGTAAAGTATTGTTAGTTTGCACAGCCTGTCATGGAGAAATACAATAGAAACAACAAATGCTAATTAATTTAAAACAGGCCAAGATACTAAAATCCAATAAATAAATATATCAAGTTTTGAGGTTTAAGTAGTTCATGTCAACCATCTGTCCAATAAGCTTTTATAAGATTTGCTTTTTCACTCTTGGCTCATTATTTGATTCCTGCCTGCTCAAATAGTTCCCGTCATTTTAAAGGCATTACAGGAGTTGAGTACTTACAGTGCCCAAGCAAACCCAACAGTCTTTATAAGTCTATAAGAAACAACCTGAAAGCATCCAAGTGGAAATCTGCTATGTTTGATGCATGATTATAAAACTACTCTCAATGGATCAGCACTATCATATTTAGGCTACTTGGTTTTAAAAAAAGCAGTGTTGTAAGGAAAGCAAAATGAGAGCTATACATACACATAGTAAGACTTAAGTATATGTGACATTGATTTCCTTCCAGCAAGTAAGTCAAGCCTCTCACTGCAATCAGCAAGAACACTACATGCTGTAGTTTAGGATCCCCACGTCCATTTAGCTGGTGGAAATTCTGAATTGTGGTTTGCTAATCCCCACCCAAAATCTAGCAGGACGTAATTTCATAGGAGATTAAAAGAGTACTACATATCACTAGTGAACTTCTGGAACTTTTCACTTGATTGTGGAGGCAGACAGCACCAGAAGGCCAAAAAGTATTTATTCAAATAGATGACCAAAAGATGAATGAACAGACAGTAAAAGAAATAGGCAGGGCTGTATCCTCTGACAACTTTAATACAACCACAGAGCTGAGCACTACAAGAAAGTGCTCACACACTACTCTGAAGAGCATTTCTCGATGTTGGAGAGATGATACAGAACTAAACAGAGCATGCTAAAGTGCCCTGATCCAGCATTGCATTTCTTACATTCCTATCATCCTATAAGTGTTAGTAACTACCTGGCAATGCAGTTGTTTCTGACAACACATTTTAATTGGTTTCAGATAGTCTCGCTACTTTTAATTTACAATTTTTTGCCACCCAACTTGACATTTCTCTTATTACCAATCCTAATATTCCTCAAAGAGCTGAACTACAGCAAGATAAGTCAAAGACACATGAAAATTACCAAAATTGTGCTTACCTGAATTGCAGTGTTTCACAAATAAATATGAAGAATATGGAAAAAGGGTAAAAGCCTGAAATTTATTTTTTGTTTTACCACATTAAGGAATCACAAATTCTGATTCAAAAGCATATTTGTGATCAGAGATCTTAAAGAAATATTTATCTATCTTTTCTTTAAAAAATAGAAAAAAAATAGACCATAAGGAGTAGTTAAGCAATACCCTTTACAGTCAATCTCATATTTTTACATTGCCAATTATTCTGTAGAATTATTCTGTAAATAGCATTTAACACTTTTAGTGTAGAGAACAAAAGCAATACCCTACAAGACAAGTACTAATATAACAGCATCTTTCACAATACACAACAAGACAGGCAGGCTATCAGTCAGATTATCAACGAATGGATAGGCAATTTGGGATTACAAATCCCATTTTAAAAACCAGTAGGAATCCTTCCTCCTCTGACTCCAATGTGAAATTTCAAAAGATGAACAAAAAGAAGCAACCTAAGCAAAAAAGCTGGAATGATAAAATGAGCAAAATTTTTGAGAAAAAATATGAGAATTTGTTCAGTAGATAAAATGTTTATTCCAACAGTTTTCTCTACTTCAATTAGTACTTCAAAAACCATTTTAAATAGCAAAGATTAGATACCAAAAATACAACATCTCCCAAGAGAGGAAAGATATATCAGATCTGTGTTTAAGAGCAAGAACTAAGTCCCTAAGTAACTACCATAAAAGGCTGCTGCACATGGCAGGTGTAGTTTCAAGAAAGAAAAAAGTCAGGATATTTGTCCTGAAAGTTATACTTAAAAGTTGTGTACACTTTTTCCCAGAGGTGGGAAAGGATGTTACCAGTAGGAAAGAGCAGTCTGCTGCCTAAGCATTCAAATTTCATGAGGCTTATAGCTTCCACTTCTGTCAAACTCTGAGAAGTATTCTTTTCCTTTCTGTCCCAAAACCCTGACTGGCATTCAACTCTATCTTCTAAAAATTTCTGCATGACTGTTTAGTCATCCCTTCTAAGGTAACTCATCCCACCCATGGTGTCAGTTCTCAACTTGACACCATGAAATAATTCAAGAAGGGAACAGAAAAAAAAATCTGAAACAAACCAGACCTTTCATATTCTATTTACAATCACATCCACTCTTTTAATCATTCCAGACAGAGAAATCAGCTTACAGAGAGCACAAACCAGAGAAACACTGGTCACTCCTCAGTCAATCAATTATTGATCTATGTGGTCCCATGTGTTTTCTACAAGCAAGAGTCCCTGAAAAACTACAAAAATCTCACACATTCAAAAATCAGTGAAATAGGACACGGTTTGATGTTTTTATGAGAAATTAATTACTCTAGGGTCATATACAGAATGAAGCCATTCTTGGGAGAAATAAAAACATTCTGGAATACATCAATAACAGCTTCATAAACAGCTAACTATATATGGACTGTAATAAAAGCACTAGGACTCAAACCCTCCAGGTTTTCAACCACAAACTCAATTTTCCAGCTTATTCTTGTCCCTCTAAAGCTAATAAAATGCACAATTTCTGGAAGTAATTTTTCAACTCCCAAATCATAAGCAGCACATTTTTACATAGCAAAAGGTTTCTGCAAAAGCTGTAAACCATTCAGAGATGCATATGAGATACAAAAATCTATCAGCAACCTTTTGACAAAGCTTTGCCTAGCACTCTCCTCTAAAGAGAAAAGTGCAATTTTCCTCCCTACTGTACCTTCACATATATTTTCTGAGATCAAGTTATGGTCAAATTGCCATGTAACCACATTTTCAATTTCCTTCATACATTTTTACAACACTCTCACTTCAGCAGTATTTACTATTATCACTCCCAGCAGCTAAGGCTTTTTGCATAAGGTGTTATTTGCCAAGAACCTGCTGCTTGAAAGGAAGACCTCTTCTGTCTGCACAGCAGATTTGTAGGTGGAGAAAAGTAGCCTTGTTGAGAGAAAAGTGGAGGGAACCAACATAATCACATGCACGTGATCCATAAAGGACAGAGCAGAAAATGCATGAGGTATCCTTCTCTAATGGAACTCAAACACATTTATAAGATACTTTTTTCATGCAGTTTCAACTAATTTGCTGTAGAAGAATTTTTATAAAGCTCCCTCAAGGGCTAAAAGCCTAAATGCAGACAGGCTTAGCCAGAACTTGCGTTATCACACATATCACACACCAAAGTGTTTCTAGCCCTGTTTCTCTGCTGAAGGAGTAAGATACAAATCACTACAACACTTAAAGGCTAACTCAGGAAGATAGAGGAATACAGCTCTAAAGAGAAATGACAAGAGCTACTATAAGTAGCATGTCTGGATACGCTTAATCCTATTTAAACTTCACAATGCCTTAAAAGTTACTGAATGTCCTCAAGCAAAGCAGCCTAATATACAGAGAATACCCAGAGAACAGCTGTTAAGAATTCCTTGCCAAAATAAAGGTATATGGAGAGAGGCTCCACATGACATGTTCAGTTTGTTCCTATCCCATATGTCAGTCACTCTCCCAGAGACTGGAAAAAGAGAAATGCTTCTTCCTTCCACAGACAACAGGGAGCTGGGAAGGGCCACCAACAGGACATATGTTGGGAACAGAAATGGCCACGACCAAAAAGGAAAAAAATTCTGAACAAAATCAGGATGTAATTTGATAAAGGACACCTGCAGCAAGAAAAAGAGGAAGGCTGCTTATTAGACTGCAATCTACCTGGAAAGGAGCTGATGGTCAACACAGATCAACAAATTTGACATGAAATCAGCATATTGTTGATGCCACACAAGAGGTAATTACCTTCACAGCAACGCTCAGCCTAACTCAGACCACAGCTTTGTTAGAAAAGGCTTCAGGATCAGCCACTTCTAAACAGCAATAACTCCAAATGGGTAATTACCAGTCAGCAGCCAGTAATGAACCACGGACATTTATCCTACTTGAATGTTTGTTTCCTTTGCACTGTTAACATTTAGAGCAATATTGAATGTAAGGTACAGTGATAGATATGCCAGTGATTTACTGGAGGAAAGAGAGTTCTGTTGCTCACTGAAGCAGTGTTGTTTACAGGACATAATTCCTAGTTTAAGGAGAAAAACACTTCTGTATCCAAGGAAGAGCATTAAGCATTAAGTTAATTACAAAGAATTGGAAAACTGAGCTCTGAATAAAGGAGGGATAAAATGAGTTTTCGAGTGAGACAATAAATTTCTTCTGACACCCTGGAGGTCTTGAAATGAAGATCACATTCAAAAGCTTCTACATTCCCCTCAAGAAAAATATTCAAGTGCATCCCCAGGAAAGGGTGCCTGAATGTGAATTATTAGGTAATATCAGTCAGACTTTCTTTAGCAGCAGCATTTGCCAAGGAAGAATTTCACAAAGCCCAAGACGTCAAGTGCTACAATGGAACCATGTATTTATCTCACAATAAGTAGATTTATGCTTGTATACATAAACTAAGTACAGATTTTGTTTCGTTTCTTTACCCATATTTTAAAAATATGTGATTGTCCTACTATATTTAGATATTAAAAACAATACTTCTAGTTTATCTTAATCTGTTTTAATCTATGGCCCAGCTAACCAGCAAAGACTCTGCAGTGTCCACAAGTAAGAAAGGTGCTTCCCCTCCCATCACACAGCTCAGATTCTGGCCCTGTCAGAAGTGGATAGAACCCAAGTGTACCCAGGGACTCACAGCAACTGAACAGGCCCTCTGACCTAAAACAGGATGCCAGAGTGCACACATCCCTTGCAGCTACTGGGGTCTGCTGGGGTCTAGGTCGCATGCAGACCTCCTGTTGAACCCTTTCTATTCTGGAACTGTCCTTGCTTATTCCTCTCTCATGGGAAGCAGGCCCTGGGCTCCGTAACCTTCCCATTTTTCCAAAAGCAGGTGTATGTGCAGAAGACAGCAAGGTAAGTGTTAAAATTTTCATCAGAATGTGGGCATCTGGAAATTTTGGAACTTGCACTAATCAAGAAATCAGATACTTGGTTCAGAATTCTAGAAATAAAATTTGAGTTCTAACTGCAAATGCATCACATTAAATGAATCATATTGGTTTTGATATTTTTGCTTATGCTGTGTTTACATTCCTATTTGATATAGAAAGATTTCAGTCTGATTGCACAGATTCAGGTGGTGCTCGAGGCCACCTGATAAATTAGTTAGTGGAAACAGATTGAAGTGCTAATCTCCTTTTTACCGCTCTTTCCTAGAAATATAAAAATGGAAAAACAATACTAAACCAACAGTTTGGTTTCTGAAGCTTAAAAAAAAAAATCTTCCATTCATTCTCTTCCGTTATTTCACTTGTCCAGGAACTGGATAGAGAAAATACCAATTGCTGTCAGAGAAGAATTAAAACCTCAGTTGTTCCTTGTGCTCACTGCAAAATCCCAAAGATAAATACAAAGTAGTGGAATGAGAAAAAAAGTTGGAAAAAAGCGATTTCTAACAAGTCTGTGGAAATAGAAAGAACTGACTATAACCTGACAGTAAAATACTGCTGCTGAGAACTCCATTCAAGAAAAGCATTTGTGAATGCTAGGAAAATGACTAAGTAGATGACTTTTATCTCAATAACATGTCAGAGTAGATGAACGTGTGCTAAGATAATTAAGTTTTCTCAGTGATAAAGAAATGAAATTTGAAAGTCAAAACTCTAAGTTACACTTCTGTAAGACTTAAGAGTAGTAAGGGAAATATCTTTCATTTCAGACAGATTCTTGCAAAACATCTCCCATTCTCAGAATAAGCAGTTTAAATGATAATACTTCAGGATGTAGTTTGGATCCCTAAATAACATTTAGATCATAAAGGTTTTCCAAAGCCATCTTCTGAAGCTATTACATCAATAAAGGTATTTTTTTCTCTTACATGACTAACATTAACAATGTAGAATGACCTTTTCTCTAAATATTAAAATTTTGCATTCTCTACATTCATCACAGTTTATTTCTGCTATTCACTATTGCATCTGCTTGAATTATAAAAAGAATACACTTGGCAACATTCAGGATAAACACACTATAATGAATCACACTTGCTTGTAAGGTGTATGTTTCTCCTACAAAAATACTAATTACATATACACATTTCCTTGTCTCTATGAGAAAACATTTCTGTTGTACTTTCATGAGGTCTTGGGCTATGAAATATTTGTGTATTGACTGAGTCTGGATTGAATGTCTTCATCCATACTCATTTAAATCTTTCACCTAGTTTCCAAAGTTTAAAGAAAAAACAACAACAAACCACCACTTAAGTGTGACTTACACAAGATTGATGCTTTCTTTTCTGTCACTGCACAAAGAAAGCAGTAATTTATGCTTAAATCATACTTCATCACCTGCAAACATTGGAGCCACTGTTTAATCAACATGCTCTTATCTTTGCTCTCCAACAAATAAAGGCTCTAACATGTTAGGCAGTGTATGTTTTTCATAATGTTGAACTCAAAGCTTGCTGAAATCAAATGTTTCCTTTATGAGGGCTCCAGTACACTTAGACATATCAAAGAAAAACATTTTTATGACACTGTACTTAACTACCTTTCTCACCTCCTCTCTTTTCCCTTCTCTCAGAGCCCTGCTTCTTTTTGAAATAACGTCATCAGTGGGCTGAAAGCAAATTAAATTTAAACGCTAATACCTAAGTTACCAACATGCGCCCTTAGAAACAACCAAACTCTTTGGTCTATGTTTTAATATTAAAATGCAAAAGTCTAACAACCAGATTCTCTCTGGCTGTAATAGAAAGCAAATACTACTCCTCTGGCATTCTGCTTAAAAAAACATTTTAAGAAATAGGCAAATTCAAAGAGGTTTATATCTGAGATTAGCAGACTGTCAAAGAACATGAAAGAAATATGAGTGCAAAGCAAATGAATACCAGAATCTGAGTTTAAAATAGGTTGTACTTACTCCTTATTTCTGCATTGAATGCATGGCTGGTAAAGGACTTTGAGAGCATTCCAGGTTCCCACTGGCCCAGAGCTGGGTGTGAGGATATCTCCAAAGAGTGTAAAATCAGTGTGGGATGAGGAACTTCCTAAAGACTCTACCAGCAATGTGTCAGAATTTAAAAGCCAGATCTATAAATGAAAAATAATTTAGTTTACTGTACATTGCATACACTTCCATTTGTTACTTTACTGTGACCCTAAAGCAGCTGATACTAAACCCACATTCTTACAAAGTTTCTAACAAAGTATCAACAGACATAAATTGACATTTTATTATTTAGCAGAGTCTGCACAGCTTTTAGTGGAGAAAAAAGGGTAATACAATACTGATTTATCAGTATTGAAGCTGCCTCTTTTTGTGACTGCAGCACATTCCCTTTGGTAGGAACAAAAGAAATAGTCCCAAGTCATCTCTTTCAGTACCAGATGTATTATTTCTCCAATTTCATAATTTTTAGGCATTAGTCAAGCATATGGTGTTGAGCAATTGAGGGCTAAAGACAGGGAACTGAAAGACTGCCCACTAAAGTGCCAAAAATTGAGGATTTTTAGAACCATGGTGGTTATGACTCTATGAACCTAATACATACAAGGAAAAAGACAACAATTAACATGGTATAAAAGGCATGTTGGAATTTACAAACAGCTGCAGCAGACCTTCACCTGGAAAATAAATATCAAAATTCAAACTGGGACTAGTATTCTTCAGCCCTATTTGCTCACAGCAATTCAAGAGATATTTACAGGGGAGAGTTTTGAGAAATCTGAACTTTTTGCATCCCATTATGGATCTTATTTAATCCTTGTGTGATTTGGTATCAGTGTTTTGACTTGGATTCAGGGCTTTCCTGCTAAACACCATACAAATAAGTCGGGCTTTTCCTTAATTCACAGCCTGCAGTAGTGAAGTGATCCAAGTTAACAATGGAAATCAATTTTTACAAACCTGGCATCCGTATGAAATGTTTATATATGAAATATTTATCATAGAAAATGGGATTTATACAGTGTTGCTCACTAGAGAGCAATCTTCTGCTTCTCATGATCTAATCAACTTCAAGTAAAACAAGTTACATGATGTTATGTAGCAGACACATGATATCCCCTGTGGAGGGAGAAAGCAGTCATTAACAGGACACATAGTATATGTTGTAATTGAATGTGACAGTCGCAATTTATCTGAGCCCAAGGCTCGGAACATTACAGTGGAAGCTTCATAAAGAAGGAATGAGATATATTGATAAAGATATCTTGGGAGGGGATGGGAGGAGGAGAATCACTTCAGCATATGCACATGAATGATGACAAGCAACCGCACTTGGCTTTGCAAGTGGTTGTTCATCAGTTTTGCTCTAGTAACTCACTGAACACATTTACAGCCCAAACTGCAAAATATACCTCATTAGCTAGGACCATTACACAAGGTGCTTAAAGCCAAGTGCTGAAGAGGTGTTGGAGGAAAATGGTGCAGAAACACAGGCCACTGCCAGAGTAAACTGAACAGAGTTTCTTCCTTTTGAAATTTCTAACAATTCTGTGTGGAAGGAGCTTCCTGGGATGCTTTGCAGCAAGGGAATATCCTTCAAACTAGACAAGGGAACAATGTAGCAATAGCTGTCTGCTCCTTTCAGAATCCTTCCGCAATCTGCTGCAGAGAAAGCAACCAAAGCATTTCATTTGCAACAAAGCATTTCATTTACAACATAGTCCATTTGAAAAGCACCTCTTTCTACACAAGTGCCACATGTGGCATCTCACAATCATGTTCTAGAACTTGTATGAATGCCTTTGTCTCACCAGCAACACAACAGATCTGTATTATTAATTTAGCACACGATATAGAGAAAGTAAATGAATCTCTGGGGATGAAAGGATTCCCAGCCATGAGCAAAATCAACTTCTGAACTACACTTATTTCTTCAGGTAGTATTTTCCTTATTTTCTTCATGTATGAGTTATTTTTCGATCTTGTTTTTAATCTGAGTGAACAATTGCTCACCCAGGCTCAGTGTATTGACTCTAAGAATTTTATACATGCATTTCTGGCTAACAGTTTCATATTTTGAGGTGTGCTTTCAACTATGCTATTCACAATGTGCACTCTTTCCTTTCTTCTACTTCTTTGTACAGCAGCTGGCACAAGCAAGTTCCTTCCACGTTAACTCCAGTAAAAAAAGAAACTTTGCAGAAAAATACATACATAAAGTGTAGAATTCATTCACAATGCCATTGATTACCTTTTCTGAAATGACAGAATCAGAAAAAAAAAAGTATTTGGGGAGTTGTTGGTCTTCCTTTCATTGTTTTCTTTTGGTTTCAAATCATTTTGTCAAGAGACTTAAAAAGATGTTCTTTGGGGAAGATGCTGCCAAGGAACATCTTCATTGGCAACATCTTTGTTGCCAAAGAAGATGTTCATTGGCAACAAATCTCCCCCAGTTATACTTCATGAGACTTGAACCAAACAGCTGAAATACCACAATTTAGATTCTGTGATCAGTTTCCCTATATCTCAGTCTGAGTTTCCAGCATCAAATTGTGGACAATTAGGCATCAATTTGAATTTAACATGGGTTAAAAAAATCCCCACTTATTTTATTTTTCCTTGCTAGTTCTTTACTAGTTACTGCAGACATTACCATTACTTTCATAATCACACAGGTCACTAATGCAAACATCTTTCATTACAGCTATTTCATTCTCACACACAGAGTGCTCAGGTAAAGATGTCGTTTCCATGTATTTCACAAAGATTAAGGCTCTCTGAGAGAGCTGGGCAGCTAAGTCTCAGCAAGGTTCTCATTATCTCACTGCTTGACCACTGCAATGTCCACCCCATCTTCAATCTTAAGAAATGCAGATGGGTTCTGCTCATGCCCTTCAAGACAGGGACAATAATCAGGTCTCAATAACATTTCTCCCATTTTGTTAGGTATTTTCTTGGGTATCTTCCCACTCCTCTCAGCTCACTCCTGAAATACAAGCTGCCTTATTTTCAAAACACTTTACAATCTAATCCCACTCCAAAAAACATCTTTCCTTCAATACTGAAAGACTGGAGATAGTGTTCAAAGAGTCCAAACCACTGCACAGTTTTTGATTTTCACAGATGCAATCTTTTTGGGTCTTATAAGGTTGATCCCATCCATGAGATGAATTCCCTATATCTATCCAGAAAACTACTTATTTACTGCTTTCAAAGCTACACTTTTTGCAGTACAGAAAAAATAGGTATCTATTGAGATGCTGCTATGCTGACCAATAATGTACCATTCCGCTTGTGTTCTTCTATCTCACTATATTTGCTGTCCTCATATTCTCAGCTTCTAAGTCATGCAACTACAAGGCAGGGAACCCTTCAACGGTGGAGCAAAAAGAGGAGGCAAGTGATTCACGAATGTGAAGAGGGCAGAGATACACTTAGGAAAAATAAGGATATCTGTATGTACCACTTTTTTCCGCCAAAACAAAGAAACATTTTTAAATTCACATCCTTTAATAATAAATTTCAAAAACCCCACCAACCTAAGTAGTATATAGCTTAAACGGCAGAATACGTGTAACTTAAAAAATGGAAACTCATATTATGGTATGTGCAAATAACATAATTGGTAATGTTAAGTGATAAATCCAGAGGAAATGAGGAAAATATGCATACATATTATTTGTGGTTTAAAAAAATTAAAAAGACTTGTGAGAAACCTTAACCTTAATTATCACATACACAGTTTAAGCAGTGTACATTCATGGAGGTAAGCACAAACACTGTGAACTAGAATCTTTGGCTCATTATCAAAACAAACAAGTTGGACAGCTGGTTCATGATGCATCAGTGATGATGAGACTACTTGTGTAACTTGGCTGTGTGCTCACAGCCTCAAGTACCCATGTTTTACTGTTTAGCTATTGACAATCATTAATATACACAGAGCTTACATTACACTTGTGTCCACAAGGCCTCTGAGTCCTAAGAGTTAACCCATGACTCCAGAACAGCTGTTGGTGTGTATACAGTAGCCAGAACCTCACCCTGGACAGGAGTAAGGACTTTCTGATGTTAAATATTAAAAAACACCTGCAAAAAACTAACAACTAACCAATATAAAGGAAAAGATGCCACTCAAAAGCCAGTCCCTATCAATTCAGCCTGCTCCTCTAATCAATACATTGGCAAAAATGCAGCTCAGAGCTAAGAGCAATGGCCATCTACTAAATAAAGTGATTTTTCTGTTAAAAAATAATCAGTTTGCTGTATCTAAACTACTAGACTTAAGCACCAGAATTTTACGTAACTTGGGAACAGATAAGCTAGAAGGGAAAAATCACAATGATTTTTGATGACTCCTCAATTAGAATATATATAATTATGGGCCTGCTTATGAAACCTTCATTTTATCATCACAAAACAGATATTTCTCAGAGGTTGTACAAATGTTGTCTTGGCACTAAAATTTATTTAAAGGCAACAGATATACACTTCCCTCAGCATCTGGATGTTCCAAAATCATAGAACTTGGACAATACATATATAAAACAGCTTATATAACTACACTGCCTCAAGAAAGTGCATTTATAAATTTATCCAGGGTAGGAATCTCTAATCATGTATTTCTTTGTGTCTATGAATTATTTCTATAAACTGTAAAAATGCAAATTCTATACCCATATTTAGATTGGACATTGGTTTCAAGTGTGCAGTATTAAATTAACTCTTATCCATCTTAAAAGTTTGAGAAATCTAGCTGTCACCATCTAGCTGTCACTATCAAGCTTAACCAAGTTTAACAGCATTAGAACATTAAGTATAATAGGCAATTTTATTTTTGTTTGCACTTCACTTCGCAATGCAATTTACTGACTACACTAATAGCCCCTGCTGACTTGAGACCGTGCTCGTGAAAGATGCTATACAATTGGATTCACTTCTGGTGATTAAAGAGAAGTAGTGCTGGAGCAAGAAGGTGAAATATACATTAAAAAAATTAAAACAAGCTTTCCACATTTTCTGGATACAAAATAGTGTTTTTCTGTGCTACTTACAGTGCATCTGTAGTACTTTCATTACTGTATCAATAAGATTTCTACATGTACATCTAATTAGAGTAAAAACTTGTGGATATTCTTAATCAAACAGATGTACCTCAGAACCACTTCAAGAACTTGAATTTGTTAATTTTTTAAACATACGATAATGAACACGATAAAAAATACATTTTAGGAACTGGCATACATGGGTTAATCTTCTTCATCAAGATGAAGACTTAAAAACTCACCAGAATATAGGTTTTTCCATTATCTCCTTTTATGGTGAATCTAAATGTGCTTTTAGCAGAGGATAATTCCAAAAGACACTGAGCAACAACGCTCTGTACAAATTGAGACCTGTTTAAGAATTAACCACATTATTGTATGTTTTCATAGCAACTACACAGACAGTCATTCATATCTATGCACTACAGGTTAATGAGTAACTCATACTTCAATTCCACTACATCCTACAATCACATTTTACTGAAAGATAAAAGGGGCTTCTTTATCTTCCTCTCACTCAAAACCAGAGAACTTTTTATTTCCTGCAACAGGAATTTTTAACAGATCAGGATTCTAAATTGCTTTACAACCTTTATTTTGGCTGACACCAACTGTCAAATGCTGAAGAGAAGATTTTCCCCATGATATTTTACACATATGAACACGAAGTTCAGAATTATGCATATGTTTCAAATATAATTCCCAAAAAGAAAGAACTGTGATTAAACAGTTGTGCATGATACCAGGTAGCTAGATCAAGTTTTGTTTCATCTTAGTCTTAAATTCAAACTGAATTACTTGAAAATCCAAAAAGTCTCTCTTCGAATTAAACGTTTCAAAGTTCACTTATTTTAACTTAACATGAAATTCTGTTGTAAACTTCTGTTTCCATAATTAGTCACCAGACACTGGGCAAAATTACATAACTCAAAATAAAACAGTATTTTATTTTGGCTTATCACCTCAATATTGAGACACTGTGACAAATTATACACAATCTCCTGCATCACACACAAAGATGAGCAAAGAAAACCGCACATGAGTGAATTCAGGCTGCTTTGCCTTTACAATGCTTAATTCTGTGATGATTATATAAAATTGCACTCTGTTAATATATGCAATTATTCAAGAAACTACAAAATTAAAGCATTTGTAGCATCCTCTCTAAAACATATACTTGAGCAAATTATGCAATTATTTTGTTACCTTGGTGTTGGACTGAAACTTCCCTCAGCTGATTGAATAATCACCTCAGTGACATAATATTTAATGGTACCTAAAATGAAAAAAACATTTTTCAACTATAATAGAATAACCAACTTATTAAGATTAGACTGTAAGTCACCATATCACTATACTAATCAGATATTTGTTCAGTAGTCAATTAAGAGGTGCAGCAGACAATCATATTTTGCTTGGGTTTGTAGGAGTAGAAGCAACCATAACAAAAAACCTACATTGCCTGAAGAAAACTGCTCCAAGCTAATTACAAGATCAGCAATTTCTCATCCATATTGATCTTTGTTTAATGCTGGGAACAATCATCTTGAAACCAAGCAAGCAAGAGCTCAAGCCAAACCCGAAAGATGAATTGAAAGAACTTTCCTAAAGCACTGAGATCAGCATAGCTTACATAAGTATTTTAGTACCCTCTGCTGCTTAGTAATGCTGCAGTGAATCACTAGAGACAGTTTTAATAACAGCTCACACAGGGGAATAATTTCCTTCTTTGCTCAAAGAGCAGAATGGAACTTCTTTCCGAAAATCACACTCATTCAACATTAACACTGCATACATTCTGAATTTCAATGTAAGTGTTCACCAAAAGCTCCACTAAGACAGCTTTTCACACTAAATGGAAGTGTTTGAGGACATAATTTAATCCCCATCAATGAAGGCAGGTCAAAGATGATCATATTGAAGATCTGGGTCTGTGCTGCAAATAGAGCCTAACCAGAGGGCCAGCAAGACAGGTTAAGAGTCATAAATTCATTCTACTAAGCCTCAGCATGTGAACAACTGGAAGATTAACTTGGTCCACAAGTTTCAAGGATGGAAGGGGTTTATCTGATCTCTGTCCACACATACCATTAAAACTGGACGAAAGCAAACATTTCAGGAAGGCAATCTGTTTTAAACCCTCCAAAGGCTTGGTAACCCCTTCTCCAGGTAAATACTACACTTTATAAATTATCTTCAGTGTTAGGAAGTTATATTTTACCTCTAAATTTAATTAAGTCTGCTCCATACCATGTGAGTTCTTGGAGACAGGAAGAAAAGACAGTTCAGTCTCTCTAGTTCCTCAGCCATTAACCTGAGTAAGGAATTGGTGCTACTGCTACAAGAGCATTGGGAATTCAGATGTTTGCTTGCAGAGGGATAGAAGCTGTGATTTCCCAAGAAAAAAAATCATACAACTAAATGTGGATAGAGTTGGGGGAAGAAATAGCCCATGGGGGAATCTGGTCTCCACAGCTACACTGCTCTAATCCTGCTTTCTCTTCAAAACACTGATAGCAGCTCATGAGGAAGCACCAAAGCATGCCAGTCAAGTTTGCTCTCTAGTCTCTTTTCACATAGATGGTTCTGCCTAGACTTACACTATACATCTCTTTTGTTCTCTGAACTCTACCAAAATTTCCTTCACTACTGAAGAAACATGGCCAAAACAAAGGATATCCTATCAAACTTCAGCCATGTGCAGAGTCCATACCAAATCCCTGCACATCAGTAGTGTTTGCCTTTTCCCACTCCCACTGATCTATTACTCATGACCTTGTTATTCATGCTTTTTTCCCAGCACTCCTTTCCCAAAGTCACATCTTGCTTTGAGGGCTTTCAAACATTGTACCTTAAATTTGGTTTCATTAAAGCCTGTATTGTTCAGATCCCTGTACAGGACAATCAGAACATTCTGTAACAGAAGACAAAGAAGACCTTCTGTCCTGTCTCACCCTATAGCATTTTTTAAACAGGCTTTGCATTTTCTGAGAAGTTTTTATATTCACCAGATCTCTGAACCTAAGGAAGGCTCACACTGACTGATGCAGTGGAAGAGAGGGAGGATGAAAGAATGAATCCTAATAATAACAGTCTTATCATTGCTTCTCTTCCAAGAATAGCTGAATTTCAAAAACAACCAGACACTAATTTTTACACCACTTCAGGTAAACCCTGCTGATCCAATAGAATTACAACTTTTAAACTGATAATCCCATCAGCTCATCATTGGATGAGGATGAGACATAACCTGTTTCTTTGAATAGGCTTCCTCCTCACAAAACCAGGCTGACTGTTAGCAATCTTCAGCTTCTAGTTGTGTCGATCAAGTTCTGAATTTACCTTTCACTTATTCTGCAGAACTGACAGGAAAACAAGCAACCTGTAATTTATCAAACCTCCACTTTTACTGGGATTCCTAGTAAACTGGAGTCATGCATTGAGTCTTCTAAAGGTTTGGAATTAGCCAAATATGCCACAGAAACAAGGATCATAAAAATTCCTGCTGAAAGTAATTTTCAAGAACTAACACTGGAAGCAACAACTTCATCTGTTCCAGAAGGGAATGAGACAAACACACAGGAATTAACACTGCACCTTATTGATAAACTATTTTCCTACATTGTTTTTATCCTCCAGTGTTCAATGGTTGATGCAGTCAAGTCTAGTTTTGTTTGGACATCTCATACCTGATGAAACTGTTTCTCCCAGCATTGTCTTGCAACGCTTACAAATTACTCTGGTATTTTCTTTTGACTTCTGTAGGACAAAAAAAAAATCATTTAAATGTCACTCAGATATTCTGAAAAAGGAATGCATAGCTTAGCATAATTTACAGAGCAGACAGGAAACTTTTTACTTGTTTCTGTCCTCTTTATGTTTACCTGCACACATATTTGCTTTCACTACTTCAGCTTTCTACACTTGGACTTGCTTGCATGTTTCATACTAATTTTAAAATCTGGCAATAGATCCACACAGCACAATCTGTAACGGCTAACAGGAGAATCTTGTAATATTGAGTGACTGGGTGATAAAATGATAAGCTAAATTTGACTGTGCTAAGGGCAAAATAATGCACCAGAAATGACATACTCCATAATATACACATAAAATAGTATGCTGCAATGTGACTACCATTACTCAGTAACAAGTTTTTGTAACAGTTCACTGTGGACAGTTTTATAGGAGTTGAATACCAGTACAATGTTCAGCAGAGAGCAGAAAATGTCTGCAGATTATTTTGAGTTACTAGGAAACAGCTGAAATACACAACACAGCACGATATTCCACAAAGGTGCAGTGGATCCTGTTCCTGAACAACCCTTCTCCCTCTATTCAAACAAATACAGAAAATATATTGACAAAGAATAACTGTCAGAAGTGCAAAACAGTTTCCATATGTAGCATGAAAATACATGTAACAGGGGAACATATGGAAGACAGAAAACTGAGTGCTATCATCAAGATACCTAAAATCACAAACGTTTAGGAAAAGCTGAACAGAAAAAAAACCCAAACCTATGCCCTCATAGCTCATGCTATGAAATTCCAACCCTGCTTGTATCAAAAAAACAGGAAGGCATTTGTCGCATAATGCAAAATATAGATGAGTACTCACTATAGGAAAGCATTTTTCATATTAAAAGTATAAACAAGTTCAAAAAGTCTTCATAAATGCAGAGGAAGCAATGCCATCAAGGGTCTATTAAAAACAAAAAATGTGGATAACAATATCTAGTTCAAGGAGTCTCTACACTCTCCAGAACATCACTGAATGTTTGCTCTAGCTTTATGCATCTATTACTGCCCTTTGAAAAAGATCTTACCTCTAGATGAAATCTACCCTATTAGACTCCTACTAATTACAGTGTTAATATTTAAATTCAATACATCAAACAAGCAAGCACAATTCTTACTTTAATCAAAAGTCTAAACTTCCAAATTGGTTCCGTGTGGGCTTATTAACCTGGGTGTAGCACATTAGAGCTCTGATCTGAAAGCAGTACATATATATATAACCTTAATGATGGTCAAAAATAGAGAATCAAACTAACAGCCTGAAAGCTGACTATGTTGGAACTACAGTTCCCTTATTATGGAGATCAGGAAAATCATCTGATTCATATATATGCAGTTATCCCCTTTCCCAATTCCTACCTTGCTGCTCCTCTCTAACATATGCAGTGAAATTACTTGCTCAGTGTGAAAAACAAGGATAAACAGACAAGGTTTTGTGTAAGCCAGTGTTTCAGACTGGTACAAATACTGCACAGTACAAGTACAGAATACACACTACTTCCTTGAAAGCTACAACTTGAGTATTTTTTTTCTGACTATAGTTACAGGTGCTGACTGAGAACTGTGCCTAAAAAACATCACTAACTCCTCGTATCATGCTTCAGTGGAAAAAGAGATCGTTTTAGCTCAACTAATTAAAACAATTTATCTGTTTGACAACTTGCAGCTGCTGGCAATCTGCAGATGCAGGTGGATCACAAGACTAATAGTTTCTGTTCCTATTCCTAAGGATCCCTGATATGGTGTCAAGAAAAATATTTTCCCCAAGAGATACTATTAAGATGCTGCAAGACCATGTGACATTTAAGAACTATGTTACACTGGAAGACTAATAGATGTGAAAAATATGTTTGCGATGGACGGAGGCTGTCTTGATCCCAGTGGAGTCTGGAAAAGATTGTTTAAGCATCTCTGGTACATTCCAGCTACTATTTTGGTCATAGGCAAACACTTTCCAAAGGACTGCAATGCAATTAAAAAGGAACTTTCATACTGGGGCAGACTGCAACAATCTTCTCTAAAATGAGAACATTTATGCCAATAGCAATCTGTCTTGCCTGTAACTTTCTATTACTCATATTACGGAAGAATTTTCTGCTTCAGTATGAGGGTTTTTTTCCTTATTAGTCTAGCTTCTGCTGAATCTAACAGTTGTGCTCATTTGCTTGGCAACTGAGTGATGCTGGAAACAGAAATGAGAATTCATTGCAAGTGCGAAATATGGAGAAAAAGCGATTGGACAAAAAACAAGGAACAAATTCTCAACTTCAATGCAAGTATAAGGAAGCAAACATGAAAATTCATTACACTAAACTACTGTTGTATGCCTCTGACATAAAACAGCCTCCTCCCTCATTCAGAAGTTCTGCTGTTATCCTGGTTCAACCCACATCTCAATCAAATCTTTGTTCCACATCCTTTTATTACTCTTCTGCCTCCAAATCAATCCTTTACTCACAAGCACTCTCTTTGATCAAGAAGTGTGCAATATGAATTGCATGAGCACTGCCTCTTCCCGTATTTATTCCTGGTGTTCTAAGATCTCTTTTAAGACTACTGAAATGCGAGAATTCATATTGGCAACCACTGGCAGAAAGCACTGTCCTCTTGGAAATTTGGTATCATCTACTCCACCTCCTTCTTAAGGAAACTTAAAAGAAATAACTCCATTGTCACAGAGTTAAGCCAAATTAATCTGCTTCTGCCATGCTGATACCCTTACAGCATACCAGTCCTTATTTTCCTCTCTGCATATTCTGTTTTTCAAAGAACAATGGAACAAGAAACCATAGGGACCAAGCTGCAAGCCTTGCAGATAGGGACCACAGGACAAAACTGCTCCCCATGCAGAGGGGCTGCTTGGAGAATAGCACCAGCAGCCACTGAACTGTGAGAATCCTGGTGACTCTTCCTGGGGATAATACATATCACTATAAGCAGCAGGTAGAAATCAGGGAGTCTGGTTTTTAAGAGATTAAGTGTTTCATGCTGGAAATCTCTACAGAATAAGACATCAATTTTTACAGACACAAATTGCCAAGGCAGCAATGTAGACAGTTTAATACTTTCAATTGTGAGAAAATACAGCATGTGTAGGCCCAACCTTTGTCAGTACAAATGCAGACAAGCAGTAAATTAACAGAAAAGGCTTTATGGAAATGTAGGTTTTGGTGAACTGAGTTTCTGGATGTTCTTCTTGCAGAAGAAAAGATCATTGCTTGAACTCTTATACAATTGCTAGGTGTCCAAAAGTAAAGCACCGAACTGTCTTTCTTCATGGGTTTTATCCCACCACTGAAACATAAACACCAAAAAATGGTGATGGGCAACATCAAATTTTGATGTTTCTAAGCCAAATGACAGCCTTCTTCATACAGACTTGGTTGATGAATCTATGTTACCCTGGAACACCTCAGAAACATCAACATGAAGAGGATGGCAGGTTCCTTTCACTAGACAGAGCAGTCAAACAAACTCAATAATATAGGATGGCAGGTTCCTTTCACAAGACAGAGCAGTCAAACAAACTCAATTTCCTTACTATGCTTTAAGAACCTAAGTCAGCCACATCTAAACGCAAAGCACGCATTCCGATATTTCCACGCCTTTCTAAAACAAAAAAAAGAGAAAAAAAAATCCCACTTCTCTTTAATCATAGTCATGATTATGCCTCAAGTCACAGTGCAAGAAAAAATACATTTGCTATTTCAATTTCCACCTCATTCTTTGCTCCACTACCCTTTAACAAACATGCACTAACCCATCACAGTTATTAATTTACTGAATTCTGATGTACTTCACTCAAGATAATTTTGGGTGAAAATATCTGGGTTTAGAACTACATAATTAAGTAGCTTCTGTTTCTAGTACTAAGTTCTACTTGCATACTGAGATCAGTATCAAGACTGTGGTGTGAGCTTTAGAAAATGTAAAATGTAGCCTGGAATATTTTCTGGCTTCTGTACAGCTGAATGTCAAGAACTCCCTACGACCTTCAGAACAGTTCTGTAATACATACAAATTAAATAAACTAGTTTAAAAAAAAGTACTTTACAATGAAAAAGTCCAAATAACTTCACCTAAGAACTATTTGAAGAAAATACTTTACCAAGTTGGAGTCACTATGGTGTCCAACCTCTGAGCAGCACACAGAAGATTCAGGCACATGTGATTCATTTATTGAATTCAGCAGAAAAAAAGTGTCTCCAACAAAACAGTCACCATGCTGAGGGTGCAAAGTTCTTCTGGCAAAGGGATCGGGGTGGCAACACCACTCTTCAACTAAATCACTCCAGTTTTCACTTGGTAGAGGAAGAACTCTGAGAAATTTCCTTAGAGGAAAGAGAAGACAAACATTTCAGTTATGTTATAATTCACTTCTAAGACACTTAAAGAGAATTTTGGCTTCCTACAAATAGTTGGGGAAGTATGGCATTTTCTAAAAAGGAAGTGTTTGACTCTCTTTCCAGCCAAAGGCATTTTCTTTGGGTGAATTCTGAGAAAGCAATGGCTGATTTTCCTGCCAAATCTGTGATGAAGCATTTCCCAAGGGTGAATCTCCAATGATTATAAGGCAGAATTTGACACAGTCCTCTCTTGAAATTAATCACGTGGCAAAAATAAAACAGTTCTACCCACTCATGAAAAATATGACAATGAGCATTTGCAATTACATTTATTATTACTTCTTGTACAGTTCCCTTGCATCAAATGTTGCTATAAGGACAATAGAAACAGACTCATGCCACAGCAAGATTCAGCATGTTGTCTCAGATACCAGGCTTGAAAAAGCTAAAACCTGAAAAAAATACCACAGTACATCTTCATTAAAAAAACCCAAACAAACTAAATAAAAAACAAAGGATAATTCAATCTTAATTTCGATTCAGATACTCAGACGGACTTTCAGAAGCCATATACAAAAAAGGCAAATCCCTTTCTCCTGGGTAGCTGTGTGGACCAAGGATACTGTTTCTGGAAAAATACTTTGTTTTCATTATCGGTTGTATTGGATTTGCATTTTCTGCTCTCTGACTAGTTTCCTTGAATGGCTACCCTATTTCTTCAGCTGTCATCTGAAATCTTCACCAGAGTTTCTTGATTCTACTCCTTACTTAAAACTTGCAAATACAACTTTGCTTATGATGCTACTTTGCTTATGATGCTACTTTACACAGCTGCTAAGCCAACAGTTAGGTATCCTCCCTTTCCTACAGTTCCCAGACTAACATTTTCAGAAGATGTCATTTCTTCCCACTGTAGCTTCTTGGCCCTTTTAAATTGTTCCGTGGGTGAAAGAAAAATGCTTTATTAAAAAAACCAAACCTTTTTATCTAGATACACAATATATTTTAAACTCTGCTTGCTCCACCTGCTGATGAAAGTTGGAATAACTGACCCTCTGATGTAGCTTTACCAAAATTAAGATCACCTCTCAGCACTGCCCATGTCTCTCTTCATTTTCTGTGGTCTTATATACTGTTTGAGATACTACTCAATTCTGCCAAAGTGACAGTTTAGTTGTGATGCTGGTCTAATAACTGATTCTTCATCAGCCTTTACAATTAGCTCCGGTGCCTGGACTCACACTGCAAAAAAAAGTCTTTCTGTATTGCTTTTTGCACAAAAGTAACAAAAAGCTCAGCAATGTTCTTACAAGGGAAAAAAAAGACAGACATTACCCTAAGCTGCACACTCATGCTGTCCTGTTTCATTAAATCAACCTTTCTTTACTGTCACAGTCTACAGCATAAAGATTTTCAGTTCTTTTCCAACAAAAGCAGTTTTTACAACCAGTAGGAATTTCCTAAACAAACTCCTCCTAACTCTGAGCTATACAGAAAATAAACCATTTCCACTGTATTTTAGGCTTTTGACACTCATGGGTGGGAAGACATATATCCTGGGTCACCAGAACTGGAAAACTGTAACACTAATAAAAATGGAGTCTTCCTAGAAAAAACAAACAAAACAAACTTGAGGCTACTAAATAACATGATAAAACAAAGAATACAGGGTGACTTATCTCTCCAAACTTGCTCCTAATAACAACTGAGTTTGCACTTGAAAATAACGACCTAGGCTGCCTTCACAGTCAGAGAGCAACAAACAATTCTTAGCTTGGTACCTTTAGGAGTAGCTTTCTCCTGAAAGTGTCTAATATAGCCAGGCTGAATCTCCTGCTGTAGATAGTTCCCAGATTCCAGTCAGAAAATTAGGTAATTATCTTATTTTTTAAAAGTTTGAAGTTGAGCACTAGTCTATAAGAGCCCTGCCATAAGGATGTAACTCAAATGATCTTCCAGGCTAAGGTAAGTATTTGACCGTAGAGACCCCTGTAAGACTGCATTAAGAAAAGTAACCCCAAATGTCATTATTAACTAATACCCAGTAATGCCATTCTGCCTACTGAAAATACTGAAAACTGGAAGTAAAATGGACTTAAGACTTTTAAACATACAATAACTGTTCAGTTCTATTAGAGAAAAAGAAATACAACTGCATTTCCCTTATTTACCTATTAAAAAATATTGGGACAGCCCAGGTTGTCAGTTAACTGTCAGGCTTAACACTACTTATGTAGGAAAAGTGTAATTAGATTTCCCCTGGCATGAGTTTTTCCATGGAATATTTGTGCAGTACCAATTATTAGTTGTTACATGCAGTCTCTCCTGTCCAGCTGATGAGGGGAGTGATAGAGCAGCTTTGGTGGGCACCTGGCATCCACACACCACAAGCCTTTAAGGATCTCTTCATGACAGAAATAAAGCCTTAAAGACTAATTTTATATATGAGATACACTTAGCCAAACTGGAAGGAAAGAAAGAAAAAAGAAAGTATCCCTAATTCTTTGCAGCTCTTGCATAATGAAAGAATAAAAAATCTAATAATTTTCTCTAATGTGTGTAATGTGAGGGCAATGGAAAAGCATGAAAGAGCATAACCCTAACCTCTGAAGAGCTATCAGATTTATGAAAGGAAACAGAGGATTTCAGAAAATGTATAGAGTCAATTTTTGTGCACCAAGGAAGGATTACTTACATTTAACCCATTCCTAGTGTATTTCTTAAACTAACTTTAAAAAGGAAGACTTCCTATGCAGTTTCTTACAGCAAAAAAATAAGCTTTAGAATAGGTTTGGGGTGGTTGGTTGGTTTAGGTTTTTTCTTTCTTTTTAACCTAGATTCCTTGTGCTTCAACTGAAGATTACTGCCACCTTCTTTACAGCAACTTCCTAGATACTGGAAGAATCTTATGTCTTCTCCACAGCCTTATCTACACTAAACTCCATTTATTTCAATTTCTTCTTAAAGGAACGATTTTCTAGATCCCAGGTGTTTCTTATTAGAGACCTTTGCCAAGTAATTCAGACTTTAATATGCTCTCTTTCACACAGTTCTGCAATTTACCTTCAATCCTTCCTCTTCTGCTGTCACTGTCATACTTAATTTTTCCTGGAGAGAGAAACACATGAATTCTGTAGCTAGAAGTTCTGACTATGCTACTCTCTTCCTTTTGGAAATGCTGGAACAGAATATGTTAGATACACTGGCAGCTCCACTTTTCTATTCGTGTCAGGCTTTTTTAGTGGCAGCATTCAAGAGACTCAGAGGCTTCCTGCAAGGAGAAATGCCAAGTAAAAAGGCATGGACATGCATTCTTTTTCCTTTCTCAAAAATTCTGCTTGTGTTTACAGGATGCAGAACCAAAAGATTTAAACTACATGCATATGATTTTGATGTGCCAAATTTCAGGAAAATTCCCACTCAAAGATGCAAATATAAACGTGCAACACGTTTTGAAAGCAAATGTTACTGACTAAAAATTAGAAGTTCCACTACTTTACAAAAGAGTAAAGTAGAGTAAGAGTTATTACTAGACTTTCTGATGAGACATTTCAGAAGAGAAACTTAAGAAATCCTCATTCACTTACATTCAGCTAGCCATAAACCCATACCTATGACAAGAAAGTAACTGAAATTTAGAGAATGGAACATATTTGTATTACTGTTTTGAGTATTAGGAGCCACACAGATCATAAAAGGCTGTAAGAGCACCTCTAACAATTCTTATATATTCAGTTGAAGCTGTCAAAATTGTTCATCAGAAGAGCTAGACAATGCAGCACCTTTTTATTAAAATTCTCATTCACTCTGCAGACTTTTTAAGGAACAGAGATAAGGACAAGTCACACAGCTAAGACACAGTTACTGTTTCCCAAATTTAGCATCCCTGACCTATGTGGAGGCATAGTTTTATCTTTGCTTAAAAGGTAAAAGGAAGCTGTGGTCAATATCTTCATTCTGAGCAGCCACTTTATAATTACAGCATGATGACTGAAGGAAATTTATAAGAGACTGAAAAGAACTGAAAAGGATACCTGAAATACAGAGGAAGAAAGATATCAAGGAGCAAATGAATAAACAGCTAAGAACTGCTTCAGGTAATTTTGCTTTTTGTCATCTACGGTGCTTCAAATGTGTTCTTGTCCACCAGTTTCAAAATAAATATCTTTTAGCTGTCTCAAAGTACTCAAAATTACATGAATACCAATCACTATGGCATTTATTGCTATAAATACAAGACACTGCAGTACTCACCGGTCGTTCACTACGATGTCACCACAGGACTGACAGTAAAAGATGTAATTCTTGTTGGGTTTCAGGCTTTCCTTCAAAGTAAAAACCACATCTACAGATGGAAGGAAAAATATTAATCTTCAAAATAATGTAAAATTTTCAGTCACTTGTACAAAAAAATCTTGCCAAATACCTCAAACCAAAAAGGATAAATCTAACAGACAAAGAAAAAGGCTGACATTTTAAACACAGCCTTATTTTTTTTAAAAGCAAGTATTCAGATTTAGGAAAAACTTGTCATCTCCACCTCATGCCCCATATTACTAAGTAGGAACTGTATATGTGAATAATTATTTTCAAGGTGCAAATCCTCTTTAGAAGGGGAGCTGATGTATTGATATAATTGCAGAGATTATAAAAAACAAAATTCAATGCCACTCTTTTGCAATGATATTTCTGATAATGTATCTGCAATATGAGGGGACACACCGATATGTAACACAAATAGTCAGGATGGGGAGCAGGGTCAGACACTAGTTTTACATTTTCAGGTAGGTAAGAAAGCAACCACTGTGGAATCACTCCAGGAAAAGATGGTGAGCAACGGCCTCTGCAGGCCAGGAAAGCAAAAATAGTCTCACAAAAGGCAGCTCAAACAACTTCTCCAAAGTATAAAAAGAAGTTATTAAAGTCTCCCCAAATTATCTGACAACATTAAGTGGAAGAAAAGTAAAACTGTAAGCCTAGCTCTAGGTATGAATATGCTTTGCATCAGCTACTTTCTCAAAATTGAGAATCAAAGTTTACTCTCAGCACTGACATTCAGTATTTGAAATTTAGGATACAACCACAAGAGAAAAGTACTTTAAAATGTTCCAGATTTTCAACTGTTTTGAATAATAATACAGAACATAAAAGAGTAACTAAGACTATCCAATATGTATATAAGAATATCCAATGTTGATTACCACCTCATTCACATACTTATTTTTCACTAGCATGACTTTCCAAGGTTGATTTTTAAAAGTTTATCCTTGGTCTTTTGAAACATGTCTCATTAATAGGACACATTAAATAATTTTAATACAACTGAGTTGTCAAAGCACATGCATAATCACAGATGCCATCTCAGCATACTAACAGAGTATTCCAATGTGTTTCTGGTGCTGCATTACTGTATATTACATATTTTATCATTATTTTCTACTTTAAAAGCTCAGAGTGGCAATTCTGTGTTATTTAATATATCTTTCTGTGTCATATCGCATGATTCTAAATATACTGAGCTTGGATGCCAGGATGAAAGAAAGCAACAGCTGTACTTCTATAATGTAGTAATAATAATGCCTTCTATTTATTGCAAACACATCCTAGATGTGAATTAGCATCATGGAAGTAAAAAAGGTAACTTTGCAGATGTTACCTGTGACATTAACCTCTGAAACCCCAGCTGTGAGAATAATGAGTGCCAACACAAACCCTTTATGATTAAGTGGTCAGGGATGGACAAGCATAGTCGTCGCCTGGATGAATCAGATTACACCATTACTGATAGGATGGGGAGTGATGGGTACAAATTGAAAGAAAGGAAGTTTAGGTTAGGAATTAGGAAGAAATTCTTTACAGTGAGAGTGCTGAGACACTGGCACAGGCTGCCCAGGGAGGCTGAGGGTGCCCCAACCCTGGCAGGGTTCAAAGCCTGCTTGGGGAAGTCCTTGAGCAACCTGTTCTAATGGGTCATATCCCTGCCAAGGGCAGCGGGGACTTCCGACTAGATGAACTTTAAAGTCCGTTCCAGGCCCTTAGCATTTTATGATTCCATGATTTTCAGTACCCAACGCAGAACATGAGAGAAAGAAAATCACTTTGAAGTACTATGGGGAAGCATGGGTGGGGGGAACCGTGAGCAGATCCCAAGCACACTGCGTTTCCCTTTCATTACGTCACTTTTGCGCTTTCAGCTTCTAAAACTGACAATTCCAGAAGGTGTTTGCCCTACAGAATCCACACTTCACAGCCTCTCTCAGTTAAACCTGCCAAGTTCCAGGTCACCCTCCCGCGTTTGGCAGCGCCCGCCCCGGCCGTGTCCCCGCCCGCCCTCACCGGCGGCGGGCGGCGGGCGGCGCAGGCGCACGCGCAGGTGCAGCCCGTCCCCGCGCAGG